>CM060919.1:771179659-772429659 GCA_030737875.1 Allium sativum | reverse complement strand
TAAACTGCTTGGCAGATGTAAGAGGCATGACGTTTTTGGGTCGAATGATATGGACCCTAAACTGCTTGATAAATCTTGCGATCAATACGTTCTAATTATTGATCGATTGTGTTTCCGGCTGCCAAAACCACATAGCAGCGATATGTGTTAAATATAGCGGAAAGCACATTACCATGATGTTTTCCGATGCCGATAGCACTTCCATATGGCACATGTAGTGCATCGAGTGCATGGTAGGATCCTTCCTACCATCATAAGCCTCTAGAGCTGGCGGTTTTAAGTTAGGTGGGTTACAGGAATTTTGTACTTTTCGTGTGAAAGAGCTATGATTGACGCTATGCATGACATCTTGGGATATCCTCCTTGTAAATCGTTGAATCACGTTTGCGATCTGATTTCCATTTTCGAGAAATTGATGCTAATTATCCAATCTAGCGCTAGTGCCTTCAGCATGAAGTATTGCAGTGGGTGGAAGCTCGTACATAGCTCCTAAAACCAGATCGGTATACCTCGGATTGGTATTACCAAGCCAACGCGGGTTATTTTAATGATCTGGGCTTCGTCTGTTTCACACCATTCCTATCTAGAGCAGCATTAGTTTAGGCTTGTCCAGCATTTCCATCCACAGTATTACGAGCTGAAATGTCGTGTTGTTGAACATATGTGTGGTGGAGGTTTTTCCCCACCGAGCCCTGATCGGCATTAGTTCTTGGTTGAGCCGCGGTTTCTGCCGATGCGAACTGGGGTAAGTTCCTTGGTTGCGTGGGGGCTGTATGCTGGTTCCTGCCCCCATGCTTAATCCCTGACCTTCATGTCATCCAAATTCATCCATTTTTTCTAAGAAGGAGTTCGTCATTTCTTCTTATTTGCGAAGAAGCTCTTCCTATTTTTCCATCCTTGATGTCGGTTCGGCCAACATGCCATCAGTCTCTTCTCTGGTCAAATAAATGGAAGAATCACCATGAGAGGTAGCCTTCCCTCGTTCCCATCACTTTCATTTATAGTAGTTTCAGTACGAGAGAACATACTATCCTTCTTCTGTTTCATCTTCTTTTAATCCAAAAGTTAGCAACCCAAATTCCTTAAGAAATCCAAGAGTTTCATGCCCCTACCTGGAAACCCAAAGTATTGACGCCAAAAATGGTTGCTTGATGATCAATCACCAAACAAATCATGGATGAAATTCTCACAATCACAAACAAAAAATTCATGAATAAAGTAAAAACAGGGAACACACAACAATTTTTATAGTGGTTCGGAAATCCAGGCCTACGTCCACTTTATAATTTATTATTTATGTTGTCAGATTAAAAGATGTAGTACGGTTGTATAAAAGAATGTAGAGAAAGAAGTGATTGCTTCTCTTTGACGCAAATCCTTGTGTTAATTGTGAGGTTTGACTTCCTATATACAATGTACTTGCATAGGAAGTAGAGCGAAAAACCATCCTCTTCTAAGTCCCAGAAGCTGGTATTTATAGGAAGGGACCTCTTTGGGTCGGTATGCCATGTGTCTTCCATCTCGATTCAGCCTCTGACACATGTCACACGATCCAGGCTATCAGAAGTAGTATGTTGATCTCCTCCTTCGTGCTGAACAAGTGCAAATTTCGTGGGAAATATCATTTCCCGAGTCATGCAACATGTGTGTGCTTTGATCTGGTATTATAGGAGTTAGAACGGGTAGGTTGGCCATGCTAACAGCCTATAAAATAGGACTGCACATCGTTCAATGGTCCGGGTTTGTATGACTCGGATTGTTATGCACGATCCGACTTGAAAGTATAAATCCAGAGTGGTGGCTTATAAGGCTTCGTCGAGCTGAGGTACACTGACCCGGGATCCTTCGATCTGAGAGATCTCAGTTCCAATCACTTCAATCCAAAGTGAACTAGTGGGGAGGTAGGTCGATCCAATAGTAGCGACCCGAAACCATGCCATATGAAGCCAGCGTCTCCGAGCTATTTTGCTATTTCTTTCCAATAAATCCATATACAAGAAGGCTTAGACTCAAGTCCTGAGTACTCCAGCTATTAGAAATTTGTGGTGTGACTTCCATGCCAAAAGGCAGGTCAACAATTATAGTTCAGACCAACTCATACAACGAACGATCGTGATCGAATAACTCCCCTACTAAATAGTTTAACCATACAACTTGGCAATCTACCAATTAAAAACCTATTTAGTCTCTTACTAAGTTGCTTCATGATATAGCCTTACCAATCATTTTTCAACCATTACTTCATTTTTTTTCTATGTGCCATATCTTCGCCTCCTGAAGTAAGATTTTTTTACATTATCTTTTCAATAGTTTTTGCTTTAATAATTTCAGTGGTTTGTTCGGTAAATCGTACAGAATTGAGTTACATACTGGAATATTAAGCATATAGTACATAATACATTTCACTTCGCATATATAGGAGTACTTGCTAGATCATACTTTGATAGTGGAACCAACATAGTCGAAGGATCTAGATATTGAGCTTCACTTAAAATACTTAGACGGGTTTAGTTCCTTTTTCCACAAAAATCACGTGCTCATGACCCATTAAATTACAATATTTGTTTCATCATATAATTAACTGATTTATTAAATTATATAAAAATTTAAGTATATAACCACTGGAATTCCGAGCTCTCATTCATTCTAATTCAAAATATTATTCTCTCATTGATCTGAGACAAAATTTTGTCATTTAATCCCTTTAGGCATCCACATAAATTCTAATATTCGTTTTACTCTAGGCCCACTCATTGGCATTTAGTCCATAATTCCATTGCAATTTCCATTAGACTACTGTGCAATTCATCCACACACATATATTTTCTTATTTTCTTTTTTGAATTCCCATTCATTGATTGAATGTGAAAAAAAATGCATATCTTCATCTGATGTCCCTCTCTTATTATTAAACAAATTTAAATTATTCAATCGTTAGAAAGTCGGTGTCAAGATATATATCTTCCTAAACATCATGTACTGTAATTCCTAAAAATTGGTTAATCCTATAATTTATTTCCATGTTTTTTGGATCTCTCATTATTGCATAAGTCTTTAAACCATTTTGGGTTCAATTGATATGCAAGTTCAAAACAACATATAATATAAGGTAATAAATTTTGTAACTTACTTTCTTCTATGTGTGTGTGTGTGTATGTGTGTGTATATTTGTGATTTTGTAAGATATGATAACAAATAACAATGAAATCCAATTTGAATGTCTATTATGAAGGGAATAAAAAAAGAAAAGGTACGATTTATTCTCGCTTTTTATATCAAAATCTCCCAATTGTTATCAAACAACCAAGCCTTTCAGTTCAACATATTAGCACCATTGTTCTATTTTTTCAATTTTGGTTTGGTGAACTTAATAGGTTATTCTCATATATTTTTGATCACTCGTCTACATAAGTCCATTCAATCATTTTGAGTTTAACTTATGTGAAGGTGAAGAATAACCAATAATATCAGGAGAAAACATTGATTTGTAACTTACTTTTTTTGTCTTATCATTTTTTAAGGAAATAAAAAAGGTACTATTTATGCTTGGTTTTTTCTTATCAAAATCTCCAATAACTAACCATATCTTTCAATTCACTATATAAACATCATGTTTCTATATACAAATATTTTTCATTTGGGTACTAAATATGCCTGAATCTTTTAGTTTAGGAAACCTTGGATGAAGAAGTAACATACAACATATTTATTACATTGTAATATTTTTATTTATCTTATTTTCTGAGGTACATTTAAGCTAGATGGTAATTATTTTGGTTATTTTACGTTTTCTCATTACTTTGGGTACTATGCATGTTTATTAATTTTATCGTGCTCTCCACAAACCTACTAAAGTGTTTTAGTAGGTTCCGTAATGATCAAAGATTTTTAATTAGCATGTAAAGAAAAGGAAATAAAGATGTATAGATTTTGTTTTTTTACATGATAAATGTACCACCCCACACTTTTCTGGATTCAAATTTTTGACAAAATCGAAACTCGAACGCATCCAATCATGGAGCGTGTAAATCTGGTACCTTCAAATAAATGAGCATGAGCACAATCAGAGTACGATGAAATAACTCATAGTGGAAACATAATAGGCTAAACAAGTATCAAATCAAGTAACTACCTTATAAAAGCGAGTCACCATGTCAATACCGAGAATGAGAAATAATGAGAACTGAAACCAAACTTAGACTTATGTGAGAACCAGATCCTCTCGATAAAACCTAGAGATTGTAATGAGGAGAGAGAGTCAGAACAACAAGTTATGGTGAACAGGAAGAGTACAACACAGTTTACAATACACAGATGTATCCAGTTTGGTTCAACTAAAGACATATGCATACGAAGGCTAGTAATTCTAAGCTAACCTAGTAAACATTGACGGATGACTCCAACCACCACACCCAAGGTAACATTCCCGATGATAATGATACCGAGATAGAATTTTTACACATACATTTATGAAGCCTTTAAACCATCATTTGACTAGTTACTAAGCAAGAGGCGGGCTTTCAACTACAGAGTTTAGTTATTTATTTTTATATACTCAGTCATTTAAAGCCTCACTATCAAATGATAGATAAGGGTGGATTCTCTCGATCAGTTAAGACCCTAGGCGGACCTAACTTAATACCTCTCGATGGTTTACTTAAAGCTATAATAAACTCGATGACACTAGGTACAGGTCCTAGTAATTAAGGCTTCCGTCATTCATGCATATAAACTCATGTCCTACATAAGGCGAGAGATAGTAGGCAGCCACTTAAGACCACTCGGTTTGGTAGATGTAGCACGCCTTTAAGACCACCCGGTGGAGGGTCCACACGTTACTATCTAGTTGGACTTATTGGATAATCCCCTAGACGCTTAATACATCCTATAGGATAGGTAGCTTTATGGAATGACCATACCAGACATTTTTAAATCTAGGTTTAGGTAGGATTAACGTGCCATTTGGGACCCATAACTGGAGGACCTATTCCAAGGTGGACTCCTCGACCTAAGTCACTTAAGACCCAAGGAAGTGGACTATTAATGAAGATTATCAAGCACGTAACCAATTGGTCTTTAATGCTTCCATTTATGGGAGGTACCCAATTCATGAAGACTACTCGCGATCACTAAATACCTTTGTATAGGTGGATCTAACCACTTAGGGCCTCAACCCAAAAGCAGGCTATGCTTATTGATTGTTCACTGTTTGGTTTCTCCTTACGGACGAGAGGAGGACCCCATTTGGCCACTTAAGATCTCACTCATGGAGTAAACCTTCTTTTTGGAAATAATCAACATTATGCAAACTAACTATCATCACGGGCTCCTATGGTAAGTAATAATTAACATTATTTACCTACTAAGTCCATTCTTTATTTTCTAGTTATATATTCTAGGTTCACTAGTCAAGGAAATTTTATCACTTCTCAAGCTAAAAGGTTTGATTATTTATTCCCTTCTTATATGGACTTAGTATTTATTACTATGCGCGAGTCCCGTTAATCCCCGTTTAATTTTTTTTCATCTTTATTAAATTTACCTAACGTTTATGCCTAACGGTCATGTTCCTAAGGCAATGGACGCTCATAAATATCCTTAATTATTAGTCCCAAAATATCTATTTGTTGTACCCCAACAGATACTCCTAATTCTTATTTATTAATTTATTGTTCATTGTATATGTATGTATGTACGTATGTTTATTTATGCACCAGACCTCTCAAAATAAGCCGATCATATGTGGATGTTGGATTTGCCGGGCGGTTCCGGGCAGACTTCAACCGAAAATTGGGCTTAACCTCGTGTCTTAGTTTGGTTATAATTTAATTTCCTAATTGGGTTTCACTACATTAGTCCTGGCCAATTTAAAAATCATAACCATTTACTAACTTATTCATTTTCCCCAAATTAAAGATGGCTACAATATTCACTTATTTTATTTAAGACCTATTCATAGCCATTTAATTTCCATTTATGGCTAGAATGGTTATAATATATTGTTCCATTTAATATGGATTACATTTTCATGTATAATTCCATAAAATGGAAAGCATTCAAACACACAAATATTAATTTAATATGTATATTTGTTATTTACGTAGACTTGGACGGATAATGTATGTGTGTGTGTGTATATATATATATATATGTATTCATGCAGTTAACATAGTTTGTTTTCTTTTATTATTATTATTGTTAAGTTTAATGTTTTGGTTCAAACTAATAACCAAGCATTCCTTTTCACATCCAATTTTGTGATAAGATTCTAAATCTTACAAAAAGGCAGTAAACCATAATTATTGCAAATTATGTCTGAATATTTAAAAGAGGAATAAACATATTCCAAACCATAAGAAATATACATTATCTATATTTTGGAATAGTTGGTGTAAACTACACACAAATATATATGTATTTATATTTATACATAAATTTACACAACCTTTCCCTTTTTCAATTTTGGACATATTTCTTATTGGTTTTAAGTAATGTCTTTTTATTTAAAAAGAGGAAAAAGGCATATTTACAACAACTCAGTTAAAATCCTAAACAAAACTGAACACAACCAGGCTCATACATTTTTAACCAAAATTATATAATTTTCCATTTTACATCGAAACAAAAGATCTGGAATAAAACTACATCTTAACAATGTTTTGTGGGGCTAATTATCAGATATACGGTGTTTAGAATAACCACAATATATATTAAAAACAACTATAGGTAGTAACAAGTAAGCCTACAAATTATAGTATTATTCAAACCACAAATTTATACTTTCAGATTTTGACAACATTCATAAATAGATCTGATAGGTATTATTTCAGATTTAACAATATTGTAAATAGATAAATGTTAGGCATATATTTAAGATCTAATACAAACGAAATAATTGAGTCATTGTATACTTTGTATATAAATTTTCCACTCACCTGAAAGCATCAAAATTTGAAACTTGAATAATCTTTTAGACCCACAGTTGCCAAATTCTTATAGATCTACAGTTATTTTGAAAAGGGGATACTTCAGATTTGTAGATTTGCAAGAAAATAGGAAAAAAAGGGAGAATGTAATGAATAAAAGCTTGGACATTAATCCATATCCTTTTTCCACTTGAATCAGATTATTCCTTTCAAATTATATTGTTTATATTTGATTTTGATTGTATATGAATCTATATTTTGTTCTAGAAATTTATTTGAAGAGAAAGGGAAATGGTATAGCTTCGCTACTTACTGATTTATGCGGAAAAGAATGAGTCCTTTCCCCCTATATTTATAGGAGTTGAAATGGCCACGAACCGTTAGATTAGATTAAATAAACATCTTCCGTTTATATAATAATATATAATGAAGAAACCCTTCAAAACCTAGCCGTCATTGGACTGAAAACAACTGAAGAGTAGACCACCCCCTTCATAGGGTTCAAATTCCCTTTGGTAATTCTGCCCAATGATGAGGAGTTTGAGAATGTAAGTAATATTTATTTATTTTAATTTATTAATTTACATATGTTTTTTGTATTTCGTCCGAAACTTTTCATACGGACCCCGTTCGTGAAACTCCAAACATGAAAGTTGACCAGAATTCCAAGACGAACGTAACGGTCAAAGTTTCGTGGTCAAATTCCATCATTTGCAGAAATTCCTATTTTTAAAATCTAATTAAATAGCAAATTTATTTATTGTGAAAATTCCAAGTTGTTACAATAAATATAGATCATTAAGTATTTGTTAGATTCTAAATTGTGCCCATAACAGAGTCACAAGAAATACATCATCCTTTGTGGTACCATTAGTAATGAAAACAACAGATTTATTTCATGGTTATGAGTGATGCCCATAAGTATTATTTATTTTCTTATTTAACACTTGCATCAACAAGTTTCTAATTTGCAAAATATTTCCAAATACATTAATGACATATATCATATACGTAACTAATCAGGGTGATTTTTCATAATTATTCAACTTTTTGTAATATTAAAAATAATTATGTTAATTATTATGCTAATTTATTTCCTAATATACTAATGACTTACATATAAAATAATTCTATGTGCTTTTTATACCTTTTCAACCTTTTGTCACATAAAGCGTAATCATGATAATTAATATACTGATTTATTTACTAATACATTAATGACATAGATGTAAAATAATTCCACATTTTTTTATAACTATTCAGCTTTTTGTGACATCAAGCATAATTATGATTATTAATACACTAATTCATTTCCTAATACATTGATAACATGTATGTAAAATAATCTTACTTGTTTATTCACGTGCATTGTGAATTACTAAACAATCAATGCAAATATCTATATCTTCATCAACGTCATGTACGTACTGTAATGCCTACAACTTGGTGAATGCAATGTTATGTAACGACGGTCGGAACAAAGCCCCCTTCCTTGCATGCATATGAGCTGGCACACTACTCCTATATAACAAAAGGAATTTCTGATGTTACGTGCCTACCAGCTCATATTTATACACAATTCCTTCAATATATTTCGTGATATGAGACTTTTACATCCAAACCATCATTCCTCCTTAACAACATGCAAGACAATCCTAACAGTCTCCCCCTTGACTCGCATCCTACGAGTATCCTTTGAGAGCATGGCCTTGCCTGCATGGCCCAGTTTGAACCTTCGGCTCTGATACCACTGTTATGTAACAGGGGTCGGAATAAAGCCCCCTTTATTGCACGCATATGAGCTGGCACACAAGTCCTATATAACATAAGGAATCCCTGATGTTACGTGCCTACCAGCTCATATTTGTACACAATTCCTTCAATATATTTCATGACGTGGGACTTTTGCATCCAAACCACCATTCCTTCTTAACAACATGCGAGACAATCCTAACATGCAATAGTTTATTCCCATGCTTTTTGGATTTGTCATCACTGCATACATCTGTTAATTCATTTTAAGCTCAACTCATACAAAAGTTCAAAACAATAGATAATATGAGGTAATAAAATATTGATTTGTAACTTACTATCTTCTGTGCACATATAGTTTATATTTGTGATTTTGCAAAATATGATAATAGATAACAATGAAACCCAATTTGGATGTGTTTTGTGAAGGAAACGCAAAAGGAAAAATCATGATCATGCTTAGTTTTTTCCTTTCAAAATCTCCAATTTGTTACCAAACAACAAACCCTTTTAATTCAACATGTTAATATCATTGTTCTATTTTTTTCCCATTCAGAGGTAGTGAACCCGACTATTTATTCATTTTGAACTCTCATCTGCATAAGTCCTTTAAATCATTTTGGCATCAACTTATACAAAGGTTGCGAATAATATATAATATAAATAACAAAATTTTTATCTGTGACTTAATACTCTCTTATGTCTTGTTGTTTTTAAAGGGAATAAAAAAGAAAAGGTATGATTTGCGCTCGGTTTTATTCATACCACAATCTTTAACAGATAACCACGCCTTTTAGGTCAATAAATAAATATCATTTTTCTATTTTTTTTCCAATTTAGGTACTAGATGAGAAAGAATTCTTTAATTTAAGAAACCTCGGATGAAGAAGCAATATACGACATATTTATTACGACTTAATATTTTTAGTGTGTTGCTAAGGGCACTTGATTTCTTCTTACTAATACCATTAGTAAAAAATACCATAAAATATTAAGCAACACAATTCCTAATAAACCTTTTCAAGGACGATTAGTATATTATTTTTCAATTTTTTATACAACGAACAACCGTCGAACAATACGGTGTTCTATGGCGATCAAACATGGAACAACTATAGTTCAATGGTTAATAACCATGGAAAACGGTGTTGGTCGATGGTTGCTCGCCGTACAAACTAATTTTATGTGGAGATTGAATGTCGAGTGATTTTTTTTTTGGTATTAGGAAATATATAAAATTTATTGTGCATATTATTTTTATCTATGATATTAGCAAGATAAAACCTAGAAGCTGTTAGCAATACAATATTTTCATTTATCTTATTCTTGTGGTAAATTTTTAAAGTGTTTTGGGGTTTGGGTTTGTCTTTGAAGAAGGAAGCAAGAATGGAAGAAGAGAAGGTGTGGGGGTTAGTCCCACACTGTAGAAGATTGGGAGGTATGCCACTATATCAATAGCCTTCTCACAAGTATGTTGGGGCCTTGGGCACCCAAATGTTTACTTTGTTGTGAGGGGGAGACCACACATCTCTATACCACACATGCGCATGCCACGCCACCGTACGAGCTGAACCGGGCCGGGTACAGGTGCAGATTGCTGGTCTCGGGTCCGGTAAGCAATATTTTTAGACAATTTTTATAAAACTGAAACGGGCTGAATTTTAGCCCATGAACCCGAAAGAAATTTGAATAGAGGCAGAAATTTTGAAATGTTTCAAGACAGTAGAAAAGGAGGTGCGACGTTTGAATTTTGCGACGCTATCTGACTATTGCGAAATGAAAAGATGCATTGTTTGAATTTGAACGGATATGATTGTTACTAACAGTTGCAATAATTCATGAATGGGCATTTCTCTTTACTGCCCATATATAGCAACGCCAGAAGTGTTTCAACATCACTTCGAATTACTCTTCTTCCTCTCGAATTCTGCCTTCACACCAACCATAGAGTGTTGAAAATTTTATAATTTGCTACACTATTGAACTGTTGCAGAATTCGATTTCATCTTCCTCTTCATTCTATCATTTACTTGCATTATCAGATAATAAATTATTGAGTGTTCTTGATCAGATCAAATTCGTACAAACTTTGAATCTGATTTCACTGTTCCAAGGCTTTATTAAATCCTGAAAGTCGATAGTTCAACAACCTGTTTGTATCAAGTGGGTTGAACTATTGTCTGAAAGAATCTATTCTATAAAACCTTAAAGTCCGAAGTATGGAAATTATTCCTCCTCCTATAGCCTCAAACCGCACAATCCCCAACAAATTTTCAGACAATAACTTTATTCATGGAAGGTTTGAGCGCACTACAAGTTATGAATCAATATTTGACTAAATTGGAGCGATTTGATGGCGAAAATTTCACTTGTTGGAAAGAAGTAATAAAGTTCTTTATGATTACCATCAAATTGTTCTATATCTTGGAAGATGGATTGGAAATTATAATGGAGGAATCCGCTGATAAGGATGCCACTCTGAAGGCAAAAAAGTGTAAAGCGCAAAGAGGATGATTTTTTATGTAGAGGGCATATTCTGAGTGCATTGTCTACTCCAGTCTACAATGCTCATAAGACCTTGGAAACTGTAAAGGACCTCTGGACTGGTTTGGAGAGAAAGTATCACATATCTGAGACAAGTAATAAAAAAAATTATTTGTAATTTTATGTATTTCAAAATGGTCGCCAACAAGTCCATAGATGGACAAGTAAGTGGAATACTACGGTTGGTGAATCAACTTAAAGATGCTGGTATTGATCTCCTTAAATTTTTCGTTGTTGAAGTTATTATTTTGAGACTCCCGAATTCTTGGAATGATTATAAGAAAAAATTGGAACATGCGGAAAATGATTATAATTTAGATGGTTTTCAGCATCATCTTCGTATTGAAGAGGATTCTCGTAAATGCGAACTAGATGATAGTTCGCAAACTGAGTCTCAATCTAAGGAAAATAATTTTGAAATTACTGATAAATTGAAACCTAAGAATGAGACACAATTTGAAAATTCCAAGAACAAAAAGAAGGGTGCATGTTACTATTGTAACAAATCCGACCACTATGCCCGGGACTGAAGAAAAAATAAAAAGCGAATGTGGTCGAAGAAAAGCTTGTAGCCGTCGTACAAGAGGCAAACACCGTTAATGGCATTGATAATGATTGGTGGCTCGATACTGGAGCAACATTTCTTGTTTGCAAAGACCATAATTTGCTCAAGACTTACAAAAAGAATACTAGCGAATCCAGCGAAGTTACGGCCACAAACAAAGTTGCAAGCAAAATTCTGTAAAAAGTCACAATTGGACTAACATTTACCTCTGGGAAAGTTCTTTTGTTAGTCAACATATTTTATGTACCCGATATGTGTAAGAATTTGGTTTTTATATACCTTCTTAGAAAAAGGAGGATTCAAAATGGTGTATGAGTCCAATAAGTTAGTGTTGTCCAAGAACAACAAATTTATTGGATAGGGATATTCTTATAATGGCATGATTAAATTGAATCTAGTAAAGAAATATTCTTCTTATATTGTTGATTTTGTTAATTTATGACATGGTATATTAGATCATGTTAATTATAAATCTATTAGAAAAATGCATAAATTAGGATTATTATGATTTTGATTCTATCTCTAAATGTGAATTTTGTGTTCAAGAAAAAATACACCGAAAATCCTTTAAATCTATTGAAAGGAAACCTGTTTTGCTTGATTTGGTATATAGTGTTATGAGTGACTTAAAAAGTGATATCACCCATGGTGGTAACCAATACTATATGACAATTATTGATGATTATACTAGATATGCATATGTATATCTAATGACATCTAAAGACGAGGCCTTTGATAAATTCAAAATTCACAAAGCAGAAGTCGAAACATAAATAAAAGTTAAAATTAAAAGTGTTACATTCAGATCGTGGTGGAGAATATTTTTCAAATGAATTTACCTTGTTTTGTAAACAACATGGTATATTTCACCAATGTACTTCTCTGTATGCACCACAAAAAAATGGTGTTGCTAAAAGGAAAAATAGAACTTTAGTAGGAATAGTTAACGCCATGCTCATAAGTTTTAATTTACCTTATAACTTATGGGGTGACGTTATGCTATCTGCATGTTACATTTTAAATAGAGTATCACTTAAAAAGAATAATATTTCCCCTTATGAGTTATGGTTTAATAGAAAGCCAAACCTTACTAGACTTAAAGTTTGGGGTTGCTTAGCATATGTTATAAAACCTAACCTTAAACGACCAAAGTTAGGTAATAGGGCATTTAAGTGTGTTTTCATAGGATATTCTCTTAATAGTATAACTTATAGGTTCCTTATTCTTGACACCTTAGAAGTTATAGAATATGTAGAAGTAGAATTCTTTGAAAATCAAACTATTGAGAATCCATTGAGATCATCTATTCCGTAACCAACTGTGACTAATGATATCAATGATGATAAGTATGCTCCTGCTCAAAACAGCAAAGAAGTGTCAGTACCAGATAATAATACTGAATACAGGAGAAGTAAAAGAGCGAGAATGGAGGACTATGGTCCTGACTTCATAACATTTCTCGTAGAAGGCAATAAGGAGAAGTCCATAATGTGACAAGATATGTAATGAACGTCGATGATGATCCCAAAACTTATTCTGAGGCTATAAGTCTAGAGATTCTAATTTCTGGAAAGAAGCTATCAACGATGAAATGAATTCCATAACGTTAAACCAAACTTCGGTTTTAACTGATTTACCTCCTGATGCTAAACCTATAAGATATAAAGGGAAATTCAAGAAAAAGTTGAATATAAATGGATCCATTTATAAGTTTAAAGCCAGATTAGTTGCTAAGGGATATAAAAAAAAGGCAAGGAGTAGATTATTTTGGTACATATGCTCTAGTTGCTCGCATATCTTCCATATGCAGTTTAATAGCACTTGCGTCAATTCATAATTTGTTCATACATCAAATTGATGTAAATACATATTTTCAAAATGGATATTTAGAAGAAGAGATATATATGGAACAACCTGAAGGTTTCATAACCCCGTGCCATGAAAAGAAAGTTTGTAAATTAGTCTAATCCACTTATGGCCTGAAGTAAGCTCTCATGCAATGGCATGAGAAGTTTGATAAAGTTGCACTGTCATATGGATTCATTATTGATGATGCTGATAAATGTATTTATAGCAAATCGGATAACAATGATCATGTTATAATATGTTTATGCGTTGATGACATGCTAATATTTGGTTCCAATATATCATGTGTGAATGAAACTAAGAAGTTTCTATCTTCTAAATTTGATATGAAAGATCTAGGAGAGGCTGATGTAATTCTAGGAATTAAAATCATTAGGAAAGCGGGGGAGTTATCACTAACCCAATCTCATTACATTAAGAAGTTCCTAAAAAATTATGGTCATTATAATGACAAACCAGTACCAACTCCTTTAGATCCAAGTATCAAATTAGAAAAGAACACTGGACGTACCATTTCACAACTGGAGTATTCTAGTGTTATTGGGAGTCTTGTGTATGCTATGCATTGTACCAGACACGACGTCGCACATGATATAAGTGTATTGTGCCGATTTACGAGTAATCCTGGTTTAGAACACTAAAAAGCTTTTTCCAGAGTTTTAGCTTATTTGAAAGGAACCGTTAACTATGGTTTATCTTATTAAGGATATCCTGCTGTAATAGAAGGATATAGTGATGCAACCTGGAAAAACGTAGAATCCAAATCCACGTCTATGACTGGATGGATATTTACATTAGGAGGCGCTATTGTGTCTTGGGCTTTCAAGAAGCAGACCTATACATCTGATTCGACTATGTTGTTAGAATTGATTGCATTAGCATATGCATGTAAGGAAGTGGAAGCTTAGGAACTTATTAATGAAAATCCCATTGTGGAAGAAGCCATCTCCAACAGTCTTGATTAACTGTGATAATCAAGTAACAATATATAATGTCTCTAATAAGATATATAATGGGAAGTCTAGACATGTGAGTCTAAGACATCGATGGTAAGACAGTTACTCAAAAGTGGAGTTATAACTATTGACTACATAGAAACAAAGAAAAACTTGGCTGACCCACTTACAAAAGGTCTTCCAAAGACTATGGTTTATATAAAGTCAAAAGAAATGGGACTAAGGTCTTGAGTGAAGATTAATCATCCTTAACAGAAGACCAACTTGTGTCTTGAAAAGGATAGACAAAGTTCATTGGATACCAACAGGTTAAGAGAATGATTATGGAACACTAAATCAATAATCCCATAATATTTAGTGTTGGATTCTGAAGAACAAAGGATGGATACATATCCTTAATAAGTCTAGAAACCTTAAAAGGTGTATTGCAGAAACACCTTAAGTGACTTACCTATATAAGTATGGAAATCAGGTCGTTTCCTAAGAAAGTAAGACCGCTTTCTAAACTAGACTTATGAACCAGGATTAAAGCACATGGTCATTAACGTGCTGAGCAATACAGAACACTCTAATTAAGGAAATCAACATGTGTGATTGTTCTGGTTTTATCATTAAGGGATACTTGGTTCAAGATTCGTTCACTATAGCATCTTGATGGAACTTTGAATGGTTTGCACTAAGTAAAGGTTCAAATCCAAAAGATACCTTTTATTTACATGTTGTTTCCATGATGATGCAAATCTTGATCTTCGAACTACATAGGCTTGATGCCACTTGGGTATGAAGGAAGTCACACCAGTGATTCAACCGTCCACTTTATTTATTTTCTTTATTTTGAAAATTGGGGGAGATTGTTGTAAATTTTCAAAGTGTTTTTGGGTTTGTTTTTGAAGAAGGAACCAAGAATGGAAGAAGAGAAGGTATGGGAATTAATCCCACATTATAGAAGATTGAGAGGTATGCCACTATATCAATAGCCTTCTCATAAGTGTGTTGGGCCTTAGGGCACCCAAATGTATGTTTTGTTGTGAGGAGGGAAACCATGCAACTCTATACCACACATGCGCGCGCCGCCGCCGCTGTCCGATCAAACCGAATCGGGTCGGGCCGGGTGCAGGTCTCGGGTCCGATAAGCAATATTTTTAGACAATCTTATGAAAATGAAATGGGCCGAATTTCAGCCCCTGAAGTCGAACGAAATTTGAATAGAAGAGGGAATTTGAAACGTTTCAGAACGTTAGAAAAGGAGGCGCGACGTTTGAATTTTGCGACGCTATTTAATTGTTGCGAAACGAAAAGATGCACTATTTGAATTTGAGCGGATTTGAATGTTACAATCGGTCGCAACAATTCATGAATGGATGGTTCTCTTTATCGCCTATATATAGCAACGCCAGAAGTGTTTCAACATCACCTTTAATTACTCTTCTTCTTCCTCTCGAATTCTACCATCGCACCAACCATATAGTGTTGCAAATTTTATAATTTGCTACACTAATAAAGTGTTGCAGAATTTGATCTCATCTTCCTCTTCATTATATCTTCTACTTGCATCATCAGATAATAAATTATAGAGTGTTCGATAACCCGTATGTACCTGGTGGGTTGAACTATTATCTGGAAGAATCTATTCTATAGACCCTTAAAGTCTGAAGTACGACAATTATTCCTCCTCCAGTAGCCTCAAACAACAAAATCTCCAACAATTCTCGGAGGTACATTTGAGCCACATGGTAAGTTTTTTTGCTTATTTTATATTTTCTCATTTTGAATCATTCTACATGTTTTATAATTTTGTTATGTTCTCAACAAACATGTAGAAATGGTTCAGTTGATTCCTTCATCATCAAAGATTTGTAATTAGCATAGCAAGGCAATGGAAACGTAGCTATGTAGATTTTTTTTGACAAGAAGAATGTAGAGTATCAAGTAAGAATTTAGAAGAAACCAAATTGTCCCCAAAACTGAGTAACAAGAAATACGCGCCCCTTATGGTACCATTGGTAGTGAAAAAAAACAAGCTTATTTCATTGTCCGGAGCGTAAGCATGGGCGATACCAATAAGTATTCTTGATTTTTTGTTTAGTGCTTGCATCATTGATGTTTTCATTGGTAAAATAATTTCTAATACATCAACAACATACATGTAAAATAATACTACATGTTTTTTTTATAACTATTCTAGTTTTTGCCATGTTAGCTATAATTATGACAATTAATATATTAATTCATTTCCCTTTATGTTGGTGACAGATAATCGTGCCTTTTATAATTATTCAAAATTTTGCAACCTCCAAAATAATTATGATAATTAATATTCGAATGCATTTCCTAAAACGTTAATGGCATGCATGTAAAATAACGATACATGTTTTTATATATATTAAACTTTTTGTAACATCAATCATACTTATGATTGTTAATATACTAATTAATTTCCTAATACACTAGTAACATACACATAAAATAAACATACATGTTTTTTAATGACCATTCAACTATTTGTAATGTCATATAATAATTATGATAATTAATGTATATATTCATTTTAGATGGATGGACTTTTAGTTAATATGCTTTCAATCTCACAAGATGTTTGTATTCAATTCATTATTTTTATTCAAAAATTTGATTTTATATACTTTCTTAAAGTTAAGTGATTAACATTTTTTTTCTAGTTTTTATTGTTGAATTTTTTGATTCAAATATTTTATGACGAGGATGTAATCAATTAATTGATTTGACTAATTGATTGATTGATTTGATTGATTAATTGATTAACTAATTGACTAATTGATTGGTTGACTAATTGATTAATTGGTTGATTGATTTGATTGATTTTAACATAAAAGGAAAGAAATGAAAGTTCATATTCTAGAGTTATTTTGAAGGGGCAGTATGGATATTTGCCTATGTCTTCTATTCTCTATATATGTAGTTTTCTTGGTTAGATCAATCAAATAACAAGAAAACATGTGAGAATATCTAGTGCGGTTGTGTGCCCCCAGGGGTTTGTGCCCTGGAGAGGAAGATGTAGAAATTTGGGCTGAGGGTAGTTATTCCTATTTTCTGCTGAAAGACGTAGTTGGTACCTCCAGATTGTCCAAGGGTTTGTCGTCGTTCTTCATCGCTCTTCTGCTCCAACAATATTTGTAGTCATCTAGATATTCTTTTTCTATCTCAATAAAATTATTGATTCTATTGTATTTTGTCTATTTTTTGTTTTAATCCATTGAGTGTAAACAAAATTTGTTTTTGGTAAGTCAATAAAGAGGTGGTTGGGTGAAATATATGTGTATTGTTATTATTTCCGATTTATTGTATTGTTATAGTCAATCAAATCCATCTTCAAGTGATTGGGAGAAAAAGATCCTATTCACGTGTTTTTCCAAACTTCCACTGCGCACAAAACCCCAACATTTAGTACCGAAGCTCAGATCGTCACATAACTTGGAGGATTTGTTGGATTGAAGATTTTAGATGTCGGAGATGATGTTGCTTTCGTGGATGACTATTTTTGATGGTTGATATTAAGGGATTTGGAAGCCTGTGATGGTGTATGTTTCATGCACCAATGGTCTGATTGATGGAGATGAGAAGAAGCCCTTTGATATGGATGAGGGAATGGTTGAAGAACCTAGTCCACAACAAGGTGGAGAGGTTAATATGGTAACTGCTGATAGTCCTAAGGTGGAGGATCATAGTATCGACAAGGGTCTAGATGATGATGCTTGAGGGGTCCTGGAGATGAAGAGATCATATCAAATGGAAGGCCGATGTCGAGTTAAGAAATCCACGAAGACAAGATGGGTGTCTTTGTGGTATTACAAGCACTTTTAGACCGTTAGTTTTGCGCGGTGCTGCTCGGGTGGTAGATGCATCTTTTGTAGGCGATGAGTTGTGTTTGTAATCAAGGTGTGGTCTTAGTCCTTTCAAATTGACTGGGGTGTATCTCGTTGCCTTGAAATCGAGGTTGATTTTAATTGAGAGTAGGTGTTGTTGAAAGAGCTAGGTTAACTTGTTTGTGGATTATTGGAGTTATGTTATATTTGAATCAAGGAGGAGTGCTTAATTTTTTGATTCAAATATTTTATGAAGAGGATGTAATCAATTAATTGATTTGATTAATTGATTGATTGATTAATTAATTAATTAACTGACTAATTGATTGGTTGAATGATTGATTGGTTGATTGATTAATTAGTTGATTAATTGATTTTATCATAGAAGTAAAGAAATGAAAGTTTATATTCCAGAGTTATTTAAAAGGGGAAAATTTAGATATTTTCCTAGATCTTCTATTCTCTATATATGCATCCTTCTTGGTTAGATCAATCAAACAATAAGAAGCCATGTGAGAATATATGGTGAGGTTGTGTGCCTCCATGGGCTTACGCCTTAGAGAGGAAGATGTAGGAATTTGGGCTGAGGGTTGCTATTCCTATTTACTATTGAAAGACGTAGGTCGTGCCTTTAGATTGTCCAAGAGTTTGTCGTCATTCTTCATCGCTCTTCTGCTCCAACAATATTTGCAGTTATCTTGATATTTTTTGCCCGTCTCAAACAGGTCATTGATTCAATTGTATTTTGTTTATTTTCGGTTTTGATCCATTGAGTGCAAACAAAATTTGTGTTTGGTGAATCAATAAAGAGGGTAGTTGGGAGAAATATTTGTGTATTTCTATTATTTCTGATTTATTGTGTTGTTATTTTCAATCAAATTCATCTTCAAGCGATTGGGTGAAAAAGATCGTTTTTCGGGTGTTTTGTCAAACTTCCGCTGTGTACAAAACCCCAACATTTACCTTTAACATTACTATAAATTTAGTTTTTGTGTGTATTCTATAGTTGCTTATTTGGTTTGTTAATACATGGTTAACTTTAAATCTTCAATTGTTCTGTAAAACCTATTACATACAAGTTTTTTTCTTTATATTTATTTGAATGATTGCTAATAAGTTTTCCATTATTTGTTTTGTAAGGCATTATTTATTTTCTAATACTTATCACGTTGACAAAATGGATTCTTTGGTTGCTTTGTATAATTTATTAGTTATAAATTTGATTTCTTTTATTACCAACCTTACACAAGAAAATCTAGATGTGGAAAGAGATCCAGTAAACATTCTGTTAACAAATTCTCATTTTGTATTTAAAGAGAAAATATAAAGGGATAGTTTGTGTAACACCCCACCTCCGTTAAGGTCACTCACAAAGGGAATGCCTTAACTTTGGTGGAGCATTTTAGTAAACAGAACAGAAACTTACAAGACAGATAAAACAGTACTTGAAATTTTTTAACTTTATTACAGCGGAAACAGAAAATTAATATGGTTACATCCTTTCAATTTCAGAATTCAAGTACAAAGTATCAGTCTTGTACAAAAGCCTTCAAAATGCATAATTTAAAATCATAATCCCCATGGAACGGAAGCTATACCGAGCCAAGCCATACTTTAAGCACTTCAAGCAAAGAGAAATCCGGATCAAGCTAAAGTATTTCCCTCCTTGGATAACCTGGGGGGAAACGGAAGAAAGGAGGCGAAACAACAAGGGTCAGACAAAAAGTCTGGCAAGTCCAGTGACTTTCAGCATATGAACAGATAATAATAATATGATATGAACATAAAACTGGATGTGAGATAACTATAACAGGTGTAGCAGATATAACAGAAAAACAGAATGATATAAACTATTGTTTTACACTTCTCTGCACTAATACTAGTATAGCAGAATTAGGTGTCTCCCTAAGGTCTAAATTGAAGCAGGAACGGGTACAGAATACTTTAACAGAAACAGAATGCTAATAATGGGCCTTTACTACCCGATCAGAAACAGACAGAAGCAGAAACAGATTTATCTCTACGGAAACAGAATGTGGAATTAGGTGTACACTAGTAATGGGCCTTTACCACCCGAACAGACGGTACCACACAGAAACAGACAGGTGTTACCACCCGACAGAAACAGACGGTACCAACAGAAACAGACAGAACTAAGCGTACCCTAAAACCCTACCCCAAGCGATCGGCTCCCTAATACATAAATATCCTGTGTCGGCCCCACAGTAGGGTGTATCACTCCCTAAAGTGACAACCAATTGGCACAGACCTATTTACAGATGTCACGGCGTCTTACATCCTCAGAGGCAGACCGGGATCCATGCACGCACATGACCTGGTTGGAACGCACCATCAACACCCCTCGCCATTATCAGAATGAACCACTTATAATTAGTTCAGTAAGCGTGCCCGGACCCTACCTACTGTTGGGTCAAAGTTTTGATACCAGAAAGGGTTACTGACTAATATGGGTCCCAAACAACAGATGACACAAGTAATTCCCCCTCCTAACCTTGTGTCCCCAGACTAACAGATTTCAGATTTATTTGTTTACAAGTTCAGACATACAAAATTCAGATTTACTAGTTCACAAATTAAGTTAACAAGTTTTCAGACTAACGGATCAGATGTACAGATTTTTCAGATTTGTCTAACTTTGTATTGGACGGGTTTACTACACCTATTAATCCCGTTGGTTTAACCCTATTTTCCCCAATACGTTTTAGACGTCATTCTTATCTTAGATTTGCATTAATTAATTATTAATGCATAGACCTCTCACATTAGGTCGGTAGCTTGTGGCCGCTGGATATGTCGGGCGGTTCCGGGCAGACTTCTGCCACAAGCCAGACCTAACCTCGTGTCTTACGCATGTTATGACTAACTTCTCACATTAGAACCTATTGTTTGCGGCCACTGGATGTGCCGGGCGGTTCCGGGCAGATTTACGCCGCAAACTCATTCTAACCTCGAGTTAGCCATGTTTATCTTTGCGGCCAATTAATTAATAATTTACCGTTTATGCGCACGCCCAATATATATGCCAATTCAGATTATATCAATAACAGGATGATTATATCAACATAGCAGATAACAGATTTTATATGACTTAACGGATTTAACAGATTTAGCAACTTAGCAGATTTTGGCATATAACAGGTTAGGCATTTCAACCGACAAATTTAACAGATTAGGCATTTCAATCTAATTAGCAGTCTAGGCAATATAACAAAACTAGTAGTTTAGGCAACTTGGCAAATTAGCAGATTTAGCAAATTTAATATTTCTAAAGGTTCTATTTACATTCCTTGCCCAATCATAAATTGGCCTATATTCATATGCCTACATAATTGTCATGATTCACAACATATACTCCATGTTTGCATGAGCGCAGAATAAGGACATAATTTGCCATATAACATATGTTCCAATTTTTGTTAAACTAGCATTTTACAGCAGATTCACATATAAATTATACCAAATATAACCATTAATTTCAATGCATGCCATATATCCAAAAATCCCTATTTAGGTGTAATCACAATAATAGATATCCTAATTAATGTAAATCTTTACACCTAAGTTTCCATATCTTCTTCTTTTTGAGTCATGAATCATTATGCAAACTATACCCAACAATATAAATCTTTAAATCATATCTTCTACAAATCAGATCTTGACTTTTATATGCATTTTGTCCAAAGTCTCAAATCATATGTAATCTTACAGTGGTTCCTCTTCTTCTTTTATCACAGAATATGCATAGGTCTAAAACTAGTTTATAACATATGCTCATCTTTTTTTTTTCTAATAAATTACAGATCTAAATTACAACATAACTATGCATACAACATATATAAATTATATGTTCATAGTCAAATTTATGCATCCAATCCCAAGTCACATGTCCAATATATTTTATGCCTCAGACCTAAAGTCATACATTCAATTCAGTCTTGTCAAATTTCGCATCATTCATTATTTATCCCAAAATTTGCGTTCATACGTTCATCTCTTATGAGATTAGGCACAGGCTCGTGGTAGCCTGGCTATAGAAACAGAAAAGAAGAAAAGGGATACAGAACAGTCACAGAAAAACAAATCTGACAGAAGAGAATATATATACAATCTCAGATTCAGAATTAAAAACATATCAAAATTATAATTAACGTTTATAGCGGAAAATAACTGTACTTGCCTTGATCGGATTAAAGAAAGAACTTTAACTTGTTGTAGAATCCTTGCAGAAACTTTAATCTCTAGTTTGCATTGAGTTGCTTAGGCTGATGTTGATTATCTTCTAGTTTTAATTCCAGCAGAGCAGCGACGCCATTTTTATTTTTTTATTAGAAGAAGAGAGCAATGGAGGCTAGAGAATTGTGTAAGAAACCTAGGTAGAGTCTAGGGTCATTTTATAGAGTTTATGAACTGATTAGGACCATCGATGTTGCTTGGATTGATCGTAGCCATTCATTCGAAAGAGAGACCAATTAGAGCCTGCCACCTAGCCCTAATGACAAAGCATGCTTCTGGAAATCGACCAACATAGACTAGGCCAGCCAGGGTGGACTGGGTTCGACCTGGGTCTGGACCAGGTCGACAGCCCTGTCGACAGCCCTGTCGACCTGGCTAGACCAGGTCGACAGCCCAGTCGACCTGGGTGTCTTAGGCGGGACTTTTCCCGCCCTGGCCAATTGGGCCCGATTTTTAATTTTAAACTTGATTCAGAAACTTCCGGAGGCTATATCTTCTTCATACGGACTCCGTTTTTCGAAAACTCGGACTCTATTTCGCGTATTTTTCCGAGACGAACGCAATGGCGTATCCCGTTTCCCTTAGTTCTTTGATTTCAAATTAATTATACTTTAATTTGTTAATTCCACAGTTATAGAATACACGGGGTGTTACATTCTCCCCCACTTAAAAGGATTTCGTCCCCGAAATCTTCAAGTTAAGAAGAGTGTGTCCTACCATCCAATCATCCATCTACTCAACCATCATCCACAAGCATCCATTGTCCTTAGAAAACTTCTAATGTTGTATGAACATATGCAAAAGTGTGTGTATATGTTCCTTATCTAATGCAAAGATCAGGCGGTCTACTGATTCAGTTGACCTCCTTAATGCGAATTATGTCAGTGCCATGAGTCCAACATGTATGCAATATAATTCTGATGATATATATTATTTCTATATGAGTGCACAACCATTCACTCAAATGCAACATCCATGTGCTGAATCAACCATTTTGCATCCACAAGAATTGAAAAATGCTCACCCATCCATATGCAGTATGAGAGTGTTTTCGAGCCGATCTAGTGCCTAGTGTGTGTATATGCATCCACGGGCAACCACTAGTAACCACTTGCATCCACTTGCAACCATCAAACATAACATGTCTCAAACACATGTTTACACCCATTAGTTTCTACCTAAAGTTCAAATATTCGATCGATAGGATACAGTCGAATGATGGAAGCGAGTACAGATAGAACGAAAATTTGGTTCACATTAGGCATGGGTCCTAAGTATCGACCCCAAAGACCGAAACCAACATCCAATTGATACCCTACGAAAACTCAGAATGTATGCGTCATACTTGACGTCTAACACAGATATCCCTCAAACCCCAGTCTCAAACAGATGATCCATAACCCTTATGGGTCCGAGTCTATAGCGGAATTCAGAAATAATACTAGCATTAAAGTGCAGAGTATCGATTACAAAATCAAAATACCAGAATCAGAAAAAGTCACAATCAGATAAAGAAATTAAACCTACTATAGAAATTTTCCTATTTCTATCCTAGCCACTAGCCTCAAGAGTGTTTGCCTGCCCTCCTTGTCCTCGTCTCTTCGGGCAGTCCCTAGTGAAGTGTCCCATCTCCCCACAGTTGAAGCAAGCGCCCTTTCTTTTTCTGCAATCCTTGTTCAGATGAGTTGAGCTCCCACAAGTAAAGCACTTTTTCCCCTTCTTATCTTCAGACTTCTCATCCTTCTTTTGTGTTTCCTTTTTGGGCCCCGCTTTCTTATTCTGTGGTTCTTCCTTCTTTGTCTCTTTCGGGCCCTTGTCTTCCTCGTGCAGTAGTGCCATATCCACCAATTTCTCGTAAGTTGCTCCCATGGGTACATGGGTCATGGCTAGGCTGTGCAGTGGCTCATTCAATCCTTTAACAAAGCGGAGAGATTTTTTATGCTGAGTGTTGACTAAATCCAATCCGAATCTTGCTAGTTGGTTGAACTGGTTGACGTATTCCTTGACCGTCATACTTCCTTGCTTAAGAGACAAGAACTTTTCCAATTGTAAACTTCGCTCAGCTTGCGAGAGGAATTTTGTCTCAAACCTTGTTCTGAAATCCATCCATGTCTCAACCGGCCTCTCGGCGTTAGTGACTTCCCACCAGTAGGAAGCTTCGTCTTTGAGCAGCCATACTGCCAACTGTACCTTCTGCCTATCGTCCACCTCGAAGATAACGAATAGATCCTCAGTTTCTTTGAGCCAATTCCTTGCTTCTACGAATGATTCAGTTCCTTTGAAATCCTTCCCACCCATGGCCCTAAAATCTCTACAGATCTTTGAGAAAGCAATTGCACGAGGAGGGGGTGGAGGAGGGGGATCATTTGCTGGACCTGCGGCGGCGGTCCTAGCCTCAAGATATTGACGAAACCAACCGGGTACATGAACACCCTCTGGTATCTCAGATGCTTCAGACATGCTGGAACGAAAAAGGAAAGGTTCAATACAAAAAGGACTGAAAGAAAGATATATGGCTCTTGGGGATCATGTTTTCCAAAATAAGCTTTATTTTTTTGAAAATACTTCCTTTCAAAACCTTTTTTTTTTTGAAAATAATTTTCAAAACTTTTTATAAAATCTGGTAACCTTCAGCTCTGATACCAAGTGTAACACCCCACCTCCGTTAAGGTCACTCACAAAGGGAATGCCTTAACTTTGGTGGAGCATTTTAGTAAACAGAACAGAAACTTACAAGACAGATAAAACAGTACTTGAAAATTTTTAACTTTATTACAGCGGAAACAGAAAATTAATATGGTTACATCCTTTCAATTTCAGAATTCAAGTACAAAGTATCAGTCTTGTACAAAAGCCTTCAAAATGCATAATTTAAAATCATAATCCCCATGGAACGGAAGCTATACCGAGCCAAGCCATACTTTAAGCACTTCAAGCAAAGAGAAATCCGGATCAAGCTAAAGTATTTCCCTCCTTGGATAACCTGGGGGGAAATGGAAGAAAGGAGGCAAAACAACAAGGGTCAGACAAAAAGTCTGGCAAGTCCAGTGACTTTCAGCATATGAACAGATAATAATAATATGATATGAACATAAAACTGGATGTGAGATAACTATAACAGGTGTAGCAGATATAACAGAAAAACAGAATGATATAAACTATTGTTTTACACTTCTCTGCACTAATACTAGTATAGCAGAATTAGGTGTCTCCCTAAGGTCTAAATTGAAGCAGGAACGGGTACAGAATACTTTAACAGAAACAGAATGCTAATAATGGGCCTTTACTACCCGATCAGAAACAGACAGAAGCAGAAACAGATTTATCTCTACGGAAACAGAATGTGGAATTAGGTGTACACTAGTAATGGGCCTTTACCACCCGAACAGACGGTACCACACAGAAACAGACAGGTGTTACCACCCGACAGAAACAGACGGTACCAACAGAAACAGACAGAACTAAGCGTACCCTAAAACCCTACCCCAAGCGATCGGCTCCCTAATACATAAATATCCTGTGTCGGCCCCACAGTAGGGTGTATCACTCCCTAAAGTGACAACCAATTGGCACAGACCTATTTACAGATGTCACGGCGTCTTACATCCTCAGAGGCAGACCGGGATCCATGCACGCACATGACCCGGTTGGAACGCCCCATCAACACCCCTCGCCATTATTAGAATGAACCACTTATAATTAGTTCAGTAAGCGTGCCCGGACCCTACCTACTGTTGGGTCAAAGTTTTGATACCAGAAAGGGTTACTGACTAATATGGGTCCCAAACAACAGATGACACAAGTAATTCCCCCTCCTAACCTTGTGTCCCCAGACTAACAGATTTCAGATTTATTTGTTTACAAGTTCAGACATACAGAATTCAGATTTACTAGTTCACAAATTAAGTTAACAAGTTTTCAGACTAACGGATCAGATGTACAGATTTTTCAGATTTGTCTAACTTTGTATTGGACGGGTTTACTACACCTATTAATCCCGTTGGTTTAACCCTATTTTCCCAATATGTTTTAGACGTCATTCTTATCTTAGATTTGCATTAATTAATTATTAATGCATAGACCTCTCACATTAGGTCGGTAGCTTGTGGCCGCTGGATATGCCGGGCGGTTCCGGGCAGACTTCTGCCACAAGCCAGACCTAACCTCGTGTCTTACGCATGTTATGACTAACTTCTCACATTAGAACCTATTGTTTGCGGCCACTGGATGTGCCGGGCGGTTCCGGGCAGATTTACGCCGCAAACTCATTCTAACCTCGAGTTAGCCATGTTTATCTTTGCGGCCAATTAATTAATAATTTACCGTTTATGCGCACGCCCAATATATATGCCAATTCAGATTATATCAATAACAGGATGATTATATCAACATAGCAGATAACATATTTTATATGACTTAACGGATTTAACAGATTTAGCAACTTAGCAGATTTTGGCATATAACAAGTTAGGCATTTCAACCGACAAATTTAACAGATTAGGCATTTCAATCTAATTAGCAGTCTAGGCAATATAACAAAACTAGTAGTTTAGGCAACTTGGCAAATTAGCAGATTTAGCAAATTTAATATTTCTAAAGGTTCTATTTACATGCCTTGCCCAATCATAAATTGGCCTAAATTCATATGCCTACATAATTGTCATGATTCACAACATATACTCCATGTTTGCATGAGCGCAGAATATGGACATAATTTGCCATATAACATATGTTCCAATTTTTGTTAAACTAGCATTTTACAGCAGATTCACATATAAATTATACCAAATATAACCATTAATTTCAATGCATGCCATATATCAAAAAATCCCTATTTAGGTGTAATCACAATAATAGATATCCTAATTAATGTAAATCTTTACACCTAAGTTTCCATATCTTCTTCTTTTTGAGTCATGAATCATTATGCAAACTATACCCAACAATATAAATCTTTAAATCATATCTTCTACAAATCAGATCTTGACTTTTATATGCATTTTGTCCAAAGTCTCAAATCATATGTAATCTTACAGTGGTTCCTCTTCTTCTTTTATCACAGAATATGCATAGGTCTAAAACTAGTTTATAACATATGCTCATCCTTTTTTTTTCTAATAAATTGCAGATCTAAATTACAACATAACTATGCATACAACATATATAAATTATATGTTCATAGTCAAATTTATGCATCCAATCCCAAGTCACATGTCCAATATATTTTATGCCTCAGACCTAAAGTCATACATTCAATTCAGTCTTGTCAAATTTCGCATCATTCATTATTTATCCCAAAATTTGCGTTCATACGTTCATCTCTTATGAGATTAGGCACAGGCTCGTGGTAGCCTGGCTATAGAAACAGAAAAGAAGAAAAGGGATACAAAACAGTCACAGAAAAACAAATCTGACAGAAGAGAATATATATACAATCTCAGATTCAGAATTAAAAACATATCAAAATTATAATTAACGTTTATAGCGGAAAATAACTGTACTTGCCTTGATTGGATTAAAGAAAGAACTTTAACTTGTTGTAGAATCCTTGCAGAAACTTTAATCTCTAGTTTGCATTGAGTTGCTTAGGCTGATGTTGATTATCTTCTAGTTTTAATTCCAGCAGAGCAGCGACGCCATTTTTATTTTTTTATTAGAAGAAGAGAGCAATGGAGGCTAGAGAATTGTGTAAGAAACCTAGGTAGAGTCTAGGGTCATTTTATAGAGTTTATGAACTGATTAGGACCATCGATGTTGCTTGGATTGATCGTAGCCATTCATTCGAAAGAGAGACCAATTAGAGCCTGCCACCTAGCCCTAATGACAAAGCATGCTTCTGGAAATCGACCAACATAGACTAGGCCAGCCAGGGTGGACTGGGTTCGACCTGGGTCTGGACCAGGTCGACAGCCCTGTCGACAGCCCTGTCGACCTGGCTAGACCAGGTCGACAGCCCAGTCGACCTGGGTGTCTTAGGCGGGACTTTTCCCGCCCTGGCCAATTGGGCCCGATTTTTAATTTTAAACTTGATTCAGAAACTTCCGGAGGCTATATCTTCTTCATACGGACTCCGTTTTTCGAAAACTCGGACTCTATTTCGCGTATTTTTCCGAGACGAACGCAATGGCGTATCCCGTTTCCCTTAGTTCTTTGATTTCAAATTAATTATACTTTAATTTGTTAATTCCACAGTTATAGAATACACGGGGTGTTACAGTTTGGCTAAGATCTCTGTTAAGTTTCAAAATAGACAAAAACAATATATCTTAAAACTTTGTAAATTAGGTGTTTTTTGAAAATCATCAAAAATCAATGTAAGAAACTACCAAACTTCAAGACTTAATTCAAAATATGATCATCTTCGTACTTGTGTAAGAAAATTACAAAAAAATATTCCAAAAAAAAAAAACACGATACAGGAAAAAATGTTGAAAAACGTACAATTTTTCAAAAAATTGCAGACATCATCTCAATTATACATGCTTTGATGTGCTTTTTGTTGATTACCTAAAACTCTTAAATTCAATGGTTTAACTTATTCGAAAATCACATTACTGTAGAAAATTTATCAAAAAACGATGTACATTGCATAGAAATGAAACAAATGTAACACTTCCAGTAAAATTTCACAAATATGAGCAACTATTTTGAAAAACTTCAGGTCTATGGTTTTGTCATACATTAAGACGTGTCTGCAATACACTAGGGTGTTGTTGCAGGTATGTCAACATTTATTCACAACAAATGCAGATATTTAAGAAACTTTTTTCTTTACACAATAAACTTGAAATAACAACTGATATATTTGCACTTTTTCGCAATAAGTGCAGACATTTCAGCATTTCTTTTTCTTTTTTGGTAATCATCCATTATTATTTACAATTTTTTTAATTTTCATTAACCGGTGATGCAAAAATTCACGGAAATAGGTTGCTACAGTAAAATAAGAGTCTGCTTTACATTAAAACTTAGAGTAAAATCCGCTTTCGATTAAGTTTCATTTTGAGGATTCCTCCCTAATATTCACAAATAAAAATGTATAAGTAGCATTCGTTTTCTTTTTATAATAGACCATTTTAAAATTTTATTATTAAATAAGTATGTATACTAATCCTTTTTATCATTTTTATGTAGTTTTAGTCAACGTGAATGTATTATTTATGTAATTCGTTATATAAGTGATATTCAACCCAGGGTTCACAATGTATTTTAGTGGTTTTAGCTAGACCGTTACATGTTTAAAAGTAGCAAAAAATTCTATACTGTGCATAGTTACAACCACGTGGACCATATGAAACAACGTGCTAACTTTCTTCCATTTTAATTTTTGTTTGATGCTATGTTGTTTTGACTCATTTGAGTTTGGTGATATCGGTAAATTAAGAAAGTAACAAGTAGTAACTTATAATGCTTATAAGTAAACCAACTTTAAATAGAAAGAATAATATCAAATAACAAAAGCAATTAATTATTTTCAATTGTATTCAATTTGGATTCGAACTTATAGAATTAATCACCATCAGTTCCTCTTAAACAAAATTCTATTTAATGAGAGAATTACGTACATGCTGATTCTCTAGAAATTGTACCAATTGAGAATTAATCTAAAATCACATTATTCCATTTAATTAATTTTTTTATTGCTAATATATCAACAAAATATGAGCTCACCTTTATGAGTAAATAATCTAATGTAATATAGTTATGGTAATGTTTGCATATGCTTAAAAGGCAACATTATATATATATATATATATATATATATATATAGGAAAGACTATTTGGACACAATTGGTTACATAATAATTCTATAACACTGGATCGCCCCATGAATTCCACTCCTCCATATAAAGACAAAATGATCCGACGGTTAAGATTCTGTTGTTTTTTGTGATATTTCAATCACATGTATGTTGAAGAAGATGATGTTTGAAAGTGATTTATGATAGAGGAGACAATTTGAAGATTGAAGATCAAAGAATATTATTTTGACCTAGTTTTTCTCATCTTTGATTTTTGATATTTCTGAGGGCAAATTGGATATTTTGCCTAGGCCCTCTATTTCCCTATAAAAACAGAATCCAGGATTAGATTACATTTATGGAATTGAGACCGAAATAGTTTATCCAAGGGTCTGTCGTCGTTTTTTGTTGTTCTCCTTCTCCAATAATATTTGTAGTCATCTTTATATTCTTTTGCTTTCTCAATAAGGTTATTGATTCGATTGTTGTCTGTTTACTTTTAGTTTTTGATCCATTAAGTGTAAACACAATTTGTTTTTGTGAATCAACAAAGAGGATGGCTGGGTGTAATATCTTGTATTTGTGCGTGTAATTTCATATCCGTGTTGTTTTCCATTGAAATCATCTTTAAGTAATTGGGTAAATAAGATCTCGGCCGCTTCCGCAAAGGCGCAATTTTCCTAACAATTGGTAATAGATCTAGATCATCACAAAGTTTATAGTGATTTTGGATTTTAAAAAATTTGTTTTTAGTGAATCAAAAAAAAAATTATTTTTGTTATGTCGGATATGATGGCGTTTCCGAGTGTGACTATTTTTGATGGAAAAAATTGAGGGATTTGGAAGTTTAAGATGGTGGATATGCTTACCTCAATGATCTTCACACTACAACAAAAAACACTTTTCTCAACAGGCCATATTTGTTGTAGTAGACCTATTGCAACAGGCCAAGGCTCGTCTATTTAGCCGAAGTTGCAAAAGGTCGGTCCCTTTTCGCAACAATTTTTTCCCGTTGCAATAAGATGTTGCAGTATACTTTTTTGCAACAGGATTTTGCTGTTGCAATAGATCCTTTTGCAATAGTATATGTCCATTGCAATAGAATCATAAATCATTAAAAAAAATATTACAACTTACATATATTAGATGTTAAATGTATTGATTTTAGTAATAGTGTATATCACAAAATGAAATAAACAAATAAAAAATTTATTTTAACAAAGTTTTAAAAGTACAAACAACTACAACAAACATTTCTATAATTTTCATACATCGTTCATGTACAACAATTTCTTCTCCCACATAACACATTTTTTTCGAATAGTATAATTTCTAATCATATTTCTACTCTATCGTACATATACTATAACAAGAGAATAAATATATTCAGTTCACTAGAACAAATCTGCAGTTCAAGCTCCAAGCTTGCTGTCAATTATGAACATGCCTATCCAGGAATATTTCAATATACTCTACGTTATTATCAAGGAAATAATATTTTGTCGGTATGTGGAATGCTTAAGATGAAGGTAATAGCATTGTACATAATTTTCACTGAAGCAAACAAGAGAAGATGAACCTTAGCCTTAGGAGAAAGCCAGCATTTTGTGTGTTCAAATTGAGCTTGCTTCTTCAAATATAAGTAAATGTGACAGACACTCGAGAGAATCGTATCTCCAATTTGCCGGTTGTTTCATGTATGAACATAATCTGAGATAACAACAACAATATGAGCATAATGTATTTAGTGCAAGGATTCACCATTAAGTTCTCCTATATTCCAATACTTGACCAAATCACTACTACGAAATAAAATTAAGCTTCAACCTTTTTTATTTAAAAAAGCATATTCAAATAGTCGAACAAATATATTTCGAAACATAAAAAGCAACTGAAAATAAAAATAAGTTCTAATAAGAAAATCGAACTCGCAAAACAGCAAAAAAATAAAGCAGCAAAGAGCATACAGAAAACCATCTTCCTCAACAAAAATCTGACATAAAACAATGGCATACCTTATTTTTATCTCATGGCTACCAAAGCAGTTTTCCAGTAATAGCATATTCACTTGGCATGACCTCCTATAACCAAATTATATTATTCAGTTTTGGTCAATCATAACCAAACAATGGTTGAACTAAAATCTGTTATTGGTTAGAACTTATCCGGAATTTCGATTACCCCTTCTCCGACACTTTCCACAATCCTTAGATTATTTCACATCAAATGAAACTTATTATATAATTTGCTAAATTTTATAACAAAAAAGATTGAATGACAGGAAGGCCTTACCCTCCTGCTTCATGACCTAAGATCCTAGGAAACAATGGGGTCTAACCCAGTAATTCAAACATCACACAATATAATTGTCAAAGGTTATACTTATGTTAAAACTTAAAACATATAACTCCATGTTATAGAAAAAAGAATACAATATGTTCACTACACAGACCAGAGAAACTAGGAGTACATTAACAGGTTATAGTCTTAGAATTTAGTGCTTGCATTAATTGAAAAAAAGGAGAAAAAGGAAAAATAAATAAAAAGCAAAGTACTAATAAGTCACCTTAGCTTTCCAGAAATAAACATCACTATGGCAAAGTGCAGTGAAAAGGATCTTAATATGAACTTCGTTAGCCTATGGTGGTGCTACGTCCAATTCTTCAATTACAAGAGGCTTCCCTGCTTCCCGTGCAACCGCAGTTTTTTCTGCATATATGAGTCAACAAATCATTAAGTACCAAAATCAAATATGCATCAAAAATATATAATGGGTCATTAGAATTTAGAACACATCAATTATTTTTTGAAGTACTGCCTTAATCAACTAAGTTCACAAAGCAACAAAGTTATATTGCAAATTATCAACTTATTAATAGATATGATCAAACTTATCATTGCAAATAAATGCTACGACAGATGAGTTTACGTGAAAAGGTTTAAAGATCATGAATTCAACTATGGGAACATCACAGACGAAATTAAATGAATATGGAGATTAGGAGCACTACTGCATCAAACTTATCATTTCAGCTCGTCTTCGCAGGCTGTCACCTCAAGTCGCAACTCCTCTTCTCCAAGCCGCTGCAACTTTTCAGCTTGTCTCCGCAGTCGCTCCGTAGTGCTCTAAAATCGAGTAGCGATCTCAGAATTTGATATATGGCGATATTCAAATTCTCGTCAGTTGTCATCGTCTTTATACTCTTACTTCTAATTGCGAACGCAGCTGTTGAGATCTACACCTCTAATACTGCCACTGCACTTGGTCGGAGTTCTCACGAACCAAAATACAGGACTTAAGTTCACACGGAGATGAGGAGGTTTAGGGTTGTTTGAGGAGGAAGCGCTGGCGATGTGAAAGTAGTGGTCGCCGGGAATTGTTGATGGAGTGGTTGAAATAGGTGCGATGGTTTGTGCCATACTGGGTCAAAGTTAGGGTTACGGTTTGTTAGGCGGAAGGAGGTGGATTCGGACGCTGGTTTTGAGATTTGTTTAAGGGTGAAAACAGGTGCGATGGTTTTGAGATTTGTTTAAAGGTGGAGATAGATGCTGGTTGGAGCAATGATAAGCGCGAAAAATTCAGATTTTGGAGCCAAAATTTTAGATGACTCTAGAGTTTGCGCCAAAATTTCACACGATGGGGTCCTGAGTTTCTTTATAGCGTTATATATTTTGAAGCTTATATGTTTTGGAACAAAATTTAAATGAATTTGATGGGTACAATTTAAAGTATTGTAAACCTGAAATAAACTTGCTGACATATTAATCTTACTTATTATTTATAATTATTTATTATGTTATACTAATTACTTATTAAATGAATACGATGTATCAAATAATAATAACTGATTATATCATACTAATTACTTATTAAATGAATACGATGTATCAAATAATAATTATTTATTATATTATACTCCCTCCAGTTTATTTTAGATGACGTTTTAGAGTTTGGAGCCTTTTGCAAAATACATGACGTTTGAAGAAAAACCACCAACCTATTCATTTTTTTTACCCTTTTTCAAAAACTCCTCATTAATTAAAAAGGACATGCATAGAGCTATTGATCTGTTTAGTCTTCCAATGCTAGTGATGTGGTCCATTCAAAATTTGAGAAGCTGCATAGATAATGGTTTTTCCAATAAAAAGTGAGGCCATCATTAAGCATTGCATATACTGAAGAGGAATAATTAAAGATTAAATATGTCATTTCTTTTCTTTTCTTAATCTATGTGTGGAATGACAGAACGTAATCTAATATGAACTAGAGGGAGTACTAATTACTTATTAAAATATAACTCATTGTTTAATAATTATAATTGATTGCTTGTTATTTCATGACTATAACCAATGTTAATCATATATATATTAACTATTATGCTTATACTTCTTATATTATAATGGAATATTACCTGGGGAAAAATAAATTTTAAAAGTACGTTTTTCACAATTGGCTTTACCTGTTGCAAAAAAATTACAGTTATCACAACTGATGAAAATAGTTGCTTAATATATAATTTTTGCAACTAGTTTGAAAGTGCAGTTGCAAATAATATTCTATTGCAACAGAAATGAAAGAGCAGTTGCTAAAAGTATGTTTTCGCAACAGGCATGAAAGCGTTGTTGCGAAAAATATGTTTTTCGCAACCGGAAGGAAAAGTATGTTGTTAAATCTTATCTATTGCAACAGCTGCGAAATGTTTGTTGCTAAACATCATTTACTGCAATTGACATTTGTGGTCTGTTGCAAATAGCTAGTTGCAATAGGGTATTTTTCTTGTAGTGTCATGATCTGATTGATGGAGATGGGATGAAGCCCTCTGATGTGGATGAGGGAAAGTGGAAGAAAATGGATAAGAAGGCAACTGCTTTGATTCGGTAGTACCTTGATGATTCGGTATTCCATTATGTGGCTAGTTGTGAATCCGCGAAGGATTTGTGGGACAAGTTGGTACCTTTGTTTGTGTCTAGGAGTGCTACAAGTAAGGCTTTTCTGGTTCGAAAGCAAGTTCGGCTGAGGTTGGACGAATAGAAGTCTATTGTAGAACATTTGAATGAAATTCAAGTTGTGATCAATCAATTGGCAATTTTAAGGTCAATTTTGATGATGAGTTGAAGGCTCTTTTGTTGATGAATTCGCTTTCAGAAAGTTGGGAGACTTTGGTTGTTTCATCGAGTAATTCCAATGCTAATGGATCTATTTCTTTGAAAACGGTAAGAAACAGCCTTTTAAATGAGGAACAAAGAATAAAAGGGTCGGGTTTGAAATCAGTTCAAGGTGAGGCTATGGTAGCAAGGGGCTCGAGGAAAGATACAAGATGGTAGAAGAAGGGCCTAATGGTAAATGTTGTATCACATGTCATTATTGTGGTAAGGAATGTCACATGCGCAAAAAATTGTTATGCCTGTAAGAAGAATCAAAAAAGGCTGTGGATGGTGATACTAATGATGATGCACATATAGGTTTTAATGAAGGTTCCATTAGTGATGCTTCTTGTGATGTTCTGTTTAGTGAAGCTAATCCTTGGAAGATGGATTCCCGAGCCAGCATATTTTAAGGATGTGAAGTGTTTTTCTTCTTATGATAAGAATGTTGACATAATTTGAATGACCAATGGAGTAGAGCTACCGATTTGTGGTATTGGATCTATGCAATTTCGTATGCATGATGGTATGGTAAGGGAAGCCTCTGGAGTTAGACATGTACCCACTAGTTCGCATAATCTTATTTCTCTCGATTAGTTGGATCGTCGTGGTTGCACTTATGGTACTCAAGGTGGAGTTTTGAGAGTGAAAAAGGATGGTCATGTTATGATGAAAGGAGTACTGGAGGGAGGAAACCTTTATCGATTGATTGGTTCAGTAGTCGACTGTGGAAGGCGAGTTATGGTTGAAGAACCAAGTATACAACAAGGTGGAGAGGTTAATTTGGTCACTTCTAATTTTTAGACATAGGTTTTCATGTTGATGATGCTCGAGGGATCCATGATGAAAAAGGAAAGAGCTCAGGTCAAATAAGCAACGAGTGTCGAGTTGGAAAATCCACAAAGACAAGATGAAGATCTTTGTGGTATTACAAGTATTTTTAAGACCGTTGTTTCTGCGTGGTGCAACTCATGGTGGAAGATGCATCACTTGCAGGTGGTGGGATGTGTTTGTAATGATTTTAATTGAGAACAGATGGTTGTTGAAAGAGCTAGGTGACTTGTTTAGTTATTGTAGGAAGTGTTCTTGATGATGTGATTTAATATCAAGGTGGAGTGTTGTGATTTGTGATATTTTAATCACATAAATGTTGAAGAAGATGATGTTTGGAAGTGATTTACGATAGAGGAGATAATTTGAAGATTGAAGATCGAAGAATATTATTTTGACCTAGTTTTTCTCATCTTTAATCTATAATATTTTTGAGGGGAAAATTAGATATTTTGCCTAGGTCTTCTATTCTCCTATAAAAGCAACATCTAGGATTAGATTATAATTATAGGATTGAGATCGAAATAATTGATCCAAGGATTTGCCACCGTTCTTCATTATTCTTCTTCTCCAACAATAGTTGTAGTCATAAGCAGAGAGCTTGATTCTTTCCTTCAATGCAATTATGGCCACATTGAAGTGAATGATGAAGTGTGGCATAAGCAAAGAGTGTTAGCGGATGGATTAAACATTGAACACCATGAAAAGAGCTTTCGTCAAACTATCGAGTCCCTTAGACAAGAGATAAATAGTGGTAAGCTAGATGACAAAGTGTGCAGTAAGAAGCAGAAGCTAGTGGAGATTATGACTATAAAGTTCAATACCATCAACATGAAGGCGATAGAAAGAAGTAAACAGGTTTTCAAAACAAATATGGAGAGTAGTTCTGAGGCTTCACCATTAGCTTTTAAGCCTGGCTTCCTTAACACAAGAAAAATAAAACTTTAAATCTTGCTGGTAGTATTAAAGAGGTCAATACTGCTTCCTTATCTTCATGCTCCCCTGATACTTCGACCAAGGTTAAAGAAATAGTGCAAAAAAAGGCTAACCCGTATGCCCACCTTACTCCTCCACCAGCATACAAACCACCCCCTCCAGATAGCTTCAACAACTCGCCCTCTCCTGTCACTTCTTCTGGTAGGCCGTTGGGTAGTGCGCCGCTAACTAGAAGTAAGAAAATCGAGCTACTTAAAGGGTTGGATTATGACAAGGGATGATGATGGGATGCTTTCCTCTTCTTACAACAAGTTATATTACCACGTTATGTGTTAAGTAATGTATCTTCCATGTAATTTTATTATGTCATGTTATTAGCTTATGCAAGCGGTGCTCTACTTCCAATAAATGAAGTGTCTTTAGTTGATATGTTGATTGCATATCACCTTAACCTCTTAAATGTACATTTTTGTTTTGTAATAAATAAAATATTGTTTGCGGATCACTATAAAAACCGGTCAGCCTTGCCCAAAAAAAAAACAATAGTTGTAGTCATCTAGATATTCTTTCCCTTTCTCAGTAAGGTTATTGATTCAATTGTAGTTTGTTTATTTTTGGTTTTTGATCCATTAAGTGTAAATAAAATTTGTTTTTTTTTTGAATCAACAAAGAGAGTGGTTGAGTGTAATAACTTGTTTTTGTGCGCGTAATTTCATATCCATGTTGTTTTCCATTAAAATCATTTTAAAGTAATTGGGTAAATAAGATCCTGGTCGCTTCCGCAAAAACGCAATTTTCCTAACAGATTTTGTGTCTCTTAATTTATGCCTAATTTTGTGTCTAAATAGTCGCTCAATAATACATACATACATACATACATACATACATACATACATACATATATATATATATATATATATATTGTAAAACATATTATAATTTTGTCCGCAGCAGCAGCCTAGCGATTAAGGACTTTGCACCATGGTAATAGTGACGTGGGTTCGAAACCCGAAATGGCGTGCTAAGAGCTTACCATGTGCATACGCTAAGATCAACCATGTATGTGTTGCACGCGGACCAGCTTAGGTGCACTAGGGAGGGTTTTATGACTCCGATCGGTTTCCCTCCCGAACAAATTCAACAAAAAAAAAAGATATTATAATTTTATCTTACAAGTGTAAGAGCTAGGTAGGGCTTCAAGTTTGTTAGATGAATGTATAAAATATTACAAGTACTCATACTAATATTGGACTATTAGTGCAAACAAAATTCATGAACAATATCTGATTTGAATTCCAAAGAAAAGTAACGGTCAATGCTAAGAGCTATATGGAATTATGTTAAGAATGAAAGAGAACGAAGGTTGATGTCATGTATAAGAAAATACAAAAGCTATTGAACAAACAATAGAATTTAAATAAAATTCATGCTTAATTAAGAGTTACATTTAAAGTTCCACCATTTTACTTTTTTAAAAAAGATGTATATAAAATACTTCCTTTTAAGTAATACAAATAGAAATTGCAAAGAACGGAATTGCTAAAAGTAAGTGGTATTTGATAGAGCTGAGATGAAAAAGTCTATACAGTGTTTGGTCATACATACATACATACATACATATATATACATATATATATATATATGTGTGTGTGTGTGTATGCGAGTATATGGTTGTTGCTATATTGCATATGGGCTTGTAATAAAGAAATAAACGTTTTGGGCTGAGTCCATGTACAACGTAATAAAGAGAAATATAAGCAATGTGATCGGCCGCACTATTATACTTCAATTTTAACACCCCCTCTCAAATTAGGTTTTCGGTTTCTCTGAGAAACCCTAATTTGCTGTGGCGGCTCTAACAAAATCGCCCTTCTGATGCTAGTAATCATGAATCTGAGGCTCCGGCATATCAAAAGGGCTTCATCAAGCTAGATTGAGTAAGGTGCCATCTGGTTGAGAGGAAATTTGTCTCTGGAGGCTCCGCTCTTTCAGATCTTCGTCCGGTTGTACATGTTCTTTAATCTTTAGTTCATCTCTATGCCTTGTAAAGTTTTTTGCTGAGAGTTTCTTAGTAAATACGTCGGCATTTTGATGAAAACTTGTCACATAGTTCATTTATAGGTTTCCCTGTTGCACTTGCTCACGGACGAAGTAGATATCAATTTCTATGTGCTTTGTCTTTGCATGTTGTACTGGATCCGTTGTCATGTAGATAATGCTTTGATCATCACACCATATAATTGGCTTTTTTCAGTAAGTAGGTTTAATTCTCTTATAATTGACTATATCCATAGGATTTCAGCAGTAGTTCTAACTACACTGCGATATTCAGCTTCAGTACTTGATCTGGATATTGTAGTTTGCTTGCTGAGCACCAAGATATAAGATTGTTTCCAATATAGATGCAGTACCCTATCATAGATCTTCTGTCATCACTGTCTGCAGCCTAGTCTAAATCACTGTAGGAAGTGATGTTCAGATGATTACTTGCGGTAAGAGTCAGTCCATAGTTATTTGGTATCTGAGATCCTCTTCACAGCTTTCCAATGTTCTTCAAGGGTTTTCTGCATAAATTGAGAAACTTTATTAATGCCGAAAGCAATATCAGGTCATGTTATAGTAGCATATTGCAATGCTCCTAGAACACTTTTGTAATAACCCGTAAAATCTGGGCCAGTTTAAAATTTTTATTTTAAGCGATTTTATCGAATTTTGAATATTTAAAATAAATTATTTTAAATAATATCGACGAGAAATTTATTTTGAATATAATTCGACGTATATATTATACGCGTCGTCGTTAGAATATAAATATTTATATATAATTATAAATAGAATTGAAAATGGCGCGGTAGTTCGATAATTCGATTTCAAACTTCAATTGAATGTACCGGGTGCACAACAATCCGGATTTTAGTGAAACCAAAAACCTTAGGATCTAATTGATGATACCTTTCCAACGAATCCGACAAATCAAAATTCCGTAGCGGGAATCAAAAGATATGTCCAGTTGAAAATTCTGAATAGTTGCTATGGAATTCAGGCCCTTGAAAATGGACATTTTGCAAACGACCTCGGATTTCGACGAAACCAGTTTGTGGGATCCGTGATGTCGAATTATTGCTAGTTTCCAAATTTCATAATTTTTCGAATCAATATGTGAGCGTGGCAAAGGAAAACGCGTTTGACCAGTTTCAGTTGATTTTAATCGACTGGAAATTGGCCATTTTTCCAACAGTCTCAGAATTCGACGAAACTAGTTTTGTTAGGACCGTATCGTCAATACGAAGCTAGAAAATATTTTTCTGGAATTTTTCTAGTTAGTATGTGACCCCAGTAATTTGAAATGTACGTTTAAAATTCAATATAGTGATTTAAATGTAAATTTAACGAAAACTGATTGTAACAGCCGAATCAGCTTACGATACATATCCCATTGTGTTCGGAATGGGGGTAAAACGCTATGGGCGACAGTCGGTGGGCCTCGTTTCGAAGTCGAAGAAAAAAGTCAACTCCTTGGGATAAAATAAAATTAAATTAAAACTATAAAACCTTTTCATATACCCCCCCGTTAGTTCATATCAGAAATAAAAAAAAAAAAGAAACGAAAATCGCGATCGCCCCCCCCCCCTCCCCCCCCCCCCCCGCCGTTGCCTCGACCGCCGCCAGAGGCGGAGCTCGCCAGCATCCCTTTCCGCCCTCTTCCGACGCAGCTGCGAGCTCCCCCTCCCCCTCCTACCTGAAGCCGACGCGACCCTCCCCCCTTTCTTTCCAAACCCTAGGGCGTCGCCCCTCCTAGCCGCTCCACCACCTGACGCCGCAACTCCCACTGCTCCGGCGAACTCTCCCTCCGCCGCCTTGGTCAGCCATGAACGCCCCCTCCAGATAAAAGAAAAAAAACTGTAAGTCTTTCTAATTGTTTTTATTTATTAATTTATTTCTGTGTAATAAGTTTAGGAAAAAAATCAGTTTTATTTTTATTTTTATTTATAGCATGAAGTTAGGATTTTTAATTTATAAAAGTTTAGATTTTTGTATTAGGAAAATATGATCTTTATATTTGTAGAAAAAAAATGAGATTTTTAAAAAAAGGTGGAATCTTTGAATTTAAAAAGGTGAAATCTTTGAATTTAAAAAGGTGAAATCTTTGAATTTAAAAAGGTGAAATCTTTAAATTTAAAAAGGCGAAATTTTTATATAGAAAATAGCGTGATAAAAATATAATTTTTATCTATATAGTAGCGTTGTGAAAATTTGATTTTTATATATTGAATAACATAGTAAAGATTCAATTTTTATATAAAGTATAACGAAGTGAAAATTCTATTTTTACAAATATGAAATAGCGATGAAAATTCTATTTTCACAATATGAAGTTAGCGATAAAAATATGATTTTTATATATATAACATAGTAGTAAAAATATAATCTTTTATATTTGAAAAGCATAGTAAAAATATAATCTTTTATATTTGAAAAGCATAGTAAAAATGTAATCTTTTTATATATAAAGGCGTTGTAAAATATAACCTTTGCTTTAAAAATAGGAATATAAATATGTGCATTTTATATGTGTAGCGAACACGGACAACGCCAATAACAAAAGGAAGCACGACGAAGATTTTCTACCTAAGAAGAGTCGTGGCGTTTGGATTAGCAATTTGTGAGAACTTCTCACCCTTCAAATTTCTTTATTCTAGTTATTTATATATAAAAAAACTAGGATGCAGACGGTGCTTAGTAGCACCCGACACCCATCATCCACAGACCATGGATGGCTTGTTTGTTAAATTGATTGGTTGAGTAGTTGGTTAGTTTAATTGGTTTGAATTGAATTATTTGGTGAATTGAATGGATTTGATTGATGTGTGAATGGCGTGGTCCTTCACTAGACCGGGGATAAGGCTGGGCCTTGTTCCGTTTCTAGTATCGTGCCGTTATGCCGCCGAAATTTTCTAAAATATGTTAGAAAAATAAAAATATGATTTTTATTGAATAAATGAACTGAATAGAAATTCATATGTTGAAATAAAATGTTTTATCGTTAAAAATATAATTTTTAATGTGAAAGTGAATAAAATAAAATATTCATTTACAAACCAGACGGTTTGTTTATGTACACCTATTTGAAGGACATTGATTGGGTCGATAAATTTTACACATCGCCCAACTGCACGAATAAAATCTGTGTTTGATTGTTTGAAACCCTACACTGGTGTTGGGATGAAATTTAAAGTTCACTCATCCTGACTGATTAAATATGTCGATCGATTGATTGACAGGCTGTTATAAGCGTTAGATATCTATATTTGATGCTTATACAGTGTAGTGCACTTTGGTTGTTGGTTGATTATTTTTCAATGCTATTATATACATGTGATGTATGAAAATCCATATAATTAACATTATATGGTGATTGATTGGGCCTCATTCCAATTTAGAAGATAAAGAATAATATAATATAAATGTTCATGTGTTGACTGTACTCATTCGTGAGATTAGTCATGTGTTGAACGAAATATTTTTATAATAAAATTTGCATCTTTATCAATATAATATAAAGGTTCATGTGTTGACTGTACTCATTCGTGAGATTAGTCATGTGTTGAACGAAATATTTTTATAATAAAATTTGCATCTTTATCAATATAAAATAAAGGTTCATGTGTTGACTGTACTCATCCGTTGAGATTAGTCATGTGTTGAACGAAGTATTTTAACAAAAATAGTCACACATGGACGGTACTCATTCGTTGAGATTAGTCGTGTGTTGACAAAAAGGAATATTTGAAATAGAATATATAAAGCCGTGTTGAATAGTGATGCGCCATTTTGACGCGAACGATATTTATAACGATTTCGAAATGAATTGAATATAAAACGATTTCGAAATGAATTGAATATAAAACGATTTCGAATTGAATGAAATAGAAAACCAATTTGATTTCAATTGAATATATAATGAATTGGATTTAAATAGAAAACGAAACGAATTTGATTTGAATAGAAAATGAATTTGAATCGAATAGAAAACCAATTTGAATTTGAATCGAATAGAAAACCAATTTGAATTGAATCGAATAGAAAACGAATTCGAAATCGAATTTAATTGAAAACGAATTCAAATTGAATTGAAAGCGAATTGAAATGAATTCAAATTGAATTGAAATTTGAATTTAATAGAAATGAATTTTAAAACGAATTTATAAAGAAGAATTCAATTTTGATTTGAATTGAAATGGAAGTTGAATTTGCTTTTGAAACGAATTTAAAACTATTTATATAATTCGTTTTAAATAGAAATCGACGAAATATATATTATATATATAATATAATGGCCTGAATAGAACGCGCCGCGTCGCGGCCGTTCGTGAATTTCGACCATTAACTTCAAACGGACATTACGGGAGATCCGACCGTCGGATTCTCCTAAAACCGGAACCGTTGGGTTCGTATCGAAAAGAGCTTTCTAAAGAATATTAGAAATTCAAAATCTAACGGTTGGATTTGGAGATACGTCCAAATCAAATTCGAAAAAGGTCGCTATAAGTGCAGTTCGATGGCCATTGTTGGAAATCGACTGTATGGGCCTTGATAAAATTATTAAAAATAGTAATAATTTATGTAAAATCATAAGAAATGATTTGGGAAGAATTGGGATGAAAAACTCCATATTTGAAAAGATAAAAATAGATTTTTATCGAAATGAACTAGTTTTGAACTAAATTTAAAACCTAATTATTTTTAAATAAATAAATTAGATTTAAAAGGGGTTTTAAATAATCGGGATTTCTAATATATTTGATTGGATTTGAAATGGGTTTATCGTGAACGGTGTTTTAAATAACACTAGTTCTTTAACCCGATAACAAATAGAATGTGATTTGGGTTTGTCGTGAACTGTGTTTTAAATAACACCTAGTTCTTTAACCCAGTAAAAGGAGTTCTAACGAATCTGCAACTAGATGGAAATGTGAATCTATAATCTAAATTATCAAATTTAGAAATGAGCGAGAATGGAGTATTACCAGTTTTGCTCCAAAGCGATAGTTAAATCTTTAATTAGATTTGAACGTGAAAAGGGTAATTAATTTTACCGATAACACCGTGGTGTTAGATATGGAGTATTACCAGTTTTGCTTCATGGGATGAATAGGTTGGGATTGGGAAATAAAATAAATAATTACTTCGTTGTGGTTCGCTAATCTCGACTAGGTGGAAAAACCATAATTTGGTTTTAAATGACATCCAAAGGAAGATTACAGGATAAATTTTAAAGAATTTATCTTGGATAAAATTAATGGGAACGTTTCCCTAAGAATGTGGAATTTAGAAACTAGCTGTAGGTTGGCTAAGAAGAATGGTTTCCTGGGTATTGATCTGATGTTGGTTTCGGCCTTCGGGGTTAATGTTCAGGAAATTGTTCTCTTGCTAATTTGCGGTTAGTGACTAATGAATTGGAATGAGGCGTATGTTGTGCTTGTGTAACATTTGTTTTAATATACGCGGGTTGTTCGGAAAGACCGGGTTTACACCCATTCTGAATAACCGATTCGACGATAAGTCGAAGATGAAGACGGTGTTCGAAGACCGGAAGTCTTCACATCGTTTGGATAATTACTGACGATCCTGATTGGGCTGTACACCCAAGAGGATGGAAATAGTTGGTGGTCGTCCAGACGTACTTGGAGATGGATGGATATGCGAGGAAAGTGCCTCCGGTTTCGTTCAGACCCAGAACGGACTTGTAAATGGATTGTGTGTCTGACACTGGATTTTATTCTGTGTTGATTGATTTCTATTAAATATACATCTGTTTGGCGGCGGAGAATTTATTCTTTTGCTTAACGCCCTTCTCTGAGACGTACGAGCTCAGAGGTTGTATATCGATGGACATCAGTCGCATGGCATGAATTGCCTGTGTGGCACGCTAAGATGCAAGGATCAAGGCTTCTGTTGAAAAGCAAAGTCTTGTGGTTGATGATCAAAGCACGCCTACGTGGCCGCTTTGTGTATAACGTGTATTCGCGAGCCTCACACCTCAGTATGAGTCAAAAACGGGATACGGACCGCTGGGAGGGCACGACGTTTCTTTCTAGCTGTGGTGGTGTCAGTGACTTACCAGCCCTGACATTTATATACTTTTCACCTTTGTGGTTGTTGGAATGAGGCGCCTCGATTATAGGTCTGTAAGGACCGGGAAACGTGTGTTCAGGCATAATTAATCCTCTAACGTAAGTGAGGACCGGCCCAGCCGCATCCAGGGTTACCCAGTGTGCGTAGTCCTGAGGCATTTGCTAGAGTGTCTCGAACGCGGAGAGTAGCTTGCCCCTTGCCTCGACTCATGACGGAATCCATTTCCAATACGTGTATTTCGGTTTTATTTGTAGAGCCTAGTATGGCGACATAGTGGGATGGGGCACTTATGCCGTCTATGATTTATATTTATGATTGAAATGTTTTGACACTATACACATATTATAGTATCAAATGATTTGTTTTAAACGTACCAAGCATGTTTGGCTATTATAAGGGAAAACCCTATCCTCCGGCTTGCGTTGCATTGTGTGATGGGACCTGGGTCTTATAATAGCTTCATTTTTCGAAAAAGCATTGCGTTGTTTATTCTATGCACTAGTATTCTTGGGAGGAAACCCGTTCCGTGTTATACGGCGTGGTCCCTTGAATTACCCTCTTTTAAAGTAAAGTTTTAAATAACTGTTTTAGTTCTCACACCAGTCACATGACTGACCTGGAGTTTATTGTTTTAACCTAAACTCTGGGTGCCCCTATTTTCCGCACGGGCAGCTAGTAGTTTTGGTTTTGCAGATTTATATTCACAGGATCCTGGTTTACAGCTGGAATGATATCCGGAAAGCTCTGTATCCGTATATCACCTTCAGTTGTGCTTTATATTATTTTTCCGCTGCTATGTATTTAAATGTAATTTAAATCTCTGATATTTCTGTGTAATATTTATTCATTTATACTCTGTATATTCTTGTAATCTGATGCATTGTTGTAATATACAATGAAATGTTCTTCTGTTTGTGTTCTGATTTGTCATGTTCTCAACGTTCAGGGGTTTCGAACGATCTAGATCGGTTTAACAACTGATTCAGATCGAGCGAAATTCCCGGTCGTCACATTTGGTATCAGAGCTTTGGTTTACAGAGCTCGAGAACAAGACACATTTGAACCATACGAAAGAATTCATCAGATATTGGATTAGCAATATCCAATTAGAATGACTCGTTAGAGATAGGATCAGTAGTATCCTAGAACGAGTGTGAAGAGTATATTTTTCAATTGAAAACCATTTTGTTTTGAAATTTAAACCATTTTAAACATATTTGATTATTTATTTATTTTGAATATGGACAATCCAATATATAAAGGTTTGTATATACGCGTCATGAACGTATATTCGAAGTTTTAATACACTGGATAGATATAGAATCATACTCTAGTCGCCCGGACCTGATTCTGATGATTGATGCGTCATCATTAGTAATTAGTTTCGTATTTCGAAGGTGTGATACCTATATATTTCCATTAGACTGGTGTGAGAACCAAAATTTATATAACTAGAACACATTGTTGTGAATTGGCATCAAAAACATGATTTTTTGTATATGTATCAAAATTTATGAATTTGAAACGTTAATCCACTAATTGATTGATGTTTGTGTTGTTTGTTTGCTAATTTTGAACCATTTAGCCTAATTGAATCAAATATTGAATTATACTGAAAATTGGTAGCATTTGCTTGCATATACATATATATCATTGAACAGGTCATAGCAAGGAGGCTAGAGCCAGAGAATAAAATTTGTTTGCCCGATAAATAGGTACATGTTTACTACATAATTTACTGTTTTGTTTGGGTGATGATGATTTTATGAGCCTATTGGCTAGCCGCTTGGCTTTTTCTTTTTCTTTTTGAGATCTGAAGGACCGGGGAAGCTATTTGAAATTCCCCGATGCTCCCGGTGCAGGGGAGGTTATGGCGAAATTTTTCGAAAATTTAGGGTGTTAGCCAAATTTTTGAAATTTTGAAAATTCTCAGAAACTAAAAAGTTAGAGAATGGAAGCCAGATCGAACGTAGAGTTAATTAATCAAACCACTTTCGACTTTGTTCCTTTTCGGGGACGAAAAGTTTTAAGTGGGGGAGATTGTAATAACCCGTAAAATCTGGGCCAGTTTAAAATTTTTATTTTAAGCGATTTTATCGAATTTTGAATATTTAAAATAAATTATTTTAAATAATATCGATGAGAAATTTATTTTGAATATAATTCGACGTATATATTATACGCGTCGTCGTTAGAATATAAATATTTATATATAATTATAAATAGAATTGAAAATGGCGCGGTAGTTCGATAATTCGATTTCAAACTTCAATTGAATGTACCGGGTGCAAAACAATCCGGATTTTAGTGAAACCAAAAACCTTAGGATCTAATTGATGATACCTTTCCAACGAATCCGACAAATCAAAATTCCGTAGCGGGAATCAAAAGATATGTCCAGTTGAAATTTCTGAATAGTCGCTATGGAATTCAGGCCCTTGAAAATGGACATTTTGCAAACGGCCTCGGATTTCGACGAAACCAGTTTTGTGGGATCCGTGATGTCGAATTATTGCTAGATTCCAAATTTCATAATTTTTCGAATCAATATGTGAGCGTGGCAAAGGAAAACGCGTTTGACCAGTTTCAGTTGATTTTAATCGACTGGAAATTGGACATTTTTCCAACAGTCTCAGAATTCGACGAAACTAGTTTTGTTAGGACCGTATCGTCAATACGAAGCTAGAAAATATTTTTCTGGAATTTTTCTAGTTAGTATGTGACCCCAGTAATTTGAAATGTACGTTTAAAATTCAATATAGTGATTTAAATGTAAATTTAACGAAAACTGATTGTAATAGCCGAATCAGCTTACGATACATATCCCATTGTGTTCGGAATGGGGGTAAAACGCTATGGGCGACTGTCGGTGGGCCTCGTTTCGAAGTCGAAGAAAAAAGTCAACTCCTTGGGATAAAATAAATTAAAATTAAATTAAAAATATAAAACCTTTTCATATACCCCCCCCGTTAGTTCATATCAGAAATCAAAAAAAAAAAAAAAGAAACGAAAATCGCGATCGCCCCCCCCCCCCCCCCCCCCCCCCCGTTGCCTCGACCGCCGCCAGAGGCGGAGCTCGCCAGCATCCCTTTCCGCCCTCCTCCGACGCAGCTGCGAGCTCCCCTTCCCCCTCCTACCTGAAGCCGACAAGACCCTCCCCCCCTTTCTTTCCAAACCCTAGGGCGTCGCCCCTCCTAGCCGCTCCACCACCTAACGCCGCAACTCCCACTGCTCCGGCGAACTCTCCCTCCGCCGCCTTGGTCGGCCATGAACGCCCCCTCCAGATAAAAGAAAAAAAACTGTAAGTCTTTCTAATTGTTTTTATTTATTAATTTATTTCTGTGTAATAAGTTTAGGAAAAAAATCAGTTTTATTTTTATTTTTATTTATAGCATGAAGTTAGGATTTTTAATTTATAAAAGTTTAGATTTTTGTATTAGGAAAATATGATCTTTATATTTGTAGAAAAATAAAAATGAGATTTTTAAAAAAAGGTGGAATCTTTGAATTTAAAAAGGTGAAATCTTTGAATTTAAAAAGGTGAAATCTTTGAATTTAAAAAGGTGAAATCTTTAAATTTAAAAAGGCGAAATTTTTATATAGAAAATAGCGTGATAAAAATATAATTTTTATCTATATAGTAGCGTTGTGAAAATTTGATTTTTATATATTGAATAACATAGTAAAGATTCAATTTTTATATAAAGTATAACGAAGTGAAAATTCTATTTTTACAAATATGAAATAGCGATGAAAATTCTATGTTCACAATATGAAGTTAGCGATAAAAATATGATTTTTATATATATAACATAGTAGTAAAAATATAATCTTTTATATTTGAAAAGCATAGTAAAAATATAATCTTTTATATTTGAAAAGCATAGTAAAAATGTAATCTTTTTATATATAAAGGCGTTGTAAAATATAACCTTTGCTTTAAAAATAGGAATATAAATATGTGCATTTTATATGTGTAGCGAACACGGACAACGCCAATAACAAAAGGAAGCACGACGAAGATTTTCTACCTAAGAAGAGTCGTGGCGTTTGGATTAGCAATTTGTGAGAACTTCTCACCCTTCAAATTTCTTTATTCTAGTTATTTATATATATATAAACTAGGATGCAGACGGTGCTTAGTAGCACCCGACACCCGTCATCCACAGACCATGGATGGCTTGTTTGTTAAATTGATTGGTTGAGTAGTTGGTTAGTTTAATTGGTTTGAATTGAATTATTTGGTGAATTGAATGGATTTGATTGATGTGTGAATGGCGTGGGCCTTCACTAGACCGGGGATAAGGCTGGGCCTTGTTCCGTTTCTAGTATCGTGCCGTTATGCCGCCGAAATTTTCTAAAATATGTTAGAAAAATAAAAATATGATTTTTATTGAATAAATGAACTGAATAGAAATTCATATGTTGAAATAAAATGTTTTATCGTTAAAAATATAATTTTTAATGTGAATGTGAATAAAATATTCATTTACAAACCAGACGGTTTGTTTATGTACACCTATTTGAAGGACATTGATTGGGTCGATAAATTTTACACATCGCCCAACTGCACGAATAAAATCTGTGTTTGATTGTTTGAAACCCTACACGGGTGTTGGGATGAAATTTAAAGTTCACTCATCCTGACTGATTAAATATGTCGATCGATTGATTGACAGGCTGTTATAAGCGTTAGATATCTATATTTGATGCTTATACAGTGTAGTGCACTTTGGTTGATGGTTGATTATTTTTCAATGCTATTATATACATGTGATGTATGAAAATCCATATAATTAACATTATATGGTGATTGATTGGGCCTCATTCCAATTTAGAAGATAAAGAATAATATAATATAAAGGTTCATCTGTTGACTGTACTCATTCGTGAGATTAGTCATGTGTTGAACGAAATATTTTTATAATAAAATTTGCATCTTTATCAATATAATATAAAGGTTCATGTGTTGACTGTACTCATTCGTGAGATTAGTCATGTGTTGAACGAAATATTTTTATAATAAAATTTGCATCTTTATCAATATAAAATAAAGGTTCATGTGTTGACTGTACTCATCCGTTGAGATTAGTCATGTGTTGAACGAAGTATTTTAACAAAAATAGTCACACATGGACGGTACTCATTCGTTGAGATTAGTCGTGTGTTGACAAAAAGGAATATTTGAAATAGAATATATAAAGCCGTGTTGAATAGTGATGCGCCATTTTGACGCGAACGATATTTATAACGATTTCGAAATGAATTGAATATAAAACGATTTCGAAATGAATTGAATATAAAACGATTTCGAATTGAATGAAATAGAAAACCAATTTGATTTCAATTGAATATATAATGAATTGGATTTAAATAGAAAACGAAACGAATTTGATTTGAATAGAAAATGAATTTGAATCGAATAGAAAACCAATTTGAATTTGAATCGAATAGAAAACCAATTTGAATTGAATCGAATAGAAAACGAATTCGAAATCGAATTTAATTGAAAACGAATTCAAATTGAATTGAAAGCGAATTGAAATGAATTCAAATTGAATTGAAATTTGAATTGAATAGTAATGAATTTTAAAACGAATTTATAAAGAAGAATTCAATTTTGATTTGAATTGAAATGGAAGTTGAATTTGCTTTTGAAACGAATTTAAAACTATTTATATAATTCGTTTTAAATAGAAATCGATGAAATATATATTATATATATTATATATATAATATAATGGCCTGAATAGAATGCGCCGCGTCGCGGCCGTTCGTGAATTTCGACCTTTAACTTCAAATGGACATTACGGGAGATCCGACCGTCGGATTCTCCTAAAACCGGAACCGTTGGGTTCGTATCGAAAAGAGCTTTCTAAAGAATATTAGAAATTCAAAATCTAACGGTTGGATTTGGAGATACGTCCAAATCAAAATCGAAAAAGGTCGCTATAAGTGCAGTTCGATGGCCATTGTTGGAAATCGACTGTACGGGCCTTGATAAAATTATTAAAAATAGTAATAATTTATGTAAAATCATAAGAAATGATTTAGGAAGAATTGGGATGAAAAACTCCATATTTGAAAAGATAAAAATAGATTTTTATCGAAATGAACTAGTTTTGAACTAAATTTAAAACCTAATTATTTTTAAATAAATAAATTAGATTTATAAGGGGTTTTAAATAATCGGGATTTCTAATATATTTGATTGGATTTGAAATGGGTTTATCGTGAACGGTGTTTTAAATAACACTAGTTCTTTAACCCGATAACAAATAGAATGTGATTTGGGTTTGTCGTGAACTGTGTTTTAAATAACACCTAGTTCTTTAACCCAGTAAAAGGAGTTCTAACGAATCTGCAACTAGATGGAAATGTGAATCTATAATCTAAATTATCAAATTTAGAAATGAGCGAGAATGGAGTATTACCAGTTTTGCTCCAAAGCGATAGTTAAATCTTTAATTAGATTTGAACGTGAAAAGGGTAATTAATTTTACCGATAACACCGTGGTGTTAGATATGGAGTATTACCAGTTTTGCTTCATGGGATGAATATGTTGGGATTGGGAAATAAAATAAATAATTACTTCGTTGTGGTTCGCTAATCTCGACTAGGTGGAAAAACCATAATTTGGTTTTAAATGACATCCAAAGGAAGATTACAGGATAAATTTTAAAGAAATTATCTTGGATAAAATTAATGGGAACCTTTCCCTAAGAGTGTGGAATTTAGAAACTAGCTGTAGGTTGGCTAAGAAGAATGGTTTCCTGGGTATTGATCTGATGTTGGTTTCGGCCTTCGGGGTTAATGTTCGGGAAATTGTTCTCTTGCTAATTTGCGGTTAGTGACTAATGAATTGGAATGAGGCGTATGTTGTGCTTGTGTAACATTTGTTTTAATATACGCGGGTTGTTCGGAAAGACCGGGTTTACACCCATTCTGAATAACCGATTCGACGATAAGTCGAAGATGAAGACGGTGTTCGAAGACCGGAAGTCTTCACATCGTTTGGATAATTACTGACGATCCTGATTGGGCTGTACACCCAAGAGGATGGAAATAGTTGGTGGTCGTCCAGACGTACTTGGAGATGGATGGATATGCGAGGAAAGTGCCTCCGGTTTCGTTCAGACCCAGAACGGACTTGTAAATGGATTGTGTGTCTGACACTGGATTTTATTCTGTGTTGATTGATTTCTATTAAATATACATCTGTTTGGCGGCGGAGAATTTATTCTTTTGCTTAACGCCCTTCTCTGAGACGTACGAGCTCAGAGGTTGTATATCGATGGACATCAGTCGCATGGCATGAATTGCCTGTGTGGCACGCTAAGATGCAAGGATCAAGGCTTCTGTTGAAAAGCAAAGTCTTGTGGTTGATGATCAAAGCACGCCTACGTGGCAGCTTTGTGTATAACGTGTATTCGCGAGCCTCACACCTCGGTATGAGTCAAAAACGGGATACGGACCGCTGGGAGGGCACGACGTTTCTTTCTAGCTTTGGTGGTGTCAGTGACTTACCAGCCCTGACATTTATATACTTTTCACCTTTGTGGTTGTTGGAATGAGGCGCCTCGATTATAGGTCTGTAAGGACCGGGAAATGTGTGTTCAGGCATAATTAATCCTCTAACGTAAGTGAGGACCGGCCCAGCCGCATCCAGGGTTACCCAGTGTGCGTAGTCCTGAGGCATTTGCTAGAGTGTCTCGAACGCGGAGAGGAGCTTGCCCCTTGCCTCGACTCATGACGGAATCCAATTTCCAATACGTGTATTTCGGTTTTATTTGTAGAGCCTAGTATGGCGACATAGTGGGATGGGGCACTTATGCCGTCTATGATTTATATTTATGATTGAAATGTTTTGACACTATACACATATTATAGTATCAAATGATTTGTTTTAAACGTACCAAGCATGTTTGGCTATTATAAGGGAAAACCCTATCCTCCGGCTTGCGTTGCATTGTGTGATGGGACCTGGGTCTTATAATAGCTTCATTTTTCGAAAAAGCATTGCGTTGTTTATTCTATGCACTAGTATTCTTGGGAGGAAACCCGTTCCGTGTTATACGGCGTGGTCCCTTGAATTACCCTCTTTTAAAGTAAAGTTTTAAATAACTGTTTTAGTTCTCACACCAGTCACATGACTGACCTGGAGTTTATTGTTTTAACCTAAACTCTGGGTGCCCCTATTTTCCGCATGGGCAGCTAGTAGTTTTGGTTTTGCAGATTTATATTCACAGGATCCTGGTTTACAGCTGGAATGATATCCGGAAAGCTCTGTATCCGTATATCACCTTCAGTTGTGCTTTATATTATTTTTCCGCTGCTATGTATTTAAATGTAATTTAAATCTCTGATATTTCTGTGTAATATTTATTCATTTATACTCTGTATATTCTTGTAATCTGATGCATTGTTGTAATATACAATGAAATGTTCTTCTGTTTGTGTTCTGATTTGTCATGTTCTCAACGTTCAGGGGTTTCGAACGATCTAGATCGGTTTAACAACTGATTCAGATCGAGCGAAATTCCCGGTCGTCACAACTTTTGTATTTTTGTATATTATTAATGGCTTCTCCCCTATTTTTACAGTAATGCTGATTAGAAAACATTGGAGTTGGTTGAGGTTTGGCTTCACTCATATTGATTCTGAACAGTAATTCAGTGATGTATCTTTTCTGACAAAGATGCATCTCTAAGTTTGACTGTTTAGTGACTTCAATTCCTAGAAAGTGAGTAACATCTCCCGAATCCTTAATGGAAAATTGCTTGTGTAAGAATTCAGTTAAGTGTATGACTTCATCCTCACTGCTACCTGAAATAATTAAATCATTAACGTAAATTAGTATGTATACAGTAGATGATTTATTAATTTTAATGAATAAGGATGAGTCAAATTTTGTTGGGTGATATCCCATTGAGCTCAGAGTTGCTTTAAGTTTCTGAAACCAAACTCTGGGAGCTTGTTTAAGACTCTATATTTCCTTCTTTAATTTGCATACTTGATTTGAATCTTGGTCAAACCCTTGTGGCTGCTGCATATGTATGTCTTCCTGTAACTAACCATTTAAAAATGTATTATCCACATCTAAATGTTTAATTTTCCAGTTACTGTTTAGAGCAATGGTAAATATGAGTTTGATAGTTGAAGGCTTCACAACAAGAGAAAAAGTATCTTTAAAGTCAAATCCATATTCTTGTGTGAAGCCTTTAGCTACTAGCCTTGCTTTGAATCTGTTTATAGATCCATCGGGATTTTTTTGAGCTTGAAAGTCCATTTACAGCCCACCATATTTTTATTTTGTGGAGGATGAACAAGTTCCCATGTTTTGTTCCTAATGATAGCATTATACTCTTCCTTCATAGCATCTCTCCAATGTTTGTCTTTGGCAGCTTAGTTATAATCAACTGGCTCATCCTCGCTGGTAATTGCTGCATAGATTTTTGGCTTGAATATTCCACTTTTTGCTCTAGTCATCATGTGATACCTTGACTGCATGTTTGGACAGCTTTGTGGTGAGTTTGTTTGATTATTTTCACTTGTCATTATATTTTCAGCCCTGCTTGTAGATTCTTGATCATTGTTGTTGTCCTCGATGTTAATGGTTCGAGCTTCCTCTATTGCAGGTTGTGGGATGGCGGGGCTGGATGTTTCAACCTGATGCTGATTTTTCCAATCCGTGGTATCTTCAATGCCAGCTTGAATACAAGAAGCCTCACTACCACTTGGTTTCTCCCACAAGTCATGTATGATAGGCAATTCAGGTACAATCACTTTTGGATTGTAAACCTTCTTTGAAGTTTTTAGTTCAGGATTCTTATATGGAAAATTATTTTCATCAAAAACGACATGCATACTTATGAAAATTCTACCATTTGGGTCAATACACTTGTACCCTTTCTGATTGGTACAGTACCCAACAAATGTACATGGCCTTGATTTGAAATCAAATTTGTTTGAATTGAATGGTTTTAAATATGGGAAACATAGACAACCAAATGTTTTAAGATTGTTGTAATCTGGCTTAATATTGTACAACTTTTGTAGAGGACTAATTCCACCTAAGACTTTGGTTGGCATTCTATTTATTAAAAACACATTTGAGTTAAATGCCTTTAACCAAAATTTTAGAGGTAGAGAGGCTTGAGCTAGTAATGTTAAGCCAGTTTCAACTACATGTCTATGTTTCCATTCAACCAAGCCATTTTGTTCTAATGTATAGGGACATATAATCCTATGTATTATTCTCTTTTTCAGGAATAAATTATTAAGTGGCTTAAACTTAGTACCGCGATCTAATTGTATGGTTTTTACAGTACTGTTAAACCGATGTTCTATCATTTTGATAAAATTTTGAACACTACTGTAAGTGTCAGCCTTTGATTTCAGAGGATATAACCAAGTATATCTACTATTAGCATCAACAAATGATATATAGAAACGATAACCAAAATCAATACTTATTGTGGCTGGACCCCATAGATCTGTAGTGATTAACTCAAATGGTTTAGTGTATTCAGTAGCAGAATTAACAAAAGGCAATTTGTGGCTTTTCCCCATTTGACAAAATGTACAAATATAGGGTAAATGTATATCATTAAAGGGTATTTTGTTGTCGAGAAGAACCTAATTAACAATTTTAGCACTTGGGTAGGCTAGTTTGTAATGCCATGATTCAAATGTAGATAGAGAATCAGTTTGATCATTTAGAACAGTCATATTACATGTATAATTGATATTAGCAGTATTATTACAACTATTAAAATTGAACTTATACAGTCCCTTTACTGCATCACCCTGCAAGAGTATATATTTAGTCAGTATATCACTAACTAATCAGTATTTGGGAAAGAATTCAAAACAAATGCTGTTGTCATTGGCAAACTGAGACACACATACCAAGTTCTTTTTGAAATTTATTACTCGTAATAAATTATGTAAGAATGATTGCCTTTTCCTTCAATGCTACCTTTTCCAATGTGAGAAATATTTATACACTTACCATTTCCCATTGAGATTGTCTGATTACCTTGTACTCCCTATTGCCGAGGTTGAGATTTTCCAGGTTATTGGTTACGTGATTGGTAGCTCCAGAATCTGGATACAAGCTTTCATCGTTGATATGCTCAGCTTTGTGCATTCAGTCTGAGTTCTTGATGATTTAGGTTGGGCTGTGTCACCTTGAGCTTGAGCAATGTTGGCTGAGGGGTTCGATCCTTTTGGATTCTGATTTACAGCATAGTTGGCATTAAATCTAAAAAAGCATCTTGGGGCAGTGTGACCAATCTTCTCACAGATTTGGCACTTTGGCCTATTTCCAGTGTTGGACCATCTCCCTCTACCTCTGCCACGAGTAGGGGGACCCCCTCTTTGCATGGTTAGATCTATCTTGTTGTCTTGATTCTTGTTCTTGATATTACTGCTAGCATAATTCACAGTATATTCACTTTCTTGTGACTTCTTGCTTTCAATTCTAGCTTCATGTGATAATAATATTGCATGAACATCATTAATTGATGAGAACTGTTTTTGTGATGCTATTATGGCTTTGACAGCTTCGTATTCTTCACTAAGACCATTCAATATACTGAGAATCTATTCAGACTCTGGTAATTTGCTACCAGCAGCATCTAACATATCACATACTGATTTTATCTTAGCTAAGTATTATCTCAAAGTCACACCCTCTTTTCTTATTTTCTGAAGCTGTCTTTGATAGAACATAACTTTTGCATATGATTGAGTATTAAAAGACTTTTCCACTGTCTGCCATATCTCATTAGTGGATTTACACCCAATCACTTGTGGTAAGAGATTTTGGACAATAGATGATAATAGCCATGAGCAAATAAGTCTATCTTGCCTGTAGTAGTTATTATATTTTTTCATTGGGCATGATATGGTTTTCTTGATTGGCGATAAACTTTGGAGGAACAGAAAGTGTTCCCCTTATGTATCCTTCAAGACCATATCATTTCTATAGCAGTTTTGATCTCCCAGGCAAATAATTGTTTTCATCTAATTGAGCAGTATTTAATTGAGATTTTGGACTAATTGTTGCCCTTATCAGGTTGTTAGGAGGAATTCCAGAATTTGATGAGTCAACAACAGGTGCTGATGACGCTGATGTACCATCATTGTTGGCCATGCCGATGATCAGAGAAGAAACTATGCAAAGAGGTCAAGAATTGCGGATTAGAGGTGATAGAGATTAACAAGGCTGCAGCTGCTACAATCAAGAACTTGGAAATGATGAAGAACAAGTTTGATCCAAGTTCTTTTGGTATGGCACAGTTAAGTCCACTACAATTAATTTAGCGTCAAAAATTTAGAACCAGAAATTTCTGTCGCTAATTTGTGATGGATTTCCATGTGATTTGCAAGGGATAGTTTTTTTTTTTGTATTTTCCAACTTTTTCTTTTATTTATTACTGTTGTCTTCTGTCATCCCTTACTAATCCGTTGCTAATTGCATCAAATTACCGACAGATAATTTCTGTTGCTATTTTCCTCTACAAATACAGACAGAATACCGACGAATATTTATCGAAGTTATTTTGCAGTAGAATTCCAACAGATTTGCAAGAGATGAAAATATCAGTTTATTATATTAATTATTTAATAATTAATAATAAAATTTAATACTTATGAAATGGTGTATAGTATTCAATAATTAATTTTATATAATTGTATTTAATAATTACAATTGATAATTATAGTTGACATTTATATTTTTTAATTATAGTTGATAATTATATTTTATATTTCGAAAAATTTAAATTTTTTAAATCATCTTGGATAAAATTGAAATAAGTCATAAAGTTTATAAAACCAGTTATTGTTTGACACGAGATAACCAAAATTTCTAAAGTTTAAAATATTGGAAAAGTTCATTTAATAATTTAATTTAAATTGTATAATACTTTATATTCTAATTTTAAAATTTTATATAAATTGTGACTAAGATAAAGTATAATTAAATATATTCTAATTTTAATTATAATATTTAGTAATTAAATATTAATGATATTAATATTTAATTAATAACAATAATGTTTAATAATAATTACTAATAAAATAATATGTAATAAGTATTAAGAAAAGTAGCATTTAATATGGTTTAAAAGTTTAAACCCAGCAAATTATTGATGTAAAGAGGAGATGGAGAAAGTAGCATCCAAAATTAGTTATCAATCCGCGAGAAAAAGGTACCGTTTTATCTTACCATCCAAGATTAAATATCAGACGGTGTACAACATCTCAGTACTTAACACACAGATTGCTACCACATAAGTTTTGAACCCAACCTAGAGAGATCCCATCGTCAATCGCAGAGCAATCAAATCCCAAGCAAATCCCCAAATCAATTTCTAGGGTTCGAAATGTCAGGAAGAGGAAAAGGAGGTAAAGTTCTTGGAAAGGGAGGGGCAGCGCCGACCCTGGCCCAGTGCGAACAGGGCCATCGCACAGGGAAGAAGTCCGATGGAGGGCAACAAGAAAAACATAAGCGAAAATGCATAACAAATTTGGGGAATAAAAGCTACGTGAAGGAATTGTGTGTGGTTACTATGCGTGTTTATCTTAGAAAAAGGGTTATATATCAACTATACTATTTTTTTCTACTGTATTGGTCATAATATAGTTGTGCAGTGTGCAGAACGGGTTTTGTAGTTGGATTAACATTTGGAAAGTCATCCACATTTGCATCAAGTCACAGACAAAAATAGTCTTCGCAGTGTGATCCACTGTTGTTGGTACATAGAGGTTCTCATGTCTTTGTTTAGAAGAGGAAAAATAATTGTATGTATGCTGTGTACAGAGTATTTTGTTATGTATGCTGTGTGTACAAAGTATTTTCTTATGAGCAAAATATTCTTATTTGAGCACGGCATCATGATGTTATATTCTGTATGTACAGAGTAATATTAACCCAGGAGAAAATATCTAATTTTTTCCACTGATACATCTTCCTCAAAACCTCATTTTTTTTTTCTTCTCTCATTTTAACCAAGTTCTTATTAAAAAAAATATTGAGTGTTTATTGTTTATTTATGCTTTGTATTTGAACATATTTCTAAGCTAAGAAAATAAGTATAACATGGCTGGAAAAACTCAATTGAAAAAGAAACTTCGCACATTCTTTATACTCAGTTGAAAAAGAAACTTCGCACATTCTTTACTCATGCATCACTTAAGTTTTGTTTACATCTAAAATTAAAGCTATACAACCAACATCAGTATATGTTTAAAGGTTGTAGTGTATGTAAATTGCATGAGCCACACTTCTTGGTCTTTCTTATATCTACGCCAACTGAGTCGGACTCATATTTGCCTGAATTTTTCAGCATCTTGATTCCATTTTTTTGCACTGAGTTGGTAAGATACAAAGCAACACTATTTTTGTTGCTGTTTTTATACTGCATTTGGTTGCTTAATGTAGTATATTTTAGGCTATATTTTTATATTGTTGTTTTTATATTGTTGTTTAGTGTATTCCACTTAGAACGTAATGTTTTTATACCGTTGTTTTTACACTATTTTTGTGTAATCTCTTTACAGCTTCCCTCTTCTCAACGTTCAAAGCATCAGTGTGTTGATAATGAAGATGATGTTCATGAGCTATAAAAAACCGTTGAGGAAATGCGCTTAGAGCTCGAGAATGAGAGAGCAGAGCGTATTAGGATTGAGGCAAAGAGAGAGCGTGAGCGAGCTAATTGCCAAAGACTTGAGGAAGAGCAGACAAGGCTTGCACAACAACAAAAAGAAGATAAATAAAACTTTCAAGCACAAATGAAATAAGTGATGGCAATGCTTCAGAGAAATGATGAATCTGATTATGCGGACTCTTCGTCATCGTCATCTTCATGAGTTAGTCGGGTATGGTAGCTGGTTATATTTTGTTGTAAATGTTTCTTTTATGAGTAAGGATGTTTTTTATGGTATAACACTAGCACTAGCTGAATAGTTTTGCTAGTTATAATTCAGTCTAGTGTATGTACGAATTAATGGATGATTATGGACGGTATTGTTTATGGAATATTAGCTGTAATAAAAAAATATTGTTGTGATAAAAAAAAACTAGCAATTGCATTTTCTTTTTTGTTAATGTCGCTCATTTTATGTGCATGCATGCATATACATATATACACACACACACACACACATACGTATGTGTGTGTATATATGACTATCGACTAGTAACGGTGATAGCTGGAAAAAAATATATAAACAGAACAGAAAAGGAATACCGACAGAAAATTGACAATTTTTTTTTACAAAAATCGACACTAAAACGTCGCTAAATTGATACTGAAATTTTAAAGATAGCGACGGTTTACCGACGGATAACAAATGGATGTACACGTGTAAATAGATAGGTTTGTCGTTAATCCGGTGCTAAATAGCTAGGATTTACCGATGGATAATCGAAATGCAAAATGTTTTTCATTTATATTCGTTGGTAATCCCTTGCTAAATAGCGTGCATTTAGCGACGGATAAATATTTTATTATTATATATATATTCGTCGGTAAAACATCGATGAAATATTCTACAAATGAAATGATATAAATCATATACGACGTTAAAGTGACGGAGAATCGACGCTAATTTCCGTCGCTAAATTATGCCTAAAATACCGACATGTTTTTTAGCAACCACCGTATTCTGCTGCAAATCCGTCGCTAAATGCCCTTTACTGACGGATTTTTCCGCTGCAAAATCAGTGTTTTCTTGTAGTGGTCTTGTAATTTCTTGAAAACTTTGATTAGTGTTCTTGAGTCTTCCTTTGCAAACAACCGGTAACTATCGAGTTGCAGCCACAAGTTGTACAGTGGCACGACACAATTTGATGTAACCGTGTATAACTTGTTATGGCACGACACAGGTAGTGAATTGGTTGATTTTCTTCGATGATGAGATTACTTTGAGAGAAGAAGATACACAACACAAATGATGAAGCTTCTCTGATGTTGAATGGAGAGACTTGCAGCGATGAAGGTGAATGCCCTTAGGCAAAAAACTGCTCTAATACCAAAATAGATAATGCAAAGAACAGAATTGTTGAAAGTAAGTTGTATTTGACAGAACTAAGATGAAAAAATCTGTACAGTGTTTGGTCATATATATATATATATATATATATATATAGACACACACACACACACACACATATATATATATATATATATATATACGAGTGGAAACCCGTGCGTTGCACGGATGCATAAGATGTTGGGTGTCATAATTTGTTGAGATGATACAATTGTGTGTGTCGTGGATTGTAATAATCATATACTTAGAGTGAAAGTAATCATATACGGGATGTTGTAGTTTGCACGGGAGCATAGAGTACAGGGTGTTGTAGTTTGTACGCGCGTGGTTGTCGCACGCGCTTCGTGCGTGATCGATGCAAGTCGTTTGCGCGTCGATTGATGTTCATCAAATGTTATTTATATGTGGAGTAATTGTATATTTAATTTTTTATTTGTCGTAGGTTATTTAATGTAAATTGGAAGTGGATGAATGTAAAATGTTGGAATTATTTCAGCTGAGTAGTAAAAGATGCGCGAAGTTGGCAACAGAATAATAAATGAAAGGGAAAAAGTGTCATAATTAAAAACAAAATGCAGAAACAAACTGCATAATACAAACTTATGCATACAAAGAAAAGACAGGTATTTTTATACAGTGGAAAGAAGAAAATGAGGTTATAATGGAGAAGCAGGTTGATTAATTCATTGAACGCCTTGCCAGATACTCTGCCTCGATCCTATCTGTAACACCCCACGTCCGCTAAGGTCACTCATACCAGGGGAATGCCTTAGTTTCGGTGAAGTATTTTAAGTGAATATAGAACAGTAAAATTACAACAAGACAGATATAAGTAATACTTGAAAATTTAAAACATCATTTCATTGCAGCGGAAAGTAATACATGTTTGGTTACATCACAAAACCATAAACCAAAGTCAAGTACATAATATCCATCTTGATAAAATAGAAGTACATAATCCCACTACATAACTAATAGCCATAAAAGAAAAGATGAACTGGGCTTCACTTCAACGGTCCAAGCTCCAAAGAATAGATACAGCAATCCGATCAAAGCCCACTAGCACCAGGCCCACTCTAATAACCTGGGGTTGGGGGAAAAAGATAAAAACAACGGGGTCAGACATAAGTCTGAGTGAGTCCTATAACCCTAACAATACAATCATTAAAATAACCAGAGAAGACATAAGTCGATATACGGTAACGCCTGGGGATGCATGGCTACACTAAGCAGCTTGGCAAACTTAGGATAAACTAAGATAACCGTAAAGACGCATTTACCCACCCAAGGATAATTACTAAATTACACCGCCCCAGACCTACTCAAAGATAATTCCTACACTGCACCACACCAGTTTTACCTACCTAAGATTAATTCCTACTTAAAGGTTGATCCCACTAAATTTACTTAGTAATTTTTACCCAGTAGTTTCTAGTACCCCTACATAGGTGCCGCCTGCCCCTATCATTACTAGGTGTACCCACTACTCCCAAGCGATCGGCTCCCTAACGTAGATACCCGTGCTGGTCCCACAATGGGGTGTATCATTTCCCTAAAGTGGCAACCTGATAATATCAACGGTGCACGGCTTTATATCTACACGATGTAACAACGATTTACTAACCAGCCCGTGTCCACACACGCATATGAAACCCGTTGGTCCTACGTTGCCACCGCTAACCCGTTTTTGGCCTCTTATAGTCAAGCCCAATATGCGTGTCCCGTCACCCGACTTGGGTCGAGCCCACAAAGATACGTTTGGGATATTGGTTGAGATGGGCCCCCACAAGCTACCACCTAAGCTTGTTATTTTTTTATCTAGTGTATCCCACTTAACCCCTTTAACCATGTCTACTTACATGTTATAAATACTTTGGTTAAGTCATTAATCATATTTTAATTACCTTTCAAGGCACCCACTAGATTTCCACATGACACCCAAGTCCTTTACTTAATTCCCACATGCCACCCGAGGCACTTACTTAACCCCTTAATCATGTTTAATTACATGTTCCACTTTGGTTAAGTATTCTAATCGTGTTTTCTATTGCCACCCAAGGCAACCCACTAGTTTTCTCATGCCACCCAAGGCACCCACTTAACCCTCAAGCCCCACTACATGCTTATATGGTTAAGTGTTTCTTAATTAATTAAGACCGTGATCCTCATAAAGACCTCTCACATTAGACTATCTTTTATGACCGCTGGTTAAGCCGGTTGGGTCCGGGCAGCCTTATGTCATAACCGAGTCTAACCTCGTGTCTTTACATTAATCACGTATTTAGTTTGTGCCTAAGACCTCTCACATTGGGCTAACATTTGTAGCAACTGGTTAAGCCGGTTGGGTCCGGGCAGTTTTACGCTACAACTGAGTCCAACCTCGTGTCTTAGTCGATTAATTACACCTAATTAATCACCCCCATAATTTATATTAATTATCCCTAATTAATATCAAGTTTTTCATAACATGGGTAGACCTAACTCAATAGGTAAATTCCCATGAGGTAGACCTAACTCAATAGGTAAATTCCCACTTATGTTAATTTGTTTTTATGGTATGCTTAATCATACCCAATCATACTTTTATTAACATCTTTATTAACCCCATCGTTCCCCACGCAAATCGTTTTCATTTCACGACATAATAAAAGGGAAGATCCATCACAAACATCATGGGTTTAACCAAATCTTAGCATATAACTTTGTCATGGGTTAAGAGAATGTCAACTTGCATACATGAGCATATATTAACCCAACTATATTTAACCCAAACTTGCATATTATCGCACATGACTTGCATAACATATTGCATATGAACTTGCATATTATCATACACATATCTTGCATAACATGTTGAACTTGCATATTAGCATTCACATAACTTGCATAAGCACACATAACTTGCATAACATGTTGAACTTGCATATAAGCATTCTCACAACTTGCATAACATGTTAAACATGCATTTAAGCATACACATAACTTGCATAAGCATTCACATACTTGCATATTAACAAACATGTAACTTGCATAGCATATCTTGCATATTAACATACATGTAACTTGCATATTAACAAACATGTAACTTGCATAGCATATCTTGCATACTAACATACATGTAACTTGCATATTAACAAACATGTAACTTGCATAGCATATCTTGCATATTAACATACATGTCACTTGCATAGCATATATTATCATACATGTAACTTGCATATGAACTTGTTAAACATGCATAAACCCACTTGTTAAATATGCATAAAACAACTTATTAATCATGCATATTATCACATACTTAGCATGCATAGAATCACATACTAAACTTGCATAATATCATATGCTTAGCATGCATAGAATCACATACTAAACTTGCATAATATCATATACTTAGCATGCATAGAATCACATATTCATCATGCATAATATCACCTACTTAACTTGCATAAAATCAATTACTTATTATGCATAAACCCACATATCCAACTTGCATAAACTCTCATATTCAACTTGCATAAACTTACATATTCAACATGCATAAACTCACATATTCAACTTGCATAAACTTACATATTCAACATAGGATTAATATTATACATAGATTAGCATATCATTACAAATGATTCAAACTCACAAATCCGCATTCAAGACCATAAGTCTCATTACACCTAATCTACTTATCTTAACAATTGATCATCAAAGTGATAGAAACTCACCACTAGCAATTTGCACTCCAAATGAAGAATATTAAGATGCTTAGAATGGATTAGAAGTTGATTAGAGAGGTTGATTAGCTTGCTTTCCTCTTCATTGATTTGTGGAGGCCATGATCAAGTTTCATTTTGCCATAGTTTAGTTACTAGGTTTAATTATGAATGAATTAGGGTAGGGTTGTGGTCTTATTTATAGGATTAGGTTGCATTTTAGACCCTTAGATTAACCCTAGATTAGCTTAGGACCCTTAGATCTCGGAACTCTCCAGAAATCAGCCCTAAGACCAAGCCCAAACCCCAAACTGGTGCACCCAACCACAGAACTCTCTAGAAACTGTGCAGGTTTCTTGGCTCGGCACGGGCGCACTTCCCAAGTGCGCCAGTCTATTTTTGTACTGGCGCACTTCACAAGTGCGCCAGTGCATTTTTGTTCTGGCGCACTTCACAAGTGCGCCAGTGCATTTCTGGCCTGTTCCGGGTTCTTCTGCCTAACTTCGTTCGTCCGTATCTCTTTCATACGGACTCCGATTCTCGAAAACTCGGACTCTATTTCGCGTATTTTTCCGAGACGAACGCAATGACGCAGCCCGTTTTCCCCCAATTCTCACATCTGAGATTATTAATTCTGTAATTAGTGAATTTTAGCATTAACCGAAATTCGGGGTGTTACATTCTCCCCTCCTTAAAGGATTTCGTCCCCGAAATCTCTAAGCTAAGGAGAATGCATATCCTACCATCCAAACAACCATCTACTCAATCCATCAAACACGGGCATCCATTGTCCTTAAACAATTTCTAATGATGTATGAGCATATGCGAAAAGTGTGTGTATATGTTCCCTATCTAATGTATGAACATATGCAAACCATGATAGTGCCATGCATCCAATATGTATGCGAGATAACCCTATCGACACATACCGTATCTATATGAGTGCACAATCATTCACCAAAATGCATCATCCATATGATAACACAATCATTATACATCCATCAATATAGCTAACTACACACAATTTTATGCAATATGCAATATGAAGTGATTGAGCCGATCTAGTGCCTAGAGTGTGTATATATGCATCCACGAGCAACCACTAGCAAACACTTGCATCCACTTGCATCCATCAACCATAACATGTCTCAAACACATGTTTCAACCATAGGTTTTCCCTATCTAAAGGTCAAACAGGACTAACGAGAGGACCTACTAAAGATAAGATAAGTACTAGGCAAGCGATAAAGGAGAAGTTAAAAGACATACTCTCCAAAAGAAATGGATACAAAGAACGCATCTTCGCTTCCGTCTCCCAAGTAGCATTCTAACTAGCTGAACTTCTCTGTTCCTCAACTTCCTAGTCTCTGGCCCAATGATGCGAGTAGGAGCTCGTCGAATCGTCTCATCGTGCTCTAACTCTACTTCTTTAAGCAAACTCGGCTCTACCACCTCAGCGGTCTCATGTAAGCACTTCCTCAAATGGGACACATGAAATACATCCGGTACACCACTAAGTCTGTCAGGCAACTCCACTCTATATGCCATCCGTCCAATTCTTTCCTTAATGGGAAATGGCCCTACAAACCTTGGTACTCACTTCCTAACAGATCCAAAGTGAACCACATTCCGTAACGGAGACACCTTGATAAAAAGCATGTCCTAATATCAAACTCAAGCTCTGTTCTCCTCTTGTCCGCATAAGATTCCGCCGCTTTCATCCTTCTTCGAATCCAACCCATCTTCTCTGAAGTCTCTCTAACCATATCTGGCCCAAGCAAGATCTTATCCGTAGATTCCCACCAACATGTAGGAGATCGACAAGGCCTTCCATAAAGAGCTTTGAAAGGAGCCATACCAATACTGGACTGAAAGCTGCTATTATATGCGAACTCCACCAACGGAAGATGCTCTTCCCATGTACCTCCAAAATCCAAAATACATAACCTCAAAAGATGTTCTAGATACGGTTCACCCTCTTGGTCTGACCGTCCGTCTGAGGATGAGATGCGGTGCTCAAACACAACTGAGTCCCTACCGCCTCTTGCAAACTTCTCCAAAACTCACTAGTGAAGATAGGATCTCGACCGCTCACTATACTGGGAGGTACACCATGCAATCTAATAATCTCTTGAAGATAAACTGAAGCTAGACATGGAATAGTCCTCTTGCTCTTCACGGGTATGAAATGGGCACACTTAGTAAGTCTATCTACCATAAGCCCAATCCCCGTATTACCCTTCCTTGATTTCGGTTATCCAACGAGGCACTATCCTACTTCCTATTTCGGAACTTCCAACGGGTGAAGCAACCCTCCGGGTTTCTTCTGTTCCACTTTCACTTGTTAGCATACCAAGCATCTAGCGACATACTTGGCCGCGTCTTTCTTCATATTGGCCAAAAAGAAAACTCGCCTCATGTCTTGGTACATCTTGTCCCTACCGGGATGAATGGTCATCATCGACCGATGTGTATCATCAAGTATAGCCTTCCTCAAATTCTCGTTTTGCGGTACACAAAGTCTACCGTCTCTACGCAACCACCTCTTACCATCTAGGGTGTACCTACTCAAATGGCTGGACGACTCCCCTCCTTATGAGCTTCTCTACTAACTCATCCAACTGTGGGTCGTCTCGCTGTGCTCCGCCAATCTTCCCAAAAGAGTAGGCCTAACCTCCAAGGAGGCTAGCAAACCGGATACAAAGTCAACGGAAGGTCTAAAGTCAAACATAGAAATAAACCCTAAGCTCCGCTGTTTAACGATCCATGAACTCGAGGACAACCTTTTTCTTCTTAAGGCGTCTGCTACCATGTTTCCCTTGTTAGGGGTATACGCTATCTCAAATTCATAAGATGCTAAGAATCCTATCCAAAATCGTCACAACTGTCCATCTCTCACGCAGACCACCCTAGTCGAATTCGACATCCCCCAAATGCAAGCCCCAAAGGCCGAAACCAATATCAGACAAACACCCAAGGGATATCTCCTTCGAGTTCAGGCGACCTACATGAGATGATACTAAAAAATAATAATAATGGCTAAACAATTAAGCCTTTGACCAACTTTGGATGTCCTTGCCAGTTTCGCTCCAAAACCACCGTTTTATCCCATAACTGGCTTTGCTCAACTTATTGAGTACATACAAAAACTTATTTCGTTCCCAGAAAAGACCAAGGTGTCATTACAAAGACCATTATGAACTTATTTAGGTACTCCCTGAACACCCTTCTCATCAAATCAACAAAGTATGCAGAGGCGTTCTTCTAACCAAATGGCATCACCAACCACTCATAAAACCATCCGGAGTCCTAAAGGCAATCTTCTCTATACTATCCTCAGCCACTCTTAACTGACGAAACCACGTGGCTTAGTCCGACTGTGAAAATACTGAGGCGCCAACCAACTGATCAAAGAGATCATCAATCTTCGGCAATGGGTGTCTATTCTTCTTTGTGAGTTTATTTAGTTCTCTTTAGCCTACACTAAGTCTGAGGGACCCATCCGCCTTCATGGCAAAAACTACTGGAGCGCCCCACTCCGATATACTTCTTCTTATGAACCCCTTCTCAAGCAATCGCCTACTTACTTATGGAGTTCCCTCCTCTCACGAGAAGCCTTGTGGCACACTGGCCAAGTCACTGGTTTGGCATTGTTTACCAGATATATTCGGAAGTCAATCTCCCGCTCCGGAGGTAAGCCCTTCACCTTCTCAAACACATCCGAGTATTCCCGGACCACTTCTAACAGATCGCAAACTCTCGACCGATGTGTCAAGCGATTCTAGATAACTTAGCTTAACCGATTCTATGGGATACAAGAGATCTCGAGAGTGTTACCCAAGCGGGTCAAAAGCCTAACAACTCTCCCTTCAAAATCAAGAACGGCACCCCTACTGGATAACCAGTCCATGCCCCAAAACTAACCCATAGCCCGTGAAGCCCAACAAGCATCACATCCAAACTCAACGCTAAGTATAGAAACTTTCAAACCCAAACACATCATGGAGCCCCAATTGGGTTTGAAACAACTAAGGGATCATCTACCAAACTGGTGTCTAAGTGCAGTGACTCAACTAACAATGATGAGATAAACGAACTCGATACATCAGAATCAAATAAAGTTCGAATCGGATAATAAAGAAATCCAAATTCCAACCTAGACAGTCTTATCCCCATCCGGCACCCTAGTCGTGAGGGAATACAACTACCCTCCAGAAGATTCCATACCTTGTCCTTGCTTCTTTGGTCAATCCTAATAAGGTGTCCTATTCCTCCCAAAAGGATAACTACTAGCCTTCTCCTTCCCATTCTCCACTCGTAACCTCCCATCAATGAGGCTTCGTCCTTCATTAACCAAACAACTATTAGAGCCTTCCTCCCATCGTCCATCCAATAAGTACCTACAAGTCCTCCTCCTTCTTGAACCAACTTCTAATCTGATTTACGTCTAAGTCCCTTGAAGCGGTTTTCCATTCTTATCTATCTTAGAAAGATCATCTACACACGGAGGGGAAACTCAAAACGTGAGAGAAAGAGATTCAAACGGAGAATTCGAAGGATAAAGATATGGCTATCGGGGATTATGCTTTTCTCTCAAAAACTTTTCTCTTAAAAGACATGTTTTTGAAAATACTCCTTTCAAAAATATTCTTAGAAAATAGTTTTTCTAAAAAAATTTATCTGTTCTGGTAACCTTTGCTCTGATACCACGTGTAACACCCCACGTCCGCTAAGGTCACTCATACCAGGGGAATGCCTTAGTTTCGGTGAAGTATTTTAAGTGAATATAGAACAGTAAAATTACAACAAGACAGATATAAGTAATACTTGAAAATTTAAAACATCATTTCATTGCAGCGGAAAGTAATACATGTTTGGTTACATCACAAAACCATAAACCAAAGTCAAGTACATAATATCCATCTTGATAAAATAGAAGTACATAATCCCACTACATAACTAATAGCCATAAAAGAAAAGATGAACTGGGCTTCACTTCAACGGTCCAAGCTCCAAAGAATAGATACAGCAATCCGATCAAAGCCCACTAGCACCAGGCCCACTCTAATAACCTGGGGTTGGGGGAAAAAGATAAAAACAACGGGGTCAGACATAAGTCTGAGTGAGTCCTATAACCCTAACAATACAATCATTAAAATAACCAGAGAAGACATAAGTCGATATACGGTAACGCCTGGGGATGCATGGCTACACTAAGCAGCTTGGCAAACTTAGGATAAACTAAGATAACCGTAAAGACGCATTTACCCACCCAAGGATAATTACTAAATTACACCGCCCCAGACCTACTCAAAGATAATTCCTACACTGCACCACACCAGTTTTACCTACCTAAGATTAATTCCTACTTAAAGGTTGATCCCACTAAATTTACTTAGTAATTTTTACCCAGTAGTTTCTAGTACCCCTACATAGGTGCCGTCTGCCCCTATCATTACTAGGTGTACCCACTACTCCCAAGCGATCGGCTCCCTAACGTAGATACCCGTGCTGGTCCCACAATGGGGTGTATCATTTCCCTAAAGTGGCAACCTGATAATATCAACGGTGCACGGCTTTATATCTACACGATGTAACAACGATTTACTAACCAGCCCGGGTCCACACACGCATATGAAACCCGTTGGTCCTACGTTGCCACCGCTAACCCGTTTTTGGCCTCTTATAGTCAAGCCCAATATGCGTGTCCCGTCACCCGACTTGGATCGAGCCCACAAAGATACGTTTGGGATATTGGTTGAGATGGGCCCCCACAAGCTACCACCTAAGCTTGTTATTTTTTTATCTAGTGTATCCCACTTAACCCCTTTAACCATGTCTACTTACATGTTATAAATACTTTGGTTAAGTCATTAATCATATTTTAATTACCTTTCAAGGCACCCACTAGATTTCCACATGACACCCAAGTCCTTTACTTAATTCCCACATGCCACCCGAGGCACTTACTTAACCCCTTAATCATGTTTAATTACATGTTCCACTTTGGTTAAGTATTCTAATCGTGTTTTCTATTGCCACCCAAGGCAACCCACTAGTTTTCTCATGCCACCCAAGGCACCCACTTAACCCTCAAGCCCCACTACATGCTTATATGGTTAAGTGTTTCTTAATTAATTAAGACCGTGATCATCATAAAGACCTCTCACATTAGACTATCTTTTATGACCGCTGGTTAAGCCGGTTGGGTCCGGGCAGCCTTATGTCATAACCGAGTCTAACCTCGTGTCTTTACATTAATCACGTATTTAGTTTGTGCCTAAGACCTCTCACATTGGGCTAACATTTGTAGCAACTGGTTAAGCCGGTTGGGTCCGGGCAGTTTTACGCTACAACTGAGTCCAACCTCGTGTCTTAGTCGATTAATTACACCTAATTAATCACCCCCATAATTTATATTAATTATCCCTAATTAATATCAAGTTTTTCATAACATGGGTAGACCTAACTCAATAGGTAAATTCCCATGGGGTAGACCTAACTCAATAGGTAAATTCCCACTTATGTTAATTTGTTTTTATGGTATGCTTAATCATACCCAATCATACTTTTATTAACATCTTTATTAACCCCATCGTTCCCCACGCAAATCGTTTTCATTTCACGACATAATAAAAGGGAAGATCCATCACAAACATCATGGGTTTAACCAAATCTTAGCATATAACTTTGTCATGGGTTAAGAGAATGTCAACTTGCATACATGAGCATATATTAACCCAACTATATTTAACCCAAACTTGCATATTATCGCACATGACTTGCATAACATATTGCATATGAACTTGCATATTATCATACACATATCTTGCATAACATGTTGAACTTGCATATTAGCATTCACATAACTTGCATAAGCACACATAACTTGCATAACATGTTGAACTTGCATATAAGCATTCTCACAACTTGCATAACATGTTAAACATGCATTTAAGCATACACATAACTTGCATAAGCATTCACATACTTGCATATTAACAAACATGTAACTTGCATAGCATATCTTGCATATTAACATACATGTAACTTGCATATTAACAAACATGTAACTTGCATAGCATATCTTGCATACTAACATACATGTAACTTGCATATTAACAAACATGTAACTTGCATAGCATATCTTGCATATTAACATACATGTCACTTGCATAGCATATATTATCATACATGTAACTTGCATATGAACTTGTTAAACATGCATAAACCCACTTGTTAAATATGCATAAAACAACTTATTAATCATGCATATTATCACATACTTAGCATGCATAGAATCACATACTAAACTTGCATAATATCATATGCTTAGCATGCATAGAATCACATACTAAACTTGCATAATATCATATACTTAGCATGCATAGAATCACACATTCATCATGCATAATATCACCTACTTAACTTGCATAAAATCAATTACTTATTATGCATAAACCCACATATCCAACTTGCATAAACTCTCATATTCAACTTGCATAAACTTACATATTCAACATGCATAAACTCACATATTCAACTTGCATAAACTTACATATTCAACATAGGATTAATATTATACATAGATTAGCATATCATTACAAATGATTCAAACTCACAAATCCGCATTCAAGACCATAAGTCTCATTACACCTAATCTACTTATCTTAACAATTGATCATCAAAGTGATAGAAACTCACCACTAGCAATTTGCACTCCAAATGAAGAAGATTAAGATGCTTAGAATGGATTAGAAGTTGATTAGAGAGGTTGATTAGCTTGCTTTCCTCTTCATTGATTTGTGGAGGCCATGATCAAGTTTCATTTTGCCATAGTTTAGTTACTAGGTTTAATTATGAATGAATTAGGGTAGGGTTGTGGTCTTATTTATAGGATTAGGTTGCATTTTAGACCCTTAGATTAACCCTAGATTAGCTTAGGACCCTTAGATCTCGGAACTCTCCAGAAATCAGCCCTAAGACCAAGCCCAAACCCCAAACTGGTGCACCCAACCACAGAACTCTCTAGAAACTGTGCAGGTTTCTTGGCTCGGCACGGGCGCACTTCCCAAGTGCGCCAGTCTATTTTTGTATTGGCGCACTTCACAAGTGCGCCAGTGCATTTTTGTTCTGGCGCACTTCACAAGTGCGCCAGTGCATTTCTGGCCTGTTCCGGGTTCTTCTGCCTAACTTCGTTCGTCCGTATCTCTTTCATACGGACTCCGATTCTCGAAAACTCGGACTCTATTTCGCGTATTTTTCCGAGACGAACGCAATGACGCAGCCCGTTTTCCCCCAATTCTCACATCTGAGATTATTAATTCTGTAATTAGTGAATTTTAGCATTAACCGAAATTCGGGGTGTTACATTCTCCCCTCCTTAAAGGATTTCGTCCCCGAAATCTCTAAGCTAAGGAGAATGCATATCCTACCATCCAAACAACCATCTACTCAATCCATCAAACACGGGCATCCATTGTCCTTAAACAATTTCTAATGATGTATGAGCATATGCGAAAAGTGTGTGTATATGTTCCCTATCTAATGTACGAACATATGCAAACCATGATAGTGCCATGCATCCAATATGTATGCGAGATAACCCTATCGACACATACCGTATCTATATGAGTGCACAATCATTCACCAAAATGCATCATCCATATGATAACACAATCATTATACATCCATCAATATAGCTAACTACACACAATTTTATGCAATATGCAATATGAAGTGATTGAGCCGATCTAGTGCCTAGAGTGTGTATATATGCATCCACGAGCAACCACTAGCAAACACTTGCATCCACTTGCATCCATCAACCATAACATGTCTCAAACACATGTTTCAACCATAGGTTTTCCCTATCTAAAGGTCAAACAGGACTAACGAGAGGACCTACTAAAGATAAGATAAGTACTAGGCAAGCGATAAAGGAGAAGTTAAAAGACATACTCTCCAAAAGAAATGGATACAAAGAACGCATCTTCGCTTCCGTCTCCCAAGTAGCATTCTAACTAGCTGAACTTCTCTGTTCCTCAACTTCCTAGTCTCTGGCCCAATGATGCGAGTAGGAGCTCGTCGAATCGTCTCATCGTGCTCTAACTCTACTTCTTTAAGCAAACTCGGCTCTACCACCTCAGCGGTCTCATGTAAGCACTTCCTCAAATGGGACACATGAAATACATCCGGTACACCACTAAGTCTGTCAGGCAACTCCACTCTATATGCCATCCGTCCAATTCTTTCCTTAATGGGAAATGGCCCTACAAACCTTGGTACTCACTTCCTAACAGATCCAAAGTGAACCACATTCCGTAACGGAGACACCTTGATAAAAAGCATGTCCTAATATCAAACTCAAGCTCTGTTCTCCTCTTGTCCGCATAAGATTCCGCCGCTTTCATCCTTCTTCGAATCCAACCCATCTTCTCTGAAGTCTCTCTAACCATATCTGGCCCAAGCAAGATCTTATCCGTAGATTCCCACCAACATGTAGGAGATCGACAAGGCCTTCCATAAAGAGCTTTGAAAGGAGCCATACCAATACTGGACTGAAAGCTGCTATTATATGCGAACTCCACCAACGGAAGATGCTCTTCCCATGTACCTCCAAAATCCAAAATACATAACCTCAAAAGATGTTCTAGATACGGTTCACCCTCTTGGTCTGACCGTCCGTCTGAGGATGAGATGCGGTGCTCAAACACAACTGAGTCCCTACCGCCTCTTGCAAACTTCTCCAAAACTCACTAGTGAAGATAGGATCTTGATCGCTCACTATACTGGGAGGTACACCATGCAATCTAATAATCTCTTGAAGATAAACTGAAGCTAGACATGGAATAGTCCTCTTGCTCTTCACGGGTATGAAATGGGCACACTTAGTAAGTCTATCTACCATAAGCCCAATCCCCGTATTACCCTTCCTTGATTTCGGTTATCCAACGAGGCACTATCCTACTTCCTATTTCGGAACTTCCAACGGGTGAAGCAACCCTCCGGGTTTCTTCTGTTCCACTTTCACTTGTTAGCATACCAAGCATCTAGCGACATACTTGGCCGCGTCTTTCTTCATATTGGCCAAAAAGAAAACTCGCCTCATGTCTTGGTACATCTTGTCCCTACCGGGATGAATGGTCATCATCGACCGATGTGTATCATCAAGTATAGCCTTCCTCAAATTCTCGTTTTGCGGTACACAAAGTCTACCGTCTCTACGCAACCACCTCTTACCATCTAGGGTGTACCTACTCAAATGGCTGGACGACTCCCCTCCTTATGAGCTTCTCTACTAACTCATCCAACTGTGGGTCGTCTCGCTGTGCTCCGCCAATCTGCCCAAAAGAGTAGGCCTAACCTCCAAGGAGGCTAGCAAACCGGATACAAAGTCAACGGAAGGTCTAAAGTCAAACATAGAAATAAACCCTAAGCTCCGCCGTTTAACGATCCATGAACTCGAGGACAACCTTTTTCTTCTTAAGGCGTCTGCTACCATGTTTCCCTTGTTAGGGGTATACGCTATCTCAAATTCATAAGATGCTAAGAATCCTATCCAAAATCGTCACAACTGTCCATCTCTCACGCAGACCACCCTAGTCGAATTCGACATCCCCCAAATGCAAGCCCCAAAGGCCGAAACCAATATCAGACAAACACCCAAGGGATATCTCCTTCGAGTTCAGGCGACCTACGTGAGATGATACTAAAAAATAATAATAATGGCTAAACAATTAAGCCTTTGACCAACTTTGGATGTCCTTGCCAGTTTCGCTCCAAAACCACCGTTTTATCCCATAACTGGCTTTGCTCAACTTATTGAGTACATACAAAAACTTATTTCGTTCCCAGAAAAGACCAAGGTGTCATTACAAAGACCATTATGAACTTATTTAGGTACTCCCTGAACACCCTTCTCATCAAATCAACAAAGTATGCAGAGGCGTTCTTCTAACCAAATGGCATCACCAACCACTCATAAAACCATCCGGAGTCCTAAAGGCAATCTTCTCTATACTATCCTCAGCCACTCTTAACTGACGAAACCACGTGGCTTAGTCCGACTGTGAAAATACTGAGGCGCCAACCAACTGATCAAAGAGATCATCAATCTTCGGCAATGGGTGTCTATTCTTCTTTGTGAGTTTATTTAGTTCTCTTTAGCCTACACTAAGTCTGAGGGACCCATCCGCCTTCATGGCAAAAACTACTGGAGCGCCCCACTCCGATATACTTCTTCTTATGAACCCCTTCTCAAGCAATCGCCTACTTACTTATGGAGTTCCCTCCTCTCACGAGAAGCCTTGTGGCACACTGGCCAAGTCACTGGTTTGGCATTGTTTACCAGATATATTCGGAAGTCAATCTCCTGCTCCGGAGGTAAGCCCTTCACCTTCTCAAACACATCCGAGTATTCCCGGACCACTTCTAACAGATCGCAAACTCTCGACCGACGTGTCAAGCGATTCTAGATAACTTAGCTTAACCGATTCTATGGGATACAAGAGATCTCGAGAGTGTTACCCAAGCGGGTCAAAAGCCTAACAACTCTCCCTTCAAAATCAAGAACGGCACCCCTACTGGATAACCAGTCCATGCCCCAAAACTAACCCATAGCCCGTGAAGCCCAACAAGCATCACATCCAAACTCAACGCTAAGTATAGAAACTTTCAAACCCAAACACATCATGGAGCCCCAATTGGGTTTGAAACAACTAAGGGATCATCTACCAAACTGGTGTCTAAGTGCAGTGACTCAACTAACAATGATGAGATAAACGAACTCGATACATCAGAATCAAATAAAGTTCGAATGGCATAATAAAGAAATCCAAATTCCAACCTAGACGGTCTTATCCCCATCCGGCACCCTAGTCGTGAGGGAATACAACTACCCTCCAGAAGATTCCATATCTTGTCCTTGCTTCTTTGGTCAATCCTAATAAGGTGTCCTATTCCTCCCAAAAGGATAACTACTAGCCTTCTCCTTCCCATTCTCCACTCGTAACCTCCCATCAATGAGGCTTCGTCCTTCATTAACCAAACAACTATTAGAGCCTTCCTCCCATCGTCCATCCAATAAGTACCTACAAGTCCTCCTCCTTCTTGAACCAACTTCTAATCTGATTTACGTCTAAGTCCCTTGAAGCGGTTTTCCATTCTTATCTATCTTAGAAAGATCATCTACACACGGAGGGGAAACTCAAAACGTGAGAGAAAGAGATTCAAACGGAGAATTCGAAGGATAAAGATATGGCTATCGGGGATTATGCTTTTCTCTCAAAAACTTTTCTCTTAAAAGACATGTTTTTGAAAATACTCCTTTCAAAAATATTCTTAGAAAATAGTTTTTCTAAAAAAATTTATCTGTTCTGGTAACCTTTGCTCTGATACCACGTGTAACACCCCACGTCCGCTAAGGTCACTCATACCAGGGGAATGCCTTAGTTTCGGTGAAGTATTTTAAGTGAATATAGAACAGTAAAATTACAACAAGACAGATATAAGTAATACTTGAAAATTTAAAACATCATTTCATTGCAGCGGAAAGTAATACATGTTTGGTTACATCACAAAACCATAAACCAAAGTCAAGTACATAATATCCATCTTGATAAAATAGAAGTACATAATCCCACTACATAACTAATAGCCATAAAAGAAAAGATGAACTGGGCTTCACTTCAACGGTCCAAGCTCCAAAGAATAGATACAGCAATCCGATCAAAGCCCACTAGCACCAGGCCCACTCTAATAACCTGGGGTTGGGGGAAAAAGATAAAAACAACGGGGTCAGACATAAGTCTGAGTGAGTCCTATAACCCTAACAATACAATCATTAAAATAACCAGAGAAGACATAAGTCGATATACGGTAACGCCTGGGGATGCATGGCTACACTAAGCAGCTTGGCAAACTTAGGATAAACTAAGATAACCGTAAAGACGCATTTACCCACCCAAGGATAATTACTAAATTACACCGCCCCAGACCTACTCAAAGATAATTCCTACACTGCACCACACCAGTTTTACCTACCTAAGATTAATTCCTACTTAAAGGTTGATCCCACTAAATTTACTTAGTAATTTTTACCCAGTAGTTTCTAGTACCCCTACATAGGTGCCGTCTGCCCCTATCATTACTAGGTGTACCCACTACTCCCAAGCGATCGGCTCCCTAACGTAGATACCCGTGCTGGTCCCACAATGGGGTGTATCATTTCCCTAAAGTGGCAACCTGATAATATCAACGGTGCACGGCTTTATATCTACACGATGTAACAACGATTTACTAACCAGCCCGGGTCCACACACGCATATGAAACCCGTTGGTCCTACGTTGCCACCGCTAACCCGTTTTTGGCCTCTTATAGTCAAGCCCAATATGCGTGTCCCGTCACCCGACTTGGGTCGAGCCCACAAAGATACGTTTGGGATATTGGTTGAGATGGGCCCCCACAAGCTACCACCTAAGCTTGTTATTTTTTTATCTAGTGTATCCCACTTAACCCCTTTAACCATGTCTACTTACATGTTATAAATACTTTGGTTAAGTCATTAATCATATTTTAATTACCTTTCAAGGCACCCACTAGATTTCCACATGACACCCAAGTCCTTTACTTAATTCCCACATGCCACCCGAGGCACTTACTTAACCCCTTAATCATGTTTAATTACATGTTCCACTTTGGTTAAGTATTCTAATCGTGTTTTCTATTGCCACCCAAGGCAACCCACTAGTTTTCTCATGCCACCCAAGGCACCCACTTAACCCTCAAGCCCCACTACATGCTTATATGGTTAAGTGTTTCTTAATTAATTAAGACCGTGATCCTCATAAAGACCTCTCACATTAGACTATCTTTTATGACCGCTGGTTAAGCCGGTTGGGTCCGGGCAGCCTTATGTCATAACCGAGTCTAACCTCGTGTCTTTACATTAATCACGTATTTAGTTTGTGCCTAAGACCTCTCACATTGGGCTAACATTTGTAGCAACTGGTTAAGCCGGTTGGGTCCGGGCAGTTTTACGCTACAACTGAGTCCAACCTCGTGTCTTAGTCGATTAATTACACCTAATTAATCACCCCCATAATTTATATTAATTATCCCTAATTAATATCAAGTTTTTCATAACATGGGTAGACCTAACTCAATAGGTAAATTCCCATGGGGTAGACCTAACTCAATAGGTAAATTCCCACTTATGTTAATTTGTTTTTATGGTATGCTTAATCATACCCAATCATACTTTTATTAACATCTTTATTAACCCCATCGTTCCCCACGCAAATCGTTTTCATTTCACGACATAATAAAAGGGAAGATCCATCACAAACATCATGGGTTTAACCAAATCTTAGCATATAACTTTGTCATGGGTTAAGAGAATGTCAACTTGCATACATGAGCATATATTAACCCAACTATATTTAACCCAAACTTGCATATTATCGCACATGACTTGCATAACATATTGCATATGAACTTGCATATTATCATACACATATCTTGCATAACATGTTGAACTTGCATATTAGCATTCACATAACTTGCATAAGCACACATAACTTGCATAACATGTTGAACTTGCATATAAGCATTCTCACAACTTGCATAACATGTTAAACATGCATTTAAGCATACACATAACTTGCATAAGCATTCACATACTTGCATATTAACAAACATGTAACTTGCATAGCATATCTTGCATATTAACATACATGTAACTTGCATATTAACAAACATGTAACTTGCATAGCATATCTTGCATACTAACATACATGTAACTTGCATATTAACAAACATGTAACTTGCATAGCATATCTTGCATATTAACATACATGTCACTTGCATAGCATATATTATCATACATGTAACTTGCATATGAACTTGTTAAACATGCATAAACCCACTTGTTAAATATGCATAAAACAACTTATTAATCATGCATATTATCACATACTTAGCATGCATAGAATCACATACTAAACTTGCATAATATCATATGCTTAGCATGCATAGAATCACATACTAAACTTGCATAATATCATATACTTAGCAAGCATAGAATCACATATTCATCATGCATAATATCACCTACTTAACTTGCATAAAATCAATTACTTATTATGCATAAACCCACATATCCAACTTGCATAAACTCTCATATTCTACTTGCATAAACTTACATGTTCAACATGCATAAACTCACATATTCAACTTGCATAAACTTACATATTCAACATAGGATTAATATTATACATAGATTAGCATATCATTACAAATGATTCAAACTCACAAATCCGCATTCAAGACCATAAGTCTCATTACACCTAATCTACTTATCTTAACAATTGATCATCAAAGTGATAGAAACTCACCACTAGCAATTTGCACTCCAAATGAAGAAGATTAAGATGCTTAGAATGGATTAGAAGTTGATTAGAGAGGTTGATTAGCTTGCTTTCCTCTTCATTGATTTGTGGAGGCCATGATCAAGTTTCATTTTGCCATAGTTTAGTTACTAGGTTTAATTATGAATGAATTAGGGTAGGGTTGTGGTCTTATTTATAGGATTAGTTTGCATTTTAGACCCTTAGATTAACCCTAGATTAGCTTAGGACCCTTAGATCTCGGAACTCTCCAGAAATCAGCCCTAAGACCAAGCCCAAACCCCAAACCCCAAACTGGTGCACCCAACCACAGAACTCTCTAGAAACTGTGCAGGTTTCTTGGCTCGGCACGGGCGCACTTCCCAAGTGCGCCAGTCTATTTTTGTACTGGCGCACTTCACAAGTGCGCCAGTGCATTTTTGTTCTGGCGCACTTCACAAGTGCGCCAATGCATTTCTGGCTTGTTCCGGGTTCTTCTGCCTAACTTCGTTCGTCCATATCTCTTTCATACGGACTCCGATTCTCGAAAACTCGGACTCTATTTCGCGTATTTTTCCGAGATGAACGCAATGACGCAGCCCGTTTTCCCCCAATTCTCACATCTGAGATTATTAATTCTGTAATTAGTGAATTTTAGCATTAACCGAAATTCGGGGTGTTACACTATCACAGTCTGCAAACTGCAGTGAAGCTCAAAAATGGTTAGAAAAGCAGTTTGTATGAAGTCGTAGTGTTAAGGTACCAAACTTAATAAGTAATTGCGAAAACACTTGTAATAGTGAAGAAAATAAGGACTTACAAACAAATAAACTAACCAAAAAGATGGACATTGGTGCGGTGGCAGGCCAAATATTTTTATTGCAAAGCATCTGTAGACAAAATATAGGTGTAAAACTGCTGTAAGATTTTTTTTTTAAAAAAAAAGGTTTAGTAAACTAACTGTTGAGGAGAAAAGTACGTACATTTGTACTCCATTTTTTTTTCGTGAAATTACAGCAAAACCTCAGGATAAACGACATTTGTTGTAGATGTTGTTGTGGTTGATTCTAGCAGAATTGAAATTCTATGGAATGCAGTGCATCTAGATAGAGCAACATACAGTTGTCCATGACTAAACACTTCGGTGCGTAAATCAATACCGACGTACTTCACAGATTGACCTTGTGCTTTATTGATAGTTAATGCGTAAGCAAGCTTAATAGGAAACTGACGTCTTGACATGTTTATAGATAATTCTGAGGAAGATGGTTGAAGAGATATTCTAGGTATAAATACAAAATTACCAGCTTTATCTCCAGTAAGTATTTGAGCTTCAATTATTCGTGTTGCACATCTAACTACTATCAACCTTGTTCCATTGCAGAGTCCCTCTTTTGGAGCTAGGTTTCTAAGCAGCATAATCGGGCATCCAACTTTAAGTTCAAGTTTGAATGATGGTAATCCACTACACTCTAATGAATTCAGAAATTCAGTTGGGTAACGATCATTTTCCTCATTTTCCACTAACTTGTCAGCAGAAAGGAAAATATGAACATCACCAGAGCATTTTTGCAGACATGCAGAATTTATTGCGCACACATCTTCGTTGCGTGCCGAGAGAATAGTTCTGTCCTTTAAAAAATTTGGAGATCCTTGGTTGACAGTAAGTCGTGGATAAACAGTGTCAATTAAGTTAGCAAGACTACTGCATTTGTGCATCATTGATAGGTCAACGTGTTGATCTGGCGTTGATCCGATCTGTACAATAATAATTTTGATTAAAAGAACGATTATATTAAATAGACACAGAGTGGAACTATTGTTATGATAGTAGTAGGAAATGAAAATGTAGTACCTTGGCTAGATATTCAGCAAAAGCACCACTCTCAACGTCATTGGAACTTAGTCGCATATTTTTGTGTAAACATAAGACGTGAACAACTGCCCATAACGGTGATCGGCGTAACGTTGATGCAAATAGGGAAGTTGTTCAACTCTGTGTCTAGCAGATCCCTGGCTTTTCAGCTTTATGCACATTTTGGATTTGCAAGGGCTCCATCATATCTAGCAGATCCCTGGCTTTTCAGCTAACTGTCTTATTTCTTCTAAATAAAAAGCTTTAAGATGGTAATGTATTCATTTTGGAGAGAAAGAATAAGATGGCGTGATAAAAGAGAGAGAATATGGCAATCGTGTGGGAAGATGAGAACCGAACTATGATAAATAAGAGTGGATAGAAATCTATCCTGGGGGACTTGTTAACGTGGCTAAAAAGGTTAAAACCGTTAAGCAGTAATAACCCGTTTAATTGTTTGCTTATTTGGTTGATTGACAGTCGCTTGATGTCTTTACTTTTTTTATATCTGAACCGCTCTTTGCTGGTATGATAATATCTCACGTCTGCAAGTATAATAAATAATAATTTATTTAGGTAGGACACTGTTAAAATGGCAATAGATTTTTATATTTACACAGTATAATATAATGTTAATATATTAATAATAGGATATTTATATTAGTAAAAAATGCTGTTGGATATATTTCTTTTTTTAACACATGTCATTTATCGTAAACTATATATATATAAATGAAGTTGATTACAATAGTTGATAAACTAATTGTACTTGCCATTTATCGCAAACTATATTAAAAAAGTTGTTCAACTTGTGATTCATCTGATTTAGGCATCATTTTCATTAATGTCAATTTAATATATATGATTGCATAATTCAAGTGCTTAAATTAAGAACAGCAGCATAAATACATTAGCATCGATTTTCCATTTTTACAACTATAAATTAATCAAACCTAAGTGGAAATATATTTATGGAAATAAATGAACAGGAAACACGAATGGTAATATGCAATTACAGTAGCGACACAATACCAAAGTATTTAAAGTAAACCAAAAATGCACATTCAGTAAAGGTGATTGTTGAAGGAAACTGACAAAATAATTAGGTAGTTATAATAGTAGATGAAAAAGATGTCGGCGTAAATAAATACCATTTATATTACAAAGTCACGTTCATTCCAAGGAAGAATGCAAAATGTTACAGGTATAAAAAAGGAAAAATAAAAATATAAAAGAAACCGAATTTACTTTCCATGGTGAAAACATTCAAATAAGGAATTGTTTTTCATCCAATTCAATTCTTACTTTTTTGCCAAAATTATACCAAAGAAATAAGACGAAAATATAGTTATGTGTAGGATTAGTCGTTGCAGGCCTCATTTATTAACCATTAACTATGAGTTTATAATTACACGTGGCCAAGCAAGAAAAATGCCAAAATATAAAAGAAACCGAATTTACTTTCCATGGTGAAAACATTCAAATGAGGAATTGTTTTTCATCCAATTCAATTTTTAATTTTGTGCCAATAGGTTTATGAAATTATACCAAAGAAATAAGACGAAAATATAGTTATGTGTAGGATTAGTCGTTGCAGGCCTCATTTATTAACCATTAACTATGAGTTTATAATTACACGTGGCCAAGCAAGAAACATGCCAAAACAATTGATCCTAATTTCCACTGAACAATATTTTACATTATCATATCCACCTGTGTATGTAAACTACTTGATCACAGTTTATAAAATTATATCAAAGAAATAAGACGAAAATATAGTTATGTGTAGGATTAGTTGTTGCAGGCCTCATTTATTAACCATTAACTATGAGTTTATTATTTCTGTTTCAGATGCATATGCTAGGAGAAGCTATATTTATAACAAATTGGTTTAATTAAAAACTTAAATAAGTTTGGCAAAATGTTGCAGGGAGGTGAAATAGTTTCACACTACTTTTTATGAGTTGGTGTTGATATTTTACATGAGGCATAAAAGTGTGCATAGGAAGTTAGAAACATAAAGTAAAACTGAGTCGACAACATGCCTCATTTCCACTGAACAATATTTTACATTATCATATCCACCTGCCTATGTAAAATACTTTTTTCATTTCTGTTTCAGATGCATATGCTAGGAGAAGCTATATTTATAACAAATTGGTTTAATTAAAAACTTAAATAAGTTTGGCAAAATGTTGCAGGGAGGTGAAATAGTTTCACACTACTTTTTATGAGTTGGTGTTGATATTTTACATGAGGCATAAAAGTGTGCATAGGAAGTTAGAAACATAAAGTAAAACTGAGTCGACAACATGAGCAGGTGCACAAAAAAAACAAAAAAAACGTGTAGCAGAACACAAAATTATGCAATATACTGCTTATGTATAAGAGTTACATAAGGGAAATTGGTACACAGAGAAATACATCTAGGTGTTTATACCGGAAATGCAAATGAGAAACAAACGTAATTTATTAGTGCAGAATACATTCTCAGTTTCATAAATTAAAAAAAAAGAAATTTGACGCCAGTTGCTCTGCCTGGATCCTGTCACAGTCCGCAAACTGCAGTTTAAAAGAAATTGGTTAGTAAAGGAATACGTATGATACATATAGTTGTATGAATGGTGGAAAAAAAATTGTATCAAACCACTGCATTCCAATGAGCTTCGTCTTCGTTATCCGTATGTTGTGGAGTAGTAGGCGGAAGATCGTGAGCTTCATTTTCGTTCTGAAAATCGTTGGGTTGAACTTGAGGAGCAGTAGGAGATGGGACATTAGTCACAGTTGTGGTGGTTTCATAGCTGGTTGAATTATGGGGTTTAGTTAGACGTATGCTTTTACGTTTATGTTTTCTTGCTGAAATGGGTAATTGAGACTGTTTGGTTGGCAGAAAAAGCTTGGACTGCATAGATTTAATGTAAAATGAGCTAAGTAGATGGTAAAAAAAGTAGGAGTTAAGTTACACAAAGAGAATTACCTTAGTCATGATGTGTTAGGAAGAGAACAAAACTGAGGAGTAAAAAAGAGAGGCTATGAATGTGGAAGGAAGAGTAAAGAAGGTGTTATGTAAATTTATAGCGATTGAGTACCATATGTAACTAATAAATGCGTTAAATCTATAATATCAATTGGTAATATACTATATATGATATATGAATCATATGTAAGATAATGAATTTTAACAAAACATTCAATATTTCAAATCTGAAATAAGCATATATGAAAAAATTAATTGTATATACTATATACAATTAATTTAAATTTATACATAAGTCATTCCTTATATATATAGCGATTAAATAGCTTTACTTATAATATCAATTGGTAATATACTATATATGAATCATATGTAAGATAATGAATTTTAACAAAACATTCAATATTTCAAATCTGAAATAAGCATATATGAAAAAATTAATTGTATATACTATATACAATTAATTTAAATCCCTTTTACTTATAAAAGGGATGAATCATATGTAAGATAATGAATTTTAACAAAACATTCAATATTTCAAATCTGAAATAAGCATATATGAAAAAATTAATTGTATATACTATATACAATTAATTTTACTTGGCTGTAATTAACAATTATACATAAGTCATTCCTTATATATATAGCGATTAAATAGATTTACTTATAAAAGGGATGATGTGCGCTGATTTTGGTAAGCTAAGAATAAATGAAACGATGTGTGTACAAATCCAGGCCGTCCTTTGTCCAAACTAAGAATAAATCTCAGCCGCTCTTTGTCTCCATGTTTGTCTCCTGGTTTGTCTTAGGGGGCAATTTTATTATATAGATATATACACACACACATACATACATACACACACACAAGTATATTACCGTTGCTATATTACATACGGGCTTGTAATAAAAAAATATACGTTTTGGGCTGAGCCCATGTACAATGCAATAAAGAGAAATATAAACAATGTGATGGACCGCACTATTATACTTCAGTTTTAACAAATACGATTGGAACATATTGAATAATTTTAATGAGCTTGTCTGTTATGCAGCATTTGTCTAAGGTTTTTATGAAAGAAATGTATGATTTATCTCGGAATGAATTATTGTTCCTAAAACATTTAGTTTACAATAAAAATAAATTAGCTTTCTATACTTTTACATTTTTCATAATAACCATTTTGCTATATAACTTCCCATTTTCATTTCAGTTGTTTGTTTAAGCTTAAATTTATACTGATCTACATTATAAATATCAAAAACAAATTTATTTTATCGATAAAAAATATATTTATAATATTTTGCGTTAAAAATTATGTTTTCCTACATCATTTGATCTTATTACTATTTTGTACAGTGAAATGACTAGAATTTATTTTATGTGCATCCACAAATATATTTTATGATAGGGGTATACTAATTCACATTAAGTTATGATAATTGCGTACTATTTTAATTGTTGATTTTACATGAATATTTGAAGCAACGAAAAAAATTGACTGTTCCAAAAGTTTGACTATAAAGAATTTATATTCTATGTATATTTCTAATGTTATATGTATTAAGAAATATTATATGTGGAAGCTACATTAATAATCCTCTAACTCACCCAGTATTGGATGATGTCAAAAGTGTGTGTTTGGAAGTTGGAATGCTCTTAAATGAAAATTTTAACAGTTTTTTAATTCATGCACTGTTTTTCTATTTTAGGACGTTCTTCAAACTACTATTAACGAAAATCTATATGTGCATGTGGATGTGTATATATATATATGCATAGGATAAACCTATATCAAATGTGTTGCTGTCATTTGAAAATTAAAGTGTAATAGATCCCATGGTGAACTCCTACCTTGGATTCACACTTGTTAAATTAATTAGTCAATATTGAACGGTGTTGATTGAATCTGGATACGTTTTGAGGATAGATGAATTATAATGTATCTAGATGGCAATTTCTTCTAGATACATTACATTTTATGAAAAGTGACCGTGGAGTATGTTGTTTTGTTCCATCAAATTTATTTTTTTTCTCTTTTTTAGCATAAACTTTGTATGGTTGCATGGAGCACATAAACTCATTCTTCGTTTTAAAATTTCCGTTTATTAAAAACTAAAAGATTAACAAATGGACGGTTGGATTCTGTGGATGCTTGGGACTATGGAAAATGGGCGTCTTTGATGCGCTCCCATTTCACATGCCGAAGGCCAACCCTGTCTATATAAGCATCATGTGGCAAGCGCATACAAGCAAACCAAGCACCATAGATTGATCATTGCAAAAAAACAAATTAGATAACAAAATAAACAAAAATGGGAATGAAAACAGTGCAGGAGCTAGCAGAGGCCCTATCCCTGCCGTCCGACCACTTCGTCCAGAAGGAAGATAACCGCTTCCACGGTGACGTTCCTGTGGCCACCGACGTCCCAGTAATTGATCTCAGCCGCATATCTCTCAACGACAAGGATGAGCTGGAGAAGCTAAGGCATGCTGTTCAGTCTTGGGGTGTGTTTCAGGTACTCAACTATCACCCAATCTTCCTAATTAACGCGCATCACATCACATCACATCACATCGAACAGTTAAGGACTTTCATAGAACCTTTTTTCATAGAACCTTCTTTCATAGACGACAATTTTACTTCAACGACAGGTCATTAATCATGAAATAGAACCTTCTTTCATAGACGAGGTCCAAGACACAGGGAAGAAGTTCTATAAACTTCCCAAAGAGGTCAAAGAGCAGAAGAGCGATCTAAACAGCACGCTGTACGACACAGAAGGATATGGAAACTACAACGTCGTCCGTAAGGAAAACGTCAAGGACTGGAACGATCGCCTTCGCCTCATAGTCCTACCCGAACACAAAAGAAAGCTCGATCTATGGCCCGAAAACCCTCCTTCCTTCAGGTTCTTTCTCACTCCTTTGCATCTCTCATGTATGTTAATTATCTCACTGTTTCTAAATACACACATATATTGCGTGCATGCAGGAAGATGCTGCATGAGTACACAATGCAAACGAGGAAACTAGCAGACGTAATTCTGCTGGCCTTTGCGAAACTGCTGAATCTGGAAGAAAACTACTTCGTAGACATATTGGGAGAAAGTGCAGAGGTGACTGCAAGGTTCAATTTCTATCCACGGTGCCCGAATCCCGATCTTGTGCTTGGGCTTCATCCGCACAGGGACTCGTTTGCCCTCACCATTTTATTGCCTGATAGAGAGGTGGATGGACTTCAGGTGCGGAAAGATGGAAAATGGTATAGGGTTCCCATCATCCCGCATGCCTTTGTCATCAATATGGGTTACCAGTCCGAGGTAACTAATTGTAGTAACGTAACTGAATGTTAATTTTGAAGCTTCTTCTTTGTTAGTATAACTATAAAGTCTTATAAATAGATGTCCCATGGCCATAATGCAGATAATAAGTAATGGGGTAATAAAGAGCGTGGTGCACAGAGTGGCAGCGAATACAAAGGAAAGGTTGTCGGTCACCATGTTTTATGGACTGGATCAAGAGAAGATCTTGGAACCTGCACCAGGGTTGGTGAGCGAGTCGACGCCAAAGTTGTATAAGACGATGAAGGTGAAGGACTTTGTGAATATGACATTTGAGAAATTCGAGGAAGGAGTTAGTTCTATTGAGTGGGCTAAGATCTGAATTGATGCTTGAAATACAATAAATTTACTTGTTGTATGTTTTTGCTGAATTGCTGTTTGTCCAACAATGTACTGATGTTCATTTCTAGTGTTGTGGGAGTAGATAAGAAGGGTTGGCCTTTGTTTTATTTGATTAGTTCTGAACCAGTCCATGTGATCAAATGTTGCAAGTTGGGATGTGTATGGTTGTAGTAAATTTGTGTACGTATAGTTTTTGTTTATGATTATAATCCTTCACCGCCAAACATTACTTTGGTACAACATCAATATTACTACTTGAATTTGAATATGCATTTAGGATCCTTTTGTGTGTGTATGATAACAAAAAGAAATTGTGCATAGGACCATTAATTTTTCATATTGTGATATTATCTTCATATTTCTTCCTTAAAATTTTCATGTCGTATCTTCATTAGAATTAACATGGCATTAGAGTGGCAAATATCATTTGATTCAATTAACCAAAGCCTTGCCTCAATGATAAAGTTCATCATCTTTGGTTGCTCAACTACCATGAATCCATCCAATCCATATTATTTTCATCTTTCAAAATATTAAGGTGATCAAATGATACTTTGAGGTAATTGGAGAGAAGAACAACTTAAAAAAAAAAAAAAAAAAAAAAGGTTGAAGGACACCAGCTGAAAGAAAATGCCAAGTACAACTGGCATTATATTCAGTTTTTGCACTATACAAAAATAATGTCACAACTAGCATTATATTCAATTTTACTCTGTACAAAATGTTAATTATATTTCGCACTTTCCTTCAGGTTAATATTTTTCAAAGTTTGTCCTACAGTTCAAAAAACAAACTTGGTGTTTTTTTTCAATGTTTGTCATTGTATCTATTATTAACGTCACAGTTCATCTATTATCTAATGCGTCATCTAATTCAATTTTCAATAGGTCTAGGATTTTAGACATTGGTGGAACAATCACATCACTTCTAATTCTAGTTTATTGTCTACACAGTTTCTATACCAAGTGTCAACTTTCTTACATCATCAGCTTCCATTACTTCAATTAGAAATTTTATGTTTAATTTTTAAACATCACTCTCATTCATATTTTATATGTAGCTTTAATTCATTTTAACTTGGCGTTTGAGTCTTAACTTTTTGTGCTAGTTTTTCTTCTGATTTCGGTGCCGTGTAGGACTGTGAAAACAGAAATAGAATGAATTGTATTTCTTAATTACATAATTACATATTTATAGATGGGAGAGAGCATTCTAGAATAGAATATTCTAGAGCATATTTGAATCTATACCAAATATAGACCAAATTAATACAATCCTAATATAACTCATAATTAATGCAATCCTAATATAACTCATAAATAATACAATCCTAATATAACTCATAAATAAAAGGAAACATATTTGATGATTATCTCTAACATGGGTCACATTGTTTAACACCCCCCGTCAAGTTGGAGCCGGGAGAGAAATGTCGAGCACGCCCAACTTGCTAAGCGATCGTTTGAAATTATCAGCACCTAGTGGTTTTGTGAAAATATCTGCTAGTTGGTCGCAAGAACGAATATAGGAAGGAGTAATAAGACCGAAGAGAATCTTTTCACGAACGAAATGACAATCTATTTCGATGTGCTTAGTTCGTTCATGGAAGATGGGATTTGATGCAGTATGAATTGCAGCTTGGCTATCGCAATGTATTGATATAGGAACCGATGGTGGAAAACCAAGTTCAGATAAGATTGAATGTAACCATTGGACTTCAGCGGTAATAGCAGCAAGAGACCGATACTCAGCTTCAGCAGATGATCGAGAAACAGTCGGTTGTTTCTTTGATTTCCAGGAGATGGGACTAGAACCAAGCATTGTAAAATAACCGGTAGTAGAACGGCGAGTGACGGGGCAACCTGCCCAGTCAGAATCAGCAAAACCGACCAGAAAAAAAGAACTCGTTGCTGATAGGAATAAACCTTTACCAATAGAACCTTTGAGATATCGAAGGACTTTATTTGCAGCATCAAGATGTATGGAACGAGGGCTTTGCATAAATTGACTAAGTTTGTTGACAACATATTGAATGTCAGAACGAGTAACTGTAAGATATAAGAGACGACCGATGAGTCGTCGATAAAGAGACGGATCAGGCAAGGGATTGCCGTCATCTGGAAGAAGTCGACAATGTTGTTCCATAGGAATTGGAGTTGTACGAGAAACAAGCATACCTGAATCCTTTAATATGTCAAGTGTGTACTTACGTTGACACAAAAATAATCTCTTTTTGGAACGAGAAACTTCAATACCAAGAAAATTACTTAGACGCCCAAGATCTTTAATGGAGAAAGATTTGGTGAGAAATTGTTTTGTCATGGAAATAAAAGATTCATTGTTACCTGTAATGATAATATCATCTACGTAAACAAGAACAAATACTGAAATATGATCACGAATATATGCAAAAGAGGCTGTAATCGGAATTAGATTGACGAAAACCACGTTGAATTAAAGTAGAAGAAAACTTAGCGAACCATTGACGCGAAGCTTGTTTAAGTCCATAAATAGATTAATTTATGGAGCTTACAAACTCGATTGTCACCACGACGAGGAAAACCAGGAGGAAGTTTCATATAAACTTCCTCATTTAGATCACCTTGGAGGAATGCATTATTTACGTCTAATTGATGAAGAGACCAATTTTTAATTGTAGCGATAGAAAGAAGTAGACGAACGCTGACCAATTTTGCTACCAGAGCAAAAGTATCATGGTAATCAATTCCTTCAACTTGGGTGTAACCTTTGGCTACTAAACGTGCTTTATATCGTTCAATAGAACCATCAGAGCAATATTTAATTTTATATACCCATTTGCAACCAATAGGTGTTTTATTTGGTGGTAATGAGCAAACAGACCATGTTTTGTTTGCTTCGAGAGCACGAATTTCAACAGACATTGCATCACGCCAAGCAGAAGATTGAACTGCTTGAGAATAAGTTTGAGGTTCATCATGATTAATAATTTTGGACAAAAAAACATGATGAGAATGACTAAACTTTTCCAAAGATAAATATTTGGATAAAGGAAAAGAAGTAGATGAAGGAGAGACGTTGCACGCATAATCATTGAGATGTAATGGCCTTCGTCGAATTCGCTGAGAACGATTTAAATTAGCAGTATTCATGGGAATTATAATTGAAGAATTATTATTAGTTTGCTGAGACTGATTTGAATCAGCGATTTCTATTGGAATCAGATTTGGAGAATGATTTTGAAGTGAATTTTCACCATTTTCAGTTGCATTAGATGAAGAAATATTAGTTGGTACTGATGAATCATTTTGAAATGGTGTGAAATTTGTAGGTAAATCATCATCTAGTGGAGTGATGGAAATGTCGTTAGATCTATGATCTGAAATGTTTTTATACGGAAAAACTGATTCATGAAAAATAACGTCACGCGAGACTATTATGCAATGAGAATAAGGATCATAAAGTCGATATCCTTTTTGACCATAAGGGTAACAAACAAAAATGTGTGGCTTACCTCGTGCATCAAATTTATTTTTAATATGCATATTTTTCGCAAAACACAGACAGCCAAACACACGTAAAGATGAATAAGACATAACCTTTCCAAATAAAACTTCATGAGGAGATTTGAAATTAAGAGTACGTGTGGGTAATTTATTTATGAGAAATGCAGCGGTGAGAACACATTCGCCCCAAAATGAGAGGGGAAGATTAGCTTGAAATCGTAGTGAACGAGCAACATCAAGCAAGTGTCGATGTTTACGTTCCACAACCCTGTTTTGTTGAGGAGTGGATACACAACTTCGTTGATAGATTATACCATGAGAATGAAACCAATTTTGAAACTCTAATGAAAGAAACTCAGTTCCATTGTCAGATCGAAGAGCTTGAAGTTGTGGAATAAAAACACCACCATCTCCAGATTGTATAGTGGAGACTGATAGTCCAAATTGTCTATTAACTTGATTAAAAAAAAATTATCGTATAAAAGGTTTGAGACTTGAATTTCATTAAATAGACCCAAGTGCATCTTGAATAATCATCAAAAATGGTAAGAAAAAAACGTGAACCATTTTTAGATGGAACATTAAATGGTCCCCAAACATCAACATGTAATAATTCAAAACATACAGAAGAACAAGATACACTTTGTGGAAATGAACCACGACATTGCTTAGCTTGTGGGCAAATATCACAAATAAATTTATTATTCGCGGATATATCCGGAAAATTATTAACAAGAAATTTAAAACGAGAACTACTAGGATGACCAAGGCGAGAGTGCCAAAGATCAAAATTATTTGAATGTTGAAATGAAAAAACTGAATTCAAATGGGAAACATCCTCCAAATAGAAAAGGCCACAATGAACTCTACCCCGACCAATCGTCCTGTTTGTCAACAGGTCCTGAAAATGACATTGAAATTTAGAAAAAATTACTTCAAAATTAAGTTGTTTTGCTAATTGTGAGACAGATAATAAATTGAATTTGAATGATGGGATAAAAAATACATCTTTGAGAATAAGGGATTTTGAATGTTTAACAATCCCAATGTGAGTCACTGATGCAAAAGTGCCATCAGGTAATTGAACAGACTTATGTTTTTACAATGGAACATATGAAGAAAAAATTGATAGTGATGTGCATATATGATTTGATGCACCTGAATCTATAATCCAACAAGAAGACATACAAGACAGAATTGTACCTGCTAAGTTAGCCGAGAGTTCACCAACTTCGTCTTTGCCCAAGAGAGCAAGCAAATTGTTGTACTGTTGAGTTGTCAGATGATTATTTGGCACAACATGAGAGGTTGATCCATGTTCAGTTGCGCGCTTTTCTTGCTTGCTTGGGAAGCCATGCAGTTGATAGCATTTATCTCGATTATGTCCATATTGGTTGCAGTGATCACAGAATGGACGTTGCCTCTTTGACAACCCACGATATGGTGGCTTTGAAGCTTGGAAGGCAGCAGACTCAACAGCTGGGGTTGATCGAACATTCAACTCTTGTTGCTTCTCTTCTTGACGGACAAGATTGTAAATCCGTTGAATGGACGGAAATGGCTCCATAAGGAGAATCTGACTACGCACAACAGAGAAACTATCATGCAGTCCTTGAAGGAACTCCATGGCTCGATCCTGATTTTGCTGTTCAATAATACACTTTCCATTTCCGCAAGTACATGGATCAATTGAAATAATGCTACTCAACTCATCCCACAAAGATTTAAGTTGGGTGAAGTACAATGAAACACTCATACCTTCTTGTTTGAGTGAGGAGATAGAGAGTTTTAACTGATATATCTTCGGCGCATTAGACTGAGAAAAGCGCTCTTTGAGATCCATCCATATCTGGGCAGCGCTGTCGGCATAGAGAATACTTGGCCTGATTCCCGGAGATACGGAATTGAGTATCCAGCTGCCAACAAGATCGTTGCAGCGACGCCGATTGACAATGTCGGTTTCCACCGTTGGGATCGGTAAGGAACCGTCGACGAAACCAAATTTGCTCTTGGCTCGTAACGCCATTGTAATGGCATGACTCTAAGAGCCATAATTATCACCAGTTAAGAGAGGTGTGACAAGAACAGTAGAGGGACTATCAGAGTGATGGATAGCATAAGGATCAGCTCTGATAGAAACAGTAGGAGGATTGTTATCATTAGCCATGATAAGAGATTGAGAAAGACAAGAGTGTAATTTTATTTAATGGTGCTCTGATACCATGTGAAAACAGAAAATAGAATGAATTGTATTTCTTAATTACATAATTACATATTTATAGATGGGAGAGAGCATTCTAGAATAGAATATTCTAGAGCATATTTGAATCTATACCAAATATAGACCAAATTAATACAACCTTAATATAACTCATAATTAATGCAATCCTAATATAACTCATAAATAATACAATCCTAATATAACTCATAAATAAAAGGAAACATATTTGATGATTATCTCTAACATAGCTCACGTTGTTTAACAAGGACCATGCTCCTAAGTGGATGATTAATATAGGAAAAACAAAAGGTGGTCTCTATTACATGTCTTCCATATAACGAACACAAGTATCTCATCAAGTCTTTTAATCTTAAAATGTGTGATACATGTTGTTGGACATCTTTCTTTAAGTCACACAAAATTAATTTCTTCTTTAATTCCTTATAGTTACTCCATTTGATAATGATCGTACAATTTGTCCTGTTGCTAAAATAGATTAATTACATTTGATAATGATTATAACACCCCATTCTTTAAGCCATAAAGTTTAACACTACAAATACATCCTTGTCATTATATACATATAAAAAACACAGCGGAAAGAAAACTCCTTTATAGCTAATTGACTCCTGCATGTCTTCGGAAGCATATTCGAAGAGGAACCTGAAAACCTAAATTTTCAGTCCACTAAAATGTACAACCGACAGTTTAAGGGAAAACAAAACTTTGGGTCAGTTAACGAACTAGTGTGAATAATAACATATACCTGAATCCAATAGATATCAAGTAAGTCCACGTTGTTTTACGGAACATGATTCCCTTTCACTAGTATCGTACACCACACTAATCATATCTATGCTCATGTACTCACAATGGTTAGAACAAGAATAATAATAGTAATGTATCAGAGTGCAACATAATGTGTATTACCCAACTTCTATTCTCCTGACTAACAATCTTAAAGGTTTTACAATTTAATATCCTATTAACAAATGATATGCTTTCCAACAAGTTATCTACTTATTCTATTTGAGATTACCCATCTCAACCCATATATTAGGATCACTTATCCCCGGTCATTCTGGAGACAACCTTCTTGGCATACATATATATAAAATAAAGTTCATAAGGTAACCCCTCGTTGGACATGAGCTATCTGCACCCCACCCATAGTTTTATCCATATGATGACTATGAACCCATCAACTGTTAAAATTGGACGATTTAAATCTATGGCAAATATGGAGAAGATTTTAATTGATTTTTGTAATCAATTAATTATGGGCAATAAATTGGAAAGTTATGGTTGAGATATTTTATTTGATTAATCAATCAAATCTTGGTATATGTGGCAACAAATTTGGATGGAATGAGAAGTTATATTATTCGATTGGAGAAACCAATCAAATATATGTATACGGCGAAACTATCACAAATATGCAAGAATTGCATTGACACCAAATCAAGGAAATCCGGAAACTTCTCATGCTTATTTCAGGCAAGCCTTCATCCTTACTCTTATAAATAGGGAGGCATTTTCTCGTCCTTTAATAAAAAACAAGCCAATAGTGTTCTCTTCTTCATATCCTCAATAAGATCCATATTTCTGTATAAATTATAAGGTGAGAAATACATATTGAATGTTTTGTATTCTTCTCTTATTGATACATATTGAATGTTTTGTATTCTTCTCTTATTGTACTCCCTCTTGTGAAGAAAGAATAAAAGAAGTTGTTGGGTCTCCGTGAACATAGGATATTCATATCGGAACCACGTTAAATCTTCTATGTCTCTTATTTCTGTTGTTGTTTCTATAAGGTTGCATAAATTATTATTATTATACTTTTGTGTTGAGATCCATTGATATCTAAATAGACAATACTAGATCTTGATCGAATACGCTTCCGCTCAAATTAACAAAAAATTCACAACAGTTTGGTATCAGAGCTAGTGTTATTGTTCCTATATAGATATCAATGGCTACTTCTAGTAAGTCTATTTGTAGATCTGCTATCAATTATGGAGTAACCGTTTTGACGGAAATGGAGATTTTGGTACTTGGAAGATGAAGATGGAGGCTGTATTGAAGAAGGAAAAAACTTATAAAGTTGTTTCTGCGCTTGAGAAATTGAAAATATGGATGCAGCTGATTTGGAAGAGATGGAAGATGAAGCTCTCACAACAATTCAGTTGAGTCTTTCAAATGAAGTTCTTAGAGAATTTTCTCAGAAGAAGAAGGCGAAGGAACTATGGGATGCATTATCGGATGCATTATCAGATGCATATCAAGACAAGTCTCTCACTAATCGGATTATTCTACAACAATAACTTTATTCATTCAAGATGAAGCCTGCAGCCTATCTTATGGAGCATGTAGATGCTTTGACCACTTTAGTTATGAACCTGAAGGCAGCAGATGTTGATATTACTGATGAGGCTCAAGATGTGATCCTCATATGTTCCTTTCCTAAGGAGTATACTGCTTTTGTTAATTCCAGGATTTATGGCTGTAGTAAAATTAGTCTTTCTGATGTAAAGGCTAGTCTTCATAATGAAGTGTCAAGAGGTAGATTAGAGAACACTAGCATTGATAGTGATACTGAAGGCTTATTTGTTCAGAGAGGTAGAAGTCAAAGCAAGTCAAAGAAAGATAGAGGACAGAATTCTTCGATGTCTCAGTCTAGGGGGCCTAAGAAATTGACTTGCCATTATTGTAAGAAGCCCGGACACTTTATTGCACAATGCCCCAAGCTTGAAGGAAGAAGAAAAGCCCCAAAGCAAGCTTCAGCCTCTACAGCGGAGAAATCAGATACAGAGAGTGACATTGACGTGTTTACAACTTTTGGCTCTTTTGGGAAGAGCACCCTATAGTTGATTGATTCTAGCGCATCCTATCATATGACACCTGATAGGAACCCTTTTTCCACTTACCGTGAGATTGATGGAGGAGAAGTTCTAATGGGCAATGATGTTTCTTGCCGTATTGTTGGTGTTGGCAGTGTAAAGATCAGGATGTTTGACGGTGTTATTCGAAACATTACTAACGTTAGGCACATACCTGATTTAAGGGGAAGCTTCATTTCTGTTGTGGCGTTGAGTAGACTTGGACTAAAGATTGTAGTTGAAGAAGAGAAGAAGAAAATATCTAAGGGTTCCATGATTTTATGAAAGGAGTAAGGGTAGGACATCTCTATTCACTAAAGGGCACTATCGTAGTCGGCGAATCAGCTTCAGTTACTTCAGTTGATTCAGATTCTTCCAAATTATGGCACTTGCGGATGGGCCACATTAGCGAGCGAAGCAGGGATGAGCTAAGAAAGTGAGGTTTGATTGACGGAGTTCGGAATTCAAAGCTTGGTTTTTGTGAAGTGTGTGTTCTTGGTAAGCAGACGAACATGTGTTTTCCTACAGCAAATACTTAGCGACGTGAGCACGGTGCCACACCAGCGACGGCTCGCTCACAATCCTACAGCGAACGAGCCTGTCAACTAACATGCATTTTCCTTTAACTTAGAGGATAAACCAGCAACTTAATTACTACCACAACCAATGCAAAGCACATCATGTCGACACAAGACGTACTTTGGGGGCAAATGTTAACTGGTTTTTTGGTCCGGTTCCCAAAAGTACACAAGACACGCTCGACTCAATGCATCGCGTGGAACTAAAGCCGAAAGGGAAGCTTAGGAGTGAAGGAAATAGGATGAAGAGGGATCGCGCCAACAGAGACCTCACGACACCCCAAACACATTTCCGAACCAAAGCCTCGAATCCCTAAGACTCATAAGCCTGGATCTCGAGCTCCCCAAACACCTATTCATGCAGCCTTCGCGCGCCTCATAAAGCGAACTTCGTACCCCTGGGAGGTGCGAATTTCGCACCCCCTACCCAGCAGGGTGTGAAATTCGCACCCAAGAGGGGTGCGAAATTCGTACCCCTGGGTGCGAATTTCGCACCCCAGGAGGTACGAATTTCGCACCTCTGTGGGGCGCGAATTTCGCACCCACAAGGTGCAGAATTTCGCACCCACGAGGTGCGAAATTTCGCACCCACGAGGCACAAAATTTCGCATCCATGAGGCGTGAAATTTCACACCGCAGACCCGGGTGCGAATTTCCAGCGTGCGCAAGCTCCAGGTGCGAAATTTTCAGGTGTGCAGGCTTCAGGTGTGAAATTCTGGGTGTGGTCTCCCATTTCTACCTACTCCTACCAACTCCCTCTCCTATAAATACCCCATGACTTCACACTTGAAGTGGGTTGGAATTTGAGACCTTGGTACCTCTATAGAGCTCCATTAATGACATCTACCATTTGAGGAAGAAGAAGGGCAAAAGTGTCCTTTTCTTAGTATATTAAATATATGATAATTGTCACATCATATATGATAATGATGACATCATGTCTTAGAGATGACATCATATAGCCTTAGAGATGACATCATATGGCTTTGAAATGAATGTAATGAGATGTGATGAGAGGGTCTCAACCTTGTAACTTTTTGTGATCAATAATATTCCAATAATGCTTCAAAGTGGACGTAGGCCCCTCACGAGGCTGAACCACTATAAATCTCTTGTGTTATTTACTACTTTCCGCTCTTTTCTATACGACCAAATTAATTATTCCCAGTAGTTGGAATCTTTGGTGTTTACGACATTTTTTGTCGTCAACACACCCCAAGTTGAATTGGTTCGACATTACAACGTGTAGTTAAAAGTTAATTAAAGTAAAACCCAAAAAATGTTACACATAGAAAGGAATACATAACAAGTATGTTATTTTTGACCCACAAAACCATTGTTCTTAGAAAGCCTAATAAAACTAAGCATTGGACATGAAGCTAGATAAGAGTTTATGTTTGTATAGACCGTCTAGTTTTCATTTGACAATTGGTTAGACATTTGCATTCGGTAGGCCCGATTCAGCTATATAGGTTTGTAGTTACTCTGCTAAAACTATGAACAGTTAAGAATACCTATAAGACATACTACATTTGTTCAACGATTATTATTATAATTAATAACCATTGTGATTGCAGGAGCATTATATGATTAAATTAATTATGGATACTAGTGTGTAGAAAACTCGTTCCACTCAACGGTGTTATCTCACTTGATGTTTGTCTATCAGGATGACATGTTATTATTCACACCGAACTTATTGTCTGACCTAAAGTTTTTTCCCTTTAACTCTCATGTACTCGTTTAAGTAGATCATAATATGGTTTTTCAAGTTGTTAGGTTTTGGCAAATAAAGCTTTTGAAGATGTGCATCGGGGATCGCTGGTTATTTAGAATTCATTTTTTTTAGTTCTCTGTATTTTGGTATTGAATAGTGTAACAACTATTGTATGTCAGTTATTATTGGTACTTTTATCAACTAAAGGGGTGTCTTTATATTCCGCTATTAAAGTATTTATGTTATTATATTTAATCAAAACATGGAGATTGAATCATTTGGGATGTAACGAATGTGAAATATCTATTTTGTGAAATAAGAAATGGATTTGGAAATTGTTTTCAATCTATTAGATATTCATATGCTATTAGTATTGATATCGCTTTTGTTAGCATATTCGTGTTCGGTTGTGGTAAATCAATACTATAAATGACAGCATCATCTGTAGTGTTTAATGTAGAGGGATGTTTCAATAACTCGCAATGATGATATTTTCTTGAATGAACACGAGTTCTAGGATGTGAATATTCATCGTTGTTTTTAAGAGCAGATTTGAGTGAAATAGGTTTTAAAAATTCAGAGAATAGAAATAGGGAGATTAGTCAATTAAAACCGTTGGAAACTTTATTTATAGAAATGAATGATTTTTATCTATAGGCATGAAAACCCTTTGACACGTAGGGTTCACTACAAGAAAAATACCCTATTGCAACTAGCTATTTGCAACTGGCAAGATGTGACAGTTGCAGTAAATGATGTTTAGCAACAAACATTTCGTACCAGTTGCAATAGATGCGATTTAGCAACATGCCTTTTTTTCCTGTTGCGAAAAACATAGTTTTAGCAACTGCGCTTCCCTTCCAGATGCAAAAACATATTTTTAGCAACTGCTCATCCATACCAGTTGCAACAAATATATTATTTGCAACAGCGCTTCCATGATTGTTGTAAAAAAATATCTTTAGCAACTTTTTTCGCCACTTGCAATAAACTGTAAAAAAAAATTACAACTGATAAAGTCAGTTGCGATAAACATACTATTAAAAATAAGTAGCATTTTATAATTAAGAAGTCATAAATGACTACTTATAATTAACCGTCAATAAGTAATTAGCAGTTTTAATGATTAACTTTTAATAATTAAGTTTAAATAGATACTACTAAATAATTAACTATTAGTAATTATATAATATTTAATATTAATATTTAATAATAATTATTAATTAATAATAGGATTTAATTATTAGAAAGTGGCATTTATAATTGATAATTAATAATAATAATCAATAATTAATTAATAATAATAAACTAATGGATAAAAATTAATAATTAATTCGAAATACGAATATATATAAATAATTAATAAATTCATAATCAATAAATTTTTTTGATTAATATTACTATAAAAGAGTAATTAAAAATTAATAATAATTTTTTATATGAATTAATTTATAATAATTTGTGTATAAAAGAGGTATTTTTATGAATTAATTAGTTATTTGTTATTAGTAATTGTTGATATCGTTGTTTTTAACCTTTTTTTAGTATTTTTAAATTTATTAAATTAACTTCAAAGTTGTCATAAAATTTTCTAAAAAAATGATGCTTTCATATATGTTTAAAAATAATAATTGATAGTTTTTTGACCTTGTACCTTAAATTTAAAGTTTAACTACTGTCAATCTTAAGTTTTTCGGGTTAGTAAATCATTTTTACTCTACCGCCATAACTTTCATTTCCCGCTTCCCATTTTCCTTACTCTACCGCTATAACTTTCATTTCCCGCTTCCCATTTTCCCCAAATACCGGTTCACAGTATCTCGGATCCCTAATTTCAATACTGAACACGATGCTCTCTCCTGGCCATTCTCCTAGTCCTAGCTATGTCTACGTGCATTTCGCTTCCCAGAATGCCCCAAATCCTTACGTTTCTATTTCCATCACAAAGCCTAACTCCAATTCCACCGTCACCCCAAACCCTACTGGTAGCAAAAACGCGGTCCTTCGTCTAGTTCGTACGTCGCCTCCATCGAAAAAAAACTGAGCGCGACATTTTCCCTGGTATTCCTTTGCTTCGCCTTCGCGACCGTCTCGACCTGCTTCAGGACCTTCGATCTGGTGATCTCGTCCTCATCCGCGATGCCTAGCTCAAGATCGATGAGCGCTGCCACAGTGGTTCTGTAACCACAAATCGTAATAATGTAGGTACTCCTACTTCTATTTCCAGGAGCAATCAGTTTGCTACCCTTACTTTTGGGCTTTCTTCTACTCCTTATGGATCTGATCCGGTGGTTGGAGCAAATCAATGTGGGAGCGAAGGTGACTTTCCTTCGGAAATTGACCTTGATTTGAGTTTGGAAAGTGATCCAAACTAAAACGTTCTACAATGGTTCGATTATGCATATTCTTTTGATTATTATGTTCTGAAATCTTTGGTATGAGGAATTAATTAAAAATAAAGTGTTCTCTTGGCAAAAAATTGACCTAGATAGCTGGCTTGTTTTGCATGATGAAGTTCAGCAGCAGTATAAATCAAATGTTGAAATGGTAAACTGACAAACTTGTTCATTGATTGATTGTTTTTTTTCTAACACAATGTCTTCGTATTTTGTTATTTAATTGGGGTGGTAAACTATAGCTATGGCCCCTGCTTTTCATTTTTGATATTTTATTAAATGGATTATGTTAGCTTTACTGGTATCAGATCAATTTTGATTAAACGTAAATATTGGATTTCCTTGTTTGGTTTCTCACCGAGTCACTGTTATCTCACTTCACAGTTCACACCATTGAAAATTAATACATCACGATGACATCATGAAAGATGGTTCCATAGTAGTAAATATTTTGGCTATGGTCCTTAGGATTAGTTAAAAAAAACGAAATGAACTATTTTTTTGGGCTTGTCTCCAAGATACAAACCAACTCTACCCAACTAATTTGCCCTACATCATGTCATATTGTTTTTGCCTTGGTTTCTTGGCTTTCATACTCTGTAAAAGCAGTTTGTTTCTCTTGGCTTGGTTTGTACTAACATTTTTTTTCTTGTGTTATAGAATTAGCCAAATCTACTGTTAAAGTTGACGTATATATCTAAGAGGTATAGACGCAAGGTACAAAGCACATTTCTAAGTTGTTTTGTGCTTGCTATTAATTTTTCTAAGATTGGTTCTAATCATTGTAGGATGATGAAAAGGTTGAAGCTTGCTACTTATACTTTAGTGTATAATTTTATTTATTTTGTGTTCATTGAAAGGTATAATGTATCATTCGACTATTATTGTTTGCTTTTTCCAGTGCAGTTTTTAATCTATTCTCAAAGAACATGAATGGTGATAAGAACAATTCTATATTAGAGAGGAATGGAGACGGTTGAGCCGTACAACATGACAGTGGCACAGTTAATGGATAAGATATCTGAATTGAGGAATAAGCTTGGAGGAGCAGGAATGAAAGACGAAAGGATATTTATGCCTCCAAGTAAGGGAGCGAAAGGGAGGATCCCAGGCAATGTGATAGCAGAAAATGAATATTCTATAGCGTATGATAGAACTCCGGAAGAGATTCTAAAGATTATTTATGGGGAAGGGACTACGAAGACGCCGGGTGGGTTTTATCCGAAGGGCGTCGATGGGAATATTGCTAAGTCGCTTAGGTCTTAAAGGGAGGGGATTTTTGCACTGAGTTTGTACTTTTTGCAGTGTCTTTGAGGTGATGAATATTGCTAATTTGCTTAGGCTTTTGCTGTTGTAATTGTTTGTACTATTAAAATCTTGTTAAAATAAAAAATTTATTTGTTTATTTCATTCTGTGATATACACTATTATTAAAACAAATACATTTAATATGTAATATCTATAAGCAGTAATTTATTTATTTTACAGATTTATGAATCTATTGCAACAGACATATACTGTTGCAAAATGATCTGTTACAACAGCAAAAGCCTGTTGCAAAAAAGTATACCGCAACATCTTATTGCAACAGGCAGAAAACATTGCGGACTTTTCGCAACTTCGGCTATACCAAGGGGCGTAGGCTTGTTGCAATAAGTCTACTATAATAGATATTGCCTGTTGCGAAAAGTGTTTTTTGTTGTAGTGGTTGTGACTACAGAGAAGAGAGACAAAATGTTTTAGGATGAAGAAGTTCTCCAAATTCGTCTCTAGCTTCAGCAATTTTATTGTCATTGATATTATAATAGTTCTCTATTTGTTTACGGTGTGCAATACAATTACATAATCCACATACCTTTTATATTTACGCAAACTTGGTAAATACTTTTCTTTACTATATTTCTTATGAAATATGAGATACGCATGAGTCGTCCTTATAAGTTTTAACAAAGTAATCTAGTATAATATGACTCGAACTCAAAAGAGGCTTAAAGTTTTCTCTCCATAATAGTAATAACTAATCTTTGATACTTGATTGTAACTTAACTTCATTCGCTCCAAGATTATAGTAGTGCTTTTTTGCAAGTCGTCAGGTTATGCTTAATTTCTATTAAGTCGTCATCTACATAGTGAATATCATTCATATAACCAACGATTGGCTTTGGAATGAGTCTAAATTTCGATGGATGTATTTTTCCATCGAAATTCAGATCATTTCAAGGCAAGTTGTTACATCTATAAGCTTAATATGCTCCTTTCATGGAGTAATAATAATGTTGTTGCACCACCTGGTATATATGTCTATCTACCTCTAGCCTCCATCAACTCATTATGCACGCCTTTGCAGCATGATGCACTTGCGTAACATTTCCCTAGTGGCGCAATTTGGAAAAGTGAATACATGGAGTTATGTTTACTTCATTTATAAGTTATAAGGGCATGCTGCCACATACTCGTAGTACCAATATGAGATTATATACCAAAAACCGAACATCTATAGGGATTGTTTAAACGCATAGATATCCAACACTACATATTGATATCAAAATTGACAATGTCGTAATCGTAAATGTGAAGTTCATCTACATTTACCAATCTAGTCAGGTATTCAGTTCAATCGCACACTTCTCTTTTTTTTTCGAGAAAATACACAACTAAACATATATAATATATTATGACACATATAATAGGAATGCACATATTCTCAATGTTTGTATAGTCTAATATGTTTCCTTGTACACAAAGTAAGTGTAAAAATACTTCTTTTAACCACTTCATTAGTCAAAGTTATTATATATATATATATATATATATATATATATATATATATATAGAACATGATTCACCCCATATGAACTATCAAAGCATGGCAGTGCATTGGAAGTCAGTGAATCGTTGTACCATTACGCATATAAATGTCTAAAGAAGTCGATTCAACTCAAATCTAGAAAATAAAACATATGAGTGGTAGATCACCATCTTATTGGAGAAATGACTTACCTACTGCTGTGTATTGCTTTATGTTTTCCGCGTCTTCCTTTGTAATTAGGTTTGGGCCTGTGTGTTTAGCCCACTTTCTTATTTTCTCTGTATAAATATTTCCCGGAACTCATGTATCAACTACTTTTAGCATTAATACAACGTCTCTTATTTTACATTTCTCAACAACAATTCAATACAAATTCAATTCTGATTACAAATATTACAACAATTCAACATGGTATCAGAGCCTCAATGCTTAACAGCAATCTGATATCGTCTCTTCTTCAGTTCTATGCTTGATTCTGAATTCAAGAAGTGTTTGATCTTGGTGTTTAACCCATTAGTTTTGTTCATCATCATTTGGGTTATGAAAAGCAATTTCCAGTCTTGAAGTTTCATGCCTCGCCATTAAAAATTCATTCAGAATTCAAGGCTGCATTCACTTCAAAATTGAAATTTGCTTTCAGGGAATCAAGAAAGCTGGTTCAGATATAAAAAGCTATTCAAGAAATCAGAATTTTATCAACTGAGCCGTCTAGAATCTCAGTTCTTCAAACCAGATTCGGTTGCTGCAATTTGATTCAAAATTTGATCAAACTGAGCCGCCCAGAATCTCAGTTTTTCAAACTTCAATTCGGTTGCTACAGTAATTCAAGAATTCATCATTTTTCTATTTGAATTTCTGATCATATATACCTGAAGGCTCAAATTGATTTTCCTTACCTATTTTCCCTCGAATTTCATCATGGGTGATGAGAGTACATCTGTAACTTCTGGTAATGATGCTTTTATTCATTTTGAACATTCAATTCCTCAGACTAATGCTGAAAAATTAGTAAAAACAGTAATTAGTCCCCAAAGTCAATTAATAACTATACATTTAGAAGAATAAAATTATCTTCTATGGAAACTGCAGATTGAAACTGCTGTACAAGGCTATGGCCTTGAGGGTTTTCTATATGGTACCCTTACTATTCCTCCAAAATTCACAATAGATGGCGAAAACAAAATGATAGCTAATGAGAATCATACAAAATATTATAGACAAGACAGGTTAATAAGCTCTTGGATGTTATTCTTGATTAGCCCTAACCTACTTCCTCAAGTAATTGAGTGTAAGTCTGCTAATGAGATTTGGACAACAGTTGAAAGAGTTTTCAGTACGCAATCTACAGCCAAAGTTATGCATTATAGAAGGCAACTTCAGAATGTGAAGAAAGGAAGTGAACCAATGAGGGAATACTTAGCAAAGGTTAAGAAACTTGTCAACTTACTTGATTCTGCAGGGTGGAAAATACCTGAGAATGAACAAGTTCTTACAATCTTGAATGGTCTAGATGAAGAATATGAGGCAGTAGTTGCAATTTTATCTTCGAAAAGAACTATTCCAGATATGCAGTTTGTTCATTCAACTCTACTTGCTCATGAGGCAAGAATAGAACACAAGAAACCTAAAGAATCTGATCTGTCTATCAATTTTACTGCAAATGTTAAAAACAACAACAATGCAAGCCAACAGAGAATAGATCAAACCAATCAAAGAGGTGGATTTTCCAATAGAGGAAGGGGTAAAGGTCGATGGAATAACAACACTAGACCTAAATGTCAGATATGTGAGAAGTTAGGGAATACTGCTGTGAAATGTTATTACAGATTTAATCAAAATTATATGCCTGGCCAGATTCTGGAAATCAAAAGAATGCTAATGGTAATGCTAATATGGTTCAAGTGCAAAACAGTGCAGACAATCAAAGTTCTATTAACAACTGTCAACTAAGTGAAACTGCCAGGATAGATCACATCAATGACAATGCTTGGTATTCAGATTCAGGTGCTACTAATCATATTACTAGCAATCTTGACAACTTAAACCTTGGAAATAGAGAGTATAAAGGTAACCAACTTATATGCTTAGGTGATGGTAAATGCATAAAAATTTCACATACTGGTAATGCACAGATCAAAGGTAAAAGATTATTATACTTGAATAATCTTTTTAGGGTTCCAAATATTAAAAAGAACCTTATGAGTGTTTCTCAGTTTGCCAGTGATAACAATGTCTTTTTTGAATTTTATCCCAAATACTGTCTTGTAAAAGATATACTGACTAAAGAAATTCATTTGCAGGGTGATGTTGTTAAAGGTCTTTACAAGTTTAATTCTGTTATTAATATGTATGCTGCAAATGATAATAATTACTGTAATAATTCTGAGATAACAGAAATGTATAAATCTAGCAATATTTTTGATCACTGGCATAATAAATTAGGACATCCCAATGAGAAAATTGTTAGAAAAATAATATTGGAAAATAATATTCCCTTTGATGAATGTGCATCACCATATGTGTGTTCTTATTGTCAATTTGGAAAGAGTCATAAGTTTCCATTTACTCACTCTCAAACTGTTTATACTAAACCACTTGAATTAGTTGCATCTGATTTATGGGGTCCTGCACCTATAACTTCAGATTATGGATACAAGTATTATATATCTTTTGTTGATGCTTTTAGACGATATACTAGGATTTATTTTCTTAAAAATAAATCTGATACTTATAATGTAGTCATTCAGTTTATAAGTATGGCTAGAAATTAAACTAATTGCAAACTTAAAGTTATGCAAACTGATGGGGGTGCCGAGTATAAATCTCTTAATGATTTTTTTTCTAAGAAAGGCATTATTCATAGAACTAGTTGCCCTTATACTGCAGAACAAAATGGTTTAGTTGAAAGGAAACATAGACATATTGTTGAATGTGGTTTGTCCTTACTTGCTCATGCATCAATGCCGTTGAAATTTGGGTCTAAGTCATTTAACACTGCTGTTTATTTGATAAACAAGTTACCAACAAGAGTGTTAAATGAATCAAGTCCTTATGAAAAAATATATGGGAACAAGCCAGATTACAAAATATTAAAAACATTTGGATGTCTATGTTTTCCTTGCATTAGACCATTTAATAAAAACAAATTGAATTTCAGATCAAAATCTTATACTTTTATTGGTTATGCAACCAATCAAAAGGGATATAAGTGTTTAGATGATTCTGGTAAAATCATTATTAGCAGAAATGTTGTGTTCAATGAACACATTTTTCCATTCAAAAGACCAAATATTAAAACTACAGGTAAAGTTTATAATCCACAAAAATCCATACCAAATTTGCCTGTATACTCCGAAATCATGAGAGAAGGTGGAACTGATAAGACTAGCTGCACTTCAGAGCCTCAGCTCAGTCATCTAGACCAGGCCATGACTCTTATCAACCAGTCTGTTATTCAGACCAGCTTCCTGCAAATTCAAATGATCAACAAAATCAATCTCTAGTCTCAAATGATCAACATGAATATTCAGCAAATAATGAAGCTGAAAATCCAGATAACATAAGTGAATTACCTCAAGGAAGAAATCAGAGTAATTCTGGACATCCTATGATCACAAGATCTAAAAGTGGTATATTTAAACCAAAAATATACACCACTATTTCAGTTTCAGGTGAACCAGTAAATTTTGATCAAGCTATTAATGATAAAAACTAGAGAATTGCTATGGATGAAGAATTTAATGCACTTGTCAAAAATAACACTTGGGAACTTGTTTCACCTCCAGGTAATAAAAATATTATAAAGTGCAAATGGGTTTATAGGTTGAAGAAAAACCCAGATGGGTCAATCAACAAATACAAGGCAAGACTAGTTGCCAAAGGGTTTAGTCAAGAATACAGGATTGATTTTAATGAAACTTTTTCTCCTGTTATAAAACCCACTACTATAAGGATAGTTCTTACTATTGCTTTATACAAAAACTGGCACATAAGGCAATTAGATGTGAACAATGCATTTTTGAATGGTGACTTGCAAGAAGAAATCTACATGAGTCAACCACAAGGTTATGAACATAATAAAAATCTTGTGTGTAAGCTCAAAAAGGCATTATATGGCCTTAAGCAGGCACCAAGATTATGGTTTGATAAACTGAAATCAACTTTGCTTAAGTTAGGATTTTAATTTACCAAATCAGATAATTCATTGTTCATAAAAATAACCAATACATCATGCATGTATGTTCTAATCTATGTAGATGATTTAATTATTACAGGTGATGATGAGGGGCAGATTAATGAGTTGCTACATTTTCTGGATCAACACTTTTCTATAAAAGACCTTGGTTGCTTGAATTATTTTCTGGGAATTGAAGTTCTAAACAATTCTGAAAATGAATTGTTTCTCAGTCAAAAGAAATATATAAGTGAAATTCTTACCAAAGCAAAAATGATTGATGCTAATTCTCAGCCAACACCCATGATAAGCAGTCAGAGTTTTTCCAAAAACAGGGGGGAAACTATACTTAACTTCAAACAATATAGAAGCATTATTGGGGCATTACAATATGCTACTATTACTAGACCAGATATTGCATTTAGTATTAATAAATTATCTCAATTCATGCAGAAACCTCTTGATACTCACTGGAAAGGCATCAAAAGGTTACTAAGATATCTCAAAGGCACTATGAATTATGGATTACATCTATAGAAAAGCAAAAATCTCAGTTTAATTGGGTATAGTGATGCTGATTGAGCCAGTGATCCTGTTGACAGAAAATCTGTATCAGGATACTGCATATACTTGGGTGATAATCTGATTTCATGGAGTTCAAAGAAGCAAGCAACAATTTCAAAATCAAGTACTGAAGCTAAGTATAGAAGTGTGGCAAGTGCTACTGCTGAACTAATGTGGTTACAATCACTTTTAAAAGAACTGCAGATCAATATTAAAGGGAAACCAACATTGTGGTGTGATAATCAGAGTACCATATACATGACAGCAAATCCAGTATTACATTCACGAACAAAACATATTGAAATTGATTTATATTTTGTTCGTGAACAAGTAATGAAAGGGAATTTACTGGTTAATCATGTTCCTTCATACTATCAAAGAGCTGATATTTTTACTAAAGCTTTATCTTACGCAAACTTTTAAAGGCTTAGAACAGATTTAAAGGTAGAAATCATACCAGAGTTTCGGCAAATCAAAAGCAGAAATTCAGCAAAAGCCTCATGCAATTCTATCAGCAAGCAAGACGAAGCCATACCAAGCTTGGATTCAGCAGAAACTTCAATGAGTTCAACCGGATTTGCTACAATTAAAGCCGATGCTTCAACAACGACTTTAATCGAGCCCCAACTTCGATCGAATGCTCTCTAGATATCAAGGATAGTTAGATCTGATGAGGAAGAAGGCTATTCGAAGTTCAAAACTTGATTTTTTTTAACCAGATCTGAAACCCTAAAGTCGCCCATGAATAACCCTAATATTGAATTACGAGGGGGTGTTGGAGAAATGACTTACCTGCTGTTGTGTATTGCTTTATGTTGTCCGCGTCTTCCTTTATAATTAGGTTTGGGCCTGTGTGTTTAGCCCACTTTTTTGTTTTCTCTGTATAAATATTTCCCTGTACTCACGTATCAACTACTTTTAGCATTAATACAAGGTCTCTTATTTTACATTTCTCAACAACAATTCAATACAAATTCAATTCTGATTACAAATATTACAACAATTCAACACATCTCTTAGTAAGTGTTTGTATTTTACAACAATCAACATGGGAAAATATATGTAATTGTAGAAAATTATCGAGAGTAGTTGGATATAGCTTAGTACTATTTGTCTCGGGCAATGTGTAAAATACTCATTGATGTGCATACGTCAACTATCGTGCATACCTATGTTATCGGCTTATGTAAGTAATTATTTAACCAACAAACAATTGTAGATTTTTGTATGCATGTTTATTTGATGTTGAAGATATATACTTATGGCATCATTAGCACTAAACTCAGTTGATGCGTCCACATTGGGACCAGCTCGTGCAAGTATTGTAAATCATCTCCGCTCGTAGTAATATCTAGATAATATGAGGTGCACTAGCATTGACATTAGTCGTATGAAAAACAATCTATTCAACAACTTTAATTGTATGCGGCAACATTTGGTATTTCGTTAAATAAAAAGTAGAATGAAAAATAGGGAAAAGAAATAATTTTTTTTTTGGAGATTGTTAAAGGGACTCCATTTTTTGTTAAGGGAGGGACAATTTTTCAATTTTTGATGAATTGTTAAGGGGAGGACAAAATAAGTTAGCCCCCCCTTAACCATATAATTAAAAATTCCAGTACTATCCCTATAACAGAGAAAAATTAATGCACACTTATTAACATTTCTTGGTCTAATAAGATACATGAATAATTAACTCTGCAAATTGCAAAATAAATTTAGAAACAATATACACTGACCTTCTATAATTCAACTTAAAAGTAAAATAAAAAGAAATAACAATCAAACGAAGATCCACCTCCTTCGACTCTCCCCAATTCAAACAAAGTTCATATAATCTCAATAAGGCAAATTATATTTATACACCGAAAATCCCTCAACATACACCATTATTTTTTCTATAAAATTTTATTACTAAATTACCCTTTTCTCATAATTGATTATTAAAACTTCTGGATATAAAAAGTCAAATTGTTCTTAAAAATATTGAAACATGATACAAACTAGATATGTTAATAAATTATTTATTCACGAAGTCTAAAATTTCTATTAAAAAAACATTCAGAAATAATGTCTAATTTTTAGAAGTGTTGATTTATTTTGTAGAATCATAGTAATTTTGTTGAAACTGATTTTTTTTTTCAATTTTTTTATAAAAGTTACAATATTAGTACAAGAAATAAATTTCATTTTGTTAAATTTTACTCAATTTGATGCAAATAATTTCTAATTTTGTTTTAAGTTCGAAAGAGGGAAGAAAAAGAAGATGAGAACATGAATAATTTAGTAAAAGAAACGGTGTACGTAAAGTAATGCACGATGTATAGTAGTTTATTATAATTTTTGGTATATATTTAGCAATTTTTGGTGTATAAATAGAATTAGCCTCTCAGTAATCCAGTTTAAATAATGCTTTTATCACTCATATATATAAATAAATAAATAATAGAGAAAATAAAAAATGATAATTACATGCCTTGCAAAAAAATAAAAAATAAAAAACGATAATTACAGTTGCATGCACCTTATATTTGGTAATGATATAAATAGTGTAGATGATTTACGCAAGTATTCAAAAAAAGTCAATATCAAACATATCCAAAACTAAGCCCGGAATTATGAGAAGTAATTAACAAATTAAAATATAGTTAATTATTGCATGTCTAATTAATTAATGTTACGAGGGACAGTGTAGTCCATGCTTATTTTAAAATAAAAAAAACCAAACCCTCCATTAACAATTTTTTTTTAAGGTGGAGTCCCCTTAAAAATGTCCCCCTCTTAACCAAAAGTGGAGTCCCTTTAACAATCTTTTTTTTTTTTAAGTGAGGTGAATAGTTGAAAAATCGCTGGGTATAAGGGCTGTTTTAGACGTCCAAAGATTATAAGTTTGTTTTGCTAGTAGTTTTTCTTGTTTGCTTCCCTATCTAACCCATCTGGATGACACGGTGGACTTGTTCATCAACTAAATATATAAGTTAAATTCTATTTAGGCGCAACAAATCTGTGTAATCCCCAATCTGTGTAACCCATGCAGTTACTTTGCCCTGGAAGAAGCATCATGTAGCAGTACTATGAGTATTATAGGTTTTTTTAATTGAACGGGAAGCAACCAGCGTAGTGAACTGTAAGCATTTCTTTGTTTTTATGAAACCGTACGGCTATCCAGCAACAAGCTACGTGCCAAATAGGAGTACAAAGGGCTGCGCCTGATCGTTCTACATGAATGAATGTAAAATTACATCCATATAATTCATTCATGGAAGCTACGAAGTCATCCATCCACATACATATGTACAGTGAACAAAGACCCTTCAATGTGTTGTTAGAATTAAATACCCCTATTAAATCATTGTACGAACAATTTTTGGAAAATGATGTATGTGGACATAAATCAAACCTTAATCTGAGTAAAGTTGAAAATGACCTATCCGGGCTTATGCTGCAATAATGATTTTATGAGATAAAAGAAAATATGTATGAATGCTGTTCCGGAGAATAGGCATGATCAGTGCCGTCTAACTGGCAAACTCAGCGCTGTCCATTTGCACGGTGCCAGAATTAAATAGAACTAGTTCATTGAATCATCTCCCTCTATTTAGCGACGGAGGAACGTCCATCCATCGTGATCGCAACAGCTCAGGCCCTGAGGCTCAAGCATGGTGCCAAATATGTATCAAAGTTCTTCAAATAGTTTTGGTGATCATCCCCAAAACATACACGTACCTGCAGAGTATGACAGATGAGTACTAGGTTATAATCCTGCATGCCATTTGGATAAGCCACTGGCTAGCTATTTCATTTTCCAATATCAGTACTAAATCTCCCTCCCTGTCTTCATTCAAAATAGGAGTAATTCATTGAATCATCCCCCTCTTTTTAGTGACGGACGGATGTCCACCCATCGTAATCGCAACAACTCAGGCTCGAGCATGGTGCCAAATATGTATCAAAGTTGTTTAAAGAATTTCGCTGATCATCTCCTAAACATACACGTACCTGCAGAGTATGACAAATGACCAGGTTATAATCCTGCATGCCATTTGGATAACTCACTGCAGGTTATTTCATTTTCCATTATCAGAACTAAATCTCCCTATCTGTGTCTTCATTCAAGATAGGAGTAAACAGATATATAAATGGAGCTTTACTTGAGAATACGGAACTCACATTCGAAAATGAAACCAGCTAAGGGAAGGGACGGTTCTCCGATGGGTCAGCTAATGTCTAAGTTGATCATTTTCTACTTTTGTTATTGATTTGGACCAAAATTAGATACCATAAAACAGCACTGATTATAGTTTCTGGCTTAGAAATTTTCTATACACACGGAAAGGTGTATTGATGCGTAATATCAGTTGCAATTCTAATTTATTAACAAATTAAACAATGTTAACATTATAAATAGAGGTTAATGATCCTCAGATCACACAATTCTTGTTTACTATCAAACTCAGTATAAGATCGTTGGCTTATACTAATGGTTTGAAGATTGTGAAAACATTATAAAATGGAACTTGCTACAGAGCTCGAATGATTTTTAGTCAGAAATTGCGGATCCAGTTTTGCACGGATGACATGTAATTCAGGTGGGCATAAATCCAAAAGAGGTGGAAAATCCAACGGTAAGCATTCCTTCCGCATAAACTGACTAACGCAAATCCGGGCCAACAAACATTTCGCTTATAAAATAGCACGAATGTGATAACTTAAATTTGCAGTGATCACTTCAAGACACGTCGATAAACTTTCAATTAAGACGTTATTTTTCATCACCACTCATTTTATCAAATAATTGATTGTTGAAAGTTAACGTAAATCTGCTACAAAGATACAATGAATCCGAGATGATTAGTATACTCGGTTTGTTGCAAGAGCACTGACAAAATCAATCCAAACTATTTTTTAAGTTGACTACGGTCGCATGAGTGTCGTATCTGTGGTCTGCAGTATCACTGTATAGATAAATTTTGAAAAAAAAAAAAAAGGAAGAAGAAGAAGAAGAAAGAAAGAAGAGGATGAAAGGATTCTAATTTGCAACATTTTTCTTATGTTTTTGAATTTAGGAGTTTACAACATTATTAGATGATTTTTAATTGAGAATTTTGTAATAGCTTTTTGGTATAATGGTATAATAAACATGAGGAAGAAATCATGAATGCTAGTTGCAGGATGTTGCTACTTAATTATAGCTATGAAGAGATAACTTTTCGTTTGTAAGAGCACTCCCAGCAGTGGGGAGAACGCTCGAAATGGGGAGGAAATAGTTTTCCACGCTTTCCAGTAGAAGGGATACGGGTGTGGGGGAGGAAATGAAATGGCCACGCTCGTCATTTCACAAAATAGAGCGGCGAGACCTGAATGGTTTTAAGAAACCGAATAAACACTAAACGGTTTTCATAAAACCGTTTAAGATATAAACGGTTTTATGAAAACCGTTTAGTGTATTTTCGGTTTTCATAAAACCCTTTCTTTTATACGGTTTTATGAGAACTGTATAAAACATGATTTTTTTTTATTTTTTAAATAATCAAATTTTTGTTGTGTTAATTTAATATGTGTACATTAGTTTGTAAATTTATCTAACTTTAAGTTTTCGAATTGATTTAAACCATGGATTTTTGAAAATCTATATGCTTTTAAGTTTTCAAAGTGTTTTTTTAATGTTCGGATTATGTTTGTGTATTCAGCACCTACCGCACAATTTTATTTACCTTTTAAACATAGTTTAAGTATGTATGCATAGTTGATAGCAACGTAAAAGAAATTTGAATCTCATATAAGCATTACAAAAATATATATAAATTACTTAAAACTTGTTAATTTTTTTTAATAACCCACAAAACAATACACCCAACATAGAAAACTAAAACTAGGATACAACAAGTCAGGAATAAAAAAAACAATGGAGCATCCCCCCACCCACTGCTGGAACAGTGAGGGGAATTCATGCTCAAAAAGAGCGATTCACGCTCCAAATAGGGTGTACTGTTGGGAATACTCTAACAACATTACAACCAACTTAGAAAAATAAAGCTAGGATACAACACACTCGAAATGGCAACATAGTCAGTGTCTACATCTCGGAACTTCCTTCTTCTTCTTGATATCATTTCTGTTGAGCCCTGAATATACGATCTTTGTTTACTATAGCATACTGAAGGGCCTATCCAGTCAAATGAGATATATCTCTTAATAGATACTCCTCCTCTTCCTTTTCCTTCAAACGTCTTTAACGTTTTTCTTTATAAGCAGTTCTTTGTATGAGAGCTGCAGTTCTAGCGGCGTCTTGCTGCAGTTGCATCTCCATGATCTGCAGCTTCTTATCTTTACGCTTTTCACGGTCTTCTTTGTTGGAGACAGATGCAAGTGATATATCACCTAACAACGAAGTTAGTTTATCACTAGACATTGCCAAATCATTTGTTTCCTTATTTCTCAGTAGTGCTCTCTTGCTTGATTTTATTCCTTCTGGCCTTGTTTCAACCCCACCATACAACACTCCTGTGTTAGGAGTCATAGGTGTATTGTTATTCCCATCCTCGTCTGTAGCCATAGGACGTTCAGCTATATTTCCCGTGGATGAATCCACCGAAAGTCTAGAAGCTACATTTCTTAAGTTAGATTCTTCAGTGTCTACAAGATAAACATCATCCGTTTTGCATAGACTGGCCCAACGTGGACAAAAACAAAGAATTTTCAATGCTTCATGAGCAATGAATTCAGTTTTACAGGTGTCACGATATATGCTATCGTAATCGTCCTTTAAATCTCTGAATGGTTGACCGCTTCTAAGCGAATCCCCCCTTATTGCTTTTATCCCTTTGTACTTAGTACACATAGTATTCAAATTATACCATGCAGTCTTCGTGCTCTCAATTGATCTCCGTGTTACGCATTCAGGATCTCCATTGTACAAATCATTAATGTAACACCATGTATTTTCTGTTAACGTTATTGTAACGAATCAAAGAATAATTAATTTCAAATGTGAGAATTAACGGATACGCGTTATGCTATTGCGTTCGTCTTGAAATTCTTCTTGAGATAGAGTCCGAATTTGCGTAAAACGGACAACGTATGAATGAGATATGGACGAACGAAGTTAAGCAGAAAAACAGAAGAAAAAAAAGAAATGCACTAGCGCACTTGGGAAGCGCGGCAGTACAAAAGTTGCACTGGCGCACCTACCAAGTGCGCCCAGGCTGAGCTGAGAGCCTACACAGCTTTCTGGTGTGTTCTGATCCATACTGTGAGTCATTGCTGAGTCCTTTCTGACTCCTTGCCGAGTCATTAGGGCTAAGGTGTCACCCTATCCTGACTGAATGGTTGTGGTTAACTCTAGATCATCCGACGGCTCTAATTAAATTGAAATTCTATATAAACAACCCAATGCTCAACCTAAAATCACACAAAAATAATCCTGAAACTATCATGCCGTCAATAGAGAACTTGGAGTAGCCATCACCGCTTTCAATTCAAAGACAAGATAAAAACATGAATCAAAATCAAATTAAAGTAATCAAATTCAACGATCTACATCAAAGGCGAGCTTACCAACTTCAGAATTCAGATTTCAAAAATCAATAATTCCTTTTTAGTTCGTAAGTTAGTTATTATGTAGATTTAAACGTTCTTTTAAATGAATCATGACATGTTGTAAATCAAATATAGAATGATGCTTATGTATAAGATAAATAAAGTTTGATTCTCATTTATCTTAAACTACCATTGCGATTGATCATGCCTATATGTTTGTGATGTTGAACATACCATATTGTATGTTATTGGAATCTATTATGATTGGGTAATGAATTTATTATGCCAACTAAATGGTGAAACATGTCATGTTAAAGTTTGATGATTACTTGCTAGTTTATGATCTAAATCACATGTTTACATGTTAGATCAACATTCATGTATATTTAGAATTATGTTAAGTTGAATCTATTTATGTTGTAAAATTGGATTTGTAGCTCTTTTATGTTTAACACACATAAGTTATCATGCTAAGTTGTGATTCGAATATGTTTATAGTAGCTCTCTTATGTTTAACACACATAAGTTATCATGCTAAGCTGTGATTCGAATATGTTTATAGTTGTCCTTTTATGTTTAACACACATAAGTTATCATGCTAAGTTGTGATTTAAATATGTTTATAGTAGCTTTCTTATGTTTTGACATACATAAGTTAATTTGCTAAGTTGTGATTTAAATATGTTTATAGCAGCTTTCTTATGTTTTGACATACATAAGTTGATATGCTAAGTCGTGGTTTAAAACTGTGTTTATATGTTAAACCTCCATGCTAGACCAATATCAAGTTTACATGACAAGTAGATCCAACTTAGTCACAAGTTCACCTTTACCCGTTTAATTAAGTTAATGATACTTCTATGCCAAGTTACATGTGATAAGTTAAATGTATGCTATTTTATGTTTATTTCATGTCCCTTGTTTATTACCCCTTTTTGTTTATGGGTTTGTGCTAATTACTAGCCCAACATTTTATATGATTCATGCGTACGTTCCACGGGGATAACGATGGGAAAATATGAAAATTTCATGGCATAGATTTTTTTTCATAAAATGGTATATTTTATATACCATTTATTGTGAGCATAATAAAAGGATAATTATGGCATAATTAAATTAAGATTAATTTACATATAGAATTAGACATATATAGAAAATATATGGATTTAGAAAAGACGAATATGCCTAACCCGAGGTTAGACTGAGTTGTGGTGTAAAACTGCCCGGAACCGACCGGCATATCCAGTGACCACAAGAAGACCTGTCTAATGTGGGTGGTTAGTGCATCAAGCCCAAAAGAACCCGAGTTTAGACCGAGTTGTGGTGTAAAACTGCCCGGAACCGACCGGCATATCCAATGACCACAACAAGACCTGTCTAATGTGAGTGGTTGGTGCTTTAATGAATAAATTAAAGCTAAGTTAGGATTGGTAGGGTTAAGTCAATTAGGGAAATACTTAACCGATTCAATATGTTAATTAAACGGATGGGTGGGGTTAGGTAAACTTGGACACTTAAGCAAATAAACATGTTAATTAGAAAACCCTAGTAACGGGGACCTATTTCAGCAGTAACCCACATAGATGTATCATGGTACCCTGAACTAGGCAGGGTGGGGCACGATTACTGGGCTGATTATAAGTGGTCAAAAACATCGACGGTTGGTGTGTTAGTGTAGGTTCCGACAGAGTATGGGCGTGCACCTACTCCAGAGTGGAAAAAGCAGGCACTGGGCATCAGTAGTATACACTATGTATCTTGAATCGTGTCGGGTTGCCACCAGAGGGACTGATACACCTCATGGTGGGACCAGCACAGGTATCTATAGTCAAGCGGGGCCGAAGGACACAGGATATGAATGCATGTGAGTAGGAGCCGATCATTAAGGGGATCGTTTGTTATGAACACGTGGGGCTGGTTGAACCAATGGTTAAGTAGGTGCAGAGACTATAGTAATGGGTGTGGTCACATGTTCCTCTTATCTTATATTAGGGTGTTGTCCTATGTTCTGTTATTACTGTCATGATCCCTTTCCTTGTTTGAATACTAGTAATCACTGAACTTACCAGACTTATTGTCTGTCCAGTTTTCTTTCGTCCTCTTTTCTTCCGTTCCCCCCCAAGGTCCACAGGGAGGGAAAACTCTAGCTTAGTCAGACTCTTTGCAATCTTCAAGAAAGTAGACGTATGATTAGGACTCTCTCACTTGGCTATGGCTTTTGAACACTACACTTGGGGATTTATGCCGTTTTATTTATGGTTTATGCTTCTTTATTAAATAATCAAGACAAAAATTATGGTGTAATGTTTTGGAAGTTATTTTGAGACAATTTGTTGTAATGCTTTTGTATTGAACCACGTATGCAATAAATATTTGAATTTCGCTGCTTATATTTATCTATCTTGTAAATTTTTCTTTGTCTTGTACCTATAACCCTCCACCAAAGTTAAGGCATTCCCTTTGTGAGTGACCTTAACGGAGGTGAGGTGTTTCAATTAACCCTCTGGTAGAAAAACTTACCACTAGAACGACCTTCAGCAACGACAGACGCGTTTACACATGCATTAGCTAGCACTTTATAGTCAGCTGCTTTCCATATTTTTCCAGTCGCTACAGTTTTTTCCATGCCACTTTGAGCATGAGTTTCTTTTGTTTTTCGCTAGGTGTAAGCCCGTTTGGCCTTGGTTTACCCTTTGGCAGGTACCGGGGTAGGAGCAACCATCTCTTGGTGTACATTTTGATTATGAAGTTGGCCATACATGGTATCGTACTGTTGAGTGAGGTTTAATTGGTGGAGAAATTGACTTTGTTCTGGAGTTAGGAAAGGGGATGGATTCATTGACGGGCCTTCGGCTTGAGATAATAAACTAGTAAAACTACCAATGTTATAACCGGTATAGCCAGTGAAATTGTTGTGATTGGGATCAGACAATGTTGTTTTCTTAGAATTGGAATTGTTTGTGAGTATGAAGAAAACTACCATACCCCCGTATTTATGAAGACAAAGGATGCAAGTAGGCTTGATAATTACAATAAGCCATTCAATGTTCTGCAATGTGTTTTCCAATCAAATCAACTTTAATTATTCCCTTGAATGGTGTGATGATTTACTTTACTTTACTTTGCTGCTTTGCTTTGCCTATATTAAACATTTGAATTGTAGTTTAACAACACACTTCGAAACGGAAAATGAAAATTGGACCGCTTCAGACTACGTTGTTTTGATGAAGGCGTACATTGAAGCAGACGTACTACATGTGGAAGAAGAGGTAGATCAAGATTTTTAGGCAACCCTCAATGATTTTTACAACAGTCATACAAGTTGTAGAATACAAAGGCCCAACTTAGCAACTAGAAGTGCTTTCTGCTTATTTACTACCGACTGTATGAATTACCACAAAGTAATTGATGAGATAAAAAAAGGATGGCGTCTTTAAGGAGAAACGGTTGACATACGACTCATCTATCTTTTCAAGTACCGTTCTAACTTCGTCGACCACGAAGTGTACGGGTTATGGTACAATCATATTATACAGTTTGAGTAGTATATCGTTATATTATATGTTGTATTCAATATGTATCGTTTGGTTTATGTAGTTGGAAAGTTTGGATGTATCCTTAGAGTTCAATTTCAATTCATAACTATATTATGTGTGTTATTCAACTGAAATGACTAGTCTATGGACACTATAATAAGTCATGCTCCACGAACATTAAAAGTCGTGCTCCACTCACATTAAAAGTCGTGCTCCACTAACATTAAAAGTCATGCTCCACTAACATTAAAAGTCGTGCTGGAAAGAAAGAGTCAAGGAGTTAAAGAATTGGGGGTCGTCCTCTTTTGAATTGTGAAAATAAAGAGTTAAGGCGTTCAAGGAGATAAGGAGTAACATACAGTTTGGGTCATCCTTTTTTGAATTGTGAAAATAAAGAGTTAAGGCATTTAAGGAGTTAAGGAGTTACATATAGTTTGGGTCGTCCTCTTTTGATTCTTCGTGTAAATAATGAGTTATGGCATTTAAGAAGTTAAGGAGTTACATACAATTTGGCTAAACCTCATCAAACGTGCATTTTGCATATTAGCTACAATATAAAATAGAAATGCGATACATTTAAAGTACATAAAACAATACAATAATCGAGTACTACAACATTAAAATAGTTCAACAACCGCATAGACTATATCTAAGCAGTACCTTTCGTATGCCATAAATGCTCAACTAGGTCGTCCTGCAGTTTACTATGGACCTTCCTAGACCTAATTTTACGCAGTCGCCTAAGAAATACCTCAAGAGTCGCTGGATTTCTATCAGTAACAATAGTTGCGGTGTTATCTGGATCATACCCCAAATAAGACGAAAATGTTCCTCTTTCTTCTTCAGTGATCATGTTATGCATTATAATACAAGCACGAATAATGTTGCTCAAAACCTGTGGCTTAAATAATTTAATAGGGTTTTTTTACAATGGCAAACCTAGCTCGGAGAACCCCGAAAGAACGTTCTACGTCTTTTCTTGCTGCCTCTTGCCTTTTAACATAGTATTTTTCTTTCTCTGTTTCATGAGCTGAAATTGTTTTGACAAGCGTACCCCAAGAAGGATAGATGCCATCTGCTAAATAATACCCCATATCGTACGTATTTCCTGCAATATTAAAATCACAGGCAGGTGCTTTTCCATATGCAAGGCTCTTAAACAAATGTGATTGGTGAAGTACATTAATATCGTTCACTGAGCCAGGATATCCGAAAAATGCATTCCAAAACCATAGATCAGTTGAAGCAACAACTTCAAGTATCATTTTCGCTTTAGGGTAATGTCTAATAAATTGACCGTGCCATGCTATAGGACAGTTTTTCCATTCCCAGTGCCTATAGTCTAGACTGCCTAACATGCCGGGAAATCCTCTTTTGGCTCCTAACCTTTTTAATTTGTTGACATCGCTTTGCGTCGGAGCACGTAGATACTCCTCACCATACATTTCAATTATGGCTACACAAAACCTTTCAAGGCTTAAGGTAATAGTACTCTTACCCATTCAGACAACCTCATGAAATGCATCTGAATCTATTCCATAAGCTATTACACGTAATGCACCTACAATTTTTTGGTATGGAGAACATCCTAAGGTACCAGCACTATTACGTTTTTGAACAAAATAATTATCATGTTTAACAACTCCATTGAAAATGCGCATAAACATATTCTTGCTCATACGAAAACGGTGCCTAAAGTCGTCAGGACCATACGTACAGGGGGTGTTAAAATAATCTTTAAGTAATCTTGCAGTACCTCCTTTATGATCCCGCATCTTCCGTTTGCCTACACGACCATACACCTGCCTCCTCGAGTACCCCTAGATGATCCTTCCGTTAGGAAATGTTGGTTAATCTTTAATTGTTGTACGACAACAACTTGCATCATAATCTATAAATTATCGCTATCGATCGAGCTATCCGAAGAAAACTGAAGAAATTTTGTATGCCCCAACAAATCATCGCCTTCGTCGGAATCGGAATAAGTATCATCCAGAAAATTCTGGCTATAGTATATTGAATCTTCGGTTTGCGCATCTGATTCGGAAAAAGCATCGTCGTTGTAGACATTATGAGACATTTTTGTGTTGTGAAGCTAAATATGCATACCAGAAGTGGTTTTATAGCTTCTTCAATCCGCAGTTGCAACGGCTATATAAAGAATAATGTATAAAAATATATTCGTTAACGGCTATAAATTCAAACAGAATTATAATATTCTGCAACGGCTATAAATTTGAACTGTATTTTACTATTCAGCAACGGTTATTGTTTAAACTATATTTTAATATTCGGCACACTTTATTTAGACATATTTTATTCTAATATTTCTAAACGGCTCTATATATATTATAATTTTTATACCCGTTAACTACATTTTGGCCTTTCGACCATATTTTAAAAATTATGAAAAAAAGGGTTTTCAGAAAACCATTTTTAGGTTAAACGGTTTTCTGAAAACTGTTTAACCCATAAATGGTTTTCAAAAAACCATTTATGGTAAAAAAAAAAACAATGGAGCGTCCCCCCACCCACTGCTGGAACGGTGAAGGGAATTCACACTCAAAAAGAGCGATTCACGCTCCAAATAGGGTGTACTGCTGGGAATGCTCTAACAGTCACGTTTTCCGCTTTTCTTTAATGCTTTAAACAGTTGTGGCTTTACACAAATGACATATATTTTCGTTTGAATTTCCAAACTTTCCCACAAGATCTAATAAACATTTCCTCTGCCAGGCTTTTACACTAAATTTCAAACTATGGGCTTGTTAATGGGTTCAACACTATCAATGTTTGAATAAAAAATAATCTATACAAAAAATATTGTTGGAGTCCAAACCCATGCCTAACCCCACATAAACTTGCTCGATGCGGTCGAACAAATGGCGATGATGGCCATTACATATGGTCATGTAAGACCTCTCTCCACATAAGAAAATATCTTGTGACTAAAGGTCTCAACATTCTCATAAATAAGACAAATTAAGAAAATATGCTCTCTTATTTTCCAAGATGTGGGATAAATTGACTTCCTATTCTTCCTTTCTCTTCTTCTCCTTTAAAAACCAAATAATCTCACAAACAAATTTTATAAAAAATTCACTAACAATCCTCCACTAATTTTTTATAAAATTTCTCTCATTATTTCTTGTAGGAAAATCAATGCATATATAGTGACCCGTATTTTTAATTGTTGGATATACTTAAATATTAATCGCTAATTAATTGACAATTCCGAAATGTGATTTTTCACATACGATCGAAGTAGGACGCAAAAGCACTTCTATTGAGTTTAAATAGTTAGTCTCTCAAGAAGAAAAAGTATAAGAATTGATATGTTTCCAAATCGGGTGTTTCGATAGTCAAAACGGTTTCGAATACACGCAAATTATCATTTCATAGCGCAATTCGGATGTAGACAAAACATATACCATAGGAACTGTAATATTGAGGTGATGTAGGTTTATGGAGATCAATGATCTCGCGGAATTAAAATGGGTGCCGATTTTATTCAAGAATTCAGGTAAATAAGTCTTTAATTATTCACAACCCTTTGGTATCATTGGTCATTCATTATTCCTCTTTCATCCAAATCCATAAACTATCGTTTTAGTTCATGTCCGCGACTAATGCTTTTGATTCAAAATCAAAACCTTTTGAATCCCTTAACTAAAAATCATGATACAAATTTTGTTGTGCCCATTGCAAAAAGAGATTCACATATGTATACCCAAAGTGTTGTGCAGTGTTAGCTCAGTGGAGAGCATTTATCAAGGTCGAAATAGGGCTTGAGGTCGTAGAGAATTAAGGCGGAGATAGGCTAAGTTATTTGTACCATTGGAATTCTCGTCAAGGGTAGTACATTCCCTCAAAGTTTGGCATAACCCGGCAAATGATTGTAGATCACGGCCATCACCTAGAAGGCCACCATGGATTTCAGTTCTGATGAAATAGCACAAGCTAATGTGCGTGTTTTTTTGAATTATGGAAGGGAAACTACAACTCAAGGACTTTGGGTTGGTGTCGATACATATCCTAAGGTCGATTTAGATCTAAATGCAAACATCGTGGATAGGTGTACTTCTTTTGGATAAAACACAAAGAGCACCTGCAACGCCTCGAATTCAATACACAAAAATTAAATAGAAAAGGGTAATGAACTAAATATTAACCAAAATAAACTTCAAAATTGGACAACGAGACCAGGACCATTAGGTTCGTTGTAAATTTTTGACGAAAATAGATATTGGGTTAGTCGAAACGGAGTTAAAATGAATAAGTTATGAATTAAAGAAGATAAGTTAAAAATCAAAATTTATATATTAAAAAAATAAATACAATGAAACGAGCTAGTAGGACATCCCATTCTCACTTGGGTCAACCTAGTATCGGCCACAGGTCCTTGGGTCAACCCTGTGTCGACCCAAGTCGCAGGTTAGTTGACCCAACATGCCTGTAGGCGTGTGCCACTATAACCAAAAGACTATATTATAACTGTATTTCTACAACTTTCGTAAAACTCCAGATGTAATAGCGTTTTACAACTTTTTTCATATAGTTGTAATAAACTTATTTTCAACAATTTTTTAATTTTATCACTTGTAATAAATGCCTATTAAAACTTTTCTTTTTTGATAGTTGTAATAGATGACTATATTTAACAACTTTTATTTTCTACCAGTTTTATAAATTAAATTTTAAAATGTTTATAAATTTTGAAATTTCATAAACTAAAAATTAATAAATAAATTTTTAAATAGATTTAAAGCTTTACATAATAATCAAAATTTTAGAAAACATTTACAACTTTTTCGAGCATTTTTGCATTAAACTGTTTCTACGATAAATGAACTTCATAATTATAGTGAAGATTTGCTTAACCAATGTGCTTTTTATAATAGAATGATCTTAATATCGAGAGTGTTTTACCGATCATCACAATAACCAATGTTACGTACATTATCAAAAAACAATGAAATGTGGAACTAGAATTCCAATTACACGCATCAGTTCAAACCGCATCAAAATAGCGGACTTTAAGGTTCGAAAATGAAGAAGCGGCAACTGAAATTTTTTGGCGGGGTCACAAATGTAATTCTCTGCGGTGCCTGCTTTATCCTTAATTAAAATTTTCCTTTTCATCTCCATTCTCCGAATCAGAATTCATTCATCTACCTCAAATTAGTTTAGGCTTAAATGAAATCCCCTAAATTTTCTATTTAGGCGGTTTGCAGCCACGAAGACTCAAACACTTCGACCAAGATAATGACAACAGGCGCAACATGCAATTCTGGTGCTGAGTACAGATCTTTGATTATGATTTTTCGCCAGCTTGTTGAAAAGATGAAAAGGTGCTTAATTATTTATTTTCCCATTTCGTTTGCATTTTCAGATGCTAGTATTTTATATTTTTCCCACTATAATTTTAAAAAAATATTAGTGTATCTCTTACTGATTTGGTCTTGAATAAGATGGGAACACCAATAGTACAAAAGTTTGGTATCTTATAAAAAAAATATAAGCCTAGATTCTAGATCGTAATACAAGTTTAAGGGATCATTGATGACTGCAAGTCGATATGTTGGTTTAAGAAAATAGAGATAAAAGGTGTGAGGAAAGTGACCGTTGATGGTGCTGGGAAGCATTGTTTTTATGGAGGCGGAAATGCAGGATTGGATAATGAAATGTATTGGTTTCAATTGTTGGTGTTGGTATTTGAATGTGGTTGAAGCATTGTTTAATTCTCTTGCACGTTAATTTTCTTATTAGGATGTCATTAATTCTAATTATTTATTCCTGTTTATTGTCCCCTCTTATATATTTATACATATACAAAAGTTTGAAATTCAAAAAGGAATATTCCATTATGTCATTGGTATTTATTTTATTCTAATATTACATTTACAGTTTCAAATGTTGTGTGTAAATTATTCTTGTCCAACATGCTTTATTCGTAATTTTTTCATACGAACTCCATTTTCGATAAATAAAATATGAAAAAAGACAAGAATCTCTCCATAAATATAATGACAATATTCTTAATTTAACCATCTGTGTGTATTTTAGGTATAATTTTATGAGGTATTACAAATTTGCAATTTTGGATTCAAATTCACTTAATTAAATAAATACAAAATCATATCTAGAACTTTACTTCGTATGAATGACCTTCTGGAGTAAACCTCAATATAGATTTACAACTGTCTTCCTCCATTTTCTAACCCGAAAGCATAAATCTAGATTATATGATTTCTAAGGAGTTGGAGGAGAAAGAAAAATGGTAGGGCTTCCATCCGATTCAGAATTAAATGAGTTTGAAGGGTTTCTTTGCATTTTTATTAATAGGGGTTTAAAATTGTATGGATCATTCAATTTAAAATGAATAAAATTCGTATATTCACAATGTCTCCAGTACAAGGTTTTTAATTGTGTTTGGGTTGATCGCTCTCTCGGGTGATCGACCGCTATGGTCAACCCAGCCTAAGGGCGATCGAACTATACGGGTCAAACTAAGTACTGATGCACTTATATTAATTTTTCCATATTTAATTATATTACATTGTTGACCATTACATATGTATTGTTTTATATAATTTTAATTCCTAAAATACTTTTACTATTGGATTTCTTTCTGCTTTTAACCCATGTTCGATTGTAAAATTTAAGCATATGTTCATTTTTGGAATTCCTATGTATGTGTATGCATATAAAATAAGCATATATATATATATATATCCACACATTTATGCATATATTTATTTCTCAACGTCAAGCTTTAAATTCAAAAACTTTTTCCCATCAAACTCCGTTTGAAACATATTATATTATATCTGAATTTCCCCACGAACAGAATAGTATAAGTTCTATGACCATTTTCTAACTATTCCAAAACTGTATATTCCCCACTTTGACATTTAAATTATATTAATTTTTTTTCTGAGAGCGCTAGGTGTTATAGTATATGTGTTAAATGATTTAATTTAGAAAAGATTATGTATATGTGTGTTAACCGACCTTTTGGTCTGGTTCCCAAAAGTACATGAGACACACTAGACTTAACATATCGCGTGAAGCCAAAGCCGAGACTGTAGCCAAGGAGTAAGGGAAATGAGCCGGGAAGGGATCATGCCGAAGGAGCCTCGTCGCTCCTTTAAACATTGCCAAACCAATACCTCGAACCCCAGATAGCCACAAGTCCCAACCTCGACTACCCTTGCCCGTTTTTATATATCCCTCGTACTCCTCAGGGTATGAATTTCGTACCCCAGAGAAGGGTACAAGTTCCTAGGAATGAGCTCCAAGGGATCTGAGATTCCGATGGTTGGCTACATGCGATACGAGATTCCTAGTATGGTCCCCTATTTCCACCTACTCCTACCTACTCCCACCTAACCACTCCACTATAAATACCCCTCAACCTCACACTTTAAAAGGGTTGGAATTTGGTGATTTAACATCTTTTAAGAGCTCTAATTAGCCTCTTTAATGGCATTTATGCTTTGAGGAAGATGAAGGAAAAAAGTGTATTTTTTCTAATATATCAATACATGATAATTATGACATCATATAACTTAGAGATGTATGTAAAGAGATGTCATGATATGTTCTCAACCTTGTATCACTTTGTTATTAATAATATTCCAATGACTATTCCAAAGTGGACGCAGGCCTCTATCGAGACCAAACCAATATAAATTACTTGTGTTGTTTATTTCTTTCCGTACTTACTTTCCTACGCGAAACTATAATTCTTAAGTAATAAGAATCTTTAGTGTTTACGACATATTTTGCCGTCAACATTTTGGTGCTTTCACTGAGAAAACTCGGATTTGTTTCTTTGTCACACATTACCGTATCGACTCCGATGTGCTTTAGGTTCCTTCGTTAACCTACCGCCAAGTTCGCTTATAATGGTAAAGCGACCAAAGAATACAATGATCGAATCTTCTGCCACAGCCGAAGCTGGAAGTTCCCAATAACCCTAGCAGGCGGATATCCCGGCCACGACCAAATCCCTTCTTGCTGTAGATCCCGAAGCTCCCGTAACACAAGCGCATATCCGTGCGCCTAATGAAAAATACGATAACACAGCTATCGACTCAATCAGGCATTGAAAAATAGCATTGACTTATGCGCCAACTTTAAGAAAGTCAATGTATCGCTGCTCGACTTTAGCTCGCTCAGAACAATGCCCGATCTCGACGCTCTATCTCGGAAACTTCCTCTTCCGATTCGAGGGGCCCACATCAAAGAAGGAGGTTTAGTCTCATCAACAATGTCGCCGTCTGCTCCAACGCCTTGGCCAATGGCAACGCCAACAACAATGGAAACGGTGATCGAACTACAATCACGTATAGCGAGGGGGCACAATATCGAGACTGTTCCCAACTGATTATCTATGTTAAACCAGGTCCGAGCAACCTACCCACTCCTTAATAGAACCCGACTGCCGCCACCCAGGATCAAGGGCCTACTCTCCCAGTGACCCATGCTTTTCCAGATCAAGATGCGCACAACCAGCTCAGCCTCATCACACATACCAAAACCTGATCATAGATGTTGATGATATGGAAGAAGATGACCTGGATGTGTATCACAGAAGGTGACCACAAACAAGAACTCCCGAGGTCTGACAAAACCCATGGATCCCGCCAGCGGATTCGCATCCAACGTATCTCCCCGACATAGCCTGAAGGATCACGAGGGAAAAGAGACATAACGCCAATGACACATAGGAAACCCACCTAAGGCGTGTTTTCACCAGGAACGTGCATGAAGCCGAATGGCCTTGACGCTTCAGTATACCCCAAATGCCACTACATGACGGCACAACCGACCCATGTGCCTTCCTGAATCGCTATGAATGGAAAATGGATTCTAGCTGGGCTAATGACCCGGTCAATTGCAAGCGTTTCTAGGTTTTCTTATCAGAAACAACCTTACTATGGTTCCCTCGCCTTCCGCTCTATTCTGTCAACAACTTCGGTCAACTAGCTACAATATTAGTTAAGTAGTTAAGAATGCATGTGCTGACTCCGAAGAACGCCCCCACTTTGTCTAATCTATACTAGGATCCCGCCGAGTCACTTAAGAGCTACCTCTCGCATTTAATACCACCCTTGCCGAGGTAGATGACCCAGAGCCTCACATCGTGCTTTTCCAACTGGCAAAAGCAGTCCTCTCCACTTGTGAATTTAGGGTCTGGATCGATAGTAAGCAACCCAAAAGTGTCAATGCTTTCTATGATGAGGCCGGGCAGTTCTTATGTCAAGAAGAAGCGAGGCATAATCGCATCTCCCAGGCCAACCCTTCCAACAACCCGTAAACCGATACCATCGACGACATCACCAAAGGGAAGATGGTTGGAGAACTCTTCAATAAAGACAAGGGGGTAGGTCCCTACAAATTGAAGCCAAATAACGGCAGGTAAGGTAGTTGTTACAACAATCAAGTTCCAACGAATCCCAAAAGGTCCGGCCGCAACCAAGCGTACGAAACCTAGACCTCATTGAATGAAGACTTGGAGACTATCTACTTGGAAACATGCAACACACTCCAGTATAAGAAGCCACACTATATGGAGTCCACTGATCGCGAGAAGAACACCAGCAAGTACTGTCGATACCACGACTTGTATGGGCATAACACCAATGAATGCCGCCAACTCAAGGACGCAATCGAAATGCTTATCCGCGAAAAGCGCCTTGAGCAATATGTCTAATAACCTTTTCCTCCCGAAGCAAACTCAGGTCCTCCTACACCAACACCTCCAACACCTACCAAGGTGGCCCCAGGTCCATCAAACCAAAGGTGGGCTATTGTGATCAACACTATTTGTGGAGGACCTTACCTCGCCATGAAAGATTTCGAAAGATGGAGGAGTACAAGAGCTCTATTAAGCATGCCACCTATGACGCTTGCTCCGCTCTAGATGAGTCCATCCCCGCTAATCTTCGTAAAATCATGAAGGACGACATCATCTTCCATGAAACAGAGTCAACGGGAATTGAAATCCCGACCATGGATCCTCTCGTGATCACAGCCCTGATCGGCCCAGCTTCCGTTCGAAGAATATTAGTCCATTCGGGGAGTTCAACCAACATCATCTTCAGAGCTGCCTAGGACCAGATGAATTTGGAAATAGAAAGGTTGCCGTTTTAAGTTGATTCATTTCCAAAGCTACCGACAAATGCATACCCTTTTCAACTTGCTTTGAAAGGGGAAGCGCAACTTCGAATGGACCCTAAAATGCATCGCTGCAATCGAGGACCTAGTGAATAACTTAGAGCGACCACCTATCCTATCCAAACCAGTGGACCATGAAGACTTATAAATATATTTGGTTGTTTCCATGCTGGTGATCAGTTTGGCCCTGGTGTGCATTGAAGACCATGTCCAGTGACCCGTCTACTACATCAACAAACGATTAACGAGGGCATAAAAGAATTACCCGTAGCTTAAGAAACTAGCATATTGCTTATTGATTTCGTCTTGGAAGCTTCGACTATACTTTTAGTATCATCCTATAAAGGTTTATACCAACCAGCCGCTACGACCGTTCCTACAACGACCTGAGGTGTCCGGACGACTATTAAAGTGGAGTATGGAGCTAAGTCAATTTGAGATAACATTGATCCCCGGTCGAGCCATCCTTGGACAAGCTCTCGTCGATTTCATAGTAGAATTCACTTCTCCCGAGGGGACTCCAATGAACAACATCGAAGCTTCCAACACTCAGTGGAAATTATTTGTCGATGGGTCCTCCAATATCAAATGTTATGGAGCCGGGGTTGTGCTCATCACTCCACAGGAACGTCCGATATGCTACACATTAAAGCTGAACTTCCCTACTGCCAACAACGACGTAGAGTCTAAAATATTGATAACCGGATTTAGAATCGTGATTGAACTTAAGCTGAAGGCCATCTAAATCTTCTCCAATTCACAACTAACTGTGCGTTAGTTATAGGGGTAATACCAAGCCAAGGGGCCACGGCTCGCTCCATACCTTGCCCAAGTTTAGGCGTTGCTCACTAACTTAGATTACTTCATCATCACACATATTCCTCAAGAAAAGAATGAAAAGCAGATTCCCTAGCCAAATTGGCAAGCTTCGAGGATCCACAGTTCATGGGCTCTCCCACGAAGTACTTAATTCACCAAGCCTTAGCCAGATACGGACTGACTCGATAATGAGCACCGCATCCGATCCCGAATCTTGGATGACACTGATCAAGTACTATCTGCAACATGGGACCCTCCCAGGACGTTACAAGGAAAAATGAGCACTCAGTTGTTAATCTGCTTGCTACCTTCTCATAGATGGAGTACTCTACCGTAGAGGCTTTTTTGTCCCGCTATTCAGATGCGTAGCCCACATGATGCCAAACGTGTGTTAAAAGATGTACATGATGGCGAGCGCGGCGATCACGTCGGGTGGCAAACCTTAGCAAGAAAGATCATCAAGAATGGCTACTTTTGGCCCATTTTCGATCAAGATGCCGCAGACTATGCCCATAAATGCAACAAATGCCCGCACTTCTCAAAGATTCCAAGAGCCCTGCCTACAGAATTGACATAACTGGTTAGTCCTTGACCGTTTGCTATGTAGAAAATCGACTTCATCGGAACTCTTCCAATGGCTAGAGGTGGGCACGCTATACCATCTTTGCAGTTGATTATTTCACCAAATGTGTATAAGCCGAGGCTCTCGCCACGATCATCACCAAGAAGGTAACCAACTTTGTCATCCGCAACATCATTACCCGCTATGGGGTTCCCCGTGCTATCATCTCCGATAATGGAACCCAATTTGAGAGCGCATAATTCAAGACCTTCTGTTAGCAGCACAACATCGAAAAGAGATTCTCAGTGGTAGTTCACCCTCAAGCTAATGGACAAGTCGAGGCTGTTAACAAAGTGATCAAGTCCATCATTAAGAAGCATCTGGAAAAAGGCCAAGGGCATGTGTGCAGATGAACTCCCTCAAGGCCAATGGGCCTACCAAACAACCCATAAGTCAACGACCAAGCACACTCCACTCACACTTGCCTATGGATCTGAAGCCGTCATTCCCATTGAGCTAAAGCTTCAGTCTTATCAGGTTACCTATTATGATCTGAAGACCAGTCAAGATTTGCTTATGGAATCACTCGATTTAGTCAAAGAAAAGAGAAATGAAGCTGAACTCAAAGCTGCCGCCCAACGACAACGAGTAACCCAATATTTAAACCCCTAAGTCCGTTCTAAGGACCTTAATATCGGCGATCTCGTCTTGAAGCGGGTCTTTCCCCCACCGATCGTTACCCTGAGCACAGGAGCCGGCACCACCACTCGAGCCCCCAGCCTGCGATGCGACCGAGTATAAATAACCTCTAACTCGAATCTCGGCCCAACACTGAGACCAAGTATAAATTGTTCCGCCCTCAAGTCCTAGGACTTGGATGCAGCCCACCAGCCAAACTAATGCGTTACCAATCTCTCACATGGCTCTGGGCGTCTATCAAATCTCGACGCAGCACCGAGACCGAGCTTAAGTCGTTCCCGCTCCTAAGCTCCATGGTTTGGGGTAGTCCATGATGACGATCCGACCCTACAGGGCGACGATCTGGGCATACTCAGGCGAATAAACGATGCCTACGCTCCTATCCCGAATGAACGATGGGAGAGCCTAACATCGGACGAATCGCAATGTCCACGCCTTCAACCTACTTGGAACTTACTCCGGGCAGTCCAGGGCAGAAGGAGCCCGGCCTGGTTTCCACAACCAATGGGATTCCTGAGCTGAGGTAAACCTAACAAATGAAACTAGCGCTCGATCTTCACAACTGGAAATGCCCTAGAGCGAGATCACCAATCGTATTTCTATTAATGTAACCATAAGTATGCTTGTGCAAGTACTGGACGTTGGAAAACATGAGATGAACATTCGAAAACTTAACATGAAATTCGATTTTTAATAATTAATATTTTGTTTCACACAAACACTAAACAAACTACGTGTCTAACATCTTTCTTTTCTAATGACATGGTGTACATGAAAATCACACCATGCCTTTTAAAACCAAAAGCAAGGGCCGTACTCGTGTATATTATCGGCCTATATAACCAAAATAACAGAAACATCTACTACGGTTACTTACGCTGCTCATACTTCTTCTTCTTGTGCTTTTTTTTTTCAGATTCAGCACAAGACGGATCTCTAGTGGTAGGCCTCTTCTTCCCAGATCCTCTCCCGCTTCTTTCTCCTCTGCCCTTTGGAGGGATCACCGACTCATGGAAGATTAAGAGACGCCTTCTGCCTTCAGCATCACCGCTTGAAATCTCCGTGATCTCGGTAGGGATAATGTGCCACGATGGCTTGGGTACAATGTCAGTAACAAGGGCTAGAACAACATCGCCCTTTCCTGGGACTTCTTTAGCCTCCAACTCCACTTTCTTCTTGTCCTCCTTAGCCACCTTCGGATCAGCTGAATTCTAAGTTTCGCGGCTTCATCAGCTTTGAGCTTCTTAAGGGTCTCTGTGGCCCTCTGCTAGGCTTCATCATCCTCCTCCTTTTTCTGGGCCTCATCAGCAGCCCTCTTCTTCTCCACCTTAGCATCAGCCTTCCTCTTCTCAATTATAGCTCTCTCCTCAGCATCTTGCCTGGATTTCGCCTGGGTCTCCTTCCTAGCAGCCTCGTCCTGCCTGCTCTTCTCTTCTAGCTTTTCGCTCTTAGCCACCATCCGAACCTTTAAGGAGTCCACCAGGGTCTGCATTGAAGGCACGTCAGCATTTACTGGTCCCATCGCACAAGCACTTTTTCCATAAACCACCTCTCTTTTTCCTCTATAAGGCCCTCATAAATACTGAACCCTAGCCTGATATCTGAAAAAGTGACCAACTGACCGCCTCCTTCTCCAAACCGCATCCCTTGCGGTCCTAACCCAATTTCTATTGTTTGAGGGAGCACGAGGGCAAAGCTCGGTGTTGTTATAGTTGTAAGAAGGGATGCACAGTAAAAACACAACCATTTATTCCACAAATTCGGTAATTATATCATCTTCAAGAATACGTGGTAAAGGGAATTTACCTCTAGTCAAGGATGGTGCTGGAATAATGGGAAGTGTGCTCGTCGTAGGAGACAGAGTAAATCCGATCTCTCCCAATCCCAAATTCTCAGGATCATACTTAGTCGAGGCCCGAGCCAAATCTTTGGGATCACTGGTTGTGGCGGGTTCAGGGGCCAACGGCCGATTAGAACTTGCCTCTGCAAATGTCCCTGCCACCACAACACTCTCGGTAGGAACGAACTTCCCTTTTTCCGCAGCAAGCCTCGCCAGTCTTTCATTCTCTACATCCTCCTGCAGAAACTTCCTCCCTTCCTTTAGCTTCTCCCGCTCCTCATCGTTCAGGAGCTGTCTTTAGCTAGCGCTCATCAAAGGCTCCCATGTCCATATGACGTAAATAACCCTCGTACGGCACCAAACTATCCCAGATCCGAGCCAACTCATGGGGTCCGCGGTACTATAGAACTTTAATACACATGTTCTGGATATGTTCCACCAAGAATGCCGCCACCCGAAATTTGGTATCCTCTAGCTCCTCTCTTAACTGTTCCACCTCCCTCAGGTGCTCAGCCTTTAATCCATCCGCCAGCTCCACACACCCCTATTGCTAGCCTCGACATCCTCCTTTTCCTTCCTCATCATCTCCAGTTGTCTTCTTAGCTCAACGACCTACGCGATTCAGCCTTCAGCCTCTCATTCTCCACTCTCAAAGCATCGTTGCTATTCTGGAGTTGGATTACTCGCTAACGGTTCTTCTCCAGCTTGGCGAATATTTTCCCCAACACAGCCTTTTCCCCTTTTAAGGTCGTGTTTTCAGTAGCCAAGGAGGCCGCAGTATCCTTAAAGGTTGAGCTAGCATGCGCTGCCTCCCTTTTCAGTAGCTTGTACGCGTGTTTGATCTCCGTTGCAACAACAATACTAAGAGTTAATGTTCGAAAGTATAAAGACGAACGAGTACATGTTTATGACAACCATGGTAGTCCACTCCGCATCAATAGTTATCCCCTGGTTTAGGAGCTCTAAGTTCTTCTTCCTGATTAGTTCAGAGAGATAATAGGAATACCTAAGAAGCTCGTCAACCTTGTAGTATGCAGCCCTCACATGCATCTGCATCTCCCTGAAGTCCCTAGCAGAAGGCGGACTGAGATCAAGGGGGAATATCAGCTCGTCGAAGTAATGCTGAAGGAAATTATACTTTTGCAATGCCTTCCTTTCATCCTTAGAAAGCTTTCGCCTCTTAGGATTTCCTAGATCTTGAATCCTCGTTGTAGACGTTCCCATTGGCCTCGAATGGCTGAGCGATGACTCCTTCCCTTTAGTAACTCGGACAGGAGCAAAAGGTGCTGTGTGTGAAGAAGCTGTCGATGCCACCTAACTCGAGTCGAGAATCTCCCCCGGATATTCGGACAGGAGGAGGAGGAGTCGGGGATCGCTGAGACTGTCTCGGTGACAATAATCACTTCTGTGATCTTGTGGGGGTAGGGAGTCACCATATAAGCTCGAACCTCTCCTAAAGCCTTCAATAATGGTGTTCCTAGGGTATCGGTGACCTTCTACCCATAACCTCATCCTCCACGTCCTCTTGCCATATCACCTGCTAAAGAAATAAGGTCAAAGTCAGACACTTCGCACACATGGACAGTCTCTATGTTATGCTTTGCTTATGAGTGTATGTCCAAAATGTTCTCTCAACAAACTAGATGATGGTCCACCCAAAGGAGTGAACCCCTCCGCAGTATGAGCTTGTTCTTTCATACTTGTCGTACCAAGCCAAGGAGACAAGTCTATAGAAACTTTATTAAGTGTAATGTCCAGTATTTTTGGTTGTCAAACATTTAATTTAATTTATTATTTTAAATATTTATTTGGGATTTTAAATGGATTTAATATATATATATATTGATTATATAGAGAAGTTTGAACATTAAATTATATTAAATTATAAACGAGTTCATAATGGCGCTGCAGTTCGTAATATGGAGTTTTGAACTTCAATTGAATTTACAGAATTCGTTTTACTTCGGAATTCTGTGAAACAAGAAACATTTGGATCTTGCTGATTATGATTTTCATACAAAAGAGAAAAATTCAGATTTTGTGTTATAGATTGTTAGATATGTCCAATTCAATTTTTAAATTTTTTTTAATTAAATAATAGGGTTTAAATATAATTTGGACATCATTTAACTCCAAATTGACAATATCGAGTTGTACAATTTATATATGTAGTCGTATATATATTCTATTTGGATATATACGATGAAAATAATTTATTATTATTTTATTGAATTATTTGGAAATTTAATTAATATTATATAAGTGTTAAAAATAGCCATTTTTGCAAACGGTCCCAGTTTCCGATGAAATTAGTTTAAATGGAACCGTATCTTAAATTATTGTAAGACAATCAAACTTCGTGGCAAACTTATATCGCATTGACTTCAGTGGCCACAGACGTCTCTGTTTCTATTTAATTGTATAGATTATTTAGAAAGGGGTAATTTTAACGAATAAACGACTGGACAAACAAACTCCAAATTTAACGAAACGAGATTCTTTGGATCCGTTAGGAAGAGGTCTAGTAAAATGTTAAGGTCTCGTATGTTTTGGATTTTTTCTGTAATTATAGGAATTTTAAACGCTTGATTTTTCATTGATAATTAAAAAGGCTTTTCACAAATGATCTCAGAATTTGACGAAAGTCCTGTTGGGTCCGGAATATTATTTTTAAGCTAAGATTAGCATTTTTATTGAAAAACAGAAGTCATTTATGGTGGTTTAAAACGTTAATTCATCATAAGTTTACTATATTAATTAAATAATATTATTTCCAACTTATCTCCTATATATATGTGTCCTTATTTGTGTTAGACCTAGTTTTATTCGTTGTCAGTCAAACTGAAATTCCGCCACCTCCTCAAAGAAATGAATGTCCATTATTATTCGAATCTTCCTCCTAATCAAACTCCAAATCCACTACTTATTTCTGAAAATTTATAATTGCAAATCGCTAGGACTTGGCGAGATCTTCTTGATTAACCACTATGATTGGGTTTATGAACTACGGCGGCCAAAATAACATGAGGAAGGCGGTGCGGCTTTTGAGGAACTAGTGGCGGACAACAAACAAGGGGGTGATGGTGTTGGGTTCAAAGGATAGGGTGGTTCTGGCACACCGTTCGACATTGGTGGATGGCTGTTTGGTGGACGATGGCGAAGGCCACGTGAATGGTATGTTTGTTTATGTTGAAACAGTGGGTACCAAGGGTTTGGCAACGTGTAGGAAGACATGCAGCTTAAACAGATCGAATGGTAACAACCTGGGAAAAAAATGAAAATGGAAAACAAAAGGAACTGGGCCTGATTTCTCTTGCCAGAATAACCAACGTGATATGCCTGTTAAATTTAACTAAGTTAAGTTATATAATTAGTATGTTTTAATTAGTGATTAGTATTGTTAAAACTAAATTAAATAGTGGAGTAAAACATGAATGTGGTGCAAGCATTTTTGAACACGGGTTTGCATTGTGCGTTAAACAGATTGGTTTGAATGAGGATACTGGGTTCAGGAAGGGATTGTAAATGAAGAATCAGTTGGCCTGTAATTTCTGAGAAACGAGAAGATTAGGGTATAATTAATCAACCCATTTTATTTGTAACATAATTAGTTTTGTTTAATAATAATTTAAAACAAGTGTTTAAAGGTTGTAATGTATATATTTATATCTTTAGGCCCTATATATTTTCAAACCAAGATAATCGTGGATGCCTCCCTGTCTAAATGTATGAACCAAAGAATAACTGCGGACTGTTTTATCCTAAGCATTTATTAGTTAAACTAAATTAATTAAAATAATTAATTATTTTGTTAAACCGTGAAAGACTTAATATTTATAACTTTTTCACATGGTAACAGAATGGAACCAAAAAAATTGCGTGACAATCGTGGTGATGATATCTACCTTATGGGACTAACCTAGATAAAGATGGAAACAGTGGGAATTTACAATTAAAATTAAACGAATGTTTAATTTTATTGCAATCAAACCGTTTAAACAGCAAAATCAAATCAAGGTGAGTTAAACTCACTCAATTATTCCCACTTATATTTTATATAATTTGGGTTTTTATTTTGTGTTCTATGGTTGCTAATGGTTGAGCGTTTGTTGTTTGTTAAATATATATTCATATATGAATTGAACCAATGAAATTGAACGTTGTTTAATTTCAGTGAAATACCAAATCATTATTTTAATGATTGGACCCAATGAAGGTAACTTACCTTGTTGGTCACGTTTATGAAATAAACGTGTTAAATTAATTGAATTGTTGTTGTGTTAAATAAATTGGGTGATTTAAAATAGTTGCTATTTAGCATTATAGAAATTATCAGTTAAATGGAATCGAATGATCTTATTTGAGATAACCGATTTGGATACAAGGAAGAACAAGCTGGAGTGATCCAACCGGACTCCTCACATACATTTAATGTTATTTATTTTCATATTACCATTATATGTACTGTTCTGATTGAATGATTGATTTGATTGTTGATCATTTGACTGAAATATCAACATTTGTTTTGCTTAAACCAATGGGTGATATTGGTTGAGTATTTGGCAATATATGACATATAAATCAATCAGTTTATGAATATTGATTTACCGTCAGGCGAATCGAGATAAATGAAGTTATAAAATTTATTTTTATAACTGAAGATAGATTTTTTAAATCAATTATTTTAAAAAAAAGTTTATTAAATGGAAATAAATATTTATTATTTAAGTTTATAATTAATTATTAATTGATTTTATAAAATAGATTCTGTTGTTAATCAGATTTAAAAGCAAGAGAGAAGAAATTAACGTAACGGTTAATATTTGGATAATTGTTTTTAAGAAACAATTAAATGGAATTATTTAAATTAATTATATTATTATTTATTAATTAATTTAAAGGAAGGAGTAATTGGAATCAGTTAAAGAAATAACTACATTTTAAGTGAGAGTAATTATTTATCAGTTTGTTTTAAATTAAGCTAAGGAAAAGATTTAACTTATATTTGATTTTATTTTTATAAGATTTTTAGAAGGGGAATTTATTATTTAATTTAGTTAATAAAAAAATTAACTACTTCTAAAGTAGTTAATGATTAAAGTAAATTATTATTTTAATTAATAATAATTTAGGAGATTACTTTTATTTGAATTCATTTAAAAGATAACTGAAATTAAAATGGAATTTAATTGAATTGTGAAAAGAGTTTATGAATGGGCTTTATATTAAAACCCGAATTTTTATAACAAATTTATAAGAGGGAATTTAAGCGGATACTATAGCTTAAATTAAATGTTTAATTAATATTTGAATTAAGTAAAAGGAAATTGAGAATTAAAGGTTTATATTAAACCACAGTTATATAAACAAAGTTTATAAAAAGAGATGATGTGTTAAACTTTAATTTTAAATTAATGTTGCTTAATAATAGAACGAAAAGAATGAACGAATTAGAATAAGATTTTCAAAATGGAACATAAAGAAAAGGATAGGTTAGAAGTGAATTTAGTAAGGAAGTAAATAATCGGATTTTGGAACAAAGTCTGAGCTATAAAATGAATTGTTAAAGGAGTAGAAGTCAAAGGTGATACTTTAGTAAGCAATTACTTATTAAGTGAATTAAGGAATAATGATTATATTTAGAAAGATATTTCCAAAAGCGATAAGTTCTATAAAACTATATTTTAATAAAATTGTTAAATGTGTTTTGTTTTGATATTAGAATAAAATATTTATTTATAGATTACAACTCATTTCTATCTTAAGATATGAACGTTATTGATCTAGGTATGAGAGGTAATTAAAATACCCTAACTCGAACGACATCAGGATTATCTGAGATGATATTAGTTGTAATGGTAAAGAGAACAATAAATTATTATTTCCATTAGATAAATAATAATGCATCATTATTGGTGTAAATGTAAAGAATATGTAATAAGAATTCCGAAGTAAAGGAAATTAAAAAGTATTTGATGATATAAATGATGTTTCCAATGTTAAAGAAAATTAAAAGGGATTACGTGAAATAATAACGATATTTTTGAGTTAAAGGGAAATATAAAGTTGAGTTTTAAAATAGGTTTATATGACAAGAATAACCAGTGGTTATTGTTTCAAATAACGAGACAATGTAGTTTGGTAACATTATTTTACGAGTAATAAGTTGAATTAATTTCCCAATTATAGATAATGAAGAATGATGGAGCAAATGAGTTAAGTGGAAACTGAATATGGTTATAAGATATTTTTCTTAAGTATTAAAATAAAATGGCCTTGAGAATCATTAGTTTGTTAAAATAAGAAGTAAATACAGTATTTTAACCCCCACATATATATTGATAGGTTTAACCATCAATCACCATTTTTTACCAAAATCTGCCGTGTGCGAAGCACATGCCTTAGTTTTTAATTAACCATATGTTAATTATTTTTAGTTAAAAAGGCCAAGTGATGGTGAATACTGAACCAGTGAACTCATTTTATTTCCATGATTGAAAACCTATTTAATTTTGGTTGTTAAATAACCGACTATCAAATCTGGCCAATACGATTGTTGCTATGGAAAGACCAGGATTGGATTTATATTCGTAAACCATTCTGACCATCAAATACGTGAAGATATCAGAAGATGATCGAGATAGAGCATTGAAGACTGTAGATCTTCATAAACAGAAGAGCTAATAATAATCTTTAGTTTAGCGGCCAGAGATATACTATGATTCTGTCATGGTTAAAATCTACGGATTGCAAGGATTCTCGCTATTGATCCATAGGATGATGCCTAGGATGTTGTAGGAGGGTGCCTTCGGTTCATCCTCTACCCGGATGACTTGTTGGACGAGTGTATGACAGAATATTTCAAAAGGGGTCATGTATGTTGATTTCTTCAAACATACCAAGTTGGGCGGAGAAGAGCGCACTTCTCTTAGCTTAACAACCACGGTATTTTTATGGACATCAATTAGTGATTTCTGGCTGATCTGACGATGTGGAATTCAAAGTGGATGGAGATGTGCTGTTCAGAAAGATAAGCTTAACCTCAAGCCTCATTAACCGGGAATGACATAAAATCGGGTAGGTCGCATGGCTATTTGGGTCGCACCTAACAAAAGGGTATATCATTACCTGATCTGGTGAAATTTAATGCCTTCAGTTGTCCCTTTTTATTTATGTATGTATGCTATCGGTTCGGTTGGCTGGCCCCCAATCGTGGTAATGATATATTCGGTACTCTCAAGCGAAGTGACAGGCAGGTCATGTTTAGCCTGGGTAGCAAGACGTTCTTGTTAAACCCCAATGTATTCATCTCTAGAGGTACATTGTTGGGAAGGTGGTCCCATACCTTGCCAAGAAATCCATTTGTCAATAAGTGCCCGCGGTTTTGGTTGTATAATATATATATGGAGCGTGAGATGCAAGCGTTCTGCTAGATTGAAATTATTTGTATTTAGACACTATCATAATATTAGAAAAATATTGTTTTAAAAAATGTTTTGGGTTATCGTAAGGTAAAAACCTTCCGTATTTATGTGTGGATTCGGTCTAACAATTATCCTTTTCTTTTGAAAAAACTTGACGTTAAAATCAAGTTGTGTGATGCCTTTAAACTTAGTGTGTTTTTCTCACTCTGGTTCACCAGATTGACCTGGTGTTTCTAATGCTCGGGTTAGATCGAGGTGTACAAGTCCAGGTTATCAGATGCTGTAAAGTCCATAGACGAGCTGGATATGCTCAGACGTATGATATTATATAATATATTGTTCCGCTGTGTGTGTTGTGTATGAGGACATGTTATTATAACTGTCCATATGTGTGATTTACTCTTATGACTGTAAGTTTTATTTAAAGCTCTCAATAAAAATATTTCTATATTATATTTTGTTCCTTTGCGTTGTGAGACTCAATGTTGTGTTAGTTCTTCTTCTTCTTCTTCTTCTGTTCTAATATTTCTTTCTTTCTTATCTCACCCTCAAATTTCTTTCTAATAGCTATCTGTTTTTCTATGTAAATTGAGTTGACATGGTTTGATAAATGTCGGCTTAAACTGTACTAAAAAGTGGGCCGTTACACTTGGTATCAGAGCATGGTTTAGTAATAACCTTGGCTCTGTGGCATAACTCGATAGAGATGGGGTTAGTAATGCCCTAGATTGAGTTGAGTGTTTGTATATGAGAGCACGTATTTGTAGATTTATTATATACAAATGTTTTGTATTGTGTTAGTTGATCGGTTCAAGTGTTAAGAAGTATAGAACTGACAATTGATACGATATTGTTTTGTAAAGAGGGTAAATGAAATAATTTTACCCAAAATATATTTTTTTGCATAAAAAATAAATAATTTTATTAAATTATTTAGATATTGATTTGTTTGGTTTATTTGATAGAATTCAAATTGGATTCAAATTTTTTGATGATTTAACATAACCCGAAGAGATTTCACATATGGAATCTGTGAATGAGAATTTTAATTTGGAATTGAATAGAAAATTGAAAATTGAATGAATAATAATTAAATGGAAATCAATCTGGTATTAATTGGTTGATATTTAAATATGAAAACCCAAGTGGCAATAATAAAGTAAAGATTTATATTGAATATAAAATTCAATGGAATGATTTGGCTGAGTTGGTTGTGCATTGCTTGTTATATTGGTTGGATACAAATTCATCAATAATTCAATAATGATTGAATGAAGAAAAAACTAATTCAAATATAATATTGTGAATAAATCGAATATGATTTAAAATTAATGATTTAACCCTGTGTTTGCGTATGAATGATGTTATATGTTGAATTTTGGAAATTGGTTAGTTAAACCATTGATGTATGAAGTGTTATATCTTATGTATATGCTAGTTACATGATAAATTGAGTTAAGTACAGGTGCCGGATGGCCATGATGGTTGTATTTGTTTGCGAATATTGCACATAAATTGAGTAATATGCTCAACAGTGCTCAAAAAAGGCACGCCTACGCGAAAATCTAATTTTTGGATTTTGAATTTTATTTTTCGACCTTATGAGTCGATGTATATATATTATTTGTTCCTGCGATATCGCAGATGTCACTCTGTACAAGAGAGACTCTACAAAAACTTTCCGGGAATTTAAAGTGTTAGAAAATTTTCGATATTTTTGAAAATTTTTATTAGCAATATTGAGTTGGTTTCTGAATTATAATAAATTGGATTATAAATAATAATGGATTTATGATATTTTTCCTACCTTAGTAATTTTGAGGACAAAATTCTTTTAAGGGAGGAAGATTGCAATGTCCTGTACTTTTGGTAGTCAAATATTTAATTTATTTTATTATTTTTAATATTTATTTGGGATTTTATATATATATCGGTTATATAGCGAAGTTTGAACATTAAATTATATTTAATTATAAACGTGTTCGCTATGGCGCCGCAGTTTGTAATATGGAGTTTTGAACTTCAATTGAATATACAGAGTTCGTTTTAAGTTAGAATTTTGTGAAATAAGAAGCATTTGGATCTTGTTGGTTATAATTTTCATATGGAAGAGAAAAATTCAGATTTCATGTTATAGATTGTTGTTATGTCCAATTCAATTTTTAAAATAGTCGCTATGGAAATCATTATTAAAATATAACGTTTATTTAATTAAATAACAGGGTTTAAATATAATTTGGACATCATTTAACTCGAAATTGACAATATCGAGTTGTATAATTTATATATGAAGTCGTATATATATTCTGTTAGGATATATATGATGAAAATAATTTATTACTATTTTATTGAATTATTTGGAAATTTAATTAATATTATATAAGCGTTAAAAATAGCCATTTTTGAAAATGGTCTCAATTTTCAATGAAATTAGTTTAATTGGAACCGTATCGTTAAATTATTGTTCGTGGCAAACCAATATCTTATGTGACTTCGGTGGCCAAAAAGTCTCTGTTCCTATTTAATTACTTAGATTATTTAGACAGGGGTAACTTTTAACGAATAAATGATAGGTCAAACAAACTCTAAATTTAACGAAACAAGATTCAATGGATCCGTTAGGAAGGGCTCTAGTAAAATGTCAAAGTCTCATATTTTTTTGATTTTTCTGTAATTATAGGAATTTTAAATGCTTGAGTTTTCTTCGATAATTATAAAGGATTTTTCACAAACAATCCAGGAATTCGACGAAACTTGTCCCATTGGGTCCAGGATATTTTTTTATGCTAGGATTAACATTTTAATGAAAAAGGGAAGTCATTTATGGTGGTTTAAAATGTTAATTCATCATGAAGTTTCGTATATAAATTAAGTAATATTATTTCCAACTCATCTCCTATATATATACATCCTTATTTGCGTTAGCCCTAATTTTGATCGTTGATAGTCAAACCAAAATTCTGCCGCCTCCTCAAAAAATGAACGTCCATTGTTATTCGAATCTTCCCCCTAATCAAACTCTAAATCCACTATTTATTTTCGAAAATTTATAATTGCAAATCGCTAGGACTTGGCGAGATCTTCCTGATAAACCGCTATGATAGGGTTTTATGAACGACGGTGGCCAAAATGACAGGAAGAAGGCGGCGCAGCTTTTGAGGAACTGGTGGTGAAGGACAAACAGGGGGTGACGGTGCTGGATTCGAAGGATGGGGTGGTTCTGGCACACTGTTCGACGTTGGTGGATGGCTGTATGGTGGACAATGGAAAAGGCCATGTGAATGGGATGTTTGTTCATGTTTAAACGGTGGGTACCAAGGGTTTGGCAACGTGAAGGAAAGCGTGCAGTTTAAACAGTTCGAATGGGAGAAACCTGAAAGAAAATTGAAATTAGAAAACAAAAGGAATAGTGCCTGATTTCTCTTGCCAGAATAACCAATGTAATACGCATGTTAAGTTTGACTAATTTTAGTTATATAATTAGTGTGTGTTAATTAGTGATTAGTATTGTTAAAACTAAATTAAATAGTGGAGTAAAACATGAATGTGGTGCAGGCATTTTTGAACACGGGTTTGCATTTTGCGTGAAACATATTGTTTTGAACAAGGATACTGGGTTTAGGAAGGGATTGCAAACGAAGAATCAGTTGGCCTGGAATTTCTGAGAAATGAGAAGATTAGGGTATAATTGGTCAACCCATTTTATTTGAAACATAATCAGTTTTTTTTAATAATAACTTAAAACAAGTGTTTAAAGGTTATAATGTATAGAGTTATATCTTTAGGCCCTATATATTTTCAAACCAAGATAATCATGGACGCCTCCCAGTCTAAATGTCTGAACCAAAGAATAACCGCGGACTTGTTTTATCCTAAGCATTTATTAGTTAAATTAAATTAATTAAAAGAATTTATTATTTAATTAAACCGTGAAAGACTTTATAACTTTCTCACATTGTAACAGAATGGAACCAAACAAATCGCGTGACAATCGTGGTGATGAGATCTACCTTATGGAACTAACCTGGATAGAGCTAGATATAGTGGGAATTTACTGTTAAAATTAAACGACTGTTTAATTTTACTGTAATCGAACCATTTGAACAACGAAATCAAATCAAGGTGAGTTAAACTCACTCAGTTATTCCCACTTATATTTTATATAAGTTGGGTTTTTTTGTGTGCTATGGTTGCTAATGATTGACTGTTTGTTGCTTGTTAAATATATATCCATACATGGATTGAACCAATGAAATTAAACGTTGTTTAATTTCAGTGAAACACCAAATCAATATTTTAACGATTGGACCCAATGAAGGTAACTTACCTTGTTGGTCACGTTTGTGAAATAAACATGATAAATTTATTGAATTATCTGAATTGTTGTTGTGCTAAATAAATCGGGTGATGTTAAATAGTTGTTATTTACCGTTACAGAAATTATCAGTTAAATGGATTTGAATGATCTGATTTGAGATAACTGATTTGGATACAGGGAGGAACAGGCTGGAGGGATCTAACTGGATTCCTCAAATATATTTAATGTTATTAATTTTCATATTATCATTATATGAACTGTTCGGATTGAATGATTGATTTGATTGTTGATCATTGACTGAAATATCAACATTTGTTTTGTTTAAACCAATGGGCGATATTGGTTGAGTATTTGGAAGTATATGGCCTATAAATCAACCAGTTTCTAAATATTGATTTGCTGTCAGGCGAATCGATATAAATGAAGTTATAAAATTTATTTTTATAACTGAAGATAGATTTTTTTTAAATCTATTATTTTGAAAAAAAGTTTATTAAAAGGAAATAAATATTTAATATTTTAGTTTATAATTAATAATTAATTGATTTTATAAAATAAATACTGTTGTTAATTAGATTTAAAAGCAAGAGAGCAGAAATTAACGTAATGGTTAATATTTGGATAATTGTTTTTAAGAAACAATTAAATGGAATTATTTAAATTAATTATATTATTAATTAATTTAAAGGAAGGACTAATTGGAATAAGTTAATGAAATAAATACATTTTAAGCTAAAGTGATTATTAATCAGTTTGTTTTGAATTAAGCTAAGGAAAAGATTTAACTTATATTTGATTTAATTTTTATAAGATTTTTAAAATTGGAATTTGTTGTTTAATTTAGTTAATAAAGAAATTAACTACTTCTACAGTAGTTAATGATTAAAGTGAATTATTATTTTAATTAATAATAATTTAGGAGATTACTTTTATTTGAATTCATTTAAAAGGTAACTGAAATTAAAATGGAATGTAATTGAATTGTGAAAAGAGTTTATGAATGGGCTTTATATTAAACCCGAACTTTTATAACAAAGTTATAAGAGGGAATTTAAGCGGATACTATAGCTTAAATTAAATGTTTAATTAATATTTGAATTAAGTAAAAGGAAATTGAGAACTAAAGGTTTATATTAAACCACAGTTGTACAAAACAAAGTTTATAAAAAGAGATTTAAATTAATGTTGCTTAATAATAGAACTAAAAGAATGAACAGATTGGAATAAGATTTTCAAAACAGAAAATAGAGAAAAGGATTGGTTAGAAGTGAATTTAGTAAGGAAGTAAATAATCGGATTTTGGAACAAAGTCCGAGCTATAAAATGAATTGTTAAAGGAGTAGAAGTCAAAGGTTATACTTTAAGAAATTACTTATTAAGTGAATTAAGGAATAATGATTATATTTGAGAAGAGATTTCCAAAAGCGATAAGTTCTATAAAACTATATTTTAAAAAAATAGTTAAATGTGATTTGTTTTGATATTAGAATAAAATATTGATTTATAGATTACAACTCTTTTCTATCTTAAGATAAGAACGTTGTTGATCTAGGTATGAGAGGTAATTAAATACCCCAACTAGAATGACTTCTGGATTATCTGAGATGATATTAGTTGTAATGGTAAAGATAAGCAATAATTTATTATTTCCATTAGATAAATAATAATGCATCATTATTGGTGTAAATGTAAAGAATATGTAATAAGAATTCCGAAGTAAAGGAAATTAAAAAGTATTTGATAATATAAATGATGTTTCCAATGTTAAAGAAAATTAAAGGGGATTACGTGAAATTATAACGATATTTTCGAGTTAAAGGGAAAAATAAAGTTGAGTTCTAAAATAGGTTTATTTGATAAGAATAACCAGTGGTCATTGTTTCAAATAATGAGACAATGTGGTTTCGTAACGTTATTTTACGAGTAATGAGTTGAATTAATTTCCCAATTATAGAAAATGAAGAATGATGAAGCAAATGAGTTAAGTGTAAATTGAATATGGTTATAAGATATTTTTCTTAAGTATTAAAATGAAATGGTCTTGAAAATCATTATTACGTTAAAATAAGAAGTAAATACAGTATTTTAACCCCCACATATATATTGATTGATTTAACCATCAATCACCATTTTTGTACTTAAATCTGTTTTATGCGAAGCACGTGCCTTAGTTTTTAATTATCCATACGTTAATTATTTTTAATTAACAAGGACAAGTGATGTTGAATACTGAACCAGTGAACTCATTTATTTCCATGATTGAAAAACAGATTTATTTTGATTGTAAAATAACCAACTATCAAATCTAGCTAATACGATTGTTGGTATGGAAAGACCGGGATTGAATTTATATTCGAAAACCATTCCGACCAACAAATACGTGAAGATATCAGAAGTCGAGATAGAATACTGAAGACCATAGAACTTCATAAACAGAAGAACTACTAGTAATCTATGGTTTAGTGGCTAGTGATATACTGCGATTCTGTCATGATTGAATTTTACGGATTGCAAGGACTTCTCGCTATTGATCCATATGGTTGTACCTAGGATGTGGTAGGAAGGTGCCTTCGGTTCATCCTATTCCTGGATGACTTGTATGAATGAGTGTCTGACAAAATATTTCCAAAAGGGTCACGTATGTTGATTTCTTCAAACGTACTGGACGGAGAAGAGAGCACTTCTCTTAGCCTAACAATCAGGGTATTTTTGTGGACGTTAATTAGTGATATCTGGCGGATCTGACGATGTGGCATTCAAAGTGGATGGAGACGTGCTGTTCAGAAGGATAAGCTTAACCTCTAGCCTTATCAACTGGGAATGGCATAAAATTGGGTAGGTCGCATGGCTATGTGGGTCGCACCCATCAAAAGGGTATATCATTACCTGATCTGGTGAAATTAAATGCCTTTGGTTGTCCCTTTTTATTTATGTATGTATGCTATCGGCTCGGTTGGCTGGCCCCTAACCGTGGTAATGATATATTCAGTACTCTCAAGCGAAGTGAGCGGTCGTTCATGTTTAGCCTGGGTTGCAAAACGTTCTTGTTGAACCTATTTATCTCTAGAGGTATCGGGAAGGTGGTCCCATAACTTGCCAGGAAATCCATTCGCCAATAAGTGCCCGCTGTTTTTATTGTATATTATATATGTGGAGCGTGAGATGCAAGCGTTCTGCTAGATTGAAACTATTTGTATTTAGACATTATCATAATATCAGAAAAATATTGTTTTCAAAAATGTTTTGGGTTATCGTAAGGTAATAACTGTTTGTATTTATGTGTGGATCAAAACTATTTGTATTTAGACACTATTATAATATCATAGAAATATTGTTTTCAAAAATGTTTAGGGTTATCATAAGGTAATAATTGTCTGTATTTATGTGTGGATTTGGTCTTACGATTATCATTTTCTTTCGAAAAGATTTTGACGTTAAAATCAAATTGTGTGATTCCTTTAAACTTAATGTGTTTTTCTTACTTTGGTTCACCAAACTGACCCGGTGTTTGTACTTCTTGGGTTAGACAGAGGTGTATAGGTCCAGGTTATCAGATGCTGCGAAGTCCATAGATGAGCTGGATGTGTTCAGACATATGATATTATATAATATAATGTTCCGCTGTGTGTTGTATATGAGGACAGATTATTACAACTGTCCAGATGTGTGATGTACTCTGATGACTGACTGTAAGTTTTATTTAAAGCTCTCAATAAAGATATTTCTGTATTATATTTTGTTCCGCTGCGATGTGAGACTCTGTGTTGTGTTAGTTCTTCTTCTTCTATTCTAATTTTTCTTTCTTTCTTATCTCACCCTCTAATTTCTTTCTAATAGCTATCTAATTTTCTATGTAAATTGAATTGACATGGTGTGATAAATGTAGGCTTAAACTGTACTAAAAAGTGGATCGTTACATTAAGACCATCAAACAGGCCCTCTTTCTCAAGTAAAGCGACTGTCTTTGAAGGAGTCGCAGGGGACTGTGGCCTGGCCGACGCGTCTCCCCCTGCCTCTCCTACCAAAGACAGGTGAGGAGCATCCAACAGTCCCTCGTCTCAGGCAACTATCTCCGCACCAACAGCCTCAACTCCACTAGTGTCTTCCTGGGACTTAGCAGCCTTTCGTGGTTTAGGCCCAGCAGAGGGCAACTTTCTCTTCCGACTAGGAGCTCCTTCGTCTTTCACCGCCTTCTCTTTCAGCCCACAGACTGCGATAACAGGCCTAACTATAGCCCGATCATCAGGGAGCAACCCAGCACGACGAAGGCGATCCTGACTTGTGACTGTATTGGTAGAATGCAACGCCGCCAAAATCTCTCATGGAGCCTCAAGGCGTTGTTGATACTCTATGCCGCTAGGCGCCTCAGGATTTCCTGCAATAACAGTACAAAGTCAAGTATAAGACATCGAATCCACAAACTTTATAGTAAAACACAGAGTTAAAGAATGCTTACTTCCTTCAATCCATATCCTCGCAAATCCAAGACGACAACGTACGAAGAACCATTCATATTTGTATACAGTCAGCTTGGGCCACGTCCCAGAAAAGAACTTGGTGTTGGGTGAAGCTTTTAGAAAGTACTAAGATAGCGACATGTTAGCCCTTCTCTTTAGCTGAAATAAGTACTGAATGTCCTCCCGGTCGGTTCTGACTATAGACACTCCCGATACAGAACATAAGTGCCTAAGAGAGAAGCATATGCATTTGGATACAACTACGATGGTGCAATGCGAAAGTAATACAAGTTCGATAAAATTGATAACCGGGGGCACACACCCAATAATGCAAACTTGTCTGTTCGAGGCAGTAAAAACCTCAGGCTATGTGTGAGCCCTACCACCCTCTTCTGGTGCATGAACGTGATCAACGGGAATATTAAACTGCACCGCCGTTTTCCTAACTGCTTCCGCATCCATATGAGATGACATTGAATCCTATAGATTTTCAAGGATAACTACATCGGGCAACATATCCAGTACCACCAGTGCATCCCCCTCGACAATTTCGACATTCTCTACCTCTGCATGTACAACTAGAGAATGTTGTTGTTTAGTTTGCACCCTTTGCTCAAACGCTTCAAGAAACCTCTTCGTTTGTTAAAGGGTGGATCTCTTGGTAGTCTAAAAGCTAGCTGCCCGTCGAGCTAACATCGCTAGTTGAGTCAGATGTATGCGATGACGACAAAGAAGCCTCGTCCTCCGAAGTCTTTTCGATCATGGACCTTGTTTGCATCGCTAGATATACTTTAACACACTACCGTTAGACATCATGGTTGAATACCCTATACCCCCATGTCGGTGCAAACTAACATGTGTGTGCGATGTTATGCATTATCAAAACAATACGGTTTACAACCAAATAGTTGGGCAGCTCGATCACAGTCCAAGTATATGCTCTAATCCTATGTGTAAGTTCAAGTCATAAATCACGCAGCCGTTGACGTATGGATTGGTCTGGTCATGTAAACGACATAAAAGAAGCTCATATATGGAAGCAGATAATCAAAAACCCAGAATTCCGGAAGGAATGCACGATGAAGGGTGAAGCTCCCCAGGGAACGTAGAAGAGTTCGTACCACTCCAAGGAGTACGAAAACTCGTACCCCAATGGGTATGAAAATTCATACCCCACCGAGTACGAGTCTCGTACCCCACCGGGTACGAAGGGATACAAGAATTTATGCATTTAAGCCAGCAGGACACAAAACTTTGTACCCTCAACGGGTACGAAATTCCGTGACCTACGCTCCGGAGCATGAACTATAACACCCGGCATTTTTAATTAAATAATAAAAATAAAATTTGAAGAGCTTCCAAAATTTGGTCATGGGATTAGCGCCACTTCTTCCATGGCGATTTTCTGGTCAATTTAGACCTATAGATTGCAGAAAACGAAATTAAAATAAAAAAGATACCTTTAAATGAAATATTGTAACAAACATGAAAAGAAGGTATAAAAAATAGAACAATGACCACCATTGTTTTAATCTGTTAATAAAAACCTATGTAGTCCAGTTGGTAAGAGCATGTGACTTTCAAGAGAGTGGCACGAGTTTGATCCCCTCTGGCGCCATATTTTTGTTTTAAGGGAATGACTAAAATAATACATGTTCTTAAGGGATAAATATTTATAAACGAACATATAAGGAAAATTATACATATAAGGAAGTATAAAAATATATGTATACATGTATATGAAAATATATGCATATATAAGTGTAAAAGTATACATATACAAAGGAGAAATTCAAAATAAGGCTAGAATCAAAGAACTATGGTAAGAATTAAATAACAACATAACACCGTTTGAATTTTGAAAACAAAATAAAAGTTGTGCAAGTATATATATATACACACACACACACATGTGTAAAATGGGAGTTGGAAGTTTTGTATATATATAAGAAGATTATATGTGAATATAATATTTAAATAAATCAAAGAAAGTATAACACGATACTAATCAAACGTTTAAATTAAAAACGTTAAAAATAGTAAATAGTGCCCAAAAACAGTTCGCGGGACCCAGGAGGTGACCTCAGGTTCGACGCACCCATAAGGGGGTCAACCCAGGGGTTGACCCACCCCAGATCTAGGTAGATTCATTAATGAATCTGGATTGTTTTCTTAACCGTGTTCGTTGCTGACTCAGCGCTGCATGTATGATAAGATCCTGAACACATATAAATAGGCTAGCATAGCCTATCCTAAATCTCACATTTTCTGAAAGGCTGACTAAGCTCTGCCATTCTTCTTCCTCGTCAAATCTCTTCAGAAAAATAGAATAATTAGTCTAAGAATATTTTGATTCAAGATCTGGAGGAAAAGAATGTATATTTACAAAGATGGTGTTCAGAATTCTATTTGAAGTAAGGTAAATTCTTGGATCTGGTCAATTTAAATTTCTCCTCTTTCTTCCCTTTTTCTTTTAGTTGAGAATTGTGGATCCATGGTTATTTAGGTTCTAAGATTCAATTAGGGGAGCCATGGAATATTAGGTCTGGACAAAATTCATGAATTGGAAAGCTATTAGGTGAGTAGATTTAAGTTGTAACTTTTGATAATGGTATATTTATCATTTGACATTCCCAGTTAGAAATGTATAGCAAACCTGTTAAAATATGTGGAAAGGATTACTGTCGTATATATACATGTTCTAATAGCTTATTAATTGGATACCGTAAGATAAATTAAAGTGAAATTGGGATAATTACATGTTAATCTCTGGCATATCATGTACTTGAGCCCTTAACTATAAGAATTAGGATAATTACATGTTAATTTGTTAGACTGGAATGATTACACGATTGGATGATTACATGTTATTCTAAAATGGAGTTAATTATATGGTAGGAAGAACATGCGACATGATAATCAGTTAAAATGGACTTAATACGATATTAACTATGATATGTAGAAATAGGTTACAGTAAAATTGGGAAGAATGGATATGCCTAAATTTACCGTAAATAGAAAATTGTAACCTCACTTAGACACGAGCTTAAATACATCTTATGGTACAAGTCTGCCTGGAACTGCCCGACAAATCCCGCATCCACAAGTTGTTAATTTAATGTTAGGGGTCTAGTGCGTAAATATACATATAATAGTGCTAAGACACGAGGTTGAGTCCAACTTGTGGCAGAAGTTTGCCCAGAACCACCCTGCAAATCCAGCATCCACAAGTGGTCGGCGTAATGTGAGAGGTCTGGTGCATAAATATATATATATATATATATATATATATATGAATATATGTATATAAAAAGATAGAATAAATGGCATTGATTGTAATTAATGGAAATGAAGGAAAGTTACAGCGGTAAAAGAATTAGAATGAATGGGGAATGATAATAACCTATTATAATTAATTACATTAATGAGAATGTTATATAATATGTAGGCTTGTCCTAGGGAAAAGTGGAAATTATAACATAAGTTATAATAAATGGAAAGGAAACTTATTAATAAACCTTAGTTAAGAGAACTAAGTTAATAAGTGAAAACAACAAGTTAAAGTGACAGTGTAAGATGAAATTATGATTAAATAAGAAAGAACGAAGTAAACAATTGGAATGAAATAGGTTATATTTAATCATATATGTGGAATAATATAAAATATACTTAATTATATATTATGTAGAACATGTTATTGTAACTATGAAATAAAACAATAAATTACATGGTGATGAGATAAAGGGATTGTAGATTAGAGACCCTGAATTACAATCTAGAGAACAATATGCTATGGGCTTATGTAACACCCCGTAATTAAAACAACACTAAAGAGGACAAATTAAAGAACGATTAATTTAATAATCAGAACTAAGGGAAACAGACTGCGCCATTGCGTGCGTCTCAAAATTTTGGTCAAGATAGACATTTGGTTTGCGTAAAAAGGACACCATATGAAGAAGTTATGAGTTTGAAATTTGTATATGCGCAAGAGGATTATATATATAATTCATAAAATCAGAAAACATTTTAAAAATCAAAAACTCGTGAGCGGAAAATTTCCTGCCTAGGGGTGTTGACCCTTGGGTCGACCCCTTAAAGGGGGTGTCGACCCATGGGTTGACCCTATAAGGGGGGTCTGCACCCTACGGCAGATGGACAGATTAGGGTTTTAGGGTTTTTCGACTATAAATATGGCCTTATTTCTCTAATTTCTTCACATTGAAAATAATGGAGAACTAGATGCTATCGCTGCCCGGACTGAATCAACCCTTTTTCTTCTTCTGCAATCAAGTTAACCTGGTTTAGGTTTATTCAAGTGTAGATCTGTGATTCGACATCTGTTATTCTCCTTCTGTTTTTCTAGATCCAAACACTGTGAGTTTAATTTACTTTTAGATTTAAATAATTAAAAAGTATTCATGATAAAACCATAATTTGGGTCTATGCCTGTGACTGCTTGAATCATATCAGATTTGTTATAACTTATGAACCTATGATATTCTGACAAAATTATGACTTGGATCTTAACCTTTATTGTGTTAGATCTTCCTTGGATTTGTAGATCTAATTCACTATTTAGATCACCTTGTACCTATCATATTTTTGGTTAAATTGGATCTGTTATTAGTCGGACATCCAAATTATTTTTTAGATTTTATCATGCCTATTATGACATCCCTATTATGTTAGATTCAGTTCTATCATCTCATGTTCACCAGAACTGTTCTTATATGCCCATCTTATCAATATACCACTATGTGTTTATGTCAATTTTGTTAGTATAATCATTTCTATCATCTTTCCTTCACCCCTTCCTTTTTATTTTATGTAGCCAGGATCTTTCGAGCCTAGGCATGCCGCTGAAATATGCGAATGCGTTAAATGGGGAACGAGGGGAAAAACATTGAAATTGGGCATAACTTGTAAATGAGGAATTTGGCATAACTTTAATAATGTTTGTGAATATAAATTTAGAGCATATAATTCGTTATGAACATAATTAGGGGAAAAAGGGGCATGAAAACCTATAACGACATAGCTAAAATTAGCTAATAATGGAATGCCTAGGATTACAATAATTAGAAACTATAACCGCGCCCAGACACGAGGTTAGATTGCACTTATGGTGGAAGTCTGCCTGGAACCACCCGACATATCCAGCGATCACTAGTGGTGAATCTAATGTGAGGGGTCTAGATGCATAAATATGAGACGTGGTAAACATGAGGTTAAGTCCGACTTGTGGAAGAAGTTTGCCCGGAACTGACTAGCATATCCAGCATCCACAAGTGGTAGGCATAATGTGAGGGGTCCAGCACATTATAACCGCAAATGGACATGGTAATGAATCGGAATACTTAACCTAGTTTAATCCATAGGGATTGTATGAACATGAACTCAAATAGGGGTTAAGTAAACTTGGTTGAAATAGTGGGAAGGTTATGTGTATCTGGGTAGGGTGGGTAATACTTATATATATAGGCCCACAAACTTAACCTATTGGGGTTATGTAATTAAAGACACTGTGGGGTAAGCATAATCTGTGGAAACGATGGGGTTATGTAATTAAGGACACTATTAGGTAAGCATAACCAGTGGAAATCCTAGTGGGGATACAAGACAAGGGGGAAAGCTTGTATCATCTTGTGTGGGGGACCCGTTTCACTCAGTAACCCATAGAACAGTATCAGACAAGTATTCCACTGTAGGTCAGAGTTGGGACACGCTTACTGGGCTGATTGTAAGAGATCCAAACATGGAGAACGGTGTAGGCGGCGCAGGGTATCTACGGGGTAAGGAGCCGATCGAATTGGGTAGTAGTTAGGGTACGTCTAGACTCTAGTAAAGTTTAGGAGCATATAGACTCTAGTAAAGTTAGGGTACAATACCAGAAGTACGCCTAAGTCTACCATCTTATAGTTGTTGGGATCATCTCATTCTGGTTATACTAGTATCGGTGCAGAGAATCAGAGTAATCATTAGAGAAACATATACACTCTATCACGTTTACCTTGTCATACCTGCCTTTGTGATATTATCTTTTTTATCCACTTTTTATGCCAATCATGAAACTTTTACTTATTCATTTTCTAAAAGTAACTGGACTCGCCAGACTTTATGTCTGACCCTTTTTTTACTCTTCTTTCTTCTGTTTTCCCCTAGGTTCTCAGGGAGGGAATACTCAAGCTTGATCAGGATTCTGCTATCATTTGCAAGAGATGCTTAGATGTATTGCTCAAGCTCCTATCCTTTCTACTACGTCTATGTTTTTATTTGGGGATTATGCTTCTTTTATATTATATTCTGATGTTTAAAGTACAAGACAGAAGTTTTTATAATGTACTGGTTTTTATGTAATTCAGACATATGATGTTTTAAACCATGATGCTTTATGATTAATAATTTTTTTTAATTCTGCTGCTATTTTATATTTATCTGTAATGTTTCTGTTTCGGTTTACTTATAACGCTTCATGAAAGTTAATGCATTCTCTTAATGTGTGACATTAATGGACATGGGGTGTCACACTTGGTGTTAAAGCTGAAGGTTACCAGATTATATAAAAGTTTTTGAAAATTATTTTAAAAAAGGTTTTAAAAGAAATCATTTTCTAAAAGAAAAGTCTGTTTTGAAAAACATATTCCCCAAAGCCATATGTACTATCTTTTGATGCTTTGTCTGAATCTCTATCCTTTTCTTTTCAGCATGTCTTGGGAACCTAATATTCCAGAGGGCGTTATGATACAAGGTTGGTTCCATAGGTATCTAGAGGCCACGGCGCATGCCGATGGTCAAGCTGACGTTCCTCCCCAGCTGCACCCATCGTTCCTCCTCCGCGTGCAGATAATTTCTTGAAAGTCTGCAAAGATTTCCGTGCTATGGGAGGAAAGCCATTCCATGGAACCGAGACGTTCGTCGAGGCAAGTAATTTGCTCAAGGATACAAAGGACTTGTTTGGAATTTTCGATGTGGACGATCGTAGGAAGATTCAGCTAGCCGCCTGGCTATTGAAAGATGAAGCTTCGTCCTAGTGGTAAGTAACCCAAGCGAGTCGTCCGGTGGAGACATAGGATGATTTTAGATAGAGGTTTGAAATGAAGTTTCTTTCTCATGTTGAGAAAAGCAAGAAAATGGAGAGATTCTTGGCACTCAAACAAGGAAACATGGCTGTTAAAGAATATGTGAAAAAATTCAACCAACTAGCAAGGTTTGGACTGGAACTGGTGGATAATCTGCATAAGAAAGCTTTGCAGCTTGCTAAAGGGCTAAATGAACCACTTAATGGGTTAGCTATGTCCCAAATTTCAATGGGAGCTACTTTTGAAAGGCTTGTTGATATGGCCTTGATGCATGAGGAATACAAAGGAGAAAAGAAGTAAGATAAGGCCGAGGAAACAACGCAAAGCAAGAAAGTATGGCCTAAGAAAGAATAGCAACAACAACAGAAGAAGGGTGAAAAGAATGACAACGGTAAGGATAAGAGGAAGTGTCACAGTTGTAGACGAGAGGGTCACTTGGTGAAGGACTGCAAAAGAAGGAAGAGTTCTTGCTTTAATTATGGAGAGGTCGGACACTTTGCTAAAGAGTGCCCGAAGGAATAGGGTCAAAGGACAGGAGTTTCTGGAGAGCAGGTGCATGCTCTCGCGACCAGTGCTCCATATAGAGGTTGGAAAATTTCCATGGAAGGTTTGATTTATCTTTTCGGTCATCCTATTAGAACTCTTTTTTATTCTGGCGCTTCGTATTCATTTATATCTAGTTCTGTGGTTGAGTCTCTACACCTAAATACTAGCATGGCAGTGGATCTCATAGTTGTCCCAAACCCCATTGTTGGTTCGGCTCATCTGTCCATGTTTTGTCAGGGTTTGGGATTATATGTGTTAGGAATCGAGTTTAAGTGTGATGCATATATGCTCGATTTTAAGGGCTATGGCTTGATTCTAGGGATGGATTGGCTAACCATGTATAGTTCCATTCTAGATTGTGAGAAGAGGGTCGTTAGACTTTGGACTTGCCATGGGAGGACCCTCAAGATTTCTTGTGACACACAAGGGTTTGTTATGCTCAGTTTCCTAGAGTCTCTAGATGCACCTATCGATGATCTGCAATCTGTTCCAGTAGTCCGTGATTATTCTGATGTTTTTGATGAGGTACGAGGCTTACCACCGAGCTGTGAAATCAATTTTCATATATATATTTGGTAGACAATGCAAATCCAGTTGCATTACCTGTGCGCCATATTGCTCCAAGGGAAAGAAGGGAGCTTAGCAAGCAAGTAGAGGAGCTAATTGAGAAAGGATTTACTAGGCGAAGCATATATAAATGGGTGCTCCAGTAGAATTCGCGACTAAGGCAGATGGTTCATTCGCTTATGTGTGGACTATAGAAAGTTGAACAAACTCACAAAGAAGAATAGACACCCACTCCCAAGGATAGATGATCTATTTGACTAGGTTGTTGGTGCATCGGTATTCTCTTAGTTAAACTTAGCCATGAGGTTTCATCAGTTGAGGGTGGCTGAGGAATGTATACATAAGACCACTTTTAGGACTCCGGATGTTTTCTTTGAATGGCTAGTGAAGCCTTTTGGGTTGACGAATGCACCCGCCTGTTTTGTTGATCTGATGAGTAGGGTGTTTCGAGAGTTTCTAAATAAATTTTTCGTGGTCTTTGTTGATGATATCTTGATCTTCTCAAAGAGCAAAGAAGAGCATGCCCAACATCTGAGAGAAGTTTTGGAAACTCTCTGCGTGTATCAACTTAAGGCAAAGTTCTCCAAATTCCATTTTTGGAGAAAAAAGGTAAGATTCCTAGGGCATGTGGTTTCCAAAGATGGGATAGCAGTAAATCCCGCAAAGGTAGTTGCAGTTCAAGATTGGCAAATTCCAAGAAATGCAACGGAGGTGAAAAGATTTCTTGGATTGGCAGGTTATTATAGGAAGTTCATTAAGGACTTCGTAAAGATATCATCCCCACTCACCAGGCTGACGAAGAAGAATTTGGCAATTTCATAGGATATAGATTATGATGTTGCTTTCCGACGATTGAAGAGGGCTCTGACAACAGCCCCAGTCCTGACCTTGCCCTATAAGAACAAAGTACGTATTTATAGTATACACTGATGCATGTGGTATAGGGCTTGGTGCGATCTGATGCAAGAGGGAAAGGTAGTGTGTTATGGGGGTAGACAGCTAAGGGTTCATGAGAAGAACTATCCTACCCATGACTTAGAGCTAGCTGCCATAGTATTCGCGCTTGAGATATGGCCTCATTATTTGCTTGGAGAGAAGTTTGAGTTGTGCACCGATCATAAGTCTCTCAAGTACTTGTTCTCGCCGAAGGATCTTAATTTAAGGCAGCAAAGGTTGACGGAGTTCCTAGCATCTTATGATTTTGAGATTGCTTATACCCCAAGGGTAATGTGGTGGAAGACGCACTAAGTAGGCAGAGGATAGCCTTAAGTCCTCTGTTTGTGGAAAGGAAAAGCTTGGAGTTCATATCAACTTTTGATTTTAGACCCTTCATCGAACATGTGATAACCCCAAACTTCCACGGAATGAAAGTAAGGAATAATCATTTGGAATACAACATAAATACAATAATACATATCACATATACAACATAGCATAGGAAATTCATAGAGTAACAGAATCATAGCAGTGGAAATATAATGTCATCAATCACAAAAAATCCCCAGTCATAGACTTCTACATTATTACATCAAGTTCGCAGAAAAGGAATAAGTTCCAACTCCAACTTAAATAACGTGGAATAAACCAAGTTTAATACTTGAAATAAAAAGAAAGAGAAAAATGCAAAGCAGCGAATGATAAGTCTTCAAACTCTTAGTCATCACCTCTCCACAACCAAATCCAAGCAAGATAGTAAGCAACTCCAACTGAAGAGACTCCAAGCGTAGAATAAACCTGTTCACTTGGCTGCCCATGTAGAAGGGAGGGCACCCGAGTTTGCAAAAAGGTGGAAACAAATAGCGAGTCAGTCTTGGGACTGGTGTGAGAATTCTTAACTAATAAGTCACTATTAATAGGGCAAATCCAAAGACCACGCCGCTAATGCGGAACGGGTTTACTCTAATGGATTGCCGTGCATAAAAGTGTCAGAATAGATGATAAGTAAATCGTACAACAACGTTATGCTTTTTAGAAAAATGGAATCACCATAAGACCCAGGTCCCATCACACAATGCAACACAAACCAGAGGGTAGGGTTTTACCTTATAGTCATTAAACATGCTAAATACGGCAAATACGAGTGTAATATTACTATTAGTACATATTAAACATTTCAAATAAATGTAGAAATCCTAGGAAGAATAGTATCCCATACTACTATGCCTCCATACTAGTAATACAATCAAATTCGTAGGGTCGTATTTGGATTTTGGTTTCCATCATGAGTCAAGGCTAGGGAGGAGCTCCTACCGATTCGAGACACTCTAGCTAATGTCTCAGGATCCCCGCAGTGAACCCTTGGTAAGCTGCAGGGCCGGTCCGCCATATGAGTTGCGGATTAGTTATTCCTGAACACACGTTTCCCAGTCCTATAGGACCTATCATCCGAGGCGCCTCATTCCATCATCCACATAAGTAAAATGTTGGACCGTGTTAAAACCCAATCACCACTTCTAGCTAGAAAGAAACGTGCTGCTCTCCCTGCGTTCCCTTCTCCCGTTTTAGACTCCGCCGGTGTGTGAGGCTCGCGAAGTCACGTTGTACACAAAGCTATGCCTAAATAGGCTATGCTTTGATCATCCCACAAGGCCTACTTTTCAACAAAACCTTGATCATATGCATCTTAGCATGCCAGATCATCACTCCATACCGTACTACCAACCCTTTGCCGAAATATATGAACGGATGTTAAGCAAGAGAATAAATTCCCAGCCACCAAACATCCATACCTTCGACAAAAGATCAATAACGTGATATTTGATAGAGTATGATGTCAGACACACAATCCATTTAGTAGCTTATGCTCTGGGTCTGAGCGAAAGCCAAACCCGTGAAATCAACACGTACGTTTGGGCAATGACCATGACCTTTGAATTGGGAGCAAGTCAAATCAAGGCCTCGAACGTTGTCCATCCGAGGGAAGATTTACGGTCTTCATTCATTATCTTTATACTTCAATTTACGTCGTTTGATTATTTAGAAGGAGAGAACTCGGACTTTCCAAATAATTCTCGTATATATATATATATATATTTAAAATCCTTCCTATACATTAATAATTAATTTTATTAATGATTCATTCCTATATTCCTTATATAAAATAATTAAATTATAATATAACGACGCCTTAAGTCCATGAGCGACTATGGCGCTGCATTCAAACAATTTTGATTTTCACATTTCTCAGAATCTAACCGTTGGGTCTTAACGTAATATATATCGTTGGAAAGATTTTTCCAAGACGGTCCTAACGGTTTCAGTTTCAAGAAAATCCGACGGTCGGATCTTCTTGTATAGTCATTTAAAAGTACGATTTCAAAACGCGAACTACCACGCCCTTATTCGCTTAATTTTAATATTATTTATATATATATATATATATATATATAATCATTAATCGTAATAACGTCGTTTTATCAAAACAACGCCTTACACAACTACCGATACTCACCAAATTTTTAATTCATTTGAAAATGAAAATACTATTACCGCATCCTGACTTCATTCTTTTACTTACATTGAAAATGTAAATTTTGATACACTTAAAATCCTACCTTTAAATTATATATAAAAATATAATTTTTAGTGACAATGCAAACTCTACTCCTAATTCACATTGTAAAAATACAATTTTTAATTACAATGCAAACACTACAACTAATTTACATTGTAAAAATATAATTTTTAATTACAATGCAAACACTACATCTAATTTACATTGTAAAAATATGATTTTTAATTACAATGCAACCACTACATCTAATTCACATTGTAAAAATATAATTTTTTAATTACAATGCAAACACTACATCTAATTTACATTGTAAAAATATAATTTTTAATTACAATGCAACCACTACATCTAATTCAAATTGTAAAAATATAATTTTTAAATTAAAAAAAAAATTTGATTTTTAACATACAATATCATTTCACTTTATAATTTACATATAAAAATGAAATTTTGACATACGATGAAATTTCTATTTTAATTACATTAAAAATAATGAAAATTTCATACGGTGAAATTCTTATTTTCTTTACATTAACAAAAATGTAGACTTTACATATGGTGAAATTCCTATATATTTACATTAATAAAAATGTAAACTTTACATATGGTGAAATTCCTATATATTTACATTAATAAAAATGTAAACTTTACATATGGTGAAATCCCTCATTATAATCACATCTAAAAATGTCATTAGTACTTTATCGTTCTAATTTACATTAAATTAACATATAAAAATGTCATCTTTAATTCATCGTCCAATTTTACATTAAAATAACATATAAAAATGTCGTCTTTAATTCATCGTTCAATTTTACATTAAAATAACATATAAAAATGTCATGTTTATTTCATCGTTCAATTTTACATTAAAATAACATATAAAAATGTCATCTTTATTTCATCGTTCAATATTACATTAAAATAACATATAAAAATGTCATCTTTATTTCATCGTTCAATTTTACATTAAAATAACATATAAAAATGTCATCTTTAATTCATCGTTCAATTTTACATTAAAATAACATATAAAAATGTCATCTTTATTTCATCGTTCAATTTTACACTAAAATAACATATAAAAATATCATCTTTATTTCATCGTACAATTTTACATTAAAATAACATATAAAAATGTCATCATTAATTCATCGTTTAATTTTACATTAAAATAACATATAAAAATGTCATCTTTAATTCATCGTTCAATTTTACATTAAAATAACATAAATGTTATCTTTATTTCATCGTTCAATTTTACATTAAAATAACATATAAAAATGTCATATTTATTTCATTGTTCAATTTTACATTAAAATAACATATAAAAATGTCATCTTTATTTCATCATTCAATTTTACATTAAAATAACATATAAAAATGTCATCTTTATTTCATCGTTCAATTTTAATGTATTAAAATAACGGTTCAGCTTCAACATCATATCATAACACAAAGTATAAGGTTCGACTTTGTATGATAATATTCATGTGATGAATACATATAGATTTACAATTACCTAACATAGCAACATAGCAATATCATCAATCATATCTAAACAAGATAGATCTGAAGATTTACTATGGGATTACAGCGTAACAACAAAGTAATTATTTAATTAATTAATTTTGAATGAGGAAATTTCACATCTAACACTTAAAATTTCAGATCTACTATCATAACATTGCAACAATTTAGATCTGCAACTTATATTAACATCCATCATCGATCCATTTATTTTTGATTTTCAACTTCTCATACGCAAGAATAACATTCAAATTAATTAAATTTATTTAAAAATAAATTCTCACCTTGATTAATGCGAATAGAAAATCCAAAAATTCAGAAAATGGTCGCACTTGATTTCAGCAACCTCTATTTGCCGTCACGGTCTCGCACAATCTGAAAATTTTCAGTTTGGGTTTCGTATGTGTTAATTATCAAAATTTGAACAAAATTAACTTTTAACAACTGCAGTTGTAACGCTTAAAAGCATGGAAAAATCTGAACTAAACTTCATACCTTATAATTTCAGTTTTGTTCAAAACTTCAATTCAGAAAATCGGAAGCTATAGTTGATGGTTTGAGGAGTGGTTTGCGGGAGGTGGAGCGGCTACGAGAGGCGCACGTGCGCCTGGCGTCTGGGGGGGGGGGGGTGCGGCTGCACCTGGTGGCGGCGGTTGAGCTCGGCGGCGGCGGGGTTTGGGGCGTCGGGGCGGTGATTCTGGGCAACGAGGAGGGTTGTGTTCGGTATGTATTCGAAGAGTGCAGAAATCTCTTCAAAACGTGATTTACAATGAAGGGTTTCGTGGAGAATTGAGGAAGAAATCAGAGTTTAAAGAATAGAAAGGTAATGGGTCTCGGCGGCTGTGAAGTAAACGGGGAAGAAGACGACGTATGGAACCGTAATTATACGCGTATTGCCACGTATTTTTATTTATTTAATTTATTTATTTAATTCTGGAAAATAGGGTTTCCTCGTTCGAACTCCGATTCACGCTCAACGACTGTCGAACAATAGGTTTTGACGTCTTCTGAACGCAATGGCGCTATTGCCGAAGTCCAATTCTGAAGTTAAAAACATGTTTCTATTATTTTCAAATTAATTCTTTTATTTTAAATTCGAACGTACTTTCTAATTTTACCGGGGTCACATACAAAGTCAGAAAAATCCAGAAAAATCATTTTTGGCTTTCTTATGACGATACGGTCCTAACAAAATTTATTTCGTCGAATTCTGAGACTGTTTGAAAAATGGCTATTTTTCAATCAATTAATTTTGACCGAAATTGACAAAACACAATTTCTTTTGCCACGCTCACATACTAGCTTCAAAAATCATGAAATTTGAAACCTAGCAATAATTTTACATTCCGGATCCAACAAAAGTGGTTTCGTCGAATTCCGAGGTCGTATGCAAAATGTCAATTTTCAAGGCGATATATTTTCTATAGCGACCTTTCTAAAAATTCATTTGGCCATAACTTTTGATTCTTGCTATGATACTTCGATTTTTCAGATTCGTTAGAAAGATATTCATTAACAGATTTAAATATTTTTCGTTTCATCAAAATCCGGTTTATTCTGAATCCTGTGTAGTTAGTCAAAGTTCAAGTTTGACTTTTCAAACTACCTTCCTATTTCTAATTCTCTATGCAATTTATTTGAATATATTTGCATTAAATTTGCTCAAAATAAATTTCCATTCATTTTTTATTTGAAATATTTAAACACCCCTAAAATCTCTAAAGTGAAAATTTTAAATTGGCCCCAAATTCCGGGTTGTTACAGTCTACCCCGCTTAAGAACTTTTCGTCCTCGAAAAGGAAAAAGAGAAGAATAGAAGGGTAGGAACCAACATAAAGAATAGAAAATATTTTAAGCGTACCTTAAAATAAAACTAATCGGGAATGTCCACTCTGCATTTGGGATAGGCTTGTTTGATACTCTCCTCGGTTTCCCAAGTGCAGTCTCTAGGATCACCGCTCCATTGCACCTTGACTAGGTTGATACATTTATTTCTCAGCTTCCTAGTCTCCTTGCCAATAATTTTCAGTTGTTCTCTCCTCACTACAAGGCTTGGGGTAATCTCCAAATCTTGCTGTGCTGCTTCTTCCACAATTAGATCTGGATCATGGACATGCCTTCGAAGTTGAGATACATGGAATACATCATGCTCTCCAGGCAACCAGTCTGGCATCTGAATTCTATAAACTAGGGTGCCAATCTTTTCTAGAATGGGGAAGGGGCCGATGAATCTAGGTGCTAATTTTCCTGTCTTTCCAAAACGGATAACACCTTGCATTGGAGCGACTTTCAAATAGACATAGTCACCCACTTCAAAAGCTAGCTCTCGCCTTCTTACATCTGCATAGCTTTTCTGTCTAGTTGCTTCTTAATAAAGTCAACTTTGTCTGAAGCTTCTCGGATCATGTCTGGACCCAACACAAGCCAATTTCCTTTTTCAACCGAACATGCTGGCGATCTACACGGCCTACCATATAAGGCTTCAAATGGAGACATTTTCAAACTTGCTTGATAGCTATTGTTGTACGAGAATTCAACCAAATGCAAGTGATCCTCCCAAGAGCCTCCAAAATCGAGTATGCAAGCTCGCAATAGATCTTCAAGAATGCGATTCACTCGCTCAGTCTGGCCGTCAGTCTGAGGGTGTTATGCAGTACTGAGATTCAACTTTATTCCCAATTCATATTGGAATGCTTCCCAAAATTTACTAGCAAAGATAAGATCACGGTCGCTAACGATGCTACTCGGAACTCTGTGAAAAAGAAAAGATTAATATTTATTTTGCAAAAGAAAATTTCCATTCAGATTATGAAGAGAAGGAAAGATTTAGTTTTATTACCCATGTAGCCTGACGATTTCTTTGAAATAGATTTGCGCTAGACTTTGAGCAGTTCTAGTGGATTTGACAGGTGTGAAATGAGTGGACTTTGTGAAGCGATCCACGATCACCCATATGCTGTCATTTCCTTTCCTAGTATGAGGCAGACCATCTATGAAATCCTTGGAGACTTGGTCCCACTTCCAATCTGGTACTTCTAATGGCTGCAACAACCCCGCCAGCTTTTGTTGATCACTTTTTACTTGTTGTCATGTGGGGCATCTACTCACATAAATGGATATATCCCTCTTCATAGACCTCCACCAAAATGTGCGCTTTAAGTCTTGATACATTTTTCTCACACCAGGGTGGATGCAAAGCTTTGATTTGTGACCCTCATCTAAAACTTCTCTTATGAGCTCGGGGATACTTGGAATTAAAATCCGCCCGTGCAATCTGAGAACTCCCTTGCCATCTATTTGGAAGTCCGTGTTTTCACCTCCTTGAATTCTTTCAATCATTTTCCGAATAAAAGCATCACTTTTCTGAAGAGAGGCGATCTTATCAATCAAAGAAGGGGTGATGATGAGGCTTGCGACAATGACTTCCTTTCTACTAAGTGCATCTGCCACAACATTGGCTTTCCCTGGAGTATATAAGATGTCAAGATCGTATGCCGCCAGAAATTCTAGCCATCGTTGCTGCCTTAAATTCAGATTCTTTTGATCGAAGAGATATTTCAAAGATGGATGGTCTGTGTATAATTCAAATTTTCACCCAAAAGATAATGTCTCCAAATTTTTAAAGCAAAGACTACGGCCAACTACTCTAAGTCATGGACACGATAATTTTTCTCATGCAACTTTAATTGACGGCTTGCATATGCAACAACTCTACCCCTTTGCATCAGTACCGCACTAAGACCACCACTTTGAGAAGCATCTGTGTAGACCTTTAAATCTTGGTTGCCATCGATGATGGTGAGTACGGGAGCAGTAGTCAAACTCACCTTTAGTTTTTGGAATGCCTCCTCACAATCCGATGTCCAATTGAACTTGGCATGCTTCTTGGTAAGCTTTGTTAATGGGCTAGATAGCTTGGCGAAACCTACGACAAATTTCCTATAATATCCGGCCAAACCTAGGAAGCTTCTTACTTCAGTGGGTGTACTGGGCTGCTTCCAATCTCGAATGGCGGCAATTTTACTTGGGTCAACTGTGATTCCTTCTTTTGACACAACATGGCCCAAGAATTTTACTTCCTCTTGCCAAAATGTGCATTTAGAAAACTTTGCTTTTAGAACATTTCGCCGTAGAATTATCAACACTTCCTTTAATTGCCCTTCATGCTCCTCCTTAGTTTTAGAATAGATTAGAATATCATCAATGAAGACTAGGACGAATTTATTTAGGACCTCCCTGAATACCCTATTCATCAAGTCAACAAAGTAGGCTGGAGCATTGCATAAACCGAACGGCATCACTAACCATTCGTAGAATATATCGGGACCTTTGAAGGCGGTCAAAGGTATGCATTCTTCAGCTATGCGGAGTTGGTGGAAACCTGTGGCTAGGTCCATCTTCGAAAACACCTTGGCTCCATTCAATTGGTCCATCAAATCATCTATGCGGGGCAAGGGGTATTTGTTCTTCAATGTTTGTTTGTTAAGATCGCGGTACTCGACACAAAGTCTTAGAGTACCGTCCGATTTGGGGACAAACACCACAGCTGCACCCCAATTTGAAAAGCTAGGTCGGATGAGTCCCTTCCACAGAAGCTGCTTCGTTTGGGTTTGCAATTCTTCCTTTTCTTTAGGAGTCATCCTTCTGATAGCATGAACTACAGGTCTTGCATTAGGAACAAGATCAATCCTGAAATCGATTTCCCTTCGCGGGGGTAGGTTGTCCACTTCTTCAAATACATCTGCGTAGTCTTTGACCATGGGAATATTTTCTAAGGAAATGGGAGTGATCTCTAGGGAAGACCAAAATGCCTTTCTGTCAGATTTTGGCCTATGGCAAGGTATGGCAACAGTGTTTCCGAAACCTGTGTTCACCTTAACCACTCTTTCCGAGCATAACACTTCAGCATCATATTTGGTTAGCCAATCAAGACCGAGGATGATATCAAACTCGGAGAAATTCATAATGATCAAGTTAAATGGAAATTTGAAATTGGAGTAAGATACTGGCACTTTACAAAATAAATCTAGAGTGGTTGAACCTCCTACAGGGTTGTGAACATTTAGTGGTTCTTTAAGACTTCTTTGCTTTATTTTCAATTTCTGGACCGCATTGCTAGAAATAAAGCTTCTCGATGCACCCGTATCAGATAAGGCAGTAACAGGGATATTTTTAACAGAAATGGTACCATCTAAAACATCAGGCTTACCTGCTCTTTCGGAAGAAGTAGGAGCGGAAGAAGATGGTGCACTTGCCCCTTCATACACATGTGCTACCTGCGCTCCTTTCAACAGCGGACAGTTTGGCTTGATGCGACCCTTCTTGTGGAAATTGTAACATTCCTTGGTGTCGTCGCTTCGGGCCTTCTTAGGATTCCTGCAGTCCTTGCTGTAGTGCCCAAACTTTTGGCAGTTGTAGCATTGCACCTTTGACTTATCGGGCCCCTTAGCAGCTCCATAATTGTTTCCCTCAGTCTTCTTCTCTGTTTGCTTCCTCTTGTTGTTGGCCAAGCTCCTTTCCCTGTCTTGTTGAGAATTCTTCCTGTCGTTTTCCTCTTAACGACAAGCGAACTCCACCAGCCTATTGAAAGAGAGGTCGATGTGGGCAGTGGCTCTATCAATATACTTCCTCACAAGCCCATTTATGAATCTCTTGTTCTTCTGAAAGTCATCTTGGATCAATTCAGGGGCATAGCGGGAAAGGTCTTCAAATCTTAGTACATATTCTGAAATGGTCTTGTCGCCTTGCTTCAGATTGGCGAACTCATCATGTAGTTTCTCTACCTCCTGCCTTGGAATATATTTGTCATTGAAAAGCTCCTTAAACCTCATCCAAGTCATATTGTCTGCAATCCCTCCAACCGTGATAGTGTCCCACCAGTTTTGAGCTTCCTCCTGTAACAGCCATGAAGCCACTAATCTTTTCCTATGATCCTCCAGCTCTATTCCTCCAAAAATCTTTTCACAGTTCCTCAACCAAGCTTGAGCTTGTGTCACAGTCTCAGTACCCTTGAATGGCACCCCTCCCAAGTTTTTGTACTTCTTTGCCATCTTATCTAAATCAAAGGGCTGCGGTGGTGGAGGTTGCTGAATAGTAGCCTCCTCAGTCCCAGCAGCATTCTGCCTCCTTGCTCTAGCTCTAGCGGCTCTAGCGGCAGCAATACTCATTTTTAGTTAGTTCTGTACGATCAAGGAAAGAGTTAGAACAACTATAATGGTGATTTGAAGAGTTTATCAAGATAAAAGGACGGATAAAAGATAATTATAGAATGACTGACTATTATGTATTCACATGAAATGTTCGCCACAGAATATTGTGATTCTATGTGAACAAATTATCATAAATATGCAATATCCCAAAGCTAAATTTAACCAAAGCTCTGATACCAACTGTGATAACCCCAAACTTCCACGGAATGAAAGTAAGGAATAATCATTTGGAATACAACATAAATACAATAATACATATCATAGATACAACATAGCATAGGAAATTCATAGAGTAACAACATCATAGCAGCAGAAATATAATGTCATCAATCACAGAAAATCCCCAGTCACAGACTTCTACATTATTACATCAAGTTCGCAGAAAAGGAATAAGTTCCAACTCCAACTTAAATAACGTGGAATAAACCAAGTTTAATACTTGAAATAAAAAGAAAGAGAAAAATGCAAAGCAGCGAATGGTAAGTCTTCAAACTCTTAGTCATCACCTCTCCACAACCAAATCCAAGCAAGATAGTAAGCAACTCCAACTGAAGAGACTCCAAGTGTAGAATAAACCTATTCACTTGGCTGCCCGTGTAGAAGGGAGGGCACCCGAGTTTGCAAAAAGGTGGAAATAAACAGCGGGTCAGTCGTGGGACTGGTGTGAGAATTCTTAACTAATAAGTCACTATTAATAGGGCAAATCCAAAGACCACGCCGCTAATGCGGAACGGGTTTACTCTAATGGATTGCCATGCATAAAAGTGTCAGAATAGATGATAAGTAAATCGTACAACAACGTTATGCTTTTTAGAAAAATGGAATCACCATAAGACCCAGGTCCCATCACACAATGCAACACAAACCAGAGGATAGGGTTTTACCTTATAGTGATAAAACATGCTAAATACAGCAAATACGAGTGTAATATTACTATTAGTATATATTAAAACATTTCAAAGTAAATGTAGAAATCCTAGGAAGAATAGTATCCCATACTACTATGCCTTCATACTAGTAATACAATCAAATTCGTAGGGTCGTATTTGGATTTTGGTTTCCATCATGAGTCAAGGCTAGGGAGGAGCTCCTACCGATTCGAGACACTCTAGCTAATGTCTCAGGATCCCCCGCAGTGAACCCTTGGAAAGCTGCAGGGCCGGTCCGCCATACGAGTTGCGGATTAGTTATTCCTGAACACACGTTTCCCAGTCCCATAGGACCTATCATCCGAGGCGCCTCATTCCATCATCCACATAAGTAAAATGTTGGGCCGTGTTAAAACCCAATCACCACTTCTAGCTAGAAAGAAACGTGCTGCTCTCCCTGCGTTCCCTTCTCCCGTTTTAGACTTCACCGGTGTATGAGGCTCGTGAAGTCACGTTGTACACAAAGCTATGCCTAAACATGCTATGCTTTGATCATCCCACAAGGCCTGCTTTTCAACAAAACCTTGATCATATGCATCTTAGCATGCCACATCATCACTCCATACTGTACTACCAACCCTTTGCCAAAATATATAAACGGGTGTTAAGCAAGAGAATAAATTCCCCGCCACCAAACATCCATACCTTCGACAAAAGATCAATAAAGTGATATTTGATAGAGTATGATGTCAGACACACAATCCATTTAGTAGCTTATGCTCTGGGTCTGAGCGAAAGCCAAACCCGTGAAATCAACACGTACGTTTGGGCAATGACCATGACCTTTAAATTGGGAGCAAGTCAAATCAAGGCCTCGATCGTTGTCCATCCGAGGGAAGATTTACGGTCTTCATTCACTATCTTTATACTTCAATTTACGTCGTTTGATTATTTAGAATGAGAGAACTCGGACTTTCCAAATAATTCTCGTATATATATATATATTTAAAATTCTTCCTATACATTAATAATTAATTTTATTAACGATTCATTCCTATATTCCTTATTTAAAATAATTAAATTATAATATAACGACACCTTAAGTCCATGAGCGACTATGGCGCTGCATTCAAACAATTTTGATTTTCACATTTCTCAGAATTTAATCATTGGGTCTTAACGTAATATATATCGTTGGAAAGAATTTTCCAAGACGGTCCTAACGGTTTCAGTTTCAAGAAAATCCGACGGTCGGATCTTCTTGTATAGTCGTTTAAAAGTACGATTTCAAAACGCGAACTACCACGCCCTTATTCGTTTAATTTTAATATTATTTATATTTATATATATATATAATCATTAATCGTAATAAAGTCGTTTTATCAAAACAACGCCTTACACAACTACCGATACTCACCAAATTTTTAATTCATTTGAAAGTGAAAATAATATTACCGCATCCTGACTTCATTCTTTTACTTACATTGAAAATGTAAATTTTGATACACTTAAGATCCTACCCTTAAATTATATATAAAAATATAATTTTTAATTACAATGCAAACTCTACTCCTAATTCACATTGTAAAAATATAATTTTTAATTACAATGCAAACACTACGACTAATTTACATTGTAAAAATATAATTTTTAATTACAATGCAAACACTACATCTAATTTACATTGTAAAAATATGATTTTTAATTACAATGCAACCACTACATCTAATTCACATTGTAAAAATATAATTTTTTAATTACAATGTAAACACTACATCTAATTTACATTGTAAAAATATAATTTTTAATTACAATGCAACCACTACATCTAATTCACATTGTAAAAATATAATTTTTAAATTACAAAGAAAAATGTGATTTTTAACATACAATATCATTTCACTTTATAATTTACATATAAAAATGTAAATTTTGACATACGATGAAATTTCTATTTTAATTACATCAAAAATAATGAAAATTTTATATGGTGAAATTCTTATTTACTTTACATTAACAAAAATGTAGACTTTACATATGGTGAAATTCCTATATATTTACATTAATAAAAATGTAAACTTTACATATGGTGAAATTCTTATATATTTACATTAATAAAAATGTAAACTTTACATATGGTGAAATCCCTCATTATAATCACATCTAAAAATTTCATTAGTACTTTATCGTTCTAATTTACATTAAATTAACATATAAAAATGTCATCTTTAATTCATCGTTCAATTTTACATTAAAATAACATATAAAAATGTCATCTTTAATTCATTGTTCAATTTTACATTAAAATAACATATAAAAATGTCATCTTTAATTCATCGTTCAATTTTACATTAAAATAACATATAAAAATGTCATCTTTATTTCATCGTTCAATTTTACATTAAAATAACATATAAAAATGTCATCTTTATTTCATCGTTCAATTTTACATTAAAATAACATATAAAAATGTCATCTTTAATTCATCGTTCAATTTTACATTAAAATAACATAAAAAATGTCATCTTTAATTCATCGTTCAATTTTACATTAAAATAACATATAAAAATGTCATCTTTAATTCATCGTTCAATTTTACATTAAAATAACATATAAAAATGTCATCTTTATTTCATCGTTCAATTTTACATTAAAATAACATATAAAAATGTCATCTTTATTTCTTCGTTCAATTTTACATTAAAATAACATATAAAAATGTCATCTTTAATTCATCGTTCAATTTTACATTAAAATAACATATAAAAATGTCATCTTTATTTCATCGTTCAATTTTACATTAAAATAACATATAAAAATGTCATCTTTATTTCATCGTTCAATTTTACATTAAAATAACATATAAAAATGTCATCTTTATTTCATCGTTCAATTTTACATTAAAATAACATATAAAAATGTCATCTTTATTTCATCGTTCAATTTTACATTAAAATAACGTATAAAAATGTCATCTTTATTTCATCGTTCAATTTTAATGTATTAACATAACGGTTAAACTTCAACATCATATCATAACACAAAGTATAAGGTTCGACTTTGTGTGATAACATTCATGTGATGAATACATATAGATTTACAATTATCTAACATAGCAACATAGCAATATCAACAATCATATCTAAACAAAATAGATCTGAAGATTTACCATGGGATTACAGCGTAAAATCAAAGTAATTATTTAATTAATTAATTTTGAATGAGGAAATTTCACATCTAACACTTAAAATTTCAGATCTACTATCATAACGTCGCAATAATTCATATCTGCAACTTATATTAACACCCATCATCGATCCATTTATTTTTGATTTTCAACTTCTCATACGCAAGAATAACATTTACATTAATTAAATTTATTTAAAAATAAATTCTCACCTTGATTAAAGCAAATAGAAAATCCAAAAATTCAGAAAATGGTCGCACTTGATTTCAGCAACCTCTATTTGCCGTCACGGTCTCGCACAATCTAAAAATTTTCAGTTTGGGTTTCGTATGTGTTAATTATCAAAATTTGAACAAAATTAACTTTTAACAACTATAGTTGTAACGTTTAAAAGCGTGGCAAAATCTGAACTAAATTTCATACCTTATAATTTCAGTTTTGTTCAAAACTTCAATTCAGAAAATCGGAAGCTGTTGTCGATGGTTTGAGGAGCGTTTTGCGGGAGGTGGAGCGGCTACGAGAGGCGCACGTGCGCCTGGCGTTCGGGGGGGGGGGGGTGCGGCTGCACCTGGTGGCGGTGGTTGAGCTCGCCGACGGTGGGGTTTGCGGCGTAGGGGCAGTGATTCTGGGCGACGAGGAGGGTTGTGTTCTGTATGTATTCGAAGAGTGCAGAAATCTCTTCAAAACATGATTTACGGCGAAGGGTTTCATGGAGAATTGAGGAAGAAATCAGAGTTTGAAGAATTGAAAGGTAATGGGTCTCGGTGGCTGTGAAATAAACGGGGAAGAAGACGAGGTATGGAACCGTATTTATACGCGTATTGCCACGTATTTTTATTTAATTAATTTATTTATTTAATTCCGTAAAATAGGGTTTCCTCGTTCGAACTTCGATTCGCGCTCAATGACTGTCGAACAATAGGTTTTGATGTCTTCTGAACGCAATGGCGCTATTGCCGAAGTCCAATTCTGAAGTTAAAAACATGTTTCTATTATTTTCAAATTAATTCTTTTATTTTAAATTCGAACGTACTTTCTAATTTTACCGGGGTCACATACGAAGTCAGAAAAATCATTTTTGGCTTTCTTATGACAATACGGTCCTAACAAAATTTATTTCGTCGAATTCTGAGACTGTTTGAAAAATGGCTATTTTTCAGTCAATTAATTTTGACCGAAATTGACAAAACATAGTTTCTTTTGCCACGCTCACATACTAGCTTCAAAAATCATGAAATTTCAAAACCTAGCAATAATTTTACATTCCAGATCCAACAAAAGTGGTTTCGTCGAATTTCGAGGTCGTATGCAAAATGTCAATTTTCAAGGAGATATATTTTCTATAGCGACCTTTCTGAAAATTCATTTGGCCATAACTTTTGATTCCCGCTTTGAAACTTCGATTTTTCAGATTCGTTAGAAAGATATACATTAACATATTTAAATATTTTTTGTTTCATCAAAATCCGGTTTATTCTGAATCCTGTGTAGTTAGTCAAAGTTCAAGTTTGACTTTTCAAACTACCTTCCTATTTCTAATTCTCTATGCAATTTACTTGAATATATTTGCATTAACTTTGCTCAAAATAAATTTCCATTCATTTTTTATTTGAAATAATTTATTTTAAATATTTAAACACCCCAAAAATCTCAAAAATGAAAATTTTATATTGACCCCAAATTCCGGGTTGTTACAGAACATTTACCTTATTTGTTTTCATCGCTAGAGATACGTCCTACTCTTATGGATCAGATAGGAGCTTTGCAGTGAGACGATTCATATATTTCAGACATCTTGGATAGGATTAGTAAAAGGGAGACTTCTAGTTACTTAAATAGATATTCCATAGACAATAAAGGATGGTTGCGACGAGATGGAAGGCTTTGTGTTCCCCAAACTGGAAGTTTGTTACAGAAAATCCTAGAAGAAGCCCATCATTCTAAGATGACTATTCATCCAAGCGGTGATAAGATGTAAAGAGATATAATGAAGGTTTTTTTTGGGTTGGGAAGAAGAAAGATGTGGCAGAGTTTGCTTCTCAATGTTTGGTTTGTCAGCAGGTCAAAGCTGAGCAAAGGAAGCCCGATGGTATACTTCATCCTTTGGAGGTTCCACTGTGGAAGTGGGAGAGCGTCTATATGGATTTCATAGATGGTTTGCCTAGATAAAAGAAACGCAACAACAGTATTTGGGTTGTGGTGGATAGACTTACTAAGAGCACTCATTTCATTCCAGTTAAAATCAAGAGGATGGCAACATGGTTGGCAGCAATTTACGTTCGTGAGATAGTCCGTCTTCATGGAGTACCTTCCAGCATCATAAGCGATTATGACCCCACCTTCACTAGTGAGTTTTGGAGGAGCTTGCAAGAAGCATTAGGTATATTGTTGTGTTTGAACACCGCTTATCACTCATAGACCGATGGACGGACGGAAAGGGTGAACAGAATTCTTGAGGATCTTTTAAGACTGTGTATCCCAGACTTCAGAGGGACTTCGGAAGAGCATCTTCCTTTAGTAGAGTTCGCCTAAAACAATAGTTGTAAAGATAGCGTTGGCATGGAACCCTTCGATGCATTATACGGACGTCCTTGTAGGTCACCAACTTGTTGGTGATAATCTATAGAAAGACTATTACTTGGACCAGATATGGTTAGGGAAACGTCTGAGAAGGTTGATCTTATTAGACAACGAATGAAAACCACTCAAGATACGCAGAAATCCTACGTAGACAAGAAAAGGACTGACATTGAATTTGAAGTAGAAGACATGGTTTTCATTAAGGTGTCGCCTTTGAGGATTGTGTTTCGCTTCGGATCTATAGGGAAGTTGGCACAAAGATTCGTAGGGTCATTTCCCTTAACAGAAAGTATTGTCCAAACAGCCTATAAAGTAAAGCTACTAGAGAGATTATCCGGCATTCATGACATTTTCCACGTTTCTCATTTGCAGAAGTGCTTGCATGATACCACAGAAGTAGTTGAGTCGAGTATATTGGAGGAAGTAGAGATGGAATGGGAGGCGACAATCAGGCGAATTCCCATCCGTATTCTTGGGTCAGAAGTTAAGAAGCTATGCAATAGAGAAGTCAAGTTGATGAAGGCTCAGTGGGGAGATAACCCAGATGATGCGACTTGGGAGACCGGAGACAAGATTCGTGCTTCTTACCCTTTTCTTTTTAAGGGTATATTCTTGACTTCCTTTTCATAGCTTTTATTTATGCTTGTTTCTATCATTTAAGTACGTCCTATCGATCGAATCTTCGACCTTTAGGTAGGAATCCCATGGATGTAAACATTTGTTTGAGACATATAATGCATATACACACACATTAGGCACTAGATCAGTTCAATCACTCTCATACTACATATGGATGTATGTGCATTTTTCTTCTTTTAATGGATGGAAATGATATATCATTATATGGATGTTACATTTGGACAAATGATTATGCACCCATATAGAACATACATGTTATAATAGGATTATTGCATACATGTTGGATTTATGGCACTAACATACATTGCATTAAGGAGGTCAACTAAATCAATAAACCGCCTAATCTTTGCATTAGTATTGGGACAAATACACACACCTTTGCATATGTTTATATAAGCATTATAAATCTTTTAAGGACATTGGTTGCCTGTGATTGGCGGATGAGTAGATGGGTGATGGATGGTAGGATATATAACTTGGAGATTTCAAGGACGAAATTCTTTGAGTAAGGGAGAATGTAACACCCCATAATTTTAACAGCACTAAAGAGGACAAATTAAAGAATAATTAATTTAATATTCAAAATTAAGGGAAATAGATTGTGCCATTGCGTCCATCTCAAAATTCTGGTCAAGATAGACATTTGGCTTGCATAAAACGGATACCGTATGAAGAAGTTACGAAGGTTTGAAGTTTGTATACGCGTAAGTGAATTATATATATATATATATGTATAATTAATTCAGAAAACCAGAAAATAATTTAAAAATCAAAAATTCGTGAGCAACAAATTTCCCGCCTAAGGGTATCGTCCCCTTAAGGGGGGTGTCGACCCTTGAGTCAACCCCTCAAGGGGGCGTAGCCCATGGGTCGATCCCATAAGGGGGGTCGACCCCCCTGCGGCATATGGATAAATTAGGGTTTCGAGGGTTTTCGGCAATAAATATGGCCTCATTTCTCTAGTTTCTTCACATTGAAAATAATGCAGGATTAGATGTTGTCGTTGCCGGACTAGATCGTACCTTTTTCTCCTTCAACAATCAAGTTAATCTAGTTTAGAGTTATTCAAGTGTAGATCTGTGATTCACCATCTGCTATTCTTCTTCTGTTTTTCTAGATACAAACACTATGAGTTTAAGTTACTTCTAGATTTAAATAATTAAAAAGTAAACATGATATGACTGTATATTGGATCTATGACTGTGACTGCTTGAATCATATCATATCTGTTATAACTTATGAACTTATGATATTCTGACATAACTATGACTTGGATCTTAACCTTTATCATGCCAGATCTACCATGGATTATAGATCTAATTCACTATTTAGACCACCTTGTACCTATCATGTTTGTGGTTAAATTGGATCTGTTACTAGGTGGACATTTAAATTATTGTTTAGATATTATCATGCCTATTACGACATCCTTATTATGTTAGAATCAGTTCTATCATCTTATATTCACTAGATATGTTCTTATAAGCCCATCTTATCAATATACTACTATGTGTTTATGTCAATTTTTTTAGTATAACCATTTCTATCATCTTCCCTTCATCCCTTCCCTTTTATTTCATATAGCTAGGCTACTTTCGAGACTAGGCATGCTGCTGAAATATGTGAATGCATTAAACGGGGAACGAGGGGAAAAACATTGAAATTGGGCATAACTTGTAAATGGGGAATTTGGCATAACTTGAATAATGTTTATGAATATGAATTTAGGGCATATAATTCGTTATGAATATAATTGGGGAAAAAGGGGCATGAAAACCTATAACGACATAGGTAAATTGGCTAATAATGAAATGCCTAGGATTATAGTAATTAGAAATTGTAACTGCGCCTAGACACGAGGTTAGATTACACTTGTGGTGGAAGTCTGCCCGGAACCACCCGACATATCTAGCAATCACAAGTGGTGAATCTAATGTGATGGGTCTAGATGCACAAATATGAGACGTGCTAAGACACGACGTTAAGCCCGACTTCTGGAAGAAGTCCGCCCGAAACCGACCGGCATATGCAGCATCCACAAGTGGTAGGCTTAATGTGAGGGGTCTAGCACATTAATAACCGTAAATGGACATGGTAATGAATTGGAATACTTAACGTAGTTGAATACATACGGATTGTATGAACATGAACTCGAATAGGGGTTAAGTAAGCAAATATAAATGGTTGCGAGCGCGCAACCATGACGTAATGCGAGCACTTAGCGACGTAAACATGCCATCGCCCCAACCATCACTCATTTACAATTCTATATTGAACAAATCCAAAAACTAACCTCTATTTTCATAAGTCTACAGGAAAAGTCGACGACACGACAACTACTTCAACCAATGCAAAACACATCATGTCAAGATAGGACGTACTTTGAGGTGCAAATGTTAACCGACCTTTTGGTCCGTTTCCCGAAAGTATGCAAGGCATGCTCAACTCAAAATATTGTACGAAGCAAAAGCCGAGATTGTCGCCAAGGAGTAAAGGAAATGATCCGGGAAGCGATCATGCCGACAAGAACCTCGCCGCTCCTCCAAACATTGCCAAACCAATACCTCGGACCCCAGAAAGCCACAAGTCCCAACCTCGACTGCCCTTCCCATTTATATCTATCCTTCATACCCCTCGGCGTATGAATTTCGTACCCTTAGTGGTGCAAAATTCGTACCCAACAAGGTAGAGCTTTTGGCATGAGCTCCAAGGGATCCAAGATTCTGATGGTTGGCTACATGGGATACGAGATTCCTCGTGTGGTCCCCTATATCTACCTACTCCTGCCTACTCCTTCCTAACCACTCCACTATAAATACCCCTCAAACTCACACTTCAAAGCGGTTGGAATTTGGTGATTTAACATCTCTTAAGAGCTCCAAGTAGCCTCCTACATGGCATCAATGCTTTGAGGAAGAAGAAGGACAAAAGTGTCTTTTTCCTAACATATTTATATATGATAATTATGACATTATATAACTTAGAGATGTCATGAGATATTCTCAACCTTGTAACTCTTTGTTATTAATATATTCCAACTACTCTTCCAAAGTGGACGTGGAACTCTATCGAGAACGAACCAATATAAATCTCTTGTGTTATTTATTGCTTTCCGCACTTACTTTCCCATGCAAAACTATAATTCTTAAGTAATAAGAATGTTGGATGTTTACGACATATTTTGCCATCAACAATGTGTAGAACAAAATATTATATATATATATATATATATCTATGTATGTATGTATTTGTATATGTATATATATATACATATTCATAAATATATATCGGCATACATATACATACACTTGATGCAACAGTGTATTTATAATCCATTAATATATTTTTATATAATTTATGCATATTGTTAGCCTACTTTGTGAACTAGGCAACACAAAGCCAAGAAACCAACCATTGAAGAGTATTTTAAGTTATAAGACTTCGGTTCGGATCGGAAGAAAACACCACAATTCAGATTGATAGCAGCGTATTGGTTCGGATCGGATAGAGTTCCCTGTTCGGATCGGATGGCTCTTACTGGATAAATTGGCAAAGCATATCTGATCGGATCGGAAGGCCAATAGATCTCAAACGGATCGGAAAGCCATTTGCTTGCCACGACGCTGCAGCGGAGCGGAGTATGATTAGAGAAGGAGAGACGTCCAAGCCACTCCGGTTCGGATCGGGTATTCCGATCCGACCCCCAACCTGCACGCCTCCGACCCGCACCCATGATCCAGGTTAATCTCCTATAAAATAGCCTGGAGAACCGGACCGGCTATGACTGATTCCTAGCCCTAACGTCCATCTCTTTGATGTGTTGTCAGCTTGATAGTTCATCCGAACCCGAAGAGAGTGCGATGGATGACACGTGTTCCGACCCGGATTGAATCTCAGGCAAATTCACACCTATAAATACCCCATCTAGAGACAAAGAGGAGGATCTTTTTTCAGCACTTTTGAGAATCCAAGTTCCTCCATCATCCGAACTCCATTACTCCCGGAGAATCCAAATCATCTTTCATTTCTTGTTTTAATCATTTGAGCGAACAAAAGTGAGTTGTGAGTGAATCTTACATTGCATTTGTAACTGAATTACTGAATATAGTGAAAACTAAGTGGACGTAGGCATTTCTTCGCCGAACCACTATAAATCTTGTGTGTTCTTTTTTATTTCTGTTTTATTTTACCTTGTTTCTAATCAATTTGGGTGTTGGAACCACATTTGGGTCTAACATTTTGGTGCTTTCACTGAGAATCCTCATCTAAATTCTTTATTTTCCGGGATCTCTTTCTACTTTTTGGACCGTTGAGTTCAAAGAAGTGAATCCTTAAGTTTCTCCGTTTTCTTACATTCGTTGAAGTAATTGTTGAAGACTCATGGCCAAAGGAAAAGGCAAAGAAGTTCAGTCTGTTCAAGGAAATGGAGCTGGCGAAGATCAGCAACATGCTGTTGTAACAAGGTCTCGGGGGCAGAGTTCAGCAGCAGGGAGAATCAATGCAGGAAATCCGAACCGACAGCAAGGGGAGAGCTCCGATCCGATCCGGGTAGGAGACTCTGAAGCAGTGCACTCCCCCAATCTGAACCGACCCGAGTTGCTCGCTGCACACCGATCCGACCAGGCACCCCAGCTCCGATCCGACCCGGCTTCCTACCTCCGATCCGACCCGATGCTTGGTGAAGCTGGAACATCTACTCGAGTCCCCACGAATGCTCCAATTCCAGCTGCCAGGGTTGGAGACCAGATCAATCCATCTGCTCCCATCACTCAAGGAGATTTCTCGCGCTTGCTTGATATGCTTGAGAGCACGAGGGAAGCTATGAGAGTTCATGAGCGCACCAATCTCATGATGCAGGAAAATATGAGGCTCATGAGTCGGGAGATCAATGAGCTCCGCCGGCAAAGAACTCCATCACCGGTTCGTCACACACCCGTAGATCAATCTTCATCTTCTGAGGAAGAGAGGCCCCGTGAACGAAGGCCACTCGAACGACCTCAGAACGTGGAGCAGCTAACGTTTGGATCTTTGGGATCTCGCGAGGATATCGCACGAGCATTAGGAAACGATAGCCCCACTCGGGGGCAAAGACTCCAGTCCCCTCTTCCTGAGATCGACCGGGAACACAGGGAAAGGAATCGAGTAGAGGCAGCTCGAAGAAGAAGGGCATCTCCTGAGCAAGAGCCCCGAAGGAACTCGGACACTAGGGCCAGGGAACCTGAGCAGCCCCTAACTAGTGCCGATGTGCAGGCAATGGTTCGCCGAATTATGTCCGAGAGCCGGAATTATACAAATGAAGACTATGGCATTGAGCGAAGCCATACTCCGTTCACTGACGATATCCTAGACTTCCAGTTTCCCCGACGCTTTAACTTGCCACAAATGGATAAATATAACGGAAGGACTGATCCGGGACAGCATTTAATGAGATATTCGTGGCTCATGAATGCTGCGGCTGCCCCAGATGAAGTGAAGTGTAAAGCCTTCCCAATCTACCTAGAAGATGTGGCATTGTTCTGGTTTACCCGACTGCCTCCTCGTTCGATTTCTAATTACAAAGAACTAAGCGAGCGTTTCATGAACCAGTTCCGATTACATGCCCGAAAGTCCAAGAGTGTTATTGAATTGTCGAGAATCAAACAGGCGCCGGGAGAGACTTTAAGGGCATATTTAGATCGTTTTAACCAAGCTGTAACTGAAGTCAGTGACCCGCATGAGCCCACTATTCTGATGGCATTGAAGGAAGGAGTCGACCCTGAGTCTGAGTTTGGAGACTACCTTTCTGGGAAGACACCCCCCACGAGGGCGATATTCTACGAAAAAGCCGATATTTATTTAAGACGAGAGGAGGCCAGGGAAAACCGGAAGAGAAAGTCCGAGACAGCTTCAAAGGAGAATGTGCAGAGTAATATTTCCGTGAAGCAGTCTGGGGAAAGTTCTGGCAAGGTTGAAGTAAATGTAGGAAATAAGGGTGGAAACAGCAACACTGGAAATGGGGGAAACAACAACAACCGTAATTCGAACGGTAACAGGAGAAACAGAAATAGGGGAAGCGACCCTAACAAAAGGCCCCGATTCCAGAATTACGAGGACTATACACCATTGAATGACACCCTGGAAAATATTTACCTGGATACGTACAATGTGTTGCAGTACAAAAGACCGCCACCTCGTGATTCGACCGAGAAAGAAATGGCGACAGGGAAATTTTGCTTGTTTCACGGAACACATGGACATTCGACCAATGAGTGTCGGCATTTGAGGGATGTAATTGAAAAGTTGCTGCGTGAAGGAAAGTTGGATGAGTACAAGGTTGCCCCGAGGGACAGGGGGCAAGGAGAGCAGGCTCCAAAACAGATCCTACCTGCTCCTAAGCCTACCGCGCAGCAGAAAGGTAAAGGGATTGTCATCAACTCCATAGTAGGCGGACCATACCCGGCAATCCGAAGTTTTAGGTCAATGGACCAATATGTGAATGCTGCCAAGCATCTAGATGTGAATGAAGGTGACGATTTGGAAGATGTCACCCCTATAAAACAACAAAAAACCATGTTCGATGACGTGGTATTTCGCAGCCGAGACAACACGGGGATACAATCTCCCACCAATGATCCGTTGGTTATTACTACCACCATTGGGCCGGCCTTGGTCCATAAGGTATTAGTAGACAACGGAAGTTCCGTTAATATTTTGTTCAAGAAGTCATTTGATCAGATGAAACTTGAGCCCGAAGATCTGAAACCTTGTGAAGGATGGATTAGAGGCTTCAACGGAGCGACGACAGCTCCCATGGGATATATAGAATTGCCCGTGACCCTAGGGCAAGGAGAACGTAGAAGAGTGCGAATGCTTCAGTTCGTAGTATTGGACGTAGATTCGCCCTACAACGCATTTTTAGGGAGACCTGCCCTCGCTGAATTTAGAATTTGTATCGCCCCTTGGTGCTTGTTACTAAAGTTCCCAACTGAAGCTGGAACTGGAGTAATAAGAGGGGATCAGGTCTCTGGACGGGCCTGCTATGTGGCCGAACTGAAGATGTTGATGAAAGGAGTTAATGCTGAGAGTAAGGATGCCTCGTCTCCCTCAAAGGGGGACTCGGCATAGCAACTAGAGAAATTGACCCCAAAGGAGTTGCCCAAAGGAACACCTGAAGACCTGGATCCTAGAAAAGACGAGGAACCAGAGGCTAGGAATGCAACTCCTAATGAAACGACAGTGGAAATTCCTGTTGATAAGGCTGATCCGACGAAAGTTTTGAAGATTGGTTCTCAATTGGATCCACGTCGTGCTGAAGAACTGACGGACTTCTTGAAGGCAAACTTAGATGTGTTCGCCTGGACCCATGCTGACATGTGTGGGATATCACCCTCCATTATCAGTCACAAATTGAATGTAAATCCAAAGCATCCGCCTGTGAAGCAAAAGAGACGCATGCTGGGCCCAGAGAGGTCGGCTGCTCTCAAAGAGGAAGTAGAGAAATTGAAGCAAAATGGATTTATTCGAGATTCGACCTATCCCGACTGGATATCGAATCCCGTCCTGGTAAAGAAGCCAAACGGAAAGTGGCGAACTTGTATTGACTTTTCAGACTTAAATAAGGCTTGCCCAAAAGATAGTTTCCCACTTCCCAGGATTGACCAGCTTGTAGATTCGACAGCAGGTCATGAACTTCTCTCTTTCATGGATGCATATTCTGGATACAATCAAATTCCTATGCATGTACCAGACCAAGAGCATACAAGTTTCATTACGAATTTGGGGTTATATTGTTATGTTGTAATGCCGTTCGGATTAAAAAACGCTGGAGCTACATATCAGCGGTTGGTAAATAGAATGTTTTATGATCAAATAGGAAAAACTATGGAAGTTTATGTGGACGATATGCTTGTTAAATCAAAGCAGTCTTCCAATCATACGCAAGACTTAGCGGAAATGTTTGGTATCTTGCGAAAATACCGTATGAAATTGAATCCTTTAAAATGTTCATTTGGAGTGGCGTCGGGAAAGTTCCTTGGCTTCATTGTGAGTTCCCGAGGAATTGAGATCAACCCTAGCCAGATAGCGGCGATTAGAAATATCGAAGAACCAAGAAGAATTAAAGACGTCCAAAGTCTGGCAGGAAAGGTAGCGGCGTTGAGTAGATTCATCTCTAAAGCCACCGATAAATGTGTTCCCTTTTTTGATTTGATAAAAAGGGGAAAGAAGAACTTCCAGTGGACTCCCGATTGTGTCAAGGCCTTTCAAAATCTGTTAGAGCTATTAGAGAAACCGCCAATCTTATCAAAGCCCGTAGATCACGAAGAACTATTTGTTTATCTAGCAGTCTCGGCTCACGCTGTCAGCACAGCTCTGGTTCGAGAAGAAGACAAAGTACAAAGACCAGTATACTACGTGAGTAAGAAATTAGCAGCGGTAGAGCGCAACTACCCAAAGATCGAGAAGCTTGCTTACAGCCTCCTGATTGCATCCCGAAAACTTCGTCACTACTTCCAAGCCCATCCAATAACCATATACACCGATCAGCCGTTAAGACAGGTGTTGCAGAGACCCGAAGCGTCGGGAAGGTTGATAAAATGGAACATAGAACTAAGCCAGTTTGATTTGAATTTTCAACCACGAAAGTCAATCAGGGGGCAAGCTCTAGCAGACTTTATTGCGGAGTTCACCATTCCAGATGAAGAAATAATCAATGACCGAGTGGTCAAATCCGAGGATAAGCTAGAGATGAATCCGTGGAAATTATATACAGATGGAGCTAAAAATGACCGAAGGTCCGGAGCTGGAATTGTCTTAGTCACTCCCGAGGGACGGTCATTATATTATGCCCTACGGTTAGAATTTTCGGCAACAAACAATGACTCTAAGTATGAAGCCCTGATTGCCGGGCTGAAACTCGCTAAAGACCTCGGAGTAAAAATGATGGACATATTTTGTGACTCTAAGATTGTTGTTTGTCAAGTGCGAGAGGAATTCGCGGCTCGAGGACCTCGACTTATCGCTTACCTCAAGAAAGTAAAAGAGCTATTGAATAGCTTAGAGCGGTACAGCATAACACATATTCCCAGAATTGAAAACCAGAAAGCGGATAGACTGGCAAAAGTGGCTAGTTCTGACAATCCTGAAGGGACCGAGGTAATTCCAATTGAAACATTGGAATCGCCAAGCTTTGAGTCAATGGAAATGGAGTTCGTTCTTGAAGCGGAACCAGAGAAGGAGTCATGGATGACTCCAATCAAGAGTTTTCTTAAGAATGGGACACTCCCATCGAAGAAAAGTGAGAAAAGAGCTGTAGTTCGCAAAGCTGCCAGATATGTTATGCAAGACGATACTCTCTATAGACAAGGATTTTCTATGCCCCTGTTACGATGTATCGCACACGACGACATCAAGCGTGTGCTGAGAGAAGTGCACGAAGGTGAGTGTGGAGATCATACAGGAGGTCAAACTTTAGCAAAGAAAATATTGCGGTACGGATACTTCTGGCCTACGATCAACAAAGATGCAGCTGATTATTCACGACGCTGTGATAAGTGCCAGAGATTCGCCAAAATTCCCAGGGCACCGTCAACCCAGCTTAAATCGATGGTGAGTCCTTGGCCATTTGCCACATGGGGAATTGATATCATTGGAGTTTTACCGATTGCTAAAGGAGGAGCTAAGTATGCGATAGTAGCCGTGGATTATTTCACGAAATGGGTGGAAGCTGAGCACTTGACCAAGATCACAACAAGAAAAGTGATCAGTTTTGTAGTCAGAAATATTATATGCTGGTTCGGGATTCCAAGGACGATTATAACTGACAACGGAACCAAGTTTGATAGCTCTGAATTCCGAAATTTTTGCCAAAAATATAAGATAGACAAGCGATATACTGCAGTTGCCTATCCACAATCGAATGGGCAAGTAGAGGCAGTAAACAAAGTTATAAAATCCATCCTCAAGAAACGGTTGGAGCGTGCAAAGGCAAGATGGGTTGACGAATTGCCCCTAGCTTTGTGGGCATATCGAACAACATTTAAAACGGCTACCGGTCATACCCCTTTCTCTCTCTCCTTTGGTTCAGAAGCAGTAATTCCAGTTGAACTGGAAGTTCCTTCCCACAGGGTTACGTATTATGACCCGATGACGAATCGGGCACTTTTACTTGAGTCTCTCGATGAAGTCGAAGAAAAAAGGGACGAAGCAGACTTGCGTGCAGCAAGACATCGGCGTCAGATGGCACGCTATTATGACAAAAAAGTTCGCCTCAGAACTTTTGAACCAGGAGATTTGGTGCTAAAGAGAGTTTTTCCATCTCTTCCTCATCTCGGCCCAAAATGGGAAGGACCCTTTGTCATCCAACGGAAACTTGATAAAGGAACATTCAAGTTAACGACCGTAGATGGCGAAGAAGTCCCTCGAGCATGGAATGCCCAACACTTAATGCGATATTTGGATTAGAAATGCTATACTTTTTGCTGTTCTTCCTATAAACTCTGTAATAAGGCACGACTTGCCTTGAGAAAATCTGATGATATGAATAAAGAACTATAAAGTGGATGTAGGCTATGACTTAGCCGAACCACTATAAAAATATTGTGTGTTATTTACTTTTATGCATCTACATTCATTAGTTGTTCTGTTATAATTATGAAATACAAGATAACTCAAAGCCTAAAAAAAGGTTGAAAACAGTTTGGACATAAAAAGAAGCACAATGATTATTTGTGCAATAAGACGTAAAAGAATGAGAAAACGACATTCTTAACTCTAACTCTCCAGAGAAAGAGAGAGAGTATAAAAGCGTCTCCGACTGAGCGCTGAAAAAGAAATTTTATTCTTAACTCTAACTCTCCAGAGAAAGAGAGAGAGAGTATAAAAGCGTCTCCGACTGAGCGCTGAAAAAGAGGTTCTCCTCCGAACTCTAACTTTCCAGAAAGAAAGAGAGTATAAAGGCGTCTCCGACCGAGCGCCGAGAAAGAAATCTTTTCCCGTCGAACGACCGGGGAATAAACAAATAACTGAACTCGAACTCTAACTCTTAAGAGAATGAGAGAGAGTATAAAAGAAATGCCAGGAAAAACAACAGGTATTGATGACACAGGAAATGCTATCCCGTTAGAGAATCGGGAGCATTCAGATTGCATAGCTGAGCATTGAATAACTTATGGAAATTGACTGGGGACACATATACATACACATATCTCCCCTTTCCCCAACTTTGTTTCATGACTGTAGACATGCGTTTTTACATAAGTGCAGAACTGCTAACAAATAAACATTGCAAAAAGTGAATTATTTTTATTTACAAATGAATGAATTTGTACAGGGAAATAACTGAAAAAGAAAATGCGGAAGCTGCTGGTGTAGCAGCACTTATTGGTTTACAAAGATGCTAAAAAGACACAGGAGAACCCACTATTTGGGTTTGGGATGAGCCTTCGATTTCTTGGCAGCTTTTTCCGCATCCTTTACTTCCTTCTCGGCTTCAGTCAAGATTCGCTTTGATTTCTTTTTCCCTGAAGATGTAGTACTGGAGCCAGCAGACTTCTTCCCGGAGGGCTGGGCACTGGAATCAAGAGAAGATTTTTTAGCAAGTTCTTCGGTAATAGATCTAGTTGAGAGCTTAACAACTAACCTTGAACCTGCATCTACAACTGCGAGAGGCTTGAGGACCTCAGGGTCTAATTCTTCAGCCTTTAGTTGCAAGCGCTTGTCTTGATCGGCCTTCATGGCCGCCAAGGTAACGTCATCGGCGCTTTTTGACTCTCCGGTTATTGTAACCTCTGGTTCCTCATCATGCCCCTCGTCTCCTCCGTCGTCTTTTAAAGCTGCAATCGTTTCTTCATCATGGGGAGTAGTGACCTTAGTTGGCTCACTTTTTTCCCCTAGGTCTGTTGAAGCAGCCTTGTCTTCCCCTTCTTTGACCCTATCAGCGGGCTCTGTCCCAGCGGTAGCTCCTTGAGCTACATCTGTCTTTGCGGATGATTCAACGCCTACAAAATGAGAAACATTGGTTATCAACTCAGGCGAGAGCAAAGGATTTCTCATCGAACGTTCAGTCATGTAGCCAAAGGTAGTAGTAGCCTTGACAAATTGAGGAGAAAAGATAGGGATACCTTCTGAAGACTTTTCAGCGGGGGTGACTACTACCTCTGGAGTTATTTCAGGAATGGGAGATAGCAAAATTGTCCGGGGAATTCCCGGGTTTTCGGGATCATACCCTTCTACTTTGGGGGTTACAGGAGCAGAAGAAGAGGAGCCGGCTTCAGGAATAGTTTTCTGTTTAGACTTCCGCCTCTCTTCTTCCATGGCCTCAGCAATTAGGCGGCGCCCTTCAGCTAGGCGCTCCGGTTCGTCGTCTCTCAAGTATTTCTCCATCAGCTTATCTTCATCGAGGGAATCGACCTTAAGTTCTTCTTTTTCCCACTCGACGATTTGATTCCACACTTGAACCAGAGTGGATGGATAATCCTCGATCCAGGAAATGTTTCGACGACGAATAATATGCGCGAAGAATTCTATCATTAGCTCGCCGAAACCTTGAATCTCAGCCTCCGCATCAGATAATTGCTTGCGGGTCTCCTCCGCAGATTTAATAGCGCACTCTACATTGCCTTCGGCCAAAGCAGCCCTGTTTTCTGCCTCCAGCAACTTTGAAGCCAAGTCAGCATTCTTCTTTTCTAATTCGGCATTCTTTTCTGCTAACTCGGCGTTTTTCCGTTCAAGCTCGGCATAAGCAAGGTGTGTTTTAGCGGCTTCTGATTTGGCCTCGTCAGCTTGCTTTTTTAGTTCAGAGCGTTCCTGAGTATGAGACTCGAGCAAGTCATGATAACGCTTTTGCATGTCCTCAAACTGTTGTTTGAAATTAGAAGCGTTCTTTTGAGCGACAGCCAGTTGAGCTTGAGTGTCTTCCAAGTCCTTTCCTAAGGCTTTTAAAGCTTTGGCATCCTCCTCCGCAGTCTTTTGCATTGAGTCAGCATTTGTCATTAGAGTGCGGATGATTCTGGAAAGATTGCGAGAATACTTGAACATCTCGGAATATTGTTTTTCTACCAAATCAATTTTTGCCTTAGCCTCATCTGCCCAATTAGAAGAAATAGGTTCAAGGGTAGGTAGGAAAGTCAGAGTCTCGAAGTAGTGCTCGGGAAATTGCTCCTTTAAATATGCCAGCCTTACTGCAGTTGTTGCGTCTGACGGAGGAGGAGCGACGATTGTCAATTCGGTGTCCCTTCCTGAAGAAGATTCTGTAGAACCTTTGTCTGTCCTAGGTCGTTTAGTAGTAGGGACCTTTTGCTTGCTTCGAGACCCGGTTTCCTTTGGAGGAGTTTTCTCTCTGCCCCGTTTTTCATGGGAGGAAGTGGAATCCCTGGATGGTGGTCTATCCTCCTCCCTACGACCTTGATAGCTCTTGTATTTCTCTTGTTCAGATCGGACTGGTGATCGGGAACGTGAGGTTCGAGAACGGTAGGAATCATAAGGTCTTCTCTCCTCCCTACCACGATCATCCCGACGATCATGCTCGACATCCTGAGGAGGATTGAACATGCTGCGACGAAGCTTTCTTATATCATAGTAGGATCGAGACATTGAACCTGCACGATAAAATAAACGAAGTTTAGAATCAATGGATTCATGGAGAAAGAAGTGCAATGAATGCTAATGCTGTGGTGTAAAGTGCATCCTAAGTGGTGTGTGTCCCCCCAACCAACCCGAGTCTGAAGCTAGACTGGTGCGGGCAGGCTCTTTGGCCTTAGCGGGAGTAGTTTCTTCGGAAGAAGTGAAGACTAAAGGATCCTTCCTGAAATCCTCTGAAGTATAGATAGCCTCAGGCAAGGGGAGATCCCCCAAACCCTGAAATATGTGCTCATCAGTGCTAGGAACATCCCCTTCGGAAGCGTGAAGTGGTAACTCTCGGGAAGACTTTGACTTGTCTGGAGAAGTAGTTTCCTCGGGGGCAATATACCCTTCACGATGCTTTTTGGCCAGATTAGCCAATTCATCATCTTGTGTGGAAGAGGGAGAAGGTGAAGTTTGAAGAGGAGTTGCAGGAATTCCCGAGCCTTCTCCCATCTCTGGAACTGTTTCCACTGGAGGAATGTATGCATAAGGGACCGTCCCATGACCGATGCTACGGAAAACGGATAGCAGCCCGTGAAAATGAAGGTATTCATCTTTAAGGACCTCTTCGATAGTCAGGAATTTTTGATCGCCATTAAGAAGATGGCGCATCCGATCAAAGAACACTTGGTCTGATATTTGTTTGGGATTGTCGACTGCAAACAAAAAAGGAAAACAGATCAGAGTGATGATTCAAATGTATAGAGTCCGGGTTCAGAAAATCAGTGCTTTACTTGATTTTGTCCATCTCCTAGCGCATCCAGACTGTTGCTTTATATAGAACCATTCTAATCTGGAGTCTCCGGCTTTACTGCTAAATGGTACAGAAATTATCTTTCTCTTCGGGACTGATTCGAAGTAGCAGAAGGATGGAGTCTCTCTAGTCCGATGTTTGAAATTATAGAAGAAATGAACATCATCGAACGTGAGCTCTACGCCAAGAATTTCACGATATGCTATGAATAAGGTATGCAGATAGGCATATGAATTGGGATGCAACTGCATGGGGGCAATCCGCATTTGTCTTAAGAAGTCAACAATGAAAGGCGAGAATGGAGGAATGGCGCCAACCATGCACATCAGCCGAGTAACCGTCATATATCCTTCTGGAGGGTTGTGGGGACGGTCAGAGCGTGAGGGCACTAGGGTGTCCCTTTTCATTATTCCATACTTCAAGCAAATTCTAATAAGTCGGTCGTTGTCAATTGTCGATTCTACGGAATCTGGAGGTGACTCCAATATAGTGGCTGAGTCAAATTCATCGGGTGCTCGATTGTCACCAATCCCTCCTTCCTCCTCAAAGCCTAGGGAAACTTCGGTCTCTGAAGACGCTTCGTCGCTTTCCCGATGACCAATTCCGTAATCTGGACCCTCACTGTCCCATTCCGGATCGGACGAAGAAGATATATCCTCAAGAGTGATTTTGCTAGAAGTTTCCGGAGCTTCGTTCCTTTTAGCTAGACGGGAAGAGCGTCTGGGCCTCATTGTCATGGAACTATTGAAGAAGTAATAGCACGGATTAGAGTAGATTATCCCGTGTCCCCCTTTTGTGTGTGTGTGTGAACTAAAGTGTGTGCAGCAAATGTGGGAGATACAAAATAAAAGTACAGCAATGTAAGACGAAGCTTTAAAGAGGAGGTGATAGTCAGCGTTGTTCTTAATTCTCGTTTATGTTCACAAGGCACTATCCTAACTGTCCGCGAAGCATATTCGTCTAGAGTAAGTGTTGATTGAATTAGTTGAATAGTCTTTGTGTGCCAAGTTTGGTACGTTCGGTTCGGTTCGGATATGCATATGACAACTGGCTCAATACAAATGCGGATAACAATCGGTTCGGATGCCTCATTAAAGCATGGTCAGTTCAAGACGAGGGAAGCAACGGGTTCGGAAGCAGGACTGATCTGATCGGATCGGGTGACCCGATCCGAACCGAACCAGTATCGCCTAACCGGACCATTAACTTCAACCTCTTATCCCATTCACTTCTCCGACCCGAACCGACGTTTTCTTTCCTTCCTGTTTTTCTGAAGTCTGAAACCCGAACCGATTCCCCGTCCTTCTCCTTCCTTTTTGCTCCTTCGTCTTCTACCCGAACCGACTCCAGTTGGTCACCACGCTCCTCATCCTCTTCTTCTTTTCCCCCCTACTCACAAACGAGTCCGTTTTATCACCAAAGCTATCGTTAAGGGCAGATATTTGCCCTCTCCAGCCTCGCGACGCCTCGAAGTGACGGCGCATCCACCAGTAACGACGTGGAGTTCAGGCGAAGCTCTGTGGCTAAACCATTCCAATCGACCGCAAATTGAAATCAAGTACGTTTACTACGATGTTATTCGAGATTAAAAAGCTACCTATGTGCTTGATTTAAGAAATCTACGAGGAATGATTTCTGAGTTTTGGAGTTTTTAAAGTTTTCAATGCTGTGGTTGGGAGCGGCAGTAAAAAAGAAGAAGGAAGGAATGAAGACGATGGTGAGTTTATAAAAGGAATGGTGTTGACTCCTCGTCTTCCTATTTTGTCTCACCCGCTCGGACCGGAATGAAGGCCCAGGAGCACAACTCTCTCTGAAGGCCCAATGTCTAAGAGCTAAATCAACGAGAACGCTTCGGATCGGACGCCGAACCGAATGGAAATCTGTGCCTTACTCCAGACTGTTCTGATTCAAGAACTAGCATTTAAGCAACGTCAAAGCACGCTTTGTACAACAGAAGCATCCTTTGAGGGGGCAAAATGTTAGCCTACTTTGTGAACTAGGCAACACAAAGCCAAGAAACCAACCATTGAAGAGTATTTAAGTTATAAGACTACGGTTCGGATCGGAAGAAAACACCACAATTCAGATTGATAGCAGCGTATTGGTTCGGATCGGATAGAGTTCCCTGTTCGGATCGGATGGCTCTTACTGGATAAATTGGCAAAGCATATCTGATCGGATCGGAAGGCCAATAGATCTCAAACGGATCGGAAAGCCATTTGCTTGCCACGACGCTGCAGCGGAGCGGAGTATGATTAGAGAAGGAGAGACGTCCAAGCCACTCCGGTTCGGATCGGGTATTCCGATCCGACCCCCAACCTGCACGCCTCCGACCCGCACCCATGATCCAGGTTAATCTCCTATAAAATAGCCTGGAGAACCGGACCGGCTATGACTGATTCCTACCCCTAACGTCCATCTCTTTGATGTGTTGTCAGCTTGATAGTTCATCCGAACCCGAAGAGAGTGCGATGGATGACACGTGTTCCGACCCGGATTGAATCTCAGGCAAATTCACACCTATAAATACCCCATCTAGAGACAAAGAGGAGGATCTTTTTTCAGCACTTTTGAGAATCCAAGTTCCTCCATCATCCGAACTCCATTACTCCCGGAGAATCCAAATCATCTTTCATTTCTTGTTTTAATCATTTGAGCGAACAAAAGTGAGTTGTGAGTGAATCTTACATTGCATTTGTAACTGAATTACAGAATATAGTGAAAACTAAGTGGACGTAGGCATTTCTTCGCCGAACCACTATAAATCTTGTGTGTTCTTTTTTATTTCTGTTTTATTTTACCTTGTTTCTAATCAATTTGGGTGTTGGAACCACATTTGGGTCTAACACATATTATACATATATAGGGATATGCATTTACGTGGTTTTTAATATTTATCTTTACCACTAGTAAAGGGAAATTAATGAATAGATTTCTAGGTGCCTTATCAAAATCTTGAAAATACCGACATCTATCAAGAAATGTCACAATTTGCAATCTCCATCACCATCTTCTTTTTGACTACCTATCAATGAATTTTCACATCCAATTTGTCACCAACATCGCCAATAATTTGAAATAAAAGTGTAGCGGCTACTAACTATTTTGCACCTTACTTCTAGTTCTTGAAAGAGTGCATTAATGGAAATTGGATGTTAAATGGTAAGTTTCAGCTATACTCAAGAGGAAATGTTTTTCCATTATCAAATGCGAGCTGGAAGAAGACTGTGATAGGATTCTAGCATTAGGACCATATTTTTATAGTAAGAGGCTGATAGTTATGAAAAATAATGCAACTTGGTGTGAGTTTATCTCGTGAGTTCCTACATTCTATACCAATATGAATAAAATTACCTAACTTAAGCCTTAATTTTGGTTTGTGGAGGGAATTAATAGGATAATTTTGTTTTTAGTCATCATGTTAAGCTAGATAATATTACAAAAGAAGTTATTTGCATATCATATGCTAGGGTATTAGCTGAAGTTGATTCTGACTTTAAATGCCCAAAACTCATACCAATTCAATGTAATGATGGAAATACTATATAACAAAGTGTGATATATGAGTGGGTTCCTAAAGCTTGTTCGAATTGTAGTATCTTTGGTCATTCAAGTATAGTTATTAAATCCTCTAAGGTGCGGACTCCCAAAGAAAAACATGATATTGACAATGGTATGGAAATTATACATTAAATGTAGTTTCGGATAAAATGGCAAAGACAATTCTAGAAAGGTTCTAAAAGAAAATAAGATTGTTTCTAGTTCAATGTAGAGAAATGAAATTAGTAGATCCAATCCCTTAATGGTGCTCTTAGGTAATAACATTTGCATGCAAGACATAAGTGAGAATGTCAATGCCGGTATTAATTCTACAGGGGTGGCTGTGATGTTTAATGAAAAAAATGGTTGTGAAACACAGTAGAAAAAAAATTGGTTAGCAAGGATAATGTTATGGAACAAATAGTTTCAGCTTGTTCAGAAGAAAATACTGGCCAAAATAAGGTTGTTAATTTACCCACTTATGATCAATATGGTTTGAATATTAATAATGTCCAGATCACTAAAGATGACATAAGGAAAGTAAAGGAGAAATCTAAATAGATTTTGATGCAACAAAATCTAATTCTGGCAAAGATCTGAAGATGCATTTATTGAAGAATCTAACAGTTTCTCGGATTGTTTCAAAAGCAAAAGATCCAAATTTAGGAAGGGTAAATTCGAGAAGGTTAGTATAATCATGAGTGGTGAACCCCTAGTAAAAACTAACAGAAAATGGCTTAAGTTAATATCTCAAATACACTCCAGATCAAAATCCAAGAAGGAAAGAGAAGATAGTAATGGGATCTCGAATGGAAGCATTTGTAAAAAGTAAGTTCCTCATTTATTGTGCCATAGATTGCCTACTATAGCAAAAATCCAAAGTGTTGCTAGGTACAATGTTGCCATAACGATGCTGATTTTTGTCTATGGCAATGCAAGCTTCAACGTGTTAGCATAGATATCAAACATGTGTTGCAGTAGCTACGTGAATAAAATTATCAATCCGCATCAACACGATCCAACAGTCTAGGTCAGTGATCGTGTAAAATAGTGTTTAAGGCGGGAAGAAAAAACAAAGCGGCAAAACACTTAGCAAAATATTAAGGGGTTTCAGTCGAAATCTTAACAAAATACTCCACTGCTCAACCTCTCAAAAACTCACACGCAAGTTCAAGTAGGGCTAAAAGTTCAAGTTTAATAGCTTAACTGGGGTTTGATTAGGGCAAGTTCGAGTTCAAGATCAATTAAGGCTTTGGTGTTCTAATTATGTCTTCAATTAGAGTTTGTTTGGGTTTCAAATTTCAAGTAGTGTTTTGATTTATTCTGCTGCTTAAGGTATCACTCAATGTATATTTAGATTATTTTTGATTTGATTGTTTTATTGTCTAATTGACTGATTTACTTTGCATTCAGGTGTAATCATATTCCTGATTTTATTTTAGTGTTTGTCTTTGTCCTTATAGTCATGACTAAATGATATGTATTTATGTTATTTGTTTCTCAATTAGTGATGGACGACGAGGGAAAACTATGGGCTGAACTTCCTAAGTTCGATGAAGGATGCAATAGTGGAGTGAAACTTTTTATTCAAAATATTTTTTCTAGATTCGTGGTAGGTGATGAAATTACATCCCCTTGCAAATAGTGTCATAATCGCAAGAGACATTGTCAATAGGTCGTCTATAACCATCTGATTTGGATTGGTCCATCTGAATTGTATGTGAAATGGATGCATGACATTTCCTGTTTAGATCCTAAAAGCAGTGAAAACGATATGGATTGTGAAGCAGGAATAAATTTTGGAGATAATCTCGATGACTACTTGTGAAAATATGCAGAAAAATAAAGGTGGATCTTCTGATGGATCAAATCGAATTGATGTCAATGCAAGAAATTTTCATCAACGTGTTGAAGAGGTAAAGCAACCATTAAATCCTAGTGTACTAAATTTTCGTGATTATGTTTCATTATCATACTTTATTCTTTAAAATGCCTACATAGAATCACCGAGTCTGTATTCAACAATTTATTAGAGTTGATAAAAGAAGATTGTCCACAAGCCCACATCCTTTTATCTTTCAATGCAACCAAATATATCATTGAAGATTTAGGCCTCGATTACCAAAGAATACATGCATGTCCAAATGACTGCATGCTATATTGGGCAGAAAATGAAAAGGAAAATAACTGCAAAACTTATGGTTTTTCAAGATTGGTTATGTTGTTAGGGAACACAGAATGCGGATTTTAAGGCAAAACTAAAACTAAAGGGGTTAATAGTGTTTATAAGAAATTTTTGAAAATCTAAAACTTATAAGATCTTCTATATGTATCACACAACCTAGAGATGATCACAAACACAGAATCAAACACAAACACAGAAATAACAAAAATAAAATGCAGAAAAAGAAAGAACACACTGGATTTTATACTGGTTCAGGTTATTCATACGCCAAGTCCCACGTAACTTTGGATTGCACAGAGTTTTGTTACTATATCAATATCCATGTAAAATCCCCTTGATTTCCCGGCTACAAGGTTAACACGGCTCCAACCACTCTTGATGTCACGGCTAGAAGATTACCACCGCTCCCTCTTCCGTGATTTCAGGGCTATAATAAACACATCCTTTCCCAAACACTTCCCAAATGATTACAACAGTTCTATAACTCTTCAATAACACTTCAATTCAGAGAGTAATGAGTAGAGAGTGAGAAAAGAAGAAGTTTTATGTAATTAGAATAGAAATCGGGAATGTAGAAGTGTAGAAATCAATAAAATAAGAAATATTAATGGAGGAATGAAGAGGGGTGAAGATGCTGAAGAAGAATAGTTAAAAAAAATTGAATTCAACCCCTATTTATAAGATTTGAAAGATTGCAACGCTTCTGGAATGTTACAAATAAAGAAAAGACACTTCCTTTGAAAGTTGAAAACATAACAGTTGTATGTCAACACATATATGCATGGCGACATATATACTTAAAATGTTTGAATTTTGAACTTTTCAAATGTTTGAATATATATACTATTCTGGAAATTCTTTAATTAAAACATAGTGAAATAAACGAGTGTTATAAAGTATAAAATCATATAGAAATATAAATATCAATTATATAAGCATATTTATTAAATTATAAGGTTTAAAACTATATAAATATAAAACCATAAAAGTATACAACTATATAAATATATATAAACTTATATAAACTTTAAAACTTATATTTGAAATCATAAGTAAAATGGAAAAACAATTTGAAACTAGAATTTGATTTTTGAAAATCAGAATTTGAAAAACTGAATTTGAACCATGAGTGCTATTCAGAGTCTTACATATAAACTAGATTCTATTACTAACTTTGTCTTAAACACTTGAACTCTTGAAATCTTGATTACTCATGAGTCTTGAATCTTCTCCGAATCTTGAAACTCTAAAACTTTGCAGTCTTCAGTATTAATTCCTGTATAAAAGTCCCGCGTATACATGCATATATATATATATATATATATTCCAGATAGAAATGTTAGTATATATTTCATAATCATGGATAATTGAAAAAAGTTGTTGTCATCAAAACTCCATTGTAACACCCCGTATGTTGAATAACTTGTTATAATATAAATCAGGGCAGAATTAAATTTTAAGTTCTGAATCAGGGGAAACGGGCTATGCCATTGCGTTCGTCTCGGAAAAATACGCGAAATAGAGTCCGAGTTTTTGTAAATCGGAGTCCGTATGACCTAGTTATGGCCCATGTAATTTTTCAGAAAATTCTAAGTTCAAAACAGATTTAAATTTCAAGTTCAAAATTCAAAAAATCAGGCCAGGCGGGCTAGGCGGGAAAATTCCCGCCAGCCACCCCAAGTCGACTGGGGAGTCGACTTAGGAGTCGACACGGCTGGACCCAAGTCGACTGCCCTGTCGACTTGGGAGTCGACACAGGTGGCCGGGCAGTTTTGCCTGGTGCACCATTTGAGTGAATTGGTCAGGTTTGGGCTGTGTTTTGGGGCTTGTGACGAGATCTGATGGCTCTAAACTAATCTAGGATTAATCTAAGGGCCTAAACTACATCCTAAATCTATAAATACACCCTAAGACTACCCTAATCCATACTAAAAATAGTTACAACGTCATCATGCCGTCAAAATGCAACTTGAAGGAGCCTCCATCAATGTTTAGAAAAAGATAGCTTGTCAAATCAACTTCTAATCAACTTTAGCAACTAAATCTTCTTCATAGGAGTGCTAATCAACAAGTTGTGAGTTTCTATGCCTTTAGCAAGCAATTGCTAAACTAATTATGATAGGATATAATGAGGTTATGGTTATGTATGTGGATCAATGCAAGTTATGTTATCATATGCTATGTGTTCATGATGCTAGTTATGCAAGTTTTATGCTATATGTTCATGATGCTAGTTATGCAAGTTTTATGCTATATGTTCATGATGCTAGTTATGCAAGTCTTATGCTATATGTTCGTGATGATAGTTATGCAAATCACTATGATAAACATTGGTCCATTATGACACCATGTTATGCAAGTTTGGTGTTTGATTATATGCAAGTTCATATATGACATGTTATGCAAGTTTGGTGTTTGATTATATGCAAGTTCATATATGACATGTTATGCAAGCTTGGTGTTTGATTATATACAAGTAACATGTGCAAGTTTACACCTTTGTATGATATGCATACATATGCAAGTTTACCCCTTTGTATGTCATGCATTTATATGCATGTTTACCCCTTTTTATGATATGAGTAAGATATGCAAGTTCATCCCTTTTTAGACCTATGACATGTATGCAAGTTTATCCCTTTATGATAGGTCTATGACATGAACATTTATGCAAGTTACCCTCTTTATGACATATGTGATTCATGCAAGTTTGGGTTGGTTATTTATGCTAGTTGGGTTTAATGCTATGGTCATATATGCAAGTTGACACCTTTAAAACCCATGTTGATGCTAATGTTATGCAAAGTGGAACCCATTGTGTTTGCGATGAATCTTCCCTTTTAAGTATGTCATGTTAGTGTATTACGTAGGGAATGATGGGGTTAATATTCATGTTAACAAAATTGTGGTGAAATGGGTATGATGTTGCATACCATATGTGGATAGACATAATTGAGTCAATTATGTACATCATTAAATTGGAATTAATTAGGGAAAATTAATTCAAAATATGGGGGTGATTAATTAGGTGTAATTAAACGACTAAGACACGAGGTTGGACCCTTTTGTAGCATAAGACTGCCCGGACCCGACCGGCAAATCCAGCGGCTACAAATGATTGGCCCAATGCGAGAGGTCTTAGGCATAAACTAAATACGTGACAAGTGTAAAGACACGAGGTTAGACTCTGTTATGGCGTAAGGCTGCCCGGACCCGACCGGCAAATCCAGCTGCCATAAAAGACAGTCTAATGTGAGAGGTCTTTACAAAGGTTACGTTCTTAATCAATTAAGAAACACTTAATTAGATAAGCATGTAGTGGGGCATGAGGGGTTAAGTGGGTGCCTTGGGTGGCATGTGGAAATCAAGTAAGTGCCTTGGGTGGCATGTGGAAATCTAATGGGTTGCCTTGGGTGGCAATACAAAATACGATTAGAATACTTAACCAAGTGGAAACATGTAATTAAACATGATTAAAGGGCTAAGTGGGATGCACTAGAAAAAGGGACAAGCTTAGGTGGGTAGCTTGTGGGGGCCCATTTCAACCAGCAACTCATATGTATCTTTGTGGGCCCGACCCATGTCGAGGACGGGACACGCGTACTGGGCTTGACTATAAGAGTCCAAAACGGGTTAGCGGAGGCAACGCAAGTCCAACGGGTTTCATATGCGTGTGTGGACCCGGGCTGGTAGGTATGACGTTGTTGCATCGTGTAGGTATAAGTCGTGCACCGTTGATTGTATCGGGTTGCCACTTTGGGGAGTGATACACCCCATTGTGGGGCCAGCACGGGTATCTACGTTAGGGAGCCGATCGCTTAGGGAGTAGTGGGTACACCTAGTGGAGATAGGGGCAGACGGCACCTATGTGGTCAGCTAGGGGTACACGAAACTACTAGTTATATTTTCTAAGTCCATGGGTGGGATCAACCTTTAAGTAGGAATGACTGGTGTGGTGCAGTGTAGTAATTACCCTTGTGTGGGTAGATGCGTCTTTTCCGATATCTTAGTTCAGCCTATGTCTAGTTGGCTGCTTAGTGTAGTCATTTATCCCCAGTCATTACCGTACCAAGTTTATATCATACCCTAATTACTTTAATGATTGTATTGTTAAAGTTATAGGACTCGCTCAGACTTATGTCTGACCCCGTTGTTTTTATCTTTTTCCCAACCCTGAGGTGCTCAGAGTGGGCCTAGCACTAGTGGGCTTTGATCAGATTGCTTTATCTATCTTTTGGAGCTTGGACCGTTGATGTAAAGCTCAGCTTATCTTTTCTATTATGGCTATTAGTTATGTAGTGGGATTATGTACTTATGCTTTTATCAGGATGGATATTTAGTACTTGACTCTTGTTCTAGTTGGTTTTGGTATTGTAACCAAACATGTTTATCTTCTGCTGCAATGAAATGATGTTTTAGATTTTCAAGTATTATTTATATCTGTCATGTTGTAATTTTTCTGTTCTATATTCACTTAAAATACTCCACCGAAGTTAGGGCATTCCCTTAGTGAGTGACCTTAGCGGGTGTGGGGTGTTACACGTGGTATCAGAGCTGAAGGTTATCAGAACAGATAATTTTTTTAGAAAAACTATTTTTCTAAAAACATTTTTGGAAGAAGTATTTTCAAAAACTTGTCTTTTAAGAGAAAAGTTTTTGAAAGAAAAGCATAATCCCCAATTGCCATATCTTTATCTTTCGAATTTTCCGTTTTGAATCTTTCCTTTTTCATTTCAGCATGGCTGAAGATCTTAACTTTCCGGAGGGTGTAGCGATAACAGTATGGTATAGGAGAGTGATGGAGGCTAGGGCCACCGCTGCGGGTCCAACAAATGTTCCTCCACCACCAGTTGCACCCGATCTTCCTCCCCCTCCTCCTCCTCGCGCGGATACTTTTGCTAAGACTTGCAAGGAATTCAAGGCTATGGGAGGGAAACCTTTTCAAGGATCGGAAACTTTTGTGGAAGCTAGGGATTGGCTTAAGGAAACGGAAGAGTTGATAGACATCTTTGAGATGGAAGAAGGAAAGAAAGTCAAGTTAGTTGCTTGGTTAATGAAGGGAGAGGCCTCGTTCTGGTGGGAGGTCACTAATGGAGAGCGCCCTGTTGACTCTTGGGCGGATTTTAGACAAAGGTTTGTGGCTAAGTTTCTCTCAAGGGCCGAAGAAAACCTGTATATGGAAAGGTTCTTGACTCTAAAGCAAGGAAACCTATCAATGAAGGAATATGTCAACAAGTTTAATCAGTTAGCAAGGTTTGGCATAGACATGGTGAATACACCGGAGAAGAAGGCTTTGAGGTTCGTTAAAGGCTTGAATGAACCGATGCATGGATTGGCTATGACTCACATCCCTATGGGGGCCACCTTTGAGAAGCTAGTAGACATGGCACTTATGCACGAGGAAGAGAAGGGTCCCAATGCTAATAAGGCACCCGAGAAGAAAGGAGATCAGAAGAGACCTCGACAACAACAGCAAAACAAGGGTGGGAAAGGAAACAGTGGTAAGGGAAAGAAGATGTGCTTCAATTGTGGGACACCAAGCCACCTAAGCAAAGATTGTCAGAAGAAGAAGAAGACTAGCTGCTTCCACTGTGGCGAAGCAGGGCATCTAGTGAAGGACTGCCCTAAGAAGGGGCAGTGGACGGGATCTACCTCAGGGGGACAGGTGCAAGCTCTTATGGCACCAGGTCAGGCAAGGGGGCAAGTTCAGGCTCTCGCGGTTCCACCGATTCAGGAAAGAGGTAGAACTATTTCTGTTGAAAGTCTGGTTTTTCTGTTTGATCATCCTGTCCGTACTTTATTCGACTCTGGCGCATCGCATTCGTTTATCTCATCATCATTAGTTGAGTCACTGCACTTAGACACCAGTCTAGTAGATGATCCCTTGGTTGTTTCAAACCCAATTGGGGGCTCCACTTATTTGTCCATGATATGTTTGGGTTTGAAGATTTCTATACTTAGCGTTGAGTTTAGATGTGATGCTTTTGTTTTGGGCTTCACGGGCTATGGGTTGATTTTGGGCATGGACTGGTTATCCAGTAATGGTGCCGTTCTTGATTGTGAAAGGAGAGTTGTTAGGCTCATGACCCACTTGGGTAAGACTCTCGAGATCTCTTGTAATCCCATGGATTCTGTTATGCTAGGTTATCTTGAATCGCTTGACGCTTCGGTCGAGAGTTTGCGATCTGTTAGATTGGTCCGGGAATACTCGGATGTGTTTGAGGAGGTGAAGGGCTTACCTCCGAAGCGGGAGATAGACTTTCGAATATATCTGGTAGACAATGCTAAACCAGTATCTTTGCCAGTGCGCCACATGGCTCCTCGTGAGAGGAGGGAACTCCATAAGCAAGTATGGGAGTTGCTTGAGAAGGGGTTCATAAGACGAAGTATGTCGGAGTGGGGTGCTCCAGTGGTTTTTGCCATGAAGGCGGATGGGTCCCTCAGACTTCGTGTAGACTATAGAGAACTCAATAAGCTTACAAAGAAGAATAGACACCCATTGCCGAGGATTGATGATCTCTTTGATCAGTTGGTTGGCGCCTTAGTGTTTTCGCAGTTGGACTTAGCCACGGGGTTTCATCAGTTGAGAGTGGCTGAGGATAATATAAAGAATACTGTAACACCCCGAATTTCGGTTAATGCTAAAATTCACTAATTACAGAATAACTAATCCCAGATGTGGGAATCAAGGGTAACGGGTTGCGTCATTGCGTTCGTCTCGGAAAAATACGCGAAATAGAGTCCGAGTTTTCGAGAATCGGAGTCCGTATGAAAGAGATATGGACGAACGAAGTTAGGCAGAAGAACCCGGAACAGGCCAGAAATGCACTGGCGCACTTGTGAAGTGCGCCAGAACAAAAATGCACTGGCGCACTTGTGAAGTGCGCCAGTACAAAAAATAGACTGGCGCACTTGGGAAGTGCGCCCGTGCCGAGCCAAGAAACCTGCACAGTTTCTAGAGAGTTCTGTGGTTGGGTGCACCAGTTTGGGGTTTGGGCTTGGTCTTAGGGCTGATTTCTGGAGAGTTCCGAGATCTAAGGGTCCTAATCTAATCTAGGGTTAATCTAAGGGTCTAAAATGCAACCTAATCCTATAAATAAGACCACAACCCTACCCTAATTCATTCATAATTAAACCTAGTAACTAAACTATGGCAAAATGAAACTTGATCATGGCCTCCACAAATCAATGAAGGAAAGCAAGCTAATCAACCTCTCTAATCAACTTCTCAATCCATTCTAAGCATCTTAATCTTCTTCATTTGGAGTGCAAATTGCTAGTGGTGAGTTTCTATCACTTTGATGATCAATTGTTAAGATAAGTAGATTAGGTGTAATGAGACTTATGGTCTTGAATGCGGATTTGTGAGTTTGAATCATTTGTAATGATATGCTAATCTATGTATAATATTAATCCTATGTTGAATATGTAAGTTTATGCAAGTTGAATATGTGAGTTTATGCATGTTGAATATGTAAGTTTATATGAGAGTTTATGCAAGTTGGATATGTGGGTTTATGCATAATAAGTAATTGATTTCATGCAAGTTAAGTATGTGGTTTATGCATGATGAGTATGTGATTCTATGTATGCTAAGTAGGTGATATTATGCATAATGAGTATGTGATTCTATGCATGCTAAGTAGGTGATATTATGCATAATGAGTATGTGATTCTATGCATGCTAAGTATATGATATTATGCAAGTTTAGTATGTGATTCTATGCATGCTAAGTATGTGATAATATGCATGATTAATAAGTTGTTTTATGCATATTTAACAAGTGGGTTTATGCATGTTTAACAAGTTCATGTGCAAGTTACATGTATGATAATATATGCTATGCAAGTTACATGTATGTTAATATGCAAGATATGCTATGCAAGTTACATGTTTGTTAATATGCAAGTTACATGTATGTTAATATGCAAGATATGCTATGCAAGTTACATGTTTGTTAATATGCAAGTTACATGTATGTTAATATGCAAGATATGCTATGCAAGTTACATGTTTGTTAATATGCAAGTTACATGTATGTTAATATGCAAGATATGCTATGCAAGTTACATGTTTGTTAATATGCAAGTTACATGTATGTTAATATGCAAGATATGCTATGCAAGTTGCATGTTTGTTAATATGCAAGTATGTGAATGCTTATATGCAAGTTCAACATGTTATGCAAGTTATGTGTGCTTATGTAAGTTATGTGAATGCTTATATGCAAGTTCAACATGTTATGCAAGATATGTGTATAATAATATGCCAGTTCATATGCGATATGTTATGCAAGTCATGTGCGATAATATGCAAGTTTGGGTTAAATGTAGTTGGGTTAATATATGCTCATATATGCAAGTTGACATCCTCTTAACCCATGACAAAGTTATATACTAAGATTTGGTTAAACCCATGATATTTGCGATGGATCTTCCCTTTATTTATGTCGTGAAATGAGAACGATTTGCGTGGGGAACGATGGGGTTAATAAATATGTTAATTAAAGTATGATTGGGTATGATTAAGCATACCATAAAAATAAATAAATTAACATAAGTGGGAATTTACCTATTGAGTTAGGTCTACCCCATGGGAATTTACCTATTGAGTTAGGTCTACCCATGTTATGAAAAACTTGATATTAATTAGGGATAATTAATATAAATTATGAGGGTGATTAATTAGGTGTAATTAATCGACTAAGACACGAGGTTGGACTCAGTTGTAGCGTAAAACTGCCCGGACCCAACCGGCTTAACCAGTTGCTACAAATGTTAGCCCAATGTGAGAGGTCTTAGGCACAAACTAAATACGTGATTAATGTAAAGACACGAGGTTAGACTCGGTTATGACATAAGGCTGCCCGGACCCAACCGGCTTAACCAGCGGTCATAAAAGATAGTCTAATGTGAGAGGTCTTTATGAGGATCACGGTCTTAATTAATTAAGAAACACTTAACCATATAAGCATGTAGTGGGGCTTGAGGGTTAAGTGGGTGCCTTGGGTGGCATGAGAAAACTAGTGGGTTGCCTTGGGTGGCAATAGAAAACACGATTAGAATACTTAACCAAAGTGGAACATGTAATTAAACATGATTAAGGGGTTAAGTAAGTGCCTCGGGTGGCATGTGGGAATTAAGTAAAGGACTTGGGTGTCATGTGGAAATCTAGTGGGTGCCTTGAAAGGTAATTAAAATATGATTAATGACTTAACCAAAGTATTTATAACATGTAAGTAGACATGGTTAAAGGGGTTAAGTGGGATACACTAGATAAAATTAACAAGCTTAAGTGGTAGCTTGTGGGGGCCCATCTCAACCAATATCCCAAACGTATCTTTGTGGGCTCGACCCAAGTCGAGTGACGGGACACGCATATTGGGATTGACTATAAGAGGCCAAAAACGGGTTAGCGGTGGCAACGTAGGACCAACGGGTTTCATATGCGTGTGTGGACCCGGGCTGGTTAGTAAATCGTTGTTGCATCGTGTAGGTATAAAGCCGTGCACCGTTGATATTATCAGGTTGCCACTTGGGGAAATGATACACCCCATTGTGGGACCAGCACGGGTATCTACGTTAGGGAGCCGATCGCTTGGGAGTAGTGGGTACACCTAGTAATGATAGGGGCAGACGGCACCTATGTAGGGGTACCAGAAACTACTGGGTAAAAATTACTAAGTACATTTAGTGGGATCAACCTTTAAGTAGGAATTAATCTTAGGTAGGTAAAACTGGTGTGGTGCAGTGTAGGAATTACTTTTGGGTGGATAAGTCTGGGGCGGTGTAATCTAGTAATTATCCTTGGGTGGATAAATGCGTCTTTACGGTGATCTTAGTTTATCCTAAGTTTACCAAGCTGCTTAGTGTAGCCATTCATCCCCAGTCGTTACCGTATATCAACTTATGTCTTCTCTGGTTATTTTAATGATTGTATTGTTAGGGTTATAGGACTCACTCAGACTTATGTCTGACCCCGTTGTTTTTATCTTTTTCCCCCAAACCCAGGTTATTAGAGTGGGCCTGGTGCTAGTGGGCTTTGATCTGATTGCTGTATCTATCCTATGGAGCTTGGACCTCTGAAGTGAAGCCGAGCTTATCTTTCCTTTTATGGCTATTAGTTATGTAGTGGGATTATGTACTTCTATTTTATCAAGATGGATATTATGTACTTGACTCTGGTTTATGGTTTTGTGATGTAACCAAACATGTATTACTTTCCGTTGCAATGAAATGATGATTTAAATTTTCAAGTATTATTTATATTTGTCTTGCTGTAATTTTACTGTTCTATATTCACTTAATATACTTCACCGAAACTAAGGCATTCCCCTGGTATGAGTGACCTTAGCGGGCGTGGGGTGTTACACGTGGTATCAGAGCTTAAGGTTACCAGAACAGATAAAATTTTTAGAAAAACTATTTTTCTAAGAAAATTTTTGAAGGAGTATTTTCAAAAACATGTCTTTTAAGAGAAAAGTTTTTGAGAGAAAAGCGTAATCCCCGATAGCCATATCTTTATCTTTCGAATTCTCCGTTTGAATCTCTTTCTCTCTCGGTTTGAGTTTCCCCTCCGTGTGTAGATGATCTTTCTAAGATAGATAAGAATGGAAAACCGCTTCAAGGGAATTAGACGTAAATCAGGTTAGAAGTTGGTTCAAGAAGGAGGAGGACTTGTAAGTACTTATTGGATGGACGATGGGAGGAAGGCTCTAATAGTTGTTTGGTTAATGAAGGACGAAACCTCATTGGTGGGAGGTTACGAGTGGAGAATGGGAAGAAGAAGAAGGCTAGTCGTTATCCTTTTGGGAGGAATAGGACATTTTATTAGGATTATCCAAAGGGGCAAAGGCAAGGTTCGGAATCTCCTGGAGGGTGGTTGTATTCCCTCACGGCTAGTGTACCAGATGGGGATAGGACCGTCTAGGTTGGAATTTGGGATTTCTATATTATCTGATTCGAACTTTATTTGATTCTGACGCATCGAGTTCGTTTATCTCATCATTGTTAGTTGAGTCACTGCACTTAGACACCAGTTTGGTAGATGATCCCTTAGTTGTTTCAAACCCAATTGGGGCTCCATGATGTGTTTGGGTTTGAAAGTTTCTATACTTAGCGTTGAGTTTGGATGTGATGCTTGTTGGGCTTCACGGACTATGGGTTAGTTTTGGGGCATGGACTGGTTATCCAGTAGGGGGCCGTTCTTGATTTTGAAGGGAGAGTTGTTAGGCTTATGACCCGCTTGGGTAACACTCTCCAGATCTCTTGTAATCCCATAGAATCTGTTATGCTAAGTTATCTAGAATCGCTTGACACGTCGGTCGAGAGTTTGCGATCTGTTAGAAGTGGTCCGGGAACACTCAGATGTGTTTGAGAAGGTGAAGGGCTTACCTCCGGAGCGGGAGATTGACTTCCGAATATATCTGGTAAACAATGCCAAACCAGTGACTTGGCCAGTGTGCCACAAGGCTCCTCGTGAGAGGAGGGAACTCCATAAGTAAGTAGGCGATTGCTTGAGAAGGGGTTCATAAGAAGAAGTATATCGGAGTGGGGCGCTCCAGTAGTTTTTGCCATGAAGGCGGATGGGTCCCTCAGACTTTGTGTAGGGTAAAGAGAACTAAATAAACTCACAAAGAAGAATAGACACCCATTGCCAAAGATTGATGATCTCTTTGATCAGTTGGTTGGCGCCTCAGTATTTTCGCAGTTGGACTAAGCCACATGGTTTCGTCAGTTGAGAGTGGCTGACGATAGTATAGAGAAGATTGCCTTTAGGACTCCGGATGGTTTTATGAGTGGCTGGTGATGCTATTTGGTTTGACGAACGCCCCTGCATACTTTGTTGATTGGAAGAGAAGGGTGTTCAGGGAGTACCTAAATAAGTTTGTGATGGCCTTTGTAAATGACATCTTGGTCTTTTCAAGGAGCGTAATAAGTTTTCGTATGTGCTCAATAGGGTGAGCAAAGCCAGTTATAGGATAAACGGTGGTTTTGGAGCGAGACTGGCGAGGACATCCAAAGTTGGTCAAAGGCTTAATTGTTTAGCCATTATTATTATTATTTTTAGTATCATCTCACGTAGGTTGCCTGAACTCGAAGGAGATGTCCCTTGGGTGTTTGTCTGATATTGGTTTCGGCCTTTGGGGCTTGCATTTGGGGGATGTCGAATTCGACTAGGGTGGTCTGCGTGAGAGATGGACAGTTGTGACGATTTTGGATAGGATTCTTAGCATCTTATGAGTTTGAGATAGCATATACCCCTAACAAGGGAAACATGGTAGCAGACGTCTTAAGAAGAAAAAGGTTGTCCGTTGAACTATAGAGTTTAGAATTTATTTCTATGTTTGACTTAGACCTTCCGTTGATTCTGTATCCGGTTTGCTAGCCTCCTTGGAGGTTAGGCCTACTCTTTTGGGGCGTATTGGCAGAGCACAGCGGGACGACCCATAATTGGTTGAGTTAGTAGAGAAGCTCATAAGGAGGGGAGTCGTCCAGCCATTTGAGTAGGTACACCCTAAATGGTAAGGGGTGGTTGCGTAGAGACGGTGGACTTTGTGTACCGCAAGACGAGGATTTGAGGAAGGCTATACTTGATGATGCACATCGATCGAAGATGACCATTCAACCCAGTAGGGACAAGATGTACCAAGACATGAAGCGAGTTTTCTTTTGAGCCAATATGAAGAAAGACGCGGCCAAGTATGTCGCTAGATGCTTGGTATGCTAACAAGTGAAAGTGGAACAGAAGAAACCCGGAGGGTTGCTTCACCCGTTGGAAGTTCCGAAATAGGAAGTAGGATAGTGCCTCGTTGGATAACCGAAATCAAGGAAGGGTAATACGGGGATTGGGCTTATGGTAGATAGACTTACTAAGTGTGCCCATTTCATACCCGTGAAGAGCAAGAGGACTATTCCATGTCTAGCTTCAGTTTACCTTCAAGGGAGTATTAGATTGCATGGTGTACCTCCCAGTATAGTGAGCGATCGAGATCCTATCTTCACTAGTGAGTTTTGGAGAAGTTTGCAAGAGGCGGTAGGGACTCAGTTGTGTTTGAGCACCGCATCTCATCCTCAGACGGACGGTCAGACCAAGAGGGTGAACCATATCTAGAACATCTTTTGAGGTTATGTATTTTGGATTTTGGAGGTACATGGGAAGAGCATCTTCCGTTGGTGGAGTTCGCATATAATAGCAGCTTTCAGTCCAGTATTGGTATGGCTCCTTTCAAAGCTCTTTATGGAAGGCCTTGTCGATCTCCTACATGTTGGTGGGAATCTACGGATAAGATCTTGCTTGGGCCAGATATGGTTAGAGAGACTTCAGAGAAGATGGGTTGGATTCGAAGAAGGATGAAAGCGGCGGAATCTTATGCGGACAAGAGGAGAACAGAGCTTGAGTTTGATATTAGGACATGCTTTTTATCAAGGTCTCTCCGTTACGGAATGTGGTTCACTTTGGATCTGTTAGGAAGTGAGTACCAAGGTTTGTAGGGCCATTTCCCATTAAGGAAAGAATTGGACGGATGGCATATAGAGTGGAGTTGCCTGACAGACTTAGTGGTGTACCGGATGTATTTCATGTGTCCCATTTGAGGAAGTGCTTACATAAGACCGCTGAGGTGGTAGAGCCGAGTTTGCTTAAAGAAGAAGAGTTAGAGCGCGATGAGACGATTCGACGAGCTCCTACTCGCATCATTGGGTCAGAGGCTAGGAAGTTGAGGAACAGAGAAGTTCAGCTAGCTAGAGTGCAATGGGGAGATGACGAAAGAAATGCTACTTGGGAGACGGAAGCGAAGATGCGTTCTTTGTATCCATTTCTTTTGGAGAGTATGTCTTTTAACTTCTCCTTTATCGCTTGCCTAGTACTTATCTTATCTTTAGTAGGTCCTCTCGTTAGTCCTGTTTGACCTTTAGATAGGGAAAACCTATGGTTGAAACATGTGTTTGAGACATGTTATGGTTGATGGATGCAAGTGGATGCAAGTGTTTGCTAGTGGTTGCTCGTGGATGCATATATACACACTCTAGGCACTAGATCGGCTCAATCACTTCATATTGCATATTGCATAAAATTGTGTGTAGTTAGCTATATTTATGGATGTATAATGATTGTGTTATCATATGGATGATGCATTTTGGTGAATGATTGTGCACTCATATAGATACTGTATGTGTCGATAGGGTTATCTCGCATACATATTGGATGCATGGCACTATCATGGTTTGCATATGTTCGTACATTAGATAGGGAACATATACACACACTTTTCGCATATGCTCATACATCATTAGAAATTGTTTAAGGACAATGGATGCCCGTGTTTGGTGGATTGAGTAGATGGTTGTTTGGATGGTAGGATATGCATTCTCCTTAGCTTAGAGATTTCGGGGACGAAATCCTTTAAGGAGGGGAGAATGTAACACCCCGAATTTCGGTTAATGCTAAAATTCACTAATTACAGAATAACTAATCCCAGATGTGGGAATCAAGGGTAACGGGTTGCGTCATTGCGTTCGTCTCGGAAAAATACGCGAAATAGAGTCCGAGTTTTCGAGAATCGGAGTCCGTATGAAAGAGATATGGACGAACGAAGTTAGGCAGAAGAACCCGGAACAGGCCAGAAATGCACTGGCGCACTTGTGAAGTGCGCCAGAACAAAAATGCACTGGCGCACTTGTGAAGTGCGCCAGTACAAAAAATAGACTGGCGCACTTGGGAAGTGCGCCCGTGCCGAGCCAAGAAATCTGCACAGTTTCTAGAGAGTTCTGTGGTTGGGTGCACCAGTTTGGGGTTAGGGCTTGGTCTTAGGGCTGATTTCTGGAGAGTTCCGAGATCTAAGGGTCCTAATCTAATCTAGGGTTAATCTAAGGGTCTAAAATGCAACCTAATCCTATAAATAAGACCACAACCCTACCCTAATTCATTCATAATTAAACCTAGTAACTAAACTATGGCAAAATGAAACTTGATCATGGCCTCCACAAATCAATGAAGGAAAGCAAGCTAATCAACCTCTCTAATCAACTTCTCAATCCATTCTAAGCATCTTAATCTTCTTCATTTGGAGTGCAAATTGCTAGTGGTGAGTTTCTATCACTTTGATGATCAATTGTTAGATAAGTAGATTAGGTGTAATGAGACTTATGGTCTTGAATGCGGATTTGTGAGTTTGAATCATTTGTAATGATATGCTAATCTATGTATAATATTAATCCTATGTTGAATATGTAAGTTTATGCAAGTTGAATATGTGAGTTTATGCATGTTGAATATGTAAGTTTATATGAGAGTTTATGCAAGTTGGATATGTGGGTTTATGCATAATAAGTAATTGATTTCATGCAAGTTAAGTATGTGGTTTATGCATGATGAGTATGTGATTCTATGCATGCTAAGTAGGTGATATTATGCATAATGAGTATGTGATTCTATGCATGCTAAGTAAGTGATATTATGCATAATGAGTATGTGATTCTATGCATGCTAAGTATATGATATTATGCAAGTTTAGTATGTGATTCTATGCATGCTAAGTATGTGATAATATGCATGATTAATAAGTTGTTTTATGCATATTTAACAAGTGGGTTTATGCATGTTTAACAAGTTCATGTGCAAGTTACATGTATGATAATATATGCTATGCAAGTTACATGTATGTTAATATGCAAGATATGCTATGCAAGTTACATGTTTGTTAATATGCAAGTTACATGTATGTTAATATGCAAGATATGCTATGCAAGTTACATGTTTGTTAATATGCAAGTTACATGTATGTTAATATGCAAGATATGCTATGCAAGTTACATGTTTGTTAATATGCAAGTTACATGTATGTTAATATGCAAGATATGCTATGCAAGTTACATGTTTGTTAATATGCAAGTTACATGTATGTTAATATGCAAGATATGCTATGCAAGTTGCATGTTTGTTAATATGCAAGTATGTGAATGCTTATATGCAAGTTCAACATGTTATGCAAGTTATGTGTGCTTATGTAAGTTATGTGAATGCTTATATGCAAGTTCAACATGTTATGCAAGATATGTGTATAATAATATGCCAGTTCATATGCGATATGTTATGCAAGTCGTGCGATAATATGCAAGTTTGGGTTAAATGTAGTTGGGTTAATATATGCTCATATATGCAAGTTGACATCCTCTTAACCCATGACAAAGTTATATACTAAGATTTGGTTAAACCCATGATATTTGCGATGGATCTTCCCTTTATTTATGTCGTGAAATGAGAAAGATTTGCGTGGGGAACGATGGGGTTAATAAATATGTTAATTAAAGTATGATTGGGTATGATTAAGCATACCATAAAAATAAATAAATTAACATAAGTGGGAATTTACCTATTGAGTTAGGTCTACCCCATGGGAATTTACCTATTGAGTTAGGTCTACCCATGTTATGAAAAACTTGATATTAATTAGGGATAATTAATATAAATTATGAGGGTGATTAATTAGGTGTAATTAATCGACTAAGACACGAGGTTGGACTCAGTTGTAGCATAAAACTGCCCGGACCCAACCGGCTTAACCAGTTGCTACAAATGTTAGCCCAATGTGAGAGGTCTTAGGCACAAACTAAATACGTGATTAATGTAAAGACACGAGGTTAGACTCGGTTATGACATAAGGCTGCCCGGACCCAACCGGCTTAACCAGCGGTCATAAAAGATAGTCTAATGTGAGAGGTCTTTATGAGGATCACGGTCTTAATTAATTAAGAAACACTTAACCATATAAGCATGTAGTGGGGCTTGAGGGTTAAGTGGGTGCCTTGGGTGGCATGAGAAAACTAGTGGGTTGCCTTGGGTGGCAATAGAAAACACGATTAGAATACTTAACCAAAGTGGAACATGTAATTAAACATGATTAAGGGGTTAAGTAAGTGCCTCGGGTGGCATGTGGGAATTAAGTAAAGGACTTGGGTGTCATGTGGAAATCTAGTGGGTGCCTTGAAAGGTAATTAAAATATGATTAATGACTTAACCAAAGTATTTATAACATGTAAGTAGACATGGTTAAAGGGGTTAAGTGGGATACACTAGATAAAATTAACAAGCTTAAGTGGTAGCTTGTGGGGGCCCATCTCAACCAATATCCCAAACGTATCTTTGTGGGCTCGACCCAAGTCGAGTGACGGGACACGCATATTGGGCTTGACTATAAGAGGCCAAAAACGGGTTAGCGGTGGCAACGTAGGACCAACGGGTTTCATATGCGTGTGTGGACCCGGGCTGGTTAGTAAATCGTTGTTGCATCGTGTAGGTATAAAGCCGTGCACCGTTGATATTATCAGGTTGCCACTTGGGGAAATGATACACCCCATTGTGGGACCAGCACGGGTATCTACGTTAGGGAGCCGATCGCTTGGGAGTAGTGGGTACACCTAGTAATGATAGGGGCAGACGGCACCTATGTAGGGGTACCAGAAACTACTGGGTAAAAATTACTAAGTACATTTAGTGGGATCAACCTTTAAGTAGGAATTAATCTTAGGTAGGTAAAACTGGTGTGGTGCAGTGTAGGAATTACTTTTGGGTGGATAAGTCTGGGGCGGTGTAATCTAGTAATTATCCTTGGGTGGATAAATGCGTCTTTACGGTGATCTTAGTTTATCCTAAGTTTACCAAGCTGCTTAGTGTAGCCATTCATCCCCAGTCGTTACCGTATATCAACTTATGTCTTCTCTGGTAATTTTAATGATTGTATTGTTAGGGTTATAGGACTCACTCAGACTTATGTCTGACTCCGTTGTTTTTATCTTTTTCCCCCAAACCCAGGTTATTAGAGTGGGCCTGGTGCTAGTGGGCTTTGATCTGATTGCTGTATCTATCCTATGGAGCTTGGACCTCTGAAGTGAAGCCGAGCTTATCTTTCCTTTTATGGCTATTAGTTATGTAGTGGGATTATGTACTTCTATTTTATCAAGATGGATATTATGTACTTGACTCTGGTTTATGGTTTTGTGATGTAACCAAACATGTATTACTTTCCATTGCAATGAAATGATGATTTAAATTTTCAAGTATTATTTATATCTGTCTTGCTGTAATTTTACTGTTCTATATTCACTTAAAATACTTCACCGAAACTAAGGCATTCCCCTGGTATGAGTGACCTTAGCGGGCGTGGGGTGTTACAAATACTGCCTTTAGGACTCCGGATGGTTTCTATGAGTGGCTGGTAATGCCCTTTGGTTTGACGAACGCCCCTGCATACTTTGTTGATTTGATGAGTAGGGTGTTCAGGGAGTACCTTAATAAGTTCGTGGTGGTCTTTGTGGATGACATCTTAGTCTTTTCTAAGAGTGAAGAAGAGCATGCCTTACATCTTAGGGAAGTGTTGGAGACTCTTCGAGCGCATAGCCTTAAGGCTAAATTCTCTAAATGTCACTTTTGGAGGAAGGAAGTGCGGTTCTTAGGGCACGTGGTCTCTAAGGAAGGGATAGCTGTGGATCCCGCGAAGGTAGTGTCCATCCAAGATTGGAAGGTTCCGAAGAATGCTACCGAGGTGAGGAGTTTCTTGGGGTTAGCTGGCTACTATAGGAAGTTTACCAAGGACTTCGCCAAGATATCAGCCCCATTAACTTGCTTGACAAAAAAGAATCTAGTCTTCACATGGGACGTAGATTGTGATGATGCGTTCCAACGGTTAAAGAGAGCTTTAACCACAGCTCGAGTCTTAGTATTGCCAGATGGTAGTAAGCCATTTGTCGTTTATACCGATGCTTGTGGGACAGGACTAGGCGCAGTCTTAATGCAAGAGGGAAGGGTAATAGCCTATGGGGGAAGGCAGTTGAGAGTGCATGAGAAAAATTACCCTACGCATGATCTAGAGTTGGCCGCTATTGTTTTTGCGCTTAAGACTTGGCGCCATTATCTTCTTGGCGAGAGGTTCGAATTGTTCACTGACCACAAATCTTTGAAGTACTTGTTTTCTCAGAAGGATTTGAACTTAAGACAGCAAAGGTGGATGAAGTTCTTAGCATCCTATGATTTCGAGATAGCGTATACCCCTGGCAAGGGTAACGTGGTGGCGGATTCCTTAAGCAGAAAAAGGTTGTCTTTGAGTCCATTGTTCGTTGAACGACAAAGCTTGGAATTTATCTCGATGTTTGACTTCATACCTTTCGTTGACTTTGTACCCGGTTTGCTAGCATCCTTAGAGGTCAGACCTACTCTTTTGGGACGGATTGGCGAGGCACAGCGGGACGACCCACAGTTGGTTGAGTTGGTAGAGAGGCTCATAAGGGGGGAGTCGTCCAGGCATTTGAGTGGGTACACCCTAGATGATAAGGGGTGGTTGCGTAGAGACGGTATACTTTGTGTACCGCAAGATGGGGGTTTGAGGAAGGCTATACTTGATGATGCACATCGTTCGAAGATGACCTTTCATCCCGGTGGGGACAAGATGTACCAAGACATGAAGCGAGTTTTCTTTTGGGCCGGTATGAAGAAAGATGTAGCCGAGTATGTCGCTAGATGCTTGGTGTGCCAACAAGTGAAAGCGGAGCAAAAGAAACCCGGTGGGTTGCTTCACCCATTGGAAGTTCCACAATGGAAGTGGGATAGCATCTCGATGGATTTTATTGATGGGTTACCGAGATCGAGGAAGGGTAATACGGGAATTTGGGTTGTGGTAGACAGACTTACTAAGAGCGCCCATTTTATACCCGTGAAGAGTAAGAGGACTACTCCATGGCTAGCTTTAGTTTACCTTCGAGAGATAGTTCGATTGCATGGTGTACCTTCTAGCAGAGTGAGTGATCGAGATCCCATCTTCACTAGCCAGTTTTGGAAGAGTTTGCAAGAGGCGGTAGGGACTCAATTGTGTTTGAGCACCGCATATCATCCTCAGACGGACGGTCAGACCGAGAGGGTGAATCGTATTCTAGAAGACCTTTTGAGGCTATGTATCTTAGATTTTGGAGGTACATGGGAAGAGCATCTTCCATTGGTGGAGTTCGCGTATTATAACAGCTTTCAGTCTAGTATTGGTATGGCTCCTTTGAAGCTCTTTATGGAAGGCCTTGTCGATCACCTACATGTTGGTGGGAATCTACGGATAAGATCTTGCTTGGGCCCGATATGGTTTGAGAGACTTCGGAAAAGATTGATTTGATTCGAAGAAGGATGAAAGTAGCGCAAGATAGGCAGAAATCTTACGCGGATAAGAGGAGGACGAATCTTGAGTTTAATGTTGGGGACATGGTCTTTGTTAAAGTATCTCCATTACGGAATGTTGTTCGCTTTGGGTCCGTTGGAAAGTTAGCACCAAGGTTTGTAGGACCGTATCCTATTAAGGAAAGGATTGGACAGATGGCATATAGAGTGGATTTACCCGAGAGACTTAGTGGTGTACATGACGTATTCTATGTGTCACATTTGAGGAAGTGACTACATGAGACCGCAGAGGTGGTAGAGCCGAGCTTGCTTAGAGAAGTGGAGGTAGAGCGTGATGCGACGATTCGACAAGCTCCTACTCGCATCCTTGGGTCAGAGATTAGGAGGTTGAGAAACAGAGAGGTTCAACTAGTCAAAGTGCAATGGGGAGATGATGAGAGCAACACTACTTGGGAGACAAAAGTGAAGATGCATTCTTTGTACCCATTCCTTTTTGAGGGTATGTCTTTTAACTTCTCCTTTATCGTTTGTCTAGTACTTATCTTATCTTTAGTATGTCCTCTCATTAGTACCTTTGACCTTTAGATAGGGTAAACCTATGGTTGAAACATGTGTTTGAGACATGTTATGATTGATGGATGCGTGTGGATGCAAGTGTTTGCTAGTGGTTGCTCGTGGATGCATATACACACACTTTAGACACTAGATCGGCTCAGTCACTTCATATTGCATATTGCATATAATTGTGTGTAGGTAGCTATATTAATGGATGTATAATGGTTGTGTTATCATATGGATGATGCATTTTGGTGTATGGTTGTGCACCCATGTAGAAATAGTATGTGTCGATAGGGTTCTTTCGCATACATATTGGATGCATGGCACTATCATGGTTTGCATTAAGGAGGTCAACTGAATCAGTAGACCGCCTGATTTTGCGTTAGACAGGGAACATATACACACACATTTTGCATATGTTCATACAACATTAGAAACTTTAAGGACAATGGATGCTAGTGTTTGATGGTTTCGTAGATGGTTGTTTGGATGGTAGGATATGTTCTTCTGGACTTAGAGATTTCGGGGATGAAATCTTTTAAGTAGGGGAGAATGTAACACCCCGTCTGTTGAATAACTTGTTATAATATAAATCAGGGAAGAATTAAATTTTAAATTCTGAATCAGGGGAAGCGGGTTATGCCATTGCGTTCGTCTCAGAAAAATACGCGAAATAGAGTCCGAGTTTTTGTAAATCGGAGTCCGTATGACCCAGTTATGGCCCATGTAAGTTTTCAGAAAATTCTAAGTTCAAAACAGATTTAAATTTCAAGTTCAAAATTCAAAAAATCAGGCCAGGCGGGCTAGGCGGGAAAATTCCCGCCAGCCACCCTAAGTCGACTGGGGAGTCGACTTGGGAGTTGACACAGCTGGACCCAAGTCGACTGCCCTGTCGACTTGGGAGTCGACACAGGTGGCCGGGCAGTTTTGCCTGGTGCACCATTTGAGCGAATTGGTCAGGTTTGGGCTGTGTTTTGGGGCTTGTGACGAGATCTGATGGCTCTAAACTAATCTAGGGTTAATCTAAGGGCCTAAACTACATCCTAAATCTATAAATACACCCTAAGACTACCCTAATCCATACTAAAAATAGTTACAACGTCATCATGCCATCAAAATGCAACTTGAAGGAGCCTCCATCAATGTTTAGAAGAAGATAGCTTCTCAAATCAACTTCTAATCAACTCTAGCAACTAAATCTTCTTCATAGGAGAGCTAATCAACAAGTTGTGAGTTTCTATGCCTTTAGCAAGCAATTGCTAAACTAATCATGATAGGATATAATGAGGTTATGGTTATGTATGTGGATCAATGCAAGTTATGTTATTATATGCTATGTGTTCATGATGCTAGTTATGCAAGTTTTATGCTATATGTTCATGATGCTAGTTATGCAAGTTTTATGCTATATGTTCATGATGATAGTTATGCAAATCACTATGATAAACATTGGTCCATTATGACACCATGTTATGCAAGTTTGGTGTTTGATTATATGCAAGTTCATATATGACATGTTATGCAAGTTTAGTGTTTGATTATATGCAAGTTCATATATGACATGTTATGCAAGCTTGATGTTTGATTATATGCAAGTAACATGTGCAAGTTTACACCTTTGTATGATATGCATACATATGCAAGTTTACCCCTTTGTATGTCATGCATATATATGCATGTTTACCCCTTTTTATGATATGAGTAACATATGCAAGTTCATCCCTTTTTAGGCCTATGACATGTATGCAATTTTATCCCTTTATGATAGGTCTATGACATGAACATCTATGCAAGTTACCCTCTTTATGACATATGTGATTCATGCAAGTTTGGGTCGGTTATTTATGCTAGTTGGGTTTAATGCTATGGTCATATATGCAAGTTGACACCATTAAAACCCTTGTTGATGCTAATGTTATGCAAAGTGGAACCCATTGTGTTTGCGATGAATCTTCCCTTTTAAGTATGTCATGTTAGCGTATTACGTGGGGAACGATGGGGTTAATATTCATGTTAACAAAATTGTGGTGAAATGGGTGTGATGTTGCATACCATAAGTGGATGGACATAATTGAGTCAATTATGTACATCATTAAATTGGAATTAATTAGGGAAAATTAATTCAAAATATGGGGGTGATTAATTAGGTGTAATTAATCGACTAAGACACGAGGTTGGACCCTTTTGTAGCATAAGACTGCCCGGACCCGACCGGCAAATCCAGCGGCTACAAATGATTGGCCCAATGTGAGAGGTCTTAGGCATAAACTAAATACGTGACAAGTCTTTACAAAGGTTACGTTCTTAATCAATTAAGAAACACTTAACCAGATAAGCATGTAGTGGGGCATGAGGGGTTAAGTGGGTGCCTTGGGTGGCATGTGGAAATCAAGTAAGTGCCTTGGGTGGCATGTGGAAATCAAGTAAGTGCCTTGGGTGGCATGTGGAAATCTAGTGGGTTTGTAACAACCCGAATTTTAATAACGTGTTAAGACAAGAATCAAGGCAGAATTTAATTTTAAAATCTGAATCAAGGGAAACGGGCTGTACCATTGCGTTCATCTCGGAAAAATACGCGAAATAGAGTCCGAGTTTTCAAGAATCGGAGTCTGTATGACCAAGATATGGTCCGTCGAAGTTTTCAGAATTTTCAGAGTATAAAACAGGTTCAAATTCAAAAAGTCAACCCTGGTCAAAGGGGTGTCGACTCTAGAGTCGACAACCCCCTCCCCAAGTCGACTCTAGAGTCGACTTGGGAGTCGACACATGTGCCAGACCAGTTTTGGCCTGGTGCACCTGACTTCTTCCCCAAGACATGTTTTGGGTCCGATTTGTTGGCATGTGACGGATTTTGATGGCTAGGATCTGAATTGCGGTTAATCCTATGGCTAAAACTAGTCCTAATCTCTATAAAAAGACCCCTAACCTAACCTTTAAACCCTCATTATTTGATCCTACAACTAAACTATGCCAAAATTTCTAATGATCATGGCCTCCACTCAAAACCCTAGCCTCCATCCTCTTGTCATAAATTCTATCTTCATTCACATGAGAGATTACATGATCATATGAGTGTATGAGAGTTTCTTTGTTCATATGAGAGCTTCTAAACTTGATTTTAAGGCAAATCTTCATCAAAGCAAGGATCTTTCTTATTATTTTCTCAAGGGTTTTATTGGAGCTTATTGATTTGGGGTTTTTGCTAGTGTGGCTTCGTCTCAATCTTTTTATATATTGATTTGTGCCTTCATAGCATTGTAAGCCCCCTCCTACTCTTAGATATTAACTATGAAGTTAAATGTTCATGTTGCAAGTTTTGGGTTTGAACTTGAGTAGGTTACATGCTTAGAAACTATCATGTTATGTGTAGATTTATCCTATGCATATTCGTAAAGTCATCACCTTGATTTTGTGGGCTAAAAGCTATAAGCTTTATGTTGAAATGTTGCATTATGCAACATAAGAACTCTCTTATCCCTTAAGTTAACTTGCATAGAATGCTAGATGCGAACTTCTAGCCATTTTTCTATGTCATCTATCACCATGATTCACCTATATGCTAAGTTTTGGGGTTATGCATGTTTTTGGGGCTTAATAATGTAACAAGCAAGTTTGTGAACACATTATGTCTCATATGCCACCATGTTTAACTTGCGGCCTTATACCCCTTTTGTCATACCTTTGCCAAGTTCCTTCTTTCAATCCAATATGCGGTGTTGTGAATGTATATGCGAGTTTAAAAGCGTTGGGGTTACGTTATGGGTAAACTTTAATGACATGAAACATGATTTGGGTAAATTGGTATAAACATGACAACATGAAATTTTGGCTATGAACATGGGACTTGAAAACTTGACATGTATGGGTTGTAAGTGTAATAAGACACTAGACCAAACATGAAAGTGGCCAACTCGAGGTTGGGTTGAGTTTGTAGCATAAATCTACCCGGACCCGCCCGGCTTAACTAGTGGCTACACACAATAGGACCCAATGTGGGTAGTTGGTCATATAGCACTTAAAACTCGAGGTTAGACTAGGTTGTGGTGTAAATCTACCCGGACCCGCCCGGCTTAACTAGTAACCACAACAAAGTCTAATGTGAGAGGTTGGGGTGCATTGATCTAATTAATGCCACATGAAAAGGTTAAGTAATTTTGATTAATGACACTTAACCGATATGACACGAATGGGTAGGTTAAGTTAAACCGGACTTGGTTCCTTAATGACACTTAACCATATAAGACAATTAGGGGATAGGGTCAAGTAATCCATACTTAACTAATCTAATACGGTAAATTCGATGGGGTTAAGTAATTTACACTTAACTAATCCGACTTAGTAATTAGATGGGGTTAAGTAACCTACACTTAACTAATCTAAACACGGTAATTAGATGGGGTTAAGTAATCCATACTTAACTAATCTAACACGGTAAATTTGATGGGTTTAAGTAATTTACACTTAACTAATCCGACTTAATAATTAGATGGGGTTAAGTAACTTAGACTTAACTAATCTAAACACGGTAATTAGATGGGGCTAAGTAACCTTCACTTAACTAATCTAAGCATGATAATTCGATGGGGTTAAGTCAAACACTTAACCAATCTAAACTTGGTAATTTAATGAGGTTAAGTAGCCAATACTTAACCAACTTAACATGATAATTTAATGGGGTTCAGTAACTTATACTTAACCAATTATAGATGATGATTTGATGAGGTTAAGTAACCTATACTTAACCAATCTAATATGCGGACCTGATAGGGTTAAGTCACAAGACCTTTTAACTTAGGCTTAACCATTGTAATACGACTAGTGGATGGGGTTAAGCTAACCCATACTTAATCAATCCGACTCGATAATCTGATGGGATTAAGATAATCTGTGCTTAATCAATCTAACATGATAATCTGATAGGGTTAAGACAAATAAATACTTAACCAATTTGACTTGATAGGGGTAAGTCATGAGCTTCTTGGTACACTTAACCAACTTGTAGGGCTAAGCCTTGAACTTGAGTGCTTACCCAAATCTTGACATGATTCGTGGGCGGGTTAGGTCATGAACTTGAATGACAACACTTAACCCATTAGACAAAACCCTAGCTCAGGGGACTAGGTTGAAAATCGTAGTTAACAAGGATAGTGGGAAGAGAAGCTAAGTGGTAAACCTTAGTTAAGGATAACTAAGTAATAATTCTTAGCCAAGGACACGGGACTAGTTCATAAATAGATACGGTAAGTCATCGCTTAATATACGAGGAGGAGCAACTTATCTGACTTGGATAAAAAGCTCCAGCGAACTGGGTGACGAAGCGGTAGCTTCGGGGGACGTGAGGGTACTCTTGGTATCCCTCTGTGAGGTGGCAGGTGTTCCATGAAACCCGGCCTCACAGAGGTTAAGGTCTGCGGTAGAAGAGCCAAGAGTATGCCTTGTTTGCTATGCGAGCGACCTAAAGACTGGGATGGATTAGCGTGGAGTCGACGATACTTGTTTTTGCCCTGGATAGCACGTCGCCGACTACCTACCATCTTTAGTCAATCGTGTACGTATGGAAAGGCAGAGAACCCCCAACAGACCATGTTCTTGCTATCGAGTCATGGGTGAGGTTGGCCCATAGGAAAGTGGGGCTATAGTGTGGCCGGGATGTGGTTCTCATACATGATTTTTCTTGGATTGCCTTTCAGTAGTTGAGGAAGGGGTCACGTGGGACCATAGCCACGGATACAAAAACAGACCTTGATATCTGCATCAGCAGACGACTTAAAGCTCGCGAACGAGTTCCGTATTTCTCGATTTGCCCTGGCACGGAACTCGGATGGTACATTGGGATACATGTGCGTCTAGACATGGAAAACGATTCACGATACATACATGGGATAAAGGGCGTGGTTGACGTGTGGCATAATCCCTAGTGGCTCTAGGTGGCGTGAACCCAAACCGAGACACGGAAACATTCATTAGGTAGCATAATCCCTAGTGGTCCTAGGTGGCATAAATCCTAAGTGGACACGCGATAGTTCATGGTAAGAAAACATAACCAGACCAAGGGTAGCAATCCAAAACAACTCCAAGGATAAAATGGTACTATGTTGAGGTGGTATAGATTTACATGGGAAAGCCCGTACGTCCTACGGCAAAGGACTGAACTTATACATGGAAAGAAACATACGAGTTGGGAAAACCAGCATATGTTATATATTAGGATTGACATGGACCATTACATGACATTGGGCATGGGACATTCATAGTAAATACATGACGCGGGTTGGGATAATAGTACGAGAGATGCAGAGCGAATATACATGATAGATACCTTGCGATATTGTACTTGATAGAAACCTGACGATGTGATACCTTGACTTATCTTGACACCATAGTTTATCATGACACACTTGTTTATCTTGGTACAGTAGTTCATCCTGTTATTTTGGTTTAGCTTATCTATCTTGTCATCATACTTATGTTCATCTCAGTTCCTCATGCCAGTTAACTTTACTAGTTTATATACTGATAGTAGATAGGGCTTACCAGTCTTTATGACTGACCCCGTTTTGTTTCGCCTCTTTGTCTTCCGTTTCCCCCCAGGTTACAGGGAGGAAATGCTATTGTTAGTTCGGACTTCTTCTGTTTGAAGGTCATCATGTATGGCTTGGACTTTTCATGGCTATGGCTACTTTACTGTTCACTTGGAGAATAATTTACGAAAAGGTTTTTATGCTTCTTTACTATTGCAAGACAGGTTTTCATGTAAGAAATTCTCTGATGTAAAAGGCTTTAGACCTTATTTATTAATGATATGAAAGTTGGTTTTACTTCCGCTATTTTTATATGTTCTGTCTTGTAATATTTCTGTACATGTTTACCAATAATACCCCTCTAAAGCTAGTGCATTCCTTTGCGAGTGACCCTAGCGGAGGTGGGGTGTTACATTTGGTATCAGAGCAGAAGGTTACCAGACGGGGCAAAAGTATTTTAAAACCTTCTGAAAACTATTTGAGAAACCGTTTACAAAGAAGCATTTTTCAAGAAATTTTTTTAAAGGCTATTCTCCAAAAGCCATTAGCACTATCCTTTGTTTCCTTGATCGAATCTCTTTTCCTTTCTTTCCTCCATCTGTAGTCACAGTAGTTTTAACTGCGACTAATCCTTGTCTAGCTACGTAAGTGTTTTCCCGTGCGATGGAGGAAGTTTTCGAGAGACCTGTTACCGAAGTTATAAGAAGGGATAATAAGAGCAAGGATAAAGGACACAAGCTTAAGAATAAGCAACTTGTTGGTATGGCTTGATCCACAAAGGAAGATAAGGACAAGATCAGCGAGAGGGCAATTGTATGCTCTCCTTTCTACCATACCTAAGAGAAATGGTACCGTTTCGGTTAAAGGCTTAGCCTTTCTTTTCTATCATCCCGTCCAGACATTGTGTTGATCATCGCATCATTTAAGTCTGCCTCAATAGTTGAGTCTCTGCACCTTAGTACTAGCATGGTAGAAGATCCCACTTTTGTCCCTAAAATCTGGTTGGAGAGTCGGTCCATTTATTCATGACTTGTTTGGAATTGAGAGTGTAAATGTCAAGTGTTGAGATCAGAAGCAATACTTCTATTGTTGAGCTATGGATGGATTCTAGGGATGAAGTGGTCATCCAGTAAGGGATGCCATACTCGGTTTTGAAAGGAGGGTAGTTAAACTCTTAGCTTGCCTTGGTAATACCCTCGAAGTCTCGTGTAACCTTTTGGGTTCTATCATGGTTAGTTACCTAGAATCTCTTGATGCATTTATCGGAAATCTCTGATCCGATCGAGTAACGTTCACCACTAAGGCACATGGTCCATTCCGCTTAAGCATGGGTTATAGGAATCACCCTAGTAAGTGCACGTGGTAACATGGATTGGCCTTGGTAAACGAGATCCAGAATTCACTAGTGTATTTTGGAGAGCTTGCATGAGTACGTAGATATGGTTGAGCCAAGTATACTAGGGAAAGAATAAATGAAAATGGAACGAGAGGCGACAGTGAAATGAGTTCCAACTCGTACCTGGGAAATAGGAATCAAAGAGCTACGAAATCATGAAGTCAAAGGCGGTCAAGGCACAATGGAATTAAGCTCATGAAAATGTGGCTTAGACGCACGCATCATGTCTCTTTTTTTAAGAGTATATCTTTGATCCTTGGTCCACCTGTAGAGCTTGCTTGCACGCTATCGCTTGGTGGATATCCTCTCGGTCCTGTTACAAACCCCGTAAGGAGTTTGTCTTGTTTATCTCCTCGATCTTATCTTGGGAACCTTAGATAGAACTCTATAGATGTAAACATGTATTTGAAACATGTTATGATTGATATGGTTGAAAATGGTTGAAAGTGGTTGCTCGTGGATGCGCGAATACACATTAGATACTAGATTGACGCGGTCACGTTTCATGTTGCATATGCACGAGTATTTATACTTGTTTATGGATGAAATCGAGTGTGTTGTCATGTGGATGAATGTTTGTGCACGCATATAGTACTTATATGACTAGGACTATTTGCATACATGTTGGACTCATGGCACTAAACGTATTTTGCATTAGAAAGATCATTCAGGCCTGATCATTAGCATTAGCTAAGGAGCATGTACACACGCGTTTTGCATATATTCATACGGCATTAGAAATCATCTAAGGACAAAGGTTGCCTGTGGATGATGTTTTGTGTAGATGGATGATGGATGGTAGGATATGTTCTTCCTAACTTGGAGATTTCGGGGACGAAATCCTTAAAGGAGGGGAGAATGTGACAACCCGAATTTTAATAACGTGTTAAGACAAGAATCAAGGCAGAATTTAATTTTAAAATCTGAATCAAGGGAAACGGGCTGTGCCATTGCGTTCGTCTCGGAAAAATACGCGAAATAGAGTCCGAGTTTTCAAGAATCGGAGTCTGTATGACCAAGATATGGTCCGTCGAAGTTTTCAGAATTTTCAAAGTATAAAACAGGTTAAAATTCAAAAAGTCAACCTTGGTCAAAGGGGTGTCGACTCTAGAGTCGACACCACCCCCCCAAGTCGACTCTAGAGTCGACTTGGGAGTCGAAACAGGTGGCCAAACCAGTTTTGGCCTGGTGCACCTAACTTCTTCCCCAAGACATGTTTTGGGTCTGATTTGTTGGCATGTGACGGATTTTGATGGCTAGGATCTGAATTGGGGTTAATCCTATGGCTAAAACTAGTCCTAATCTCTATAAAAAGACCCCTAACCTAACCTTTAAACCCTCATTATTTGATCCTACAACTAAACTATGCCAAAATTTCTAATAATCATGGCCTCCACTCAAAACCCTAGCCTCCATCTTCTTGTCATAAATTCTATCTTCATTCACATGAGAGATTACATGATCATATAAGTGTATGAGAGTTTATATGTTCATATGAGAGCTTCTAAACTTGATTTCAAGGCAAATCTTCATCAAAGCAAGGATCTTTCTTATTATTTTCTCAAGGGTTTTATTGGAGCTTATTGATTTGGGGTTTTTGCTAGTGTGGCTTCGTCTCAATCTTTTTATATATTGATTTGTGCCTTCATAGCATTGTAAGCCTCCTCCTACTCTTAGATATTAACTATGAAGTTAAATGTTCATGTTGCAAGTTTTTGGTTTGAACTTGAGTAGGTTACATGCTTAGAAACTATCATGTTATGTGTAGATTTATCCTATGCATATTCGTAAAGTCATCACCTTGATTTTGTGGGTTAAAAGCTATAAGCTTTATGTTGAAATGTTGCATTATGCAACATAAGAACTCTCTTATCCCTTAAGTTAACTTGCATAGAATGCTAGATGCGAACTTCTAGCCATTTTTCTATGTCATCTATCACCATGATTCACCTATATGCTAAGTTTTGGGGCTATGCATGTTTTTGGGGCTTAATAATGTAACATGCAAGTTTGTGAACACATTATGTCTCATATGCCACCATGTTTAACTTGCGGCCTTATACCCCTTTTGTCATACCTTTGCCAAGTTCCTTCTTTTAATCCATTATGTGTTGTTGCGAATGTATATGCGAGTTTAAAAGTGTTGGGGTTACGTTATGGGTAAACTTTAATGACATGAAACATGATTTGGGTAAATTGGTATAAACATGACAACATGAAATTTTGGCTATGAACATGGGACTTGAAAACTTGACATGTATGGGTTGTAAGTGTAATAAGACACTAGACCAAACATGAAAGTGGCCAACTCGAGGTTGGGTTGAGTTTGTAGCATAAATCTACCCGGACCCGCCCGGCTTAACTAGTGGCTACACACAATAGGACCCAATGTGGGTAGTTGGTCATATAGCACTTAAAACCCGAGGTTAGACTAGGTTGTGGTGTAAATCTACCCGGACCCGCCCGGCTTAACTAGTAACCACAACAAAGTCTAATGTGAGAGGTTAGAGTGCATTAATCTAATTAATGCCACATGAAAAGGTTAAGTAATTTTGATTAATGACACTTAACCGATATGACACGAATGGGTAGGTTAAGTTAAACCGGACTTGGTTCCTTAATGACACTTAACCATATAAGACAATTAGGGGATGGGGTTAAGTAATCCATACTTAACTAATCTAACACGGTAAATTCGATGGGGTTAAGTAATTTACACTTAACTAATCCGAATTAGTAATTAGATGGGGTTAAGTAACCTACACTTAACTAATCTAAACACGGTAATTAGATGGGGTTAAGTAATCCATACTTAACTAATCTAACACGGTAAATTTGATGGGGTTAAGTAATTTACACTTAACTAATCCGACTTAGTAATTAGATGGGGTTAAGTAACTTAGACTTAACTAATCTAAACACGGTAATTAGATGGGGCTAAGTAACCTTCACTTAACTAATCTAAGCACGATAATTCGATGGGGTTAAGTCAAACACTTAACCAATCTAAACTTGGTAATTTAATGAGGTTAGGTAGCCAATACTTAACCAACTTAACATGATAATTTAATGGGGTTAAGTAACTTATACTTAACCAATTATACATGATGATTTGATGAGGTTAAATAACCTATACTTGACCAATCTAATATGCGGATCTGATAGGGTTAAGTCACAAGACCTTTTAACTTAGGCTTAACCATTGTAATACGATTAGTGGATGGGGTTAAGCTAACCCATACTTAACCAATCCGACTCGATAATCTGATGGGATTAAGATAATCTATGCTTAATCAATCTAACATGATAATCTGATAGGGTTAAGACAAATAAATACTTAACCAATTTGACTTGATAGGGGTAAGTCATGAGCTTCTTGGTACACTTAACCAACTTGTAGGGCTAAGCCTTGAACTTGAGTGCTTAGCCAAATCTTGACATGATTCGTGGGCGGGGTAGGTCATGAACTTGAATGACAACACTTAACCCATTAGACAAAACCCTAGCTCAGGGGACTAGGTTGAAAATCGTAGTTAACAAGGATAGTGGGAAGAGAAGCTAAGTGGTAAACCTTAGTTAAGGATAACTAAGTAATAATTTTTAGCCAAGGACATGGGACTAGTCATAAATAGAAACGGTAAGTCATCGCTTAGTATACGAGGAGGAGAAACTTATCTGACTTGGATAAAAAGCTCCAGCGAACTGGGTGACGAAGCGGTAGCTTCGGGGGACGTGAGGGTACTCTTGGTATCCCTCTGTGAGGTGGAAGGTGGTCCATGAAACCCGGCCTCACAGAGGTTAAGGTCTGCGGTAGAAGAGCCAAGAGTATGCCTTGGTTGCTATGCGAGCGACCTAAAGACTGGGATGGATTAGCGTGGAGTCGACGATACTTGTTTTTGCCCTGGATAGCACGTCGCCGACTACCTACCATCTTTAATCAATCGTGTACATACGGAAAGGCAGAGAACCCCCAACAGACCATGTTCTTGCTATCGAGTCATGGGTAAGGTTGGCCCATAGGAAAGTGGGGCTATAGTGGGGCCGGGATGTGGTTCTCATACATGATTTTTCTTGGATTGCCTTTCAGTAGTTGAGGGAGGGGTCACGTGGGACCATAACCACGGATACAAAAACAGACCTTGATATCTGCATCAGCAGACGACTTAATGCTCCCGACCGAGTTCCTTATTTCTCGATTTGCCCTGGCACGGAACTCGGATGGCACATTGGGATACATGTGCATCTAGACATGGAAAACGATTCACGATACATACGTGGTATAAAGGGCGTGGTTGACGGGTGGCATAATCCCTAGTGGCCCTAGGTGGCGTGAACCCAAACTGAGACACGGAAACATTCATTAGGTAGCATAATCCCTAGTGGTCCTAGGTGGCATGAATCCTAAGTGGACACGTGATTGTTCATGGTAAGAAAACATAACCAGACCAAGGGTAGCAGTCCAAAACAACTCCAAGGATAAAATGGTACTACGTTGAGGTGGTATAGATTTACATGGGAAAGCCCGTACGGCCTACGGCAAAGGACTGAACTTATACATGGAAAGAAACATACGAGTTGGGAAAACCTACATATGCTATATATTAGGATTGACATGGACCATTACATGACATTGGGCAAGGGACATTCATAGTTAATACATGACGCGGGTTGGGATACTAGTACGAGAGATGCAGAGCGAATATACATGATAGATACCTTGCGATATTGTACTTGATAGAAACCTAACGATGTGATACCTTGACTTATCTTGACACCATAGTTTATCATGACACACTTGTTTATCTTGGTATAGTAGTTCATCCTGTTATTTTGGTTTAGCTTATCTATCTTGTCATCATACTTTTTTTCATCTCAGTTCCTCATGCCAGTTAACTTTACTAGTTTATATACTGATAGTAGATAGGGCTTACCAGTCTTTATGACTGACCCCGTTTTATTTCGCCTATTTGTCTTCCGTTTCCCCCTAGGATACAGGGAGGAAATGCTATTGTTAGTTCGGACTTCTTCTGTTTGAAGGTCATCATGTATGGCTTGGACTTTTCTTGGCTATGGCTACTTTACTGTTCACTTGGGGAATAATTTACGAAAAGGTTTTTATGCTTCTTTCCTATTGCAAGACAGGTTTTCATGTAAGAAATTCTCTGATGTAAAAGGCTTTAGACCTTATTTATTATTGATATGAAAGTTGGTTTTACTTCCGCTATTTTTATATGTTCTGTTTTGTAATATTTCTGTACATGTTTACCAATAATACCCCTCTAAAGCTAGTGCATTCCTTTGCGAGTGACCCTAGCGGAGGTGGGGTGTTACAGGGTTGCCTTGGGTGGCAATAGAAAATACGATTAGAATACTTAACCAAGTGGAAACATGTAATTAAACATGATTAAAGGGTTAAGTGGGATGCACTAGAAAAAGGGACAAGCTTAGGTGGGTAACTTGTGGGGGCCCATTTCAACCTGTAACCCATATGTATCTTTGTGGGCTCGACCCATGTCGAGGATGGGACACGCGTACTGGGCTTGACTATAAGAGGCCAAAACGGGTTAGCGGTGACAACGCAAGTCCAATGGGTTTCATATGTGTGTGTGGACCCGGGCTGGTAGGTTAGACGTTGTTGCATCGTGTAGGTATAAGCCGTGAACCGTTGATTGTATCGGGTTGCCACTTTGGGGAGTGATACACCCCACTGTGGGGCCAGCACGGGTATCTACGTTAGGGAGCCGATCTCTTAGGGAGTAGTGGGTACACCTAGTGGAGATAGGGGAAGACGACACCTATGTGGTCAGCTAGGGGTACATGAAACTACTAGTTATATTTTCTAAGTCCATGGGTGGGATCAACCTTTAAGTAGGAATGACTGGTGTGGTGCAGTGTAGTAATTACCCTTGGATGGGTAGATGCGTCTTTTCCGATATCTTAGTTCATCCTATGTCTAGTTGGCTGCTTAGTGTAGTCAATTATCCCCAGTCATTACCGTACCAAGTTTATATCATACCCTAATTACTTTAATGATTGTATTGTTAAAGTTATAGGACTCGCTCAGACTAATGTCTGACCCCGTTGTTTTTATCTTTTTCCCAACCCTGAGGTTCTCAGAGTGGGCCTAGCACTAGTAGGCTTTGATCAGATTGCTTTATCTATCTTTTGGAGCTTGGACCGTTGATGTAAAGCTCAGCTTATCTTTTCTATTGTGGCTATTAGTTATGTAGTGGGATTATGTACTTATGCTTTTATCAGGATGGATATTTAGTACTTGACTCTTGTTTTAGTTGGTTTTGGTATTGTAACCAAACATGTTTATCTTCTGCTGCAATGAAATGGTGTTTTAGATTTTCAAGTATTATTTATATCTATCTTGTTGTAATTTTTCTGTTCTATATTCACTTAAACTACTCCACCGAAGTTAAGGCATTCCCTTAGTGAGTGACCTTAGCGGATGTGGGTGTTACATCCATTCTCCAACAATCTCCCCTATTTTGATGATGACAACCTTAGTTTATAAAATATTCATACATGTTGATTTTGATCCTTCTAATACTCCCCTTGTCAATATGAATCCTATAAACTCTCCCTTAAACTAAGTATATATTTTATAATTTCTCCTCCTTTGTTATTATCAAAAAGAAATTCTAAAAATACTCCCCCTAAATCCTATATCTAGATATCCTATGATGGTACTAAGGAAAATAACTCCCCCTAAATTCATGACTATATATAGTAATCAATACCAAATGTCTAATATTTACAAGTGTATCAATCCATATACATACAAGTTTTTAAATCCAAGCAAACCAATCCAAGCAATATTTACATATGTTATGAGATATATATATATATATATACACACACACACACACAATTTTTAAGTCAAGCAATCTAAACAAATCAAACCAATCAAACCCTACCAAACAATCAAACGTCTTGTGGAACTTCTACCCATCCATCTCCTCCAAAGATAAAATCTTTTTTGATGGCATCCTAGTATTCATTTTCTTTTGTGAGTTGTGCTTTAGCAGGATTGTTTTCTTCATCTCTGAAAAGAGAAGAGATTAGTCAACGGATGGTGTCAAAGTGCTTCTCTTGTTGCTTTACCATTTTGATTTGACTTAATTCAAGAAGACCCTGATTTCGTAGTACTATCGATATGATGTTCTTGAAGGAATTCAAAGTCTCTTCAAGATTTTCACTCAAGTTATGAATTAGATTTGCCATATTTTTGATAAAAATTGCATAGAGAGGAAAGAAGAATGATCGAATGACTTTTTCCGAAAGAAATAGGTTTAAATAGGGTTTGGAATTTGTTGGATTTGAATGAACATGAGTTAGTTATTTAAATTTAAAATTTGACCAATTTTGAAAAACTGGCAGTTATAGATCGACATATAGATATATATGTGTGTCGACATACTCCTATAATTTTTTGTGAAATTTTCAATTTTGAGTCATTTTTTATTATATTTAATTCTAATATTTTAACAGTAACTTAAAGATGATTTTGACATAAATAAATCTCCGTTCATTACTTCTTAAAAAGTTAATACATCAAACTATTACGAGATACTAAATACGAGATTTGAAAGAAAATACAAGCAAATATTAAAGGTAACATAATCTAGATAGGCTAGATTTCAGTGGATGATAAGGAAGAAGATGAAATTCCAAGTTTTCTTCCTATTTTTCCCATGATCTTAGTCATTTTGGCAAGAGTCTTTTTGAGCTTCTTTTGGTTATTGGCTAGTTTCACTTGATTTTGAACAATCGTCTCTTTGGAAATGGTTCTAGTGTTGAGTGGACACACTACACTTTCTAAAGATGCTTTTTCTTCTTCTTCGATATCCATAGGCTCTTGTTCTTGTTGTATTCAAGCTTTATTATCTTTTAATGTCTCATAAGGCTTGAAAGTGAGTGGAGTTTCCATTAGTTGTATATTAGTGGAGTCAAAAACCTTTCTTGATACAAACTCTTCTCCCTTTAAATCAACTCTGAAATATTTGAAGGTACGAGTAAGAAAAACGCCATAATATAGAGTGCTTTCATGAGTTGACATTTCTTTGGGCTTAAGTTCTTTTAAGATCATATCGCCCAATTGATTTCATAGCCACTAATAAGTGCAAAGAGTGCCTTTTGGACTTTGAGAGTAGGGTTATTGAAGTTTCCAGAACGAGGAGTGATGGTATGTTGAAGGAGGAGGTTTTCGATTCATGCTTTTGGGCCAAAAAGCGATTTTTGAATTCCATGTGAGCATCACTTTCAAATATGTGACGAATGGTTTCTAAATCCGCTTCATCGATTTCGAATTTCGAAAAGTCCATGCTCGTACTTTTGCATTTTAAGATATTGCCCAAAATTTCACAATCTAGAACGATTTGCGTGCCTTTTAGGATACTCCAAATTTGATTTTCATCTCCTTCATAAAAGCCACAATTAAGATTTGCATAGAACATTTTGACAAGTTTCGGATAACACACTTCATGGTTATCTCGAGCGACAATTAAGCTCAATACTTCATTATGATTGAAAAGACAAGGAAGATCATAAGATGGAAAATCTCCAAACATGGAGAAAGCACTTGTATTGACTTTTGCATTTGCTACATAGTTAACATAGGTTTTGAGTGCTTCGTTATCATTTTAGAGATATCCTTTGACGGTTTTGGACAATCTCAATGTTTGAGGAGTGCTAGAGGAAGCCATTAGAGATTTGTTTTTGAAGAGAACATATATAAAGAGAGTAGTTTGAATTTTGAATGAGAGGTAGAGACAATAAGATTGAATAGATATATAAATAGAGATTGAATAGATTTATAAACAGAGATTGAATAGATATGAATTGAATAGTCATAACATTTCAAAAATCAATGACATCTTTCCAATCCTTGGGAATCGGAGGGAGGTTTGAAAGTTCAAACCTTTGAAATTCAAAATTTGAATTCCATTTTATAGGCCTCTATGTCGACTTGCGTTTCTATGTATGTCGACATACATACATAATTTCAAAGGACACATGGTTTTATGACTTTTAGTTTTAAATTATCAATTTATATTTCAGGTACTAACTATTTGCTAAAATAATATTAATCCTAACAAACATCCAAAATTTATTTTATTATTTTACTAATTATTATTTTACTATTACTATTTAATTTTCAAAATTCAAAATTCAAATTTGAATTTTAAATTTCAAGTTTGAATTTTAAAGTTTAAATTTCAAATTCAAAACAAAGCAAATAATCAAAGCAATCAAAGCATCCATTCAACCAAAAAAATTAAAAACTAATTAAGGAATAACCGGTTTTTGGATCCATTTCTTCGATATTTTATGAATTGCTGTGAAACACATATTTGTATTTCCTATTTTTGGTTCTCCATCGCTTGATGATGAATCTGAATCGTCTAAAGCTGCTGCGTATGCCCTCTTTCTTTTCTTTGATGAATTGTTGTTTTCCGTCTGTTGAATTGATTTATGTGGAATTGAACTCATTCTCTTTATATGGCCTGGTTTATTGTAGTTATAACATCGATCATCATTTCTTCTAGAACTTCCTTGTTTATTTCTTTGAAAGTTATTTCTCCTTCTGTATCTCAGAAATTTCCTTAAATGTCTTGTCATTAAGGTTGTTTTTTCGTCGTCTTAACTATTGAATTAGAATCATTTGTTGTTCCTTTAAATGCTATGGATTTCTATTTCAGTTGGCTTATTTTTCTTTCTTTTTTGTAATTGGACTTCAAAGGACATCAGATTTCCAATTAACTCCACAATTATCATTTCACTGACATTATGGGCTTATTCAACCGCCAATGTTTTCTAATCCTATATGGAAGTTAACGAACTAAATATTTTTTTTTGACTTGTTCTTCTTCTGAATAAGTTTTCCCCGGTGCTATCAATGAATGCACTATCTCTTGGAATCTGGCGAACGTATCGGAGATAGATTCATTCTCATTCATTTTGAATAACACAAACTGATTAATTAGTATCGATATCTTAGTCTGTTTAAGTTTGTTGGTTCCTTCATGAGTAACTTGTAAAGTTCTCCATATTTCATAAGCAAATTTACAAACTGATATTCTATTAAATTCATTTCTATCTAATGAACAGAATAACATATTCATGGCTTTAGAATTTCTTTGTGCAGCAGCCTTTTGTTTATTAGTCCATTGTGCAAAATTATTTGTGGGTTCTATATATTCAGTCTGTGTGATATTCCATGTGTCTAATCGTACTGACTGTAAATATATTATCATTCTACATGCCCAATATGAATAATTAGTACCATTAAGGTGATTTAACAGTTGATTGGCCCTCTACAAAAGAAGTATTATTGCCAGTGTTGGTTGCCAATTAATATTTTAAAAACCAGATTATGAACCTTTTGAAAAACCTTGCTCTGATACCAATTATTTGGGAACACAGAATGCAGATCTTAAGGCAAGACTAACACTTGAGGGGGGTGAATGATGTTTATAAGGAATTAATGAAAATCTAAAACTTATATGATCTTCTATATGAATCACACACACTAGAGATTATCACAGACACAAAATCAAACTCAAACACAAAAATAAACAAAAATAAAATGCAAAAAAGGAAAGAATACACCGGATTTGAGATTGGTTTAGATTACTCCTTCATCCAATCCCATGCAACCCTGGATTGCGCAGAGTTTTATTACTATTTCAGTATCCAAGTACAACCCCTTTGATTTCCTGACTACAAGGTTAACACCGCTGCAACCACTATTGATTCCACGCTACAAGATTACCACCACTCCCTTTTCCTTGATTTTAGGGAAACAAGGAGCATATCCTTTCCCAAACACTTTCTAAATGATTACAAAAACCCTATAACTCTTCAATAACACTCCAATTCAGAGAGTAATGAGTAGAGAGTGATAAAAGAAGAAGTTTTATGTAATTAGAATAGAAATCAGCAAAGTGAAAGTGTGAAAATTAATAAAATAAGAAATATTAATGGAGGAATGAAAAGGGGTGAAGATGGGGAAGAAGAATAGTTAAAAAAAACTCTAATTCAACCCCTATTTATAAGATTTGAAAGGTTGCAACGCTTATGGAACATTACAAATAATGAAAAGACAGTTCCTTTGAAAGTTGAAAGCATGACAGTTGTATGTCGACATACACAAATATGTATGTCGAGATATGTACTTAAAATATTTGAATTTTGAACAGTTTCAAGTGTTTAAATATATATACTATTCTGGAAAATCTTGAATTAAGACATAGTGATATAAACGAGTATTATAAAGTATAAAATCATACAAAAACATAAATGTGAATTATGTAAACATATTTATCAAACTTTAAGGTTTAAAACTATATATAAATACAAAACTATAAAAGTATATAACTATATAAATATATATATATATATATATATACTTATACAAATTTTAAAAATTATATTTGAAATCATAAGTAATATAGAAAAACTATTTGAAATAAGAATTTTGAAAATCAAAATTTGAAAAACAGAATTTGAATTTTAACCTTGAGTGCTATTCAGAGTGTTACATATAAACTATACTCTATTACTAAGTTTGTCTTGAACTCTTGAACTCTTGAAATATTGATAACTTGATTACTTATGCGTCTTGAATCTTCTCTGAATCTTGAATCTCTTGAAACTATAAAACAGTACAATGTTTTGTATTAATCCCTGTATAATATCCTGCATATACATGTAAATATATTCTAGACAGAGATGTTAGTACATATTTTATAATCAATGATAATTGAAATAAGGTTGTTGTCATTAAAACTCTATTCTGCAACATATACCGGAAAAGAAAGCGGCTATTGACAATGATCTGAAAAAGTGGATTCACAAAGTATAACAAAAGTGATGCATTATTTTCCACTAAAACCAAGGCTGCAAAGGATGTCCATGTCCAAGGAGTACACAGAATTTATGTTATGGCATGTAGTGGGACGAAAAAATGATGACAGACTTTGACATCCAGCTGATGGTGAGGTTTGGAAGACGATGGATGCCAATTATCGTCATTTTTCATCTGAAAATAGAAATATTGGGTTAGGAGTAACATCTGATGGATTCAGTCCTTTTCATACAATGACTACACAACACAGGATATGGCCAATCGTATTGGTAAAGTATAACCTTCCACCTTGATTATGCATGATGATAGAAAATTTGATACTTTCAACCCATATCCCTAGTCCAGAGTCTCCTAACAATTAAATTGATGCCAACATATAGCCTCTTATCGCAGAATTGAAAGAATTATGGGATCTTGGCATACGAACTTATGATGCCTACACCGGTGATAATTTCACATTACGTGCAAGAGTGTTATGGATGATCAGCGACTTTTCAGGCTATGCAATGTTATTCGGCTGGAGCACAAAGGGTTATTTAGCTTGTCCCGTATGCCATTTCGAGACTTCTTCAACTTACTTGAAGCATATTAAAAATATGAATCATATGAATTTTTAGACCCGGGACACAAGTGGAGGTGTGATAAGATAAGGTTCAATTGTGAAATTGAAATGGGAACAACTCCCGGAATTTTATCCGGGACAGTCTTTGAAAAATTGTTGGCTGGTTATGAAAATATTTTTGGGACAAAAGAAGTGAAGAAGCATGAAAATGAATTTCCTTTTAAAAAGAAGTCAATATTTTTTAACTTATACTACTACAAAACAGGGTCATTTGCATCGGTTGTTTACCCTCTGTTGCTTCGGTTCTACAACTGGTGCAAATGCAGACGATGCAAAAAAGCCTTTGGTTTTTCTTGCACTGGTTTTCTGTTACAGCCAGTGCAAAAGATGAGTTTTTTACACCAGTTGTCCGTAACAGCCAGTGTAAAAGATGATTTTTTTTGCACCGATTGTTTGCAATGCTCGGCACTTCAAAAAAGCTTTTCTGTTGCATCGTTTGTTTTTAACAACCGGTGCAAAATGATGATCTTTTGCAAAAAAACAAAAAAAAGGTTAGTTGTCGATATTCTAAATAGGATATTAATACAGTTATGCATATGCAAAAAGAAATTGATCGTTTAAATTAACATTGAATGACAAACAAATTAAGCATAACACTAAATCATATATATTTATATACATAATTCAATTACAGTGTTCATCCATACAAAACTGATCTCAATCACAAACTTGGGTGCATAATTAAAATCAACTGTTAATTTTAAACCAACCCCAGGGCTGTGCATCGGGTCATGAGCTTAGCTAACATAAAATTACACATACAAATAGAAGACCATAAGATTGATAAAGAAGCAACTGACTAAATCTTCTTCTGGGGTTGTTTTGAAAGAGGATGCAGGAATTTGCAATCCTGTAAAAAGAAGCAAAAAATTGATGAGTTTGATTTGCATACATAAAAAATAAAGATGACGAACGATGCATTCTTATACAAACGAAATAAATGTTGTAGTTTGCAAATAAAATAATAATAACCTATTTAATTCTAAATGTCTTTAACTAAACACTTACATATGCAGATGTTAATGCATCAACTATATCAAATCCTAGACACACATAATCATTAATACTCATACAAATAAGTGGTAATACCTTAAAGCATGCAAGGTTAAAGTTCAGATTTTAAAAAGAAAAAACTACTTTCTAAGTTATAGTGACAAGTTCTAACAGCAGCAGCATTACTACTGCCTTTAAAAAAAATCAAGGCTGAAATAGCTAAGATCAAAAATAGATTAGAACCCATTAAGGTATGCAAAAATACTAGCATACAAATTGTAGTGCCAGTTTGCCCAGTGTGCATCAAATGTGAAAGGCTGCTTATAATATTACAAAAGAAAAAGTAAAGCGCCAATTAAAAACACAATAAACTAGAAAGTAAACATACACTGAGATGAAATAATAAAGGCCATTGGTTGTAAGAATACACAAACTTGGACAATCAGTTAATTTTCTTACTAGATCAACCTAAGACTTAGCACAGCTGGATTACAGCAACAATGTTCCAACAAGGGCAACTCTAAGATCTAAATCTCTACAAATTGCGATGTCATGATGTAAGAAAACTTAATATATGAAATACCATTATATGCTTTTACATTCACCGATCATCCTAAGATGTAAGTAAATGCTAACAGATATGCTATATCAGAGGCATTCATAAGCCCATACCATACCCCAACTCCATATTGAAACCCATCTTTTACGCTGTAAGTCATTAGACTCTTGCCAAAACCAAAGGATTCATATCGAAGTATGGCAGAGTCCGTAATATTGGATCAAAATTAGATAGTTCATGTCAATGACGAATGAATTATAACATGAATAATCAAAGCTTCATGCCCCTAAAGCACAATTCAAAAACTCATTAGGATTCATGTTGAAATTGGGCATTAAGTATCCCAACCACATTAGTTTCTAGATTACATATATGATGATGTTTCAAATGGATGGCATTTGTCATAAAAATTAGTCAAGAATTTAAAAATAGGGCAAAGGTAGTAGAGAATTTTGGAAGGTAGTGTAAAATCATCCATATGATTTTTAACCTAATATGTATTGTGAATCATGTGTTCGCTGATTTTAAATAACAATTCAAATTCATAAAGAAGTCAAGGGTAGACAATTTAACAGTGGATGCTTTCCGCAATAAGTGTTGCATTAATATAGAAAACGACGACGATGCATTGTTGAATATTTTGCAAGGACACTTTGCTGCTGCTTCCATTTTTAGAATAAAATGTTTGTGTTTCTTGGGATGTAGTATGCTTCCATTTTAAGAATAAAATGTTTGTATTTCTTGGGATGTAGTATGACCTTTTGTTTAGTGAACAGTTTTTAGAAGTTTCATTAACTATTCAGTTGAACAGGTAACTTCAACCAAAAGATGATTCATGGTTTGTGTAGATAGTTACATAGGCTAAATGATGTATGTAGGAATATTAAGAGGGTCAAACAAATTTTTTTATCAGGTAGTGGATTAAAGAATAGTAATAACCATGTTGATGTCTTCATACATTGTGTACATATATATGTTCCACCTTATACACATGTGTCTGTTTGTGTCTGTGCGTGTATGTATAAATATATACATATACAGACGCATACATATTAAAGTAGAATTGAATATGTAGGTGTACGGACATATAGGTGCATCCAAGTACATATACATGTATATCAATCAATGTATTTGTATTTGACCTAATTTTAAGAGACAGTAGGCTAATATAAGGAGCTTGCACATACAATACGATAACAGGCATGATCCTGGTTGTTAGAGCTATTGCATATAGTCATCATCTTGCAAAAAGAATGTGCATATGAAAAGTACTGATCGAAATAAATGTATTACAGAGACAGAGTTAGTCAACAAGTAGTAATTGAAGATATTACTATATTAGGTCCTTCGTAATGGGAACACTCAGAAGTACTTGACAACAATGCTTATCTGATCGATTCGACAGGCATCATCTAATCACAATCACATGCTACAAATCACCAGTAGTTTGTCACTACACACGGAAATGCAAAACATTAAACTAGAAATATAAAAATAGCAAAAAGAAAAAACAGTTGTGGAGTAGTTGACCAACACAATTAATCGCATAAATTTAGATACCTTAACCTGATGGTGGTTGCCGAAAAAATAAGCTTAAAGTTAATTTATGGTCCAACCACCTCCAAACGGACCAAACCTGTGCATTTTATGCCCCGCTATTACCTCGTCATATCCCCGCTATATAGTGTAGCGGATTTCTAATGCTAGCTATTTCTAAATATCTTTTCCGCTTTAAGCTCTGCTATATTCTGAAATTCCCGATATATCCTATTATTTCAGCTATATTCCGCTTTTTCCGCTATATCCTCTATAAGATAAATGAATTAAAAATGACATTTATGCATTATAAAATTATTTTTAAATATAAATTTTTAACATATATATTTCATAATATAAAATACTACAATGTTCTATTAAATTTATTTAAGCTAAATAAAAGTTTACATTTATTTACACGTATTTACTTATTTACTTATGATTTTATTTAAAATTAAGAATGTACTAATTATAATTAAGTTGAATGTTAATTTTCCTTTTGTTTTTCATTTATATATTTGTAAAAGCATTAAATATGATTTTTATATTCTATTTTAGATTCATCCGCTATATCTCGCTATTTTCTCGCTTTATCCCTACTACAACTTTTTGCGCATTCACCGCATTGGATCCGCTGAACGCTTTAAATGCACTACTCCATACATATGTAAAATGACATGTACCGTAATAGTTTATCGAACTACAAAACTGAGGCATCAATAACCATAAACCATGTACATGCAACAAATGTCTATTATCATCAATAAATAATGAAATAATAGAGGGCAACGGTAAGCATGGATCCAGATATAAGTTAAATAGTATTAATAACTACAGTAAACCTACTAAAACATAAGAAAATTAAAATGACTTCATGTAGTTGCCTTTCTTTTATGCACATATGGATTGCTTAATGCAAAATCTAGATTAAAAAGAAAATAGGTTATAGTGACGAAGACACATACAAAATCCTATAGTCAAACCTAGCAGTCCAACTCAAGGTTTTGAGTAACTAAATTTTCAACAGAAAGACTTAAACTGACCATAATTAGTTTACAGTAGCAAAGATGGTAGAAGTGTATAAGTTCTCATAACTTTCAAAGGTCATTCTTCTTTGAGCACCAGTAACCATTCTTATAGTTAAGTGATGATTCCCAATGAAGAAAGTTTACGGTAATTCATAGAAAATTAACTGATCCTATTACTGACGTTAAATAATGTGAATATTTATTAAAAATAGATTACTGCTTTGAAGCCTACCCGAAATTAAAAATTGTATCTCATATATCATATATAGATACATTAGAATATGCCCGCTGATATTAAAGAGAGAAAAACAATTATTGGTAAATAGACTGGAGCAAGGTCATGAGTATGAGTATATACCTAAAAACATGTTTCAAAGTTGTCGCTTGCCTGTCACTGGAGTACTCACATGAGGATTGATTGTACTTGGTATGAAAATTTATATCATGTCGTTTATTACATGTTTAGTCTTTCGAAATACACACGTAAACTGAATTTTTTTAAAATATGCGCCGAAACTATGTTGGATCCTTGCATGACGTAAATAATCAGTCATTCATTTCTCAATAAAGTGTCACTTCTTCATTTCTATAGAGCTTAAGAATCTATCTAATAACTACTAATAAGAAAATGTGCAAAAATAAATAAACACATACCAAATTTTCAAATGTGGATATTTTTTCGCCTTTCTCCCCTAAAGGATCTAATTTGTAGAGGAAATTAGGAGAAGAAGGCCATGCTGACTATATTATTTATTCAAGTAAACATAAATCATGGAAAAACAAACATGCTTTATAACAAAAAGGAAATAAAGAAATTATGTGCTTGTATTTATATTTCACTAGCTACAAAGCTTTCAAATAAAGGGTGTGTATATATATGCACACACACACACACACACACACAGAGATTGTTATCACATAATACATATAGTTGGAAACACACAACATATGTTAGTAATACAAAATACACTATGTCTTTACATATATACTTGGAAATAAGCAACGTATTCCGAGTCAGAGAGAAAAAAATTAGGTATTTTTAAGTTGCATAGTTGCATATTATCCATGAGAAGTAGCAAAACTAAAGTGTAGCAAAAGGTTAAAAGGTTAAAAAAAATCCTAAATGAGCAAAGATAAATGTTGTGGGCTGAAACTTTAGTAATCAGTTTGTTCAGCTTTTGTAATCAAAGTCTGTAAATATGGATTAAGCATTGTATTCAAAAGAGTTATGAATAAAACCATTTCTTGTTTTCTCCTGCCTTTCTTCTACTTCTCTTACTTTTCTTTTCTTTTTTCCTGTTTCACCATTTCTGTTTCACCATTTCTATCATTATAGTTAGTATATATACTGATATTGCGTTGCAGATCTAGTAGACTGCATCATTGGTATCAGAGCAAAGATCTTTACATGTTCTTCCGCCATCTATTGAAGCTTGATTTCCAGAACCTTGAAGTCTTTCACGCGCCTTCAAGGTGTTCGATAAAATGTCAAGCAGAAAATGATTGTTACTTTTCACTAATCAATCTGCCATTGTTGCAAGAAATTTAAGATTGAAAATGCGTGAATTAGCAATTGTAAGACTGGCACCTGTTTCTAAAGCAATCACAAAGAAATTCTCAGACATGGAAGAACGAGTGAGGGCTTTGGAGCAAAAGTTGGAAGAACAAGCAAATAATATGCATTTGATAATGCAAATGATCAAGGAGATGAGAGATGGAAACAGGTCAAGAAGTGGCAACTCTGAATCTTCAAGAATACCTTCTAATGGAGCCAACTCCACGAGGCCTCCAGGTATGATTCCTAAACTGCAGTTTCTTACGTTTGATGGGGGAAAATCCTAGAAATTGGGTGAAGAAGTGAAGTAGATATTTTTCTCTTTGTAGCATTGCTAGTGAATGTAGAGTTTATTTGGCATCGTTGTATACGACTGAGAAGGCTGAAAATTGGGTTTCCAGTTATCTTGCTGTAAGGAAAAATGTGGAGTGGGATGATTTCATTATTGATTTGTGTGCAAGATTTAAAGATGACAAAGGAATGCATGCTGTAGTACACTTTAATAAGTTGGAGCAGAGTGGAAGTTTGGAAGATTATATTGATGAATTTGAGAATCTGGGATCTGTTTTGCTACATGAAAGAATGTTGCCTGATGATTATGTGTTGGATAGTTTCGTTGGTGGTTTGAAACTGGCAATCAAACCATTTGTTAGAGATTTTAATCCTGCTACTATAGCTAATGTTGTGAAGTATGCAAGAATTCAAGAAGAGCAAATTGCAGCTTATTCTTACAAATATACTACTAAAGCATCTTTTGTGCCAATAAACACAACCTATAAATCCTCAAATGCTGCCTCACTGCTTTCAAACTCAAATAAACCACCTCTTTTACCTACTCCCTCGAATAAACTCACACTGATGACAAAATTTAACCCTAGCAGGACTTTTAAACACATTCCAGCCGATGTTAGAGCACTGAAAACTGCAAACGCGTTTTGTTATTACTGTGAGGAGAAGTATGATAGGAATCATAAGTGTAAGTCCAAAGAACCACAACTTTTTACAGTGGAAATGTAACACCCCATGATTTTAAATTTTAAAATTAACAAATTAAATAATACTTAATTTTAAATGTGAGAATTAAGGAAAATGGGTTACGCCATTGCGTTCGTCTCAGAATTCTTCTTGAGATAGAGTTCGAGTTTGCGTGAATTGGACTCCATATGAAGAAGTTATGGCCCTCAGAACTTTCAGAAATTTATATAAAACAATTCAATAAATTAAATACTAGGGCAAGTCGACCAGGGGGTCGACCTCCCTATATATAGGTCGACCTGGGGATCGACCTACCCCTTGGGCAGATCTGAAATGTGATGTTGTTTTGACTCACAGCTGAGTCATTAGGGCTGAGGTGGTTATTCTATCTTGTCAGGATGGTGTTGATTTCTTCGAGGTTAATCTAATGGCTCTTAATTAATTAAAATTCTATATAAGCAACCTAACCCTCAACCTAAAATCACGCTAATTCATACCAAGAGCCATCATGTTATCAATGGTGAACCTAAAGTAGCTGCCATTCTCTTTCAACTCAAAAGCAAGACAGAAGCAAGAATCAAAATCAAATCTAATCTAAATTAGAATAACAGTTAGTCTACATCAAAGGCGAGCAGTTCAGTTTTAGAATACAGATCCCATAAAAACAAGACTGTTCTTTTGTTTGTGAGTATAATTTCTTTCACAAAATAATTAATAAATTAATTATGATGGGTCATGACTTGGATTATGAGAACATGTCTGTTGAATCATGTGATTTTACTTGATTTTGTTTGTGAATATATGACTGATTTGTTAAAACATATGTGAATCTTATGCAAGTTTGTTTCTACATATGCTAATTTGTATATGAATCCTATGAAAGTTTGGGATGTTAAATCATACGCTAGTTGTATATGAATCTTATGCAAGACTGGGGATGTTAAATCATATGCTAGTTTAAGGATCTTACGCAAGTTTGGGATGTTAGAACTTATGTGAATCTTATGCAAGTTTAGGATGTTAAAGCATATGCAAATCTTATGTAAGTTTGGGATGGCTAGTTATATATGAATCTTATGCAAGTCTGTAGGTGGATTATACACAAGTTCATACGTGAATCAAGTATATACATATGCTAGTTTATATGCAAAACATGTGACATTAATTTACATGTTTAGATCCATATGCAAGTTCACATTTTTATGTTTAGATCTATATTTAGATTCATGGCAGTACATAGTTATGCAAATTTATGTTCTATATGCCCAATGCCTATGCTAGTTTTGTATGAGAATTATATGCTAGTTTTGTATGTGGATCATATGCTAGTTTAAATGTAAGTTTGTATGAAATTCATGTGCAAGCTATAGGAAAACCATATCCATATATGCAAGTTCGCGATTACATGTTTAGATATATATTTAGATCCATGATAGTTTATGCAAATTTATGTTATATCTAAATATATATATATATATATATATATATATATATATCCATTGCCTATGCAAGTTCTTGGCTATGCAAACTTATGTTATGATCTATTTTATGTGCTATGCTAGTTGTGATGTTGCTTTTCTTTTTATAAGTTAGACTATTTTCCTATCTAACATATATCTTATTAAAACGAACGAATAGCGTAGGGACAATGGGAAAATATTAATTTCGCAAAATTATGAATTGGCGTAAAATACTTCAAAGGCATATAATTAAATTGAGACATTAATTGGTATAATTTATATACCTAAAAAGTATGGACATAATTTACGTGACAATTATGGACATGGATTAAAATTGGAAGTTTTTGGCAATTTGAAATAGGGATATTAATTCAAATTGGGGTTGAATAATAGTAATGCATAAAAAATGCCTAAGACACGAGGTTAGACTCGTTTGTGGTGTACGACAGTCTGGACCCGCTCGGCAAATCCAGCAACCACAAACGGTAGTCTAATGTGAGAGGTCAAAGACATATATTAAATGCGTAATAAACGCCTAAGACACGAGGTTAGACTCGTTTGTGGTATAAGACTGCCCGGACCCGCCCGACACAACCAGAAACCATAAACGGTAGTCTAATGTGAGAGGTCAAAGGCATAAATTAAATGATGCTTAGACACAAGGTTAAGTCTGGCTTGTGGTGGAAGTCTGCCCGGAACCGCCCGACATATCCAGCGGCCACAAGCAATCGACTTAATGTAGGAGGTTTGTGCATTAATAATTAATTAATGCTGATCAAATACGAATATGAATGACAAACAGAAGTTTGATTGAGTGGAGTAATTCTCTAAGTACCTATCTGATATTGATTTTGGTCTTCGGGGTTGATACTTAGGGAGTTATTCTCTTAACCAATGTATTTGTGAACTAAGATGTACTTAATCATAAATTAAGTAAAAAATGTTATAAGATATATATATATATATATATATATGTATATATATATGTATATGATACATAACATGATAAGTGGAAATGATTAAGACCAGCTCAACCAATAATCTGATAAGTGGATAGGGTTAAGACTAGCTTAACCAATAATCTGATAAGTAGGTAGGGTTAAGACCAGCTTAACCAATAATATATATTAATTTGATAAGTGGGTAGGGTTAAGTCTAGATTAACCAATAATATATATTAATATGATAAGTGGATAGGGTTAAGGCAAACTTAACCAATAATACATATTTGTCTGATAAGTGGATGGGGTCAAGACCAACTTGGCCAATAATATATAAGAGGATTTGGTTAAGACTAGCTTAACCAAATATATATATATATATTAATATGATAAGTGGATAGGGTTAAGGAAAATTTGACCTATAATACGTATCGATCTGATAAGTGGATGGGGTTAAGAACAACTTAGCCAATAATAATAAGTGGATAGGGTTAAGACCAGCTTAACCAAATATATATATATATATAGAGAGAGAGAGATCTAATAACGGATAGGGTTAAGACAATCTTAACCAATAACACATGCTGATTTGATAAGTGTGAAACATGGGTGACATGTGGGATATAATCATTAACACTTAACCAAGATAAACATGTGGTGGGACATGAGGGTTAAGTAGATGACGTGGGAGACATGTGAAATATGATTATAGACACTTAACCAAATTGAAACATGTAATAAGACATGAATAAGAAAGGGTTAAGTGGAAAATTCTAGTGGGGACCAAGCATAGGTGGAAAGCTAATGTCAAGCATTGGGGACCCATTTCAAACTAGTAACCCATTAAGAATCTTTGTTAGCTCGAGTTCGATCAAGGACGGGACATGCTTACTGGGTTTGATCGTAAGATGTCAAAACGGGTTAACGGTGGCAACCCAAGTCCAACTGGGTCATGTACATGCGTGGCACGGGCTTGTAGGTAAGACGTTGTTGCATCATGTAGGTATAAGCCGTGCATCTTTAGTGGTATCGGGTTGCCACTTTAGGAAGTGATACACCCCACTGTGGGACCATCACGGGTATCTACGAGTTAGGGAGCCGATCGAATGAGGAAGGTAGTGGGTATGACTAGCGGAGATAGGGGAAGGCGGCACCTATGACAGCAGCTAGGAGTACAAGAAACTACCATATTATGAATAAATGTTGTAACTAGTCTGGGGAGGGTAGTGGGTACAACTAGTGGAGGTAGGAGCAGGCGGCACCTACGATAGCAGCTAGGAATACATGAAACTACTATTATTATAATTATGATTAGTAAGAGGGATCAACTTCCAGTATGGGACTAGTAATGGTGTGGTGTTATTAGCATTGGTGCAGTATAGTAATTATCCTATAGCGATTAGGAGCGAGATTAACGCCAGAATATTCCTCTTGTTTGTTTTAACTTGCCTACATGTTTCACAATCATTCCTTGTTTTACCAGTTTATGCCTTATCCTAATTACTTTATAATTATATTGTTAATGTTATTGTACTCGTCAGACTTTATGTCTGACCCCCTTGTTTTTGCCTTTTTTCTTCCTTTCCCCCCAGGTTCTCAGGGTGGGACTAGTACCAGTGGATGTTGATTTGGATCTCTTTCTCTCTCTTTTGGAAGTGCTTGGATTGCTGGAAGTAAAGTTCAGCTTATCTCTTTTATGGCTACTTATGTTGGGGTTGTGCTTTTTTACTTTATGTACTCTGAAAACAATTTGTCAAGATGGATATTAAGTGTACTTGGTTTATGAAGTTGTTGTTTTCAAACTATTTCTCCGCTGCAATAAATGTTGTTTTAAAATTTTCAAGTACTAATATATGTATCTGTCTTGTTATATTCTGTTCTATACACTAATAATACTCCATGAATATTAATGCATTCCCTTTGAGAGTGACATTAATGGACGTGGGGTGTTACACGTGGTATCAGAGACGAAGTTTAACAGAACAGATAAGGGACTTTGAAAAACTATTTTTCAAAAGCGTTTTTATAAAGAAATACTTTCAAAAATATGTTTTAAGGAAAGTATTTTCGAGAGAAAAGTTTGTTTTAAAAACATAACCCCTAAGAGCCATATATCTTTCCTTCGAATCTCCGTTTTCAGTCTCTTCCTCTTTCCTTTTTTCTGAATTTCTTCCTCCACGTATAGACGCTTTTTCTAAGATATGTAAGAACTTCCGTACGATGGGTGGAAAACCGCTTCGTGGGACAGGGACATTTGTCAAAGCTAGAAGGAAGCGGAGGACTTGTCGGTACCTTTAAGATAGACGATGGGAGGAAGGTTCAATTAGTTGCTTAGTTAATAAAGGACGAAACCTCATTTTTGGTGGGAGGTCACGAATGGAGAATGTACAAGAGAGACATGGACAGGACACACGATAAGAAAGTAGATCCAAAGAAAGGCGGTAAGGGTAACAAGGGGCCAGGAGAAAAGGAAGGGCCACACTTGTGAAATACCTAACTACTTAAATAAAGACGTTAGAAAGAAGAAGAAGACTAGTTGTTATCGTTATGGAGAAACAGGACATCTTATTAGGATCGTCCAAAGAAGCAAAAGGCAAAGGTGAGGGCAAAGTACAGGATCTTCTGGAGGGCAGACGTATTCCCTCACGACTGGCATACCTGATAGAGGTAGAAATATCTTGGTTGGAAGTTTGGTTTTTCTTTTTGATCATCATGTTCGAACCTTGTTTGAATTTTGGCACTTCACACTCGTTTGTATCTGCTTTGTCAGTTGAAAACACTGCACCTAAAGACTAGTCTAGTTACGGATCCCGTAGTAGTCTCAAACCCTATTGGTGGTTCGGCTCATCTTTCGATGGTTTGTCGGGATTTGGGAGTGTCTATCTTGGGCGTTGGGTTTGAATGCAATGCCTTCGTTCTTAGCTTCTAGGGCTATGGCTTGATTCTAGGTATGGGTTGGCTAGCCAGATACGGTGCCATCCTAAACTGTGAAAGAAGGGTAGTTAGATTGTTGACTCGTTGTGGAGAGACCCTTGATATTTCTTGTGACCCCAGAGGTCCGGTGATGCTTAGCTACCAAGAATCTCTTGACGCGTCCAACGATGATTTGGAATTTGTTCGTGTTGTTCGTGAATATGGTGACGTCTTTGATGAAGTTCGAGGTTTACCCCAAGGCGCAAGATAGACTTTCGTATATACCTAATAGATAATGCAAAGCCGGTTGTATTACAAGTACGCCACATGGCTCCGAGAAAGAGAGGAGAAGTCAGTAAGCAAGTGAGAGAGTTGCTTGAAGGGGTTCATAAGAAGGAGCATTTCGGAATGGGGATAGCTGTGGATCCCGCAAAGGTGGTAGCAATCCAAGATTGGAAGATTCCTAAGAACGCAACAAAAGTAATAAGCTTTTTTAGGACTGGCGGGCTATTCTAGGAAGTTCATTAAGGACTTCGCGAAGATATCAGCCCCACTTACTCGATTAACGAAGAAGAACTTGACTTTTGCTTGGGATGTTGACTATGATGATGCTTTCCAGCATTTAAAGGGGATGCTGACGGCAACTCTAGTTTTAGTTTTGCTAGATTGAAGTAAGCCATTCACAGTGTATATCGCTGCTTGCGGTACAGGGCTTGGAGTAGTTTTCGATGCAAGAGGAAAAGGTGATATGCAAAAGGCGGCAAGTACAAGCATTGCTTATCATCCACAGACGGATGGACGGACAGAAAGGGGTGAATTGAATCCTTGAAGATCTTTTGAGGTTATGTATCCTAGATTTTGGAGGGACATGAGAAGAGGCAACGAGCTTAGTGGTGTTCACGACGCACGTATCTGCGGAAGTGTTACAAGATACCGCGGAAGTAGTGGAGCCGAGCATGCTTAGAGAAGTGGAAGTAGAGTGAGATGCCATGATTAGACGAGTTCCTACATGCATCCTTGGGTCGGAGGTATAAAAGCTACGCAATAAAGAGGTCGAGTTGGTCAAAGTGCAATGGGGAGATGATCAAGGAGACCCAACTTGGGAAACGGAAGACAAGATGCGTACGCTTTACCCTTTCCTTTTTGATGGTATGATTTTTAACTTCCCCTTTTTTACCGCTTTATTGATAGTTGTCCTATCTTCGCGGTTATATCTTCGATCTCAAGTTAGGAAAACCCCTATGGTTGTAAACATGTGTTTGAGACATGTTATGTTTGGTGGATACAAATGGATGCAAGTGGTTGCTAGTGGTTGCTCGTGGATGCATGTACACACACATTAGGCACTAGGTCAGCTCAGTCACTATCATATTGCATATAAATATGTGTGCATATTTAATGGATGTATAATGGTTGTGTTATCATACGGATGTTGCATTTTGATGAATGGTTGTGCACACATGTAGAAATAATATGTATCATTAGGATTCTTTCGCATACATAATGGACGCATGGCACTGCCATGATTTGCATTAAGGAGGTCAACTGAATCACTAGACCGCCTGATTTTGCATTAGATAAGGAAGATATACACACACTTTTTGCATATGTTCATACGACATTAGAAATCCTGTAAGGACAATGGATTCCTGTGTTTGATGGTTAAGTAGATGGATGATTTGATGTTAGGATATACATTCTCCTTAACTTGGAGATTTCGGGGAGAAATCCCTTTAAAGAATGTAACACCCCACGATTTTAAATATTAAAATTAACAAATTAAAGAATAATTAATTTTAAATGCGAGAATTAAGGGAAACGGGTTACGCCTTGCGTTCGTCTCGGAATTCTGCTTGAGATAGAGTCCGTGTTTGCGTGAATTGGACTCCGTATGAAGAAGTTATGGCCCTCAGAACTTTCATAAATTTATATAAAATAATTCAGAAAATTAAATACCAGGGCAGGTCGACCAGGGGGTCGACCAGGGGGTAGACCTCCCTATATATAGGTCGACCTAGGGGTCGACCTACCCCCTGGGCAGATCTAAAATGTGACGATGTTTTGACTCACTGCTGAGTCATTAAGGCTAAGGTGGTTATTCTATCTTCTCTAGATGGCCTTGATTTCTTCTAGGTTAATCTGATGGCCCTTAATTAATTAAAATTCTATATAAGCAACCTAACCCTCAACCTAAAATCACACTAATTCATAACAAGGGCCATCATGCTGTCAATGGTGAACCTAGAGTAGCCGTCGTTCTCTTTCAACTCAAAAGCAAGATAGAAGCAAGAATCAAAATCAAATCTAATCTAAATTAGAATAACAATTAGTTTACATCAAAGGCGAGCAATTCAGTTTCAGAATACACATCCCAGAAAAACAAGACTGTTCTTTTGTTTGTGGGTATAATTTCTTTCATAAAATAATTAATAAATTAATTATGATGGGTCATGACTTGGATTATGAGAACATGTCTGTTGAATCATGTGACATTGCTTGATTTTGTTTGTGAATATATGATTGTTTTGTTAAAACATATGTGAATCTTATGCAAGTTTGTTTCTACATATGCTAATTTGTATATGAATCCTATGCAAATTTGGGATGTTAAATCATACACTAGTTGTAAATGAATCTTATGCAAGATTGGGGATGTTAAATCATATGCTAGTTTATGGATCTTATGGAAGTTTGGGATGTTAAAACATATGTGAATCTTATGCAAGTTTAGGATATTAAAGCATGTGCGAATCTTATGTAAGTTTGGGATGTTAAATTATATATGAATCTTAAGCAAGTCTGTAGGTGGATTATACACAAGTTCATATGTGAATGAAGTATATACATATGCTAGTTTATATGCAAAACATGTGACATTAATTTACATGTTTAGATCCATATGCAAGTTCACATTTTTATGTTTAGATCTATATTTATATCCATGACAGTACATAGTTATGAAAATTTATGTTCTATATGCTCATTGCCTATGCTAGTTTTGTATGTGAATCACATGCTAGTTTTGTATGTGAATCATATTCTAGTTTTGTATGTGAATCATATGCTAGTTTTAAAGTAAGTTTGTATGAAATTCATGTGCAAGCTATAGGAAAGCCATATCCATATACGCAAGTTCACGATTACATGTTTAGATCTATATTTAGTTCCATGATAGTTTATGCAAATTTATGATATATATATATATATCCATTGCTTATGCAAGTTCTTGGCTATGCAAACTTATGTTATGATCTATTTTATGTATTATGCAAGTTGTGATGTTGCTTTTCTTTTTATAAGTTAGACTATTTTCGAATTTAACATATATCGTATTAAAACGAAAGAATAGCATGGGGACAACGGGAAAATATTAATTTTGGAAAATTGTGAATTGGCCTAAAATGGCTTTAAAGGCATATAATTAAATTGAGACATTAATTGGTATAATCTATATACCTAAAAAGTATGGACATAATTTAGGTGACAATTATGAACATGGATTGAAATTGGAAGTTATTGGCAATTTGAAATTGGGATATTAATTCAAATTGGGGTTGAATAATAATAATGCATAACAAATGCCTAAGACACGAGGTTAGACTCGTTTGTGGTGTAAGACTGCCCGGACCCGCCCGGCACATCCAGCAACCACAAACGGTAGTCTAATGTGAGAGGTCAAAGACATAAATTAAATTCGTAATAAACACCTAAGACACGGGGTTAGACTCGTTTGTGGTACAAGACTGCCCGGACCCGCCCGGCACATCCAGCAACCACAAACGGCAGTTTAATGTGAGAGGTCAAAGGCGTAAATTAAATGATGCTTAGACACGAGGTTAAGTCTGGCTTATGGTGGAAGTATTCCCGGAACCGCCCGACATATCCAGCGGCCACAAGCAATTGACTTAACTCGGAAGGTCTGTGCATTAATAATTAATTAATGTTGATCAAAGACGAATATGAATGACAAACAAAAGTTTGGTTGAGTGGAGTAATTCTCTGAGTACCAATCTGATGATGATTTCGGTCTTTGGGGTTGATACTTAGGGAGTTATTTTCTTACCCAATGTTTTTGTGAACTAAGATGTACTTAATCATAATTTAAGTAAAACATGTTATATGATATATATATATGATACATAACATGATAAGTGGATTGGATTAAGACCAGCTTAACCAATAATCTGATAAGTGGATAGGGTTAAGACCAGCTTAACCAATAATCTGATAAGTAGGTAGGGTTAAGACCAGCTTAACCAATAATATATATTAATTTGATAAGTGGGTAGGGTTAAGTCTAGCTTAACCAATAATATATATATTAATCTGATAAGTGGATATGGTTAAGGCAAACTTAACCAATATACATATTGATCTGATAAGTGGATGGGGTTAAGACCAACTTAGCCAATAATATATAAGTGGATAGGTTTAATACCATCTTAACCAAATATATATATATATTAATCTGATAAGTGGATAAGGTTAAGGAAAACTTAACCAATAATACGTATTGATCTGATAAGTGGATGGGTTAAGACCAACTTAGCCAATAATATATAAGTGGATAAGGTTAAGACTAGCTTAACCAAATATATATATATATATATATATATATATTTTGATCTGGTAAGCGGATAGGGTTAAGATAAGCTTAACCAATAACACATGTTGATTTGATAAGTGGGCAACATGGGTGACATGTGGGATATAATCATTAACACTTAACCAAGATAAACATGTGGTGGGACATGGGGGTTAAGTGGATGACATGGGAGACATGTGGAAAAACGATTAGAGACACTTAACCAAATTGAAACATGTAAGAAGACATGAATAAGAAGGGATTAAGTGGAAAATTCTAGTGAGGGCCAAGCATAGGTGGAAAGCTTGTGTCAAGCATGGGGGACCCATTTCAAACCAGTGACCCATTAAGTATCTTTGTGAGCTCGAGGACGTGACATGCTTATTTGGTTTGATCGTAAGAGGTCAAAACGGGTTAACGGTGGCAACGCCAGTCCAACGGGGTCATGTGCGTGCTTGGACCCGGGCTGGTAGGTAAGATGTTGCATCATGTAGGTATAAGCCGTGCATCTTTAGTGGTATTGGGTTGCCACTTTGGGAAGTAATACATCCCGCTTTGGGTCCAGCACGGGTATCTACGAGTTAGGGAGCCGATCGAATGGCGAAGGTAGTGGGTATAACTAGCGGAGATAGGGGCAGGCGGCACCTATGATAGCAGCTAGGAGTACAAGAAACCACCATATTATGAATAAATGTTGTAACTAGACTGGGGAGAATAGTGGGTACAACTAGTGGAGGTAGGAGCAGGCGGCACCTACGATAGCAGTTAGGAGTACACGAAACTACTATTATTATAATTATGATTAGTAAGAGGGATCAACTTCCAGTACGGGACTAGTAATAGTGCGGTGTAATTAGCATTGGTGCAGTATAGTGATTATCCTATAGCGATTAGGAACGAGATTAACGCCAGAATATTCCTCTTATTTGTTTTGACTTACCCACTTGTTTCACAGTCATTCCTTGTTTTACCAGTTTATGCCTTATCCTAATTACTTTAATAATAATATTTCTAAAGTTATTATACTCGCCAGACTTTATGTCTTACCCCTTTGTTTTTTCCTCTTTTCTTCCTCCCCCCCCCCAAGGTTCTCAGGGTGGGACTAGTACTAGTGGAGCTCGATTTGGATCCCTTTCTCCCTCTTTTGGAAGTGCTTGGATTGCTGAAAGTAAAGTTCAGCTCATCTCTTTTATGGCTACTTATGTTGGGGTTGTGCTTTTTTACTTTATGTACTCTGAAAACAATTTGTCAAGATAGATATTAAGCGTACTTGGTTTATGAAGTTGTTGTATTCAAACTATTTCTCTGCTACAATAAATGTTGTTTTAAAATTTTCAAATACCAATATATGTATCTGTCTAGTTATATTCTGTTCTATACACTAATAATACTCCATGAAAGTTAATGCATTACCTTTGAGAGTGACATTAGTTGACGTGGGGTGTTAGAAAAAATTCCTTGTTCTGAAGTTGTTGATTGTGAAGAAGAGGAGGATTGCCAGGGAAGTGAGACTGATTTGCAGTTAGCGGAACCTGAACCTTGCATTTCAATGAATGCATTATCTGGTAGTTAGGGTTTCAATACTATAAGAGTACTTGGAATGGTGGGCAACAAACAATTGCATATTTTGATAGATTCAAGAAGTACACATAATTTCTTGGATTTGTCAATTGCAAGGAAACTGGGATGCAAAATCGAGAGTACTAAATCTAAAGCGGTTATGGTTGCAGATATGAACCAAATAGCTTACGAGCATAGCTGTAATAACTTTGCATGGTAGATTAACAACAGAGAGTTTAGGGCAAAAGTAATGATGATATCTTTGGGGGGTTGTGACATGGTGTTAGGCATTCAATATTTGAGTACACTTGGGAAGATTAGTTGGGAATTTAAGAAGATGATCATGCAATTTGAGGTAGATAGTAGACAGTTTATACTAAAGGGTATACTTCCCAAGAAACTAAAAGTTGTGGAAGGTGAATCAAGAGAGAAATTATGGGAAGGAGCAGCTCAGTTATGTGTATTGCAGCTGATAGATATGGAGTGTTTGAGTATGGTTGGAATAGTGGAGAGCTGGATGAACTTAATGAGGCAGCATTAGTGAAGTTGAAAGATGAGTTCAGCGAGGTCTTTAATGATCCGGTTGATTTACCACCTCTTAGAGGTGTGTTTGATTATAAGATTCCTTTGGAACCGAACGCTTTTCCTAACAATATAAGGCCCTATAGGTATCTTGTTAAACAAAGAGATATCATTGAATAGTCGGTCTAAGAAATGACTGACAGAGATATCGTGCAAAGTAGTTCTAGCCCTTTTGCATCACCAGTGGTCTTGGTGGGAAAAAAAGATGGTACATGGAGGCTATGTGTTGATTATAGAGAGCTAAACAAAAGGACCGTGAAAGACAAGTTTCCCATGCCAGTTGTTGAAGAATTGATTGATGAGCTTGCTTGTGCTACTATTTTCACTAAGTTGGACCTTAGGGAAGGCTATCACCAACTCAGAATTCACCTTGATAGTGTGTATAAAACTGCTTTCAAAACACATACGGGGCACTTTGAGTTTTTAGTGATGCCTTTTGGTCTCACAAATTCCCCCGCCACTTTTCAGAATTGGATGAACAAGGTCTTTAAACCACTTCTAAGGAAGTGTGTGCTTGTTTTTTTCGATGATATTTTGATTTACAGTAAGAACAAAGAAGATCATTAGATACATTTAAGAAAAGTCTTTGAGTTGATGAAAGAAAATCAGATGTTGGCTAAGGAAAGCAAGTGTGCTTTTGCTATGAAGAAGGTAGAGTATTTGGGGCACTTTATTTCATCAAAGGGAGTTGAGACAGATCCTAAAAAGATTGAGGTTGTGTCTAAGTTGCCGGTTCCAATTTCAATGAAGGAGCTAAGAAGTTTACTAGACCTCACTGGATACTATAGGAAATTTGTGAGAAACTATGCTACGATTTGTAGACCTCTAAATGAGTTGCTGAAGAAAGGGGATTTTGTGTGGAGTGAAATTGCACAACAAACCTTTGAACAATTGAAGTTAGCCTTGGTAACTTCTCCTATTTTGGTTGTACCTGATTTCACTAAACAATTTATAGTGGAAACAGATGCATCTATTACAGGTATTGGGGCTATGCTAATGCAAGATGGATATCCGATAGCTTTTATAAGCAGACTTTATGCCCTAAATGGCAGAAGTTATCAGTGCACGAGAAGCAGTTGCTGGCTATTGTATTTGCTATTCAAAAATGGGAGCAATATTTGGTCGGAAATCATTTTGTAATCAAGACTGACCAGAAGAGCCTCAAGTGGTTATTGCAACAGAAAGTTTCAAGTCCATTTCAACAATTTGGTTGTCAAAATTAATGGGTTTGGGCTACGAAATTTTGTATAGACTCGGTGTAGAGAACAGGGCAGCAGACGCTTTGTCACGGGTGCAGGGATATAGTTGTTGTTTATGGCAATTTCAGTAGTTTCTTCCAATTTGGAACAATTGATTAAAGATAGCTACTGCCTGGATCCAAATTTGGTGGCCATTGTGGAGGAATTACAAGATAGTCCAAATTATCAGAGGTTTTCATTGAAAAATGGTATGCTAAGAAGGAAAAATAAACTGGTGGTTGGACCTGATGAAGAGTTGAGAAACAAGTTGGTTCAGTGGCATCATAATTCTCCCGAAGGTGGACATTCAGGAAGAGACTTGACATTAAAAGCAAGTGTTTAATTGGAAGGGCATGAAGAAAAAAGTTACTCAGTTCATTAGAAACTGTCATACATGTTAAGCAACAAAGTATGACAACGTAGAAAAGCCGGGGTTGTTGCAACCATTGCCAATACCAGAAGAGGTGTGGTGCGATGTGTCTATGGACTTTATTTATGGCCTTCATAAGTCAAATGGGAAAGAAGTGATCTTTGTTGTTGCTGATAGGCTAAGCAAATATGCTCATTTTATGCCACTGTCTCATCCTTATACTGCAATTCAAGTGGCTCAGGTTTAGTTGGATAATGTCTTTAAATTGCATGGGTGGCCACGAAGTACAGTGAGTGATAGAGATGCATTGTTCTTAAGAACATTCTGGAAAGGACTGTTTAGTTTACATGGTACTGAATTTTTATTGTCATCATCTTATCATCCGTAAACATATGGCCAGACAGAGGTAGTAAATAGATGTTTAGAAACTTATTTGAAGTGTATGTGTGATGATAGTCCAAAAGATTGGTGTTTATGGATTCCTTTAGCAGAGTGGTGGTATAATACTCACTTTCACACATCCATTAATATGACCCCTTATGAAGTTGTCTATAATCAGCCACCACCATTACACTTGCCTTATCTTCAAAGAGAATCTGATGTGGAGGTGGGTGATGGAAGAATGATTAAAAGAGAAGCAATGATTGCTGAATTGAAATGCCAGTTGGAAAAAGCTCAATCAAGAATGAAAATTCAGGCTGATAAGAAAAGTTCTAAAAGATCATTTGAAATGGGAGATTGGGTATGGTTGAAACTGCATCCTTATCGACAACAAACAGTTCAAAGGAGGGTGAACCAGAAGCTAGCATGGAAAAAATTTGGGCCATTTCAAGTAGTTGATAAGATTGGAAAGGTGGCTTACAAAATGAAACTACCAGCAGATTCTTTAGTAGATGTTTTTCACGTGTTTCAACTCAAGAAATTTCATGGCACATTACCCATGGCATCTCAGGTTCCACCCTGGCTTTATGGGAAAGATGTCTCTGAAGTTTTGCAACCTATTGCTATTTTGGAGAGGAGAATAATCAAGCCGCAAAACAAGGCAGTAGTGCAATATTTGGTGCAATGGGAAGGTTGTGCTGAATTAGAAGCTACATAGGAGAATGCAGAAGTATTTGAAAAAAAAAGTATCTAAATTTTCAGCCTAGTTAAGACTTGTGGACAAGTTTTTTTGAAGGGGGAAAGTATGTTGTGGGCCGAAACTTTAGTAATCAGTTTGTTCATCTTTTGTAATCAAAGTCTATAAATATAGATTGAGCATTGTCTTCAAAAGAGTTATGAATAAAACCATTTCTTGTTTTCTCCTGTTTTTCTTCTACTTCTCTTACTTTTCTTTTCTTTTTCCTATTTCTCCATTTCTGTTTCACCATTTCTATCAATATAGTCAGTATATATACTGACATTGCGTTGCAGATCTGGTAGACTGCATCAAAAAACAATTGGCAGATAATACTAATTGTACACCATATACTTGTGTATGGCACTAAATTTCTAGTTACCTTTGATGAATTTGTTCAGTGCATCCGGAATTCTTTCTTTGTGACTGTCTTCCTTCTTGTTTCATAGCATACCTCCCATCTTTTGTGCACACGCTCCTTATATTAGCATAAGTGGAGTTGGGGCAGAGATGAGCAAGAAGTTCAAATCAGATATCCCTTTCATAATTCATAGATCTTATGTGGTTTTTGATAATTTGAGTTATGTTCTCCATATCATAAGCTCAAATTCCACTTTCCTGTCCAATCTACCAGGTCGTAATACGGTAGGGTCTAACATTCCAGCGCTATTTTTCGCCATAAGAACTTTAATGTTCCCTTGAGAATCAAATCCATCAAGTTGATTAACAATTTCAAGCATGGTTCATTACACTTCATTGTCTCTTCCTATACCATCATCAAATTGAGCGCTACCAATTGCATCAACTTCATTAAAGAAAATTATACAAGCTTTCTTAGACCGTGCCATATGAAAGAATTCTCATACCATTCTTGCACCTTCTCCAACATATTTTTGAACAATTTCACTTCCAATAACACGAATAAATCATGCATCGGTTCTATTAGCTATAGTTCTAGCTAAGAGTGTTTTAGTTCCAGGTTGACCATAGCAAAGGACTCCCCTCGGAAGGTTAATACCAAGCTTAACAAACTTCTACGAATTTTTTCCATCAGGCAGAAGTAAATCGCCCACTAAAATCCGCTGACGGAGAGTATCAAAAGCGCTACGTTGTCTGATTCACAAGCCTTTAGCTAAGGAATATCCTTGAATTATGAATTTGTAGGACCCATTTACCGTTTCGTTTACATATCATGATACTGCCGGAGAGGAGAGCGATGCTTCCTTTTCTGGTGGATCTGGGATCATCAGCGATGATTTTCTGCAAATAATTGAGAACACGTACTGGATTAGGTCTTAGAATTACGAGATTTAAGGGCATGAGTTTAAAGTTTTTTGGTCAATTGATTGTTGACGAAGGAACTGGAAAGGGGAATAATAAGGAGAGGCATCAGCTCGGGTTTGGGTAGAGATTTTTTTTTTCCTAATTTTTTTTCCAGTTATTTCTTATGAAGTTGCTCCTACCAAGGAAAGTTGCACCAGTTTGTGGGAACCAAGTGGAAAACCAATGCAAATAAAAGTATTTGCTTTTCCTTATTTGCACTGATTTTCAATCAAAAATGAAGCGACATATTTTTCCCTCTATCCTATTGTTTTTTCTGTACCAATTGCACTGATTGTTATCTTGGGACCAGAGCAAAAAATAGCATTTACACTGGTTGTTGACACAACCAGTGCAAATGAAGGGAAGCAACAAATATGATTTGTAATAGTGTTACCATATTGGAGTCACAATGTATATCGACATAACCTTGATGTTATGCATGTTGAGAAAAACATTTGTGATAACATACTTGGTACTTTACCAAATATTGATGGGAACTTGAAAGGCCATATAAATACTTGGTATGATTTACAAGAGCTGTAACACCTCGAAATGTTAACGACACTAAAGAAGATGAATTAAAGAATAATCAATGTGAAATACAATGTTAACAATGAATTAAGTAAAACTTAATTTAATAATCAGAATTAAGTGAAACGGACAGCGCCATTGCGTTCATCTTGGAATTCTGGTCAAGATAGACACCAAGTTTGCGCAAAATGGATTTCGTATGAAGAAGTTATTAAGGTTTGAAGTTTGTATGCATATAAGGAAGATATATATATAATTCAAAAATATTCAAAGTCAGCAAAACCAGAAATCCGGCGCGCAAATCACGGAAGGGCCGACCGTTTGAGTTCGACTCGAGACCCAGCTGGGTCGACCCAGGCTCATGGGGGTCGACCCCGGGGTCGACCTAGGGGTCGACACCCATGAAGGGGGTCGACCCACCCGGAGATCTGAAAGCATCTTTTCTGATGTGTACGATTCCGATGGCTTCTGGTCCAATCTGAAGGACTTGGTTGTTCCGCTACTCCTACATAAGGGACCCTAAACCTAGGTTTTATTCATAAAAAAAATGGTGACAGCGAAGCTCTACTGCAATGAAAATTAAAATGGATCTTCTTCTTCTTCTTCTAAATCAATTCAAAGATGATTATACATATTCAAAGATTGCTACAACAAATTCAGTGATGGTAACAACAACTTATTCAACATGTTCTTCTCTATAGTTTGGATCCATTTCCTTAGATATATTTACTGTGAGTTCATGTTAATTTTAGTTCTGAATATTTAAATAGTAATCTTGATATGTATATAGAAATAGGATATTGAATCAGTGCCTAATCAGTTCTATTATGACATAACTATCAGATCTGCTTTGATATGTATACAGAAATTGGATCTCGATTCTCTTCTCTCCCACTTTTCCCTTTTTATTTTTATATAGCCAGGCTACCTTCAAGCCTAGGCCTAACGCTGAAAATTGCGAACATTCAAATTGGTAATGATTGGGAAAGATATAATTTGGGGCATAATTGATATTGGAAAATATGGATCTAAATTTGGGCATAAATTTGGAAATATACGAATATGGGTTTGAGGGCATATGTCTTGATGAATAATATGAATTCAGGCACACAATGGAATAAATGTAAATATGGAATTGGGTATAAAATGGGACATGTCTAAATACTGATTTTGGACATAAATTGGGACATATGTGAATATGAATTTTAGGCATACATTGGAAAATATGCGAATATGGATTTGGGTATAACTTGTATTGAAATGGGTGAATATGGACCAGGGACATAAATTGGAAAATACGTAGATTTGGGTTCATGCATAACACATACATATACATATATATATGTATATGTATATGTATATGCCTTGACTTATAACTTGGGAAAAAGAGCATATGGTGCATAGTTAAAAGGGTTGATTGAAAAGGGGTGTAAAAGTCTATGATTTGAATAGTGAATTGGGCATATAATTAAATATGGGTACAAAGAGAAATAATCACCTATAATGACATAGGTAGATTTGGATAAAAGTGGAATATTTAGTAATTACAATTAGGAATTAGAATTATACTAATGACACGAGGTTAGGTTGCATTAGTGGCAGAAGTCTGCCCGAACCCTACCGGCATATCTACCAGCCACTAATGTTGAACCTAATGTTAGAGGTCCGAGTGCGCAAATAGGAATCGGGCTAAGACTCGAGGTTAGGCCCAACTATGGAATAAGACTGCCCGGACCTGATCGGCATATCTAGCATCCACACGTTGTAGACCTAATGTGGGAGGTCTAGCCCATTATAACCATAATTGGACATGGTAACGAATTGGGCTACTTAACCTAATTTAATCCATAAGGATTGTATGATTATGAACTTGAGTCAGGGTTAAGTAAAAGTAGATGGGTAGTGGGTGGGTTAAGTAAAATAGAGGGGGTGGGTAATATTTACATATAGGCCCACGAACTTAACCTAATAAGGTTAATAATTAAAGACACCTAATGGTATACATAACTGGTGGAAAATATAATAAAGTTATGTAATTAAAGGTACCCTTGTAGGGTAAGCATAACTTGTAGAAACGATAGAATTAGATATGCATAATTATCTGCTAAGTAGACAACGATAAGGTGTATTGACGGTGTAAATTGAATTTATGATTAAATGAGAAAGAATGAGGAAAACTTATGAAGTAAATAATTTATATTTAATCATAAATGGAAAGTGACATGTTAAGTAGGAAACATGTGAATTGAGATATACTTAACAACGTATTAAGGAGAACATGTTATTGTAATGATGTAACCAGGCAAGAATATAAAATAGATTGTAGAATATAGACCATGGGCCACAATCTAGAAAAATAACATGTTGTCGGCTCATTAATAAACTTAAATGGATTAAATTATATGATTGGAATTAATAAGCAAGAGAAACTTGGTAATTTGATTAAGAATTCAATATGAATGGGAATAACTATGATAAATGGAAACCCAGTGTGGTAAGGAAAGCACGCAAAAGAATGTTTAGACATAGGGTCTAACAACATATTAAAGAGAGGCGCTTGGACCAGTCCGTACGTCTGAGGATGAATAACCCAACGGGGTAGATCATCGAGGTGTCATAAGACACAAGAGAAGCGCATATTCATATGATTGTTATGACGGCTACAAAGGAATGGGAAGGGGAAGTACTCGGCTTCCTGAAGTTCGTAAGGTGCTCCTAGTAGTCCTCTGTGCGGTGATAGATGTCTTGGGCTATACTCGCAGAGGTTGGGTTTGCGCGTAACTACTAGGTGGGTGGGCCTTGACTACAGATGTAGCCATGCAGCCGGAATGCTGTGACGAGGTGACACCAGGGTGATTCGGCGGTTACCTCATGAGGAGGTTGAGAAGGTGACGACCAACAAGGATTGTAGACCGTCGGATATCCGTCATCGTCACCCAGCAGGATGCGAAAAGTCTAGAGCTAAACCCAAGATATCATTTCACCTTTCACTATCGAGGTACGGGGTTGAGGTAGACGCCACATGGATTTTTAAATTGGTTGTTATTAGGGGCAGTCGCTTAGCTCCGTAATCTTTACTAGTTGAGGGAGGGGCCGAAGTGGGGCCATAACCACCATGAAAAACAGATCCGAGGAATATCTGTATTTAAAGGTACTTAAAGGCAGCCTGTACAGATATGGAAAAGCTCCCGACCGAGTTCCATATTTCTTGTTTAGCCCTGCCATGGAACTCGGTGCACATTATAGGACGTGCGATTGAGGCATCGAGCTACAGTTACAGTACATATGTGGGATAGTCTAGATACATGCATATCTGCTCTGGGTGGTGTATCATAGACTAGAGAGCATTATTCCGATAAGGAATCTGATTTGATCGACAGGGGCAGTCCATACGCTTACGTAGCGTAATAATGGTAGATATATGCGGAACGTAACATTTTATATAGATATCCGTATGTCACTTCGGCGTAGGATGAGGGATTACGTTCATTACGGTGGAGACTGTGCGAGTGGGGTACCACGGGGTGTATTTTAATATTGAGAGATAGCTACATATATTATATTAGGTGAATCCATGGGAAAGTAAAGGGGTGTGATGCGCATATTTGTCTTGAGTGCAATTAACCTAAGTAACCTAATAATCAAGAAAACATAATGGAACGATATTAGTAGGGATCATTCTATTTCTGATATACTAGTATATGCACGGTGCAGAGAAATGTATTTAAGAAGCGTAATATATCTTGTTTATCTTATCTTGCTCAGTTCACACTTGTTATTGTTACTGTTATCTTGTTCTTCCAGTTTTATGTACCTGCCATGATACTTTTATTTATTTATATTTAAAAGTAACTGGACTCGCCAGACTTTATGTCTGACCCTTTTTGTTTCCGCTTCTCTCTCTTCTGTTTTCCCTCCCCCTAGATTCTTAGGGAGGATATGCTTAGAGTTGATTTGGATTCTTTTAGCTTAGCTTGGGTTTTGGATATGGATGTACAGCTTTGACTTATTATAAACTCTCTTATCGCTTTGCTTGGGAAATTTGGCGATTCGAACTTTAATTGAGTATAGAGAATCCGTTTTAAATCTGATTTCTATGGAAAAAAAACGTTCAGAGCTGGTGAAGTGTATTTTTCTAATGGAAGAGAAAAATTAGGATTTCGTCGTGTAGCTTTTGATTTATGTCCAAATCAAATTTTCAAAAAGTCACTATGGAATTCCTTTATAATTTATAACGATTTACTTATATTATAAATGGATTTTCAATATAAATTGAATACTGATTTAATCTGGATTTGAAATGTCGAGTTGGAAATTCATATAGGAATATTTTGGAGCTGTATGATATATATATATATATATATTGTGAATATATACGATAATTTTTATTTATTTTTATTTAATTTAATTATTTTTAAATTTATTAATATTTAAATGGGTATATTTTGAGCTGTAAAAATAGCCATTTTTGCAAACGACCTCCGTTTTTGATGAAACTAATTTTGTTGGATCCGGAATATTAAATTATTATTAGATTCCAATTTTCTTGATTTTTGGAGCTAGTATGTGGTCGTATGGAATTTTAATGAGAAAACAGTCGATAGTTCGACTTTAAAAATATGCTGTGTGAGCAAACGGACTTGGAATTCTATGAAACCAGCTTCGTTGGGTCCGTAATGTCGAACTGTACCTACGTGCCCATTTTCGTGATTTTTGGATATCGTGGGTGATTATGCGGATTTTTACAAGGTAGATACATATATCGATAACTACATAAATTAATTTAAAATGAACGAAGCTTCCCATAGAAGCCACACTTATTCTATAAATAACCCCAACCCTTCTAACCCTTATTATTTTCTTCCTCTGGTCGATAGATAAATCCGCTACTGCTTTTCTTATTTTCTCCAGTAAAACACAAGTTTGTAAAATTCAAAACAAACTGTATAAATTTCTATAAATCATAATATTTATATATATGGGCTCCTTGAGGAATTCTCTTCAATTCGATACCCTTCTTGAGTCATGCGATCCATGTTTTCGGAGCTCGACATTTTTCAGCATTAGTTTTATTTTCTAGGGTTGGTTTGTAAATCGAAGCATAGTTAGGAAAAATGAGATTTGTTTTGTATTCATGAGTGTAAATAGAGAGTGCGTGACCATTTTTGAGGAAGATCGAACATATTTTGTTCAGTGGGGTTACTGTAGTTGCATGGAGGGGTGTTGAAGTCGAGTTTTTGTATGGAGGTGCGGGATGAATATTGTTTGGTGAAGGAGAAGGAGGATTCGAAGAGGGAGATGTTAGTATTCTCTATTTGAATTTCTATAAAGGGATGAACGAGTTTGGGGGGAGGAGATCGTGAATTATGGACAGTAGAAGGAGCAGCGGTTGTGAAGTCTGAATGAAGAAAAAGGTATTTGCGCAACTGGGCTTTTGAATTGATGATGGGCCGGAGAAGAAAATGGGGTAAATGCCCATGATTTATATAATTTAAATTTCAAATTAAATTTAATTTATTATTTTAAAATTGTAAATTTAATATCCGAGACATACGATATCAGAATTTCGAATGGTAGGATCCATTGGGATTGTATGGATGAGATCTACACGTTGGAATTGACTTTGAGTGAATCGGAGTTTGTTGCAATTTATAGCGAAATAAATTATCTGTCTGAATCAACCGGCAGTTATCGTTATTTAACGATGATCGTCCAATGTGAGTAAATCTCATTAACTCTGATCAGTTTGTATTTTATAACGTATTTTTAGAATTGACGTATGATGGTTGATTGTTGTGTGTTGACTGTTTGGTTGAACTGCAAAGTAATTGGTTGAATTATAGATTTGGTGTTATATATATATAGCATTAATTAAATATTGATTCTGTTTAGCAGTTTCATATTGAAATGAAATTAATGTTAATTATATTGTTTAACATCTGTCGATGCCGGGAATCAGGTTGGACGGATCCAACTGGATTCCTTAATATTTATAATACTGTTTGTTTTCATATATTGTGATGTAAGTTGTGATATAAAACCTGTGATTGATTATGATGACATCGGTCTGTTTAATTGGTATTTTAAATACCATAAGATATATTGGAATGTAAAAAGGGAATTTTCAAAGTGTATTTTTAAAATGAAATATTTATAGGAAACAAATATGATATTATAAAAGAAATATTTATTTGGAAAATAAATATAATTATAAAAGGAATATTTATTTGGAAAATAAATGGGATATTATAAAAAGGAAATATTTATATGAAATAAAAAGGATATTATAAAAGGAAGTGTTTATAAAATGAATAGAATTTTATAAAAGGAAATAAGTGGAAAATAAATATTAAATGGAACTTTGTTTTTAACAGATAAATGGAAAAGATTAATTTAAAGTAGAATTAAATAGAAATCTGTTTAACAAATAAAAATGGGGAAGATTAATTTATAAATAATGTTTTATAAATAAAATAAAATATTTATCATTTGATAAATGGAATATATAAGTCTGAACTTATATAGAGAAGTTGAAATCGGTTTTAACACCGATATTTTTAATAGGATTTGAACATAGCATTTATAAAGGGGATTTTAAATGAGATTTAAGTGTTGGAAGTAAAAAGGGTTTCCATATGAAAAATTCTAAATAAAAGTATAAATAGAATTGGGAATGGAACATTACCTTTAATTACGAAATCAAACTAAACTGATATATATATATATAAGAAATATTTTTCACATTCGATGTGAAAAATGGATTTAAATTGTTATTTTATAAATTAAAACATTTATAAAGAATATTGGGTTTTGAAATGGGAATTTGAATAAGATAGGAAATAAGAGTTATTCGAAGAGAGTTAATCGAATATAAGTTATTCGAAGAGAGTTAATCGAATATAAGTTATTCTAAGAGAGTTAATCGAATATAATTTATTCGAAGAGAGTTAGTCAAATTCGAAGAGAGTTATCGAATATAAGTTATTCGAAAGAGAGTTAATTGAATAGAGATCACTCGAAAGAGAGTATATGTGGAATTCGATCATATCGAATTCTGGAAAGTACTACTTGCTTTCCAGTTTGGAAATCAAGATTTATTTATTTATTAATAAATTAGTTGTTTATTTATTTATTCAAATTAAGAAATAAAAGTTATATTAAAGTTATTATATCTCGAAAGCATGGAATTATAACACTAATGTTATAATCAAATGATTCTGTAAAAGAAATGGAATCATAAATTGAGTCTGAAGTGTTACGTAAGAATAGTTTGTTAAATATTTAAGTGGCGGACTTTGTTTATTTCAAGGTTAATAATGTTGTTCAGTTAAGGTCTGAGAGGTAGATATACCCCAACTTGATTGCCTTAATTGTTAACTTAGGAATAGTTAAAGTTTGATAGCGTAGGTTGGTTAAGTGAATTTAGTTAATGAGTGTAATGATTTGAGTTGGCATCACGATGTTTTATTTAAACATCTGTTTAAATCCAATGAAGGAGTTTTGGAAATGTTTCCCAAATAAGAATCAGAAATGTTTCTAATATAGAAAATAAGAAATGAGAGTAAATATGGAAATGTTTTCCAATGATTAATTACGTATATTTTCTAAATTTAGAAAATAAGAATTTACGAATATATGGAAAAACGGGAATAGGGAAATGGAATAAATTAATGATAAATTAATTTAAAGGGATAAATGCTGATTGATGATTGATCGATAAGATTTCCATTTGGAAATACGACTGTTGTTCGTACACATGTTTTCCATTGATAGTTAAATCACCGACTATCAAAGATTTTGACCATTTCCATTGTCAATACGGAGAGACCGGGATCAGATATATTATCTGAAAACCACTCTGTATGGCATTAGCGCTACGAATCATATATGATGAAGATGATTGAAGACGGAGTTATGCAAGGGCTGTTCAAAACATCCAAGGTAGAAATTTCTTAAGATGGATTTACAGAATAGTGCCTTCGGGTTGTCCAGTCCCAGGACAACTTGAATGGACGAATGTCTAACAGAGTGTATTTAATAGGTCGCGTAAGTTGATCTCTTCAAACGTATTTACGTTTGGTGGTGGAGGAATTCATTTCTCTTAGCTGTATACCCGTAGTATTTTTAGAAAATCAATTTGTGATTTGGAGGGTATGACGATGTGATATTCAAAGTGAATAAATGTGTGATCAGTCATAGATATGCGTGACCTCAAACCTCACAACCAAAAAATGGTATAAAATGGGGTAGGTCGCATGGCTAAGTAGTTAGCCGCCAATTAGGGTGTATTGTCACCTAATCTAGAGAAATTCCATTTTACTTATATAATCTATTTTGATGCTGCCCCTGTTGGGAAACGGCTATTGATCCCAACCGTTGGTGATAATACATTTGGTAAAATCAAGCGAAATGAGTGCCGGTCATGTATACCCTGGGTTACAAGATGTTCTTGTTGAACCCGCTGTATTCCTCTCTAGAGATACACTATCGGAAGATGGTCCCATACCTTGCCAGTTGGAATCCATTTCGCAATAAGTGTCTGCGGTTTTTGATTATATATTATGTATGTGGAACGTGAGATAAAGCATTCTGCTATATGATTATTATATTGTGGTTGGTAGACACTATTATAATATCCAAAGAGTTTTGATATAAAGATTATCGTTTCTTTCGAAAGGACTTTTGAATGATTGAATCAAGAGTTTTGGATTCTTATAAGGGAAAACCCGTTCCGCCTTATATGACGTGGTCTTATTAGATATCGTTTATTTTATTAAATTGTTTTAAATTGTTTTAATCAAACCAGTCCCACGACTGAACCGAAGTTTATTTTGTTTTGTTTTACCCAAAACTCTTGGGTGCTCAAATTTGTATGGGTAGTCAAGTAGTCAGGATTTATATATATACTTGGAGAGCTTGGAGTAGGAGGCTTCAGGATTATTTAGCTATTGTTTATTCCGCTGTGTTGTAAGTGTTGTACTCTAATAAATGTTATTGTATACATATTGTGACGGCCCGCTCCGTACTAGCCGACATTTCCTCCGACAGTGCGCTGTACACATGTCCAACTAGCACAAAATGATCGTCAGAAGAAAAGAAGGAAGATAAAGAACTAACACAGAACCTGCAGAATGTCTCACAGCGCATGGAATAAAATATAATAATAATATTACTTTGAGATAAAACAGGCGAGACAGTGCATAAGCTGAAAACTAAACCAACATAGCAGCGGAAATCCTAATACAACTTATGATCCAACTTCATTATTACACCTTTAAAACTATCTCTAAAGCAAAAGAAAGCTAAAGTAGAAGATGCACTACTAATGCCCAAGCAGTGATCTTCAACAACACAGGGAGAATATCTATACATATCATACGTGGAAGCCTCCTACTCATCTCTGGATCAGCTACTCGTGCATACCACCTAACCTGTCTCTAGTCTGCTCGTGTGAGCACCCAGAGTAATAAGAAGAGACATAAACTCTGGGTCAGACAAAAAGTCTGGTATGAGTGATAAGCAGCTAAATAGAACAATAACAGGTATACTAAACCGTACCTGGACCTGCAACCAAAGAGTTAGCACTACATACCGTACAATACTCTAAGGTGCCGCTAAACATGGTATAAAGATAACGGGGGAGGGGGTGTGCATGTCATAGTGATAACAAACAAATCAATTATAGCAACCATCCTCACATCTCTCACTCAGTGCACAAATCATACGATATCCATTTCCCTGGTCACCAAATCTTTGGGGTCATGACGGCAACTCCGTACAACTATTAGTACGACCCACTTTGCTTATTTGGGGCTATGACGGCAACTCCGTACAAGTATTACATTGTCCCCAATGCGCTGGTCCGTAGTCAATAACCCAAATGGGCTAATCATCCTAGCTCTGGTTCGTCTACATGCCCCTTTTCTTCAGCGGTGAACCAAAGTTATGGATATCGATAACCCCTTTGCACACGTCCCGCAGCAAAGCCCAACTCATGAAGTGAACTCATTGGTCCCCAACTGGATCTTGAGCTCTAACTTCCCATTTGGACTACCTTTGCATCTCGGGTTATTTGTCTTCTTCCCCAGATCGGTTCGGCTTCTTCTTCCCTTGGTTCGATTCAGATGCAATTCACCAATGTCCGGTTCGTGGTCATCTTCAAGCCCATAGTGTGTCACCGATTCAGTTCGGAATGCTTCATCACCTTGGATCGGATCGAATTCCTCAAGTTCCTCCAAGGTTCATCGGTTCGGGTCGGGTAACGTGGTTCAGATCGTGGTTCAGCCTCCATCGGTTCGGTTCGGTGGCCAAGCTCCATCGGTTCGGTTCGATGCCCAAGCTCCATCAGTTCGGTTGCTTCATTCGTAATACTCCAGTCTAGTCCCACTCTACTACCTCTGATCCGATCCTTTGTTCCAAATCAGTTTGTGTGGCCTTACTTCCTCCTATTCCAAGCTCTGGTCCGGTCCGTGCTCCCATCCGGTTCGACAACAGCTTGCACATTTCCTACAACTTCCAACGACTGTTTATACGCCACTCGACGACGTTTTCGACCACTCTAACTATTTTAAACAATCACAATTCATACCATACAGTCACAGCAACATGTATAAACATCCACAAACAGCAAAACAACAATATGATGTGTCAAAACGATCAAACATGCCCAAAAACCCATATTTTCCCCTTAAGCATGTTGAAGAACAACTAATGATAGGATTAGTAAAACTTAACCAAATTAGCCAAATTTTCTAACTGAGGTCTAAAACAATACTTCAGAATTTATGAATATTTTTCCAGATCTTTATGATGCATAATTTCGCTAATTATCACTAATCACCCCTTAATCCCCCAAATTCCGGGATTAACAAAACTAGTCCAAATTAACCCAAATTCGTATCATAGGCATAAAATAATATTCTGGAATTTTACAAATTTTTCGAGATTTTTCTGAGTTATAATTTCGCTAATCTTCTCTAATTACCCTAATTAGCCATAATTAGTGAAAAACAATGCAAATCACTCACCTTGACCATAAATAAACTACCAAATCTGAAATGATTCTCTGTTTGGCGTTCTTCCCAATGCAACGCAGCAGCTCTAACCTTGCTTTGGTGCTATTCCTCCTTAATTTGATGTAGTTTAAGCCAAAACTTGATTAAGAAGTGATTAGAGGTGTTTTTAGATGTTGGAGGCCATTATTTGGTTGAAAAGAGGATTTGTGGCGGCCGGAAAATGAGTGAAAAACAGAAATCCTAACCCTAGCAGCCCTTAAATACCTCTAATCCCGAAATCCCCCATTGGGCCTAGCTATTAATCACCCGATTAAGCCCAATTACCTATTTTTAACCTTCTAAAACTTAATTCAGCCATATCTCCTAAACGGTAAGTCTATTTGGCTATTATGACCACTCTACGGAAAGGAAAACCATCAAATGAATCTAATGGAAGTGGTTTCAGGTCAAAATTCCTTTCTAGTCAAAAGTTATGGCCAAAACAGTATCAGCTAGGTGAAAAACGATCATTTAAAAATCGACAAAAATCATGAACATAGGAAATGACCCCACTAGTCGTTTCCCAAAAGTACACAATCATACGGCTTACCAAGAAAAAGAAATAAATATTCTATGATCTTCTGAAGTGCAGAATGCGGGTCATTACATTCTCCCCCCTTAAGAAATTTCGTCCTCGAAATTTTTTAACCCAAAACATACAAAGGATTCCGCATGCCTACCAGCCACAAACAACGATCAAACATGCAAAACAAACAAAATAAGCCTATCCTAGCATGTGGAAAGACTAAATCGAAGTTAAAATCTTACCAGGCGAAGATTTCTGGATACATCTTCCTAATGCTCTCCTCTGTCTCCCAAGTACAGTTATTCCCATTCTTGCCCCATTGAACTTTGACTAATTTCACCGCTTTCGTTTGAAGTTGCTTCGTATCGTTCCCAACAGTAGGCATCGGTTTGCGACTCCATACTGCCTCAGATGCTATCTCGATGTCGTCCAACTGATCCGGTGAAATAGTCATATCGGGGTCATGCACAAACTTCCTTAATTGGGAGACATGAAATACGTCGTGAACTCCTGCCATCTTGTCTGGTAATCCAACCTTATATGCTAAGCTTCCAACTTGCTCAAGAACCTAGAATGGACCAACAAACCCTGGTGCTAGCTTACTTCTCTTACCAAAACGAATCACACTCTTTAATGGTGAGATCTTGATGAATACCATGTCACCAACTGAGAATTTCATTTCTTTTCGTCTCTTATCAGCATAATTCTTCTGTCTATCCTCAGCGGTCTTCATTTGCCATTGAATAACCTTGATTTTATCCGAAGTTTCTCTTATTATACCTGGTCCAAGCACAAACTTCTCACCGGTTTCCAGCCAACATGTCGGTGGGTTACACCGTCTTCCATACAAAGTTTCAATTGGAACCATACCAATACTGGACTAATAACTATTGTTATATGCAAACTCAACTAAATGCAAAATGGTCATCCTATGACCCTCCAAAATCCAATATAAAAGTCCTCAAAAGATCCTCTAATACACGATTCACTCAAATACCATCACAATCTGATCTAATCCTTGGTAAATTATCAATGAAATCCATTGAAACATGTTCCCATTTCCATTCGGGAATTTCTAATGGTTGTAGTAACCCACTAGGCTTCTTTTGATCATCTTTAACTAGCTGGCAATTCATGCACTTAGATATAAACTTCCCAACGTCTTTTTCCTTTCCTTCCCAGTAGTAGGTCGGCTTCATATCTCCATACCTCTTGTTACCACCGGGATGTATAGTTAACTTTGAGTGAAGACATTCTCTAAGCACTTCATCTCTCAATCTATTGACATTGGGTACAACTAGTCTTCCATTCTTTCTAAGCCATCCATCTCGATCAAGCCCATACTTGTTCATCTCCTCGTTGATACCCATCTCTAACTTGGAGATGATTTCTAATAGGTTGGGATCATCCCTTTAACTAGAGCCAATCCGCTCAATCAAAGTGGGTCCGATCATCAAACTTGCTAATATTTCTGGATCCAATTCGCACTTTGGTCTAAAATCATACCCAGCGATGTACTCCAGTTGCTTCCATTCTAGAAACATAGCCCCTAAACTGGCATGTCTCCAACTCAATGCACCAATTACCGCACCCAATGAAAAATCTCCACAACTATTTATCTCTCACGCAAACCATCCTCGTCGGATTCGACATTCCTAAAGCACAAGCCCCAAAGGCCTAAACCAATATCAGACAAGCACCCAAGGAACATCTCCTCCGAATTCAGAAAATCTATGAGAGATGATACTAGCAAAACAACCAAACAAAATCTTGATTCTTCTTTGTCAACTGAGTCAACGGTGCTGCTATCTTGGAGAAATCTTGGATAAACTTACGATAATATCCAGCCAACCCCAAGAAACTTCTTACGTCTGTTGCATTCTTGGGCGTAGACCAATCTTGCACCGTAGCCACTTTCGCAGGATCCACGGTGATACCATTCTCTGAAACAACACGGCCAAAGAACCTCACTTCCCTTCTTCAAAAGTGACACTTAGAAAACTTCGCTTTCAGTTGGTGTTTCCTTAACACCTCCATCACCGTCCTCAAATGTTCCTTGTGTTCTTCCTCGTTCCTTGAGTAAACCAAAATATCATCCACGAACACAAGAACAAACTTATTTAACTGATCTCTGAATACCCTATTCATAAGATCCACAAAATATGCTGGGGCATTGGTCAGCCCAAATGGCATAACCAACCATTCATAAAATTCCAAACAGCATCCGAAATGTCGTTATAGCTATGCTTTCAGCTTCCACTCTAAGCTGATGAAAACCTATCATGAGATCCAACTGAGAAAACACTCTCGCTCCACTCAACTGATCATACAAATCATCTATCCGCGTTAGAGGATACTTATTCTCCCTCGTCACCTTACTCAACTCGCGGTAGTCCACACACAATCGTAGGGAACCATCGGCCTTGGTAGCAAACACAACTGGTGCTCCCCATTCAGAAACACTCCTTCTGATAAATCCCTTCTTCAAAAGATCGCTGACTTGCACCCTAAGCTCTCGTTGCTTCCTTAGTGCCATACGACGAAGTAGCATCACTATAGGTCTGGCATCTTTCACTAAATCAATATGGAACTCAACCTCTCGGTGTGGTGGAAGCCCGGTCACTTCCTCGAAGACGTCCGGATACTGGCCAACCACGGGCAAACCTGACAACTCACTATGCGGGATGTCGAGGGAATTTAGAAAACTAGCCATTATCCCATCACTTGGTAGACCACCAAACACTACCCTTTGCCCATCATCCGCTCTAGCTGTCACCAATCACAGTCTACCACCACCCCGTATCCTTGAAGCCAATCGACTCCAAAAATAATGCCAAATCCAGTAAAGCCCAAAACAAAGTAATCACAAACAAACATGCATCATTGACTCGATAAGACCACATTACGACAAATCGTGCTAAGGTTAGTCGAACCATCAATCGGGTTCGTCACTACTAAAGGTCTATCGACAATTTCGGGCTCCAATCCCAACTATCTACCAGGTCACTAGATATGAAAGAACTGGAAGCTCCGATATCAAACAAAACTCGAACAGGAACATTATAAACAGAAAGCATACCTTGAATGACGACATTCTTTCCCTTCTCCGCCACAGTTGGGGCATTCGATGAAGAAGGAACATCACTGATAGCATATCCTTTCACGATCTACTTCTCTTTAGGGTGTTGCAGACACTTATCCTTGTGATGTCCTGCTTGGCCGCAGTTAAAGCACTTCCTATCCGCTGGCCTGGCCCAACACTCTTTGGCATAGTGGCCCTTCTTACCACTGCTGAAGCACTCAACATCCTTCTTAATCTTTTTCTGGCCATCCTTATTCTTGTTCTTCTTCCTCTTATTCTGAGAACCATTCTTGCCTCCACCGCTTGCTTGCGGTTTTAGCTCTCCTGTGGATGTAACCTCAGTCTTCGACTTAGGGTAAAGACTCTCTGACCTTAAAGCTTTCCCCACAATCGATTCAAACGTCTCATCGATCTGGTTAATAAGCTTTTTCCCCAAGTATCCATCCAAACCGGTTATAAACTTTTCGTTCTTCTTCTCGGTAGTGTCGATAAGAGATAATCCATACTTTGACAAAGTGTCGAACTCTGCAACATACTCTGAAACTGCCCTTCCATTCTGCTTAAGCTCCAGAAACTTCCTGAGCAATTCTGATCTATGAGCGGCTGGAATGAACTTTTCGCTGAAACGAGTCATAAACTGATTCCAAGTAACTTGATTCCCTAGAGTAGCTACCTTAATAGTGTTCCACCAATTCATAGCTCGTCCTTGCAGTTGATGGGATGCTATCATTCTCTTCATCGCGCCCTACAAGTCTTCGAAGATACGCTCGCAGCTATCCAACCAATCCTGAACATCCGTAGCCGACTCCATTCCGTGGAACGGCTTCCCAACAAGACTAGTATAATCCTTGTTCATCTTAGCGAAATCGGCCCTAGGCGCCTGCACTATTGGACCACCACCATTACCATCATTGGGAGTTGCCCTCTGCACATCCCTAAGCATCTCCCTCATGAGGTCAGTAAACATCGTCCTCATGCCGGCAACATTCCCATTATTGGCTCCTCTACCAGCACCTCTTGCGTATCGGCTCATCGTTCAATCAGTAAAGAGAAAACGATTAACCATCTCCACAGTGGTGCTAGTGCAGTGCGACTTCATCCTTAGCTATACTAATAGTATATATACAGCTTTTGAAAACCAAAATAATCATAAATACGTGCTCTCATATACGTTTACTATCTCTCCCTGATGACTTCCCTAGGTTAACTTATGCAACCTAGAGCTCTGATACCAAGTGTGACGGCCCGCTCCGTACTAGCTGACATTTCCTCTGAAAGTGCGCTGTACACATGTCCAACTAGCACAGAACGGTCGTCATAAGAAAAGAAGGAAGATAAAGAACTAACACAGAACCTGTAGAATGTCTCACAGCGCATGGAATAAAATATAATAGCAATATTACTTTGACATAAAACAGGCGAGACAGTGCATAAGTTGAAAACTAAACCAATATAGCAGCGGAAATCCAAATACGGCTTATGGTCCAACATCATTATTACAACTTTAAAACTGTCTCTAAAGCAAAAGAAAGCTAAAGTAGAAGATGCACTGCTAATGCCCAAGCAGTGATCTTCAACAATACAGGGAGAAAATCTAAATATATCATACATGGAAGCCTCCTGCTCGTCTCCGGATCAGCTACTCGTGCATACTACCTAACCTATTTCTCGTCTGCTCGTGTGAGCACCCAGAGTAATAAGAAGAGACATAAAACTCTGGGTCAGACAAAAAGTCTGGTATGAGTGATAAGCAGCTAAACAGAACAATAACAGGTATACTAAACCATACCTGAACCTGGACCTGCAACCAAAGAGTTAGCACTACATACCGTACAATACTCTAAGGTGACACTAAACATGATATAAAGATAAAGGGGGAGGGGGTGTGCATGTCATAGTGATAACAAACAAATCAATCATAGCAACCATCCTCACATCTCTCACTCAGTGCACAATGCATACGATATCCATTTCCCTGGTCACCAAATCTTTGGGGTCATGACGACAACTCCGTACAACTATTGCTATTACCCACTTTGCTTTTTTAGGGCTATGATGACAACTCCGTACAAGTATTACACTGTCCCCACTGCATTGGTCCATAGTCAATAACCCAAATGGGCCAACCAGCCTAGCTCTAGTTCGTCTACATGCCCCCTTTTCTTCACTGGTGAACCAAAGTTATGGATATTGATAACCCCTTTGCACACGTCCTGCAGCAAAGCCCAACTCATGAAGTGAACTCATTGGTTCCCAACTAGATCTTGAGCTCTAACTTCCCATTTGGACTACCTTTGCATCTCGGGTTATTTGTCTTCTTCCACGGATCGGTTCGGCTTCTTCTTCCCTCGGTTCGGTTCAGATGCAATTCACCGCGGTCCGGTTCGTGGTCATCTTTAAGCCCATGATGCGTCACCGATTCAGTTCGAAATGCTTCATCACCTCGGATTAGATCGAATTCCTCAAGTTCCTCCAACGTGCATCAGTTCAGGTCGGGTAACGTGGTTCGGATCGTGGTTCAGCCTCCATCGGTTTGGTTCGGTGGCCAAGCTCCATCAGTTCGGTTCGGTGCCCAAGCTCCATCGGTTCGGTTAGGTTACCAAGCTCCATCGGTTCGGTTGCTTCATTCGTAATACTCCGGTCCAGTCCCGCTCTACTACCTCCGGTCCGATCCTCTGTTCCACTTCAGTTCGTGTGGCCTTACTTCCTCTTGTGCCAAGCTCCGGTCCGGTCCGTGCTTCCATCCGATCCGATCTGGTTCGGTCACAGCCTACACCTTTCCTGCAACTTCCAGCGACTGTTTATACGCCACTTGATGATTTTTTCGACCATTCTAACTATTTTAAACAATCACAATTCATACCATACAGTCACAACAACATGTATAAACATCCACAAACAGCAAAACAACAATATGATATGCCAAAACGGATCAAACATACCCAAAAACCCATATTTTCCCCTTAAGCATATTGAAGAACAACTAATGATAGGATTAGTAAAACATAACCAAATAGGCCAAATTTTTTAACAGATGTCTAAAACAATATTTCAGAATTTATGAATATTTTTCCAGATCTTTATGATCCATAATTTCGCTAATTATCACTAATCACCCCTTAATCCCCCAAATTCCGGGATTAGAAAAATTAGTCCAAATTAACCCAAATTCATATCAGAGGCATAAAATAATATTCTGGAATTTCACAAATTTTTCTAGATTTTTCTGAGTTATAATTTCGGTAATCTTCGCTAATTACCCTAATTAGCCATAATTAGTGAAAAACAATGCAAATCACTCACCTTGGCCAAAAATAAAATACCAAATCTGAAATGATTCTCTATTTGGCGTTGTTCCCAATGCAGCGCAGCAGCTCTAACCTTGCTTTGGTGCTATTCCTCCTTAATTTGATGTAGTTTAAGCCAAAACTTGATTAAGAAGTGATTAGAGGTGTTTTTAGATGTTGGAGGCCATTGTTAGGTTTAAGAGAGGGTTTGTGGCGGCTGGAAAATGAGTGAAAAACCGAAATCCTAACCCTAGCAGCCCTTAAATAACTCTAATTCCGAAATCCCCCATTGGGCCTAGCTGTTAATCACCCGGTTAAGCCCAATTAGTTGTTTTTAACCCTCTAAACCTTAATTCAGCCATATCTCCCAAACATAAGTCCGTTTGGCTATTATGACCACTCTACAGAAAGGTAAACCATCAAACGAATCTAATGGATGTGGTTTCAGGTCAAAATTCCTTTCCAGTCAAAAGTTATGGGCAAAACAGTATCAGCTATGGGCAAAACGGTCATTTAAAAATCGACAAAAATCATGAATATGGGAAATGACCCCACTAGTCGTTTCCCAAAAGTACACAACCATGTGACTTACCAAGAAAAAGAAATAAATATTCTACGATCTTCTGATGCGTAGAATGCGGGTCGTTACACATATACTGGTTTTATTTCAAAGTTTTGTTATTTTATTCGTTCCGCTGTAAGATTCATGTTACTCTAATGTTGTTTTACTTCTTCTTCTATTCTAAGTTTCTATCTTATTTATTCTCACCCTCTAATTTCTTCGATTAACTATCTGGTATTTCCGATGCTTAACTAGTCGACATTGAGTTTATGTCAATAACCAAGGTCGCGAATTCCCCGGGTCGTTACCCATGTTATTTTTGATGGATACAAGTGGTTGCTAGTGATTGCTCGTGGATGCGTATACACACACAGTGGGCACTAGATTGACTCAATCACTTACATATTGCATATTGATGTGTGTACATTTTAAATTTTTATGGATGAAGATAGGATTATTGTTACATTGATGTTGCATTTGATGGATGGTTATGCACCTATATAGAACTTACATGTTATGCTAGGGTTATTTTCATACATTTTGGTTACATGGCACAAACATACATTGCATTAAGGAGGTCAACTGAATCAGCAGACCATCGGATCTTTCGCATTTGTTTACGGACATATACAGACACTATTGCGTATGTCCATAAGAGCATTAGATATTCCTTAAGGACAATGGATGCTTGTGATTGATAGATGGATGTATGATTGTTGGATGTTAGGATATACGTTATCCTTAACTTAGAGATTTCAGAGACGAAATCCTTTGAGTAGGGGAGAGTGTAACACCCTGAAATTTTAACGACGCTAAAGATGATGAATTAAAGAATAGTCAATGTGAAATACATGGTTAACAATGGATTAAGGAGAACTTAATTTAACAATCAGAATTAAGTGAAACGGACTGTGCCATTGCATTCGTCTCGGAATTCTGGTCAAGATAGACAACAAGTTTGCGCAAAACAAACTTCGTATGATGAAGTTATTAAGGTTTGAAGTTTGTATGCATATAAGGAAGATATATATATATATATATATATATATATATAATTCAAAAATATTCAAAATCAGCAAAACCAGAAGTCCAGTGCGCAAATCAAGGAAGGGCTGACCTTTTAAGGTCGACCCGAGACCCGGCTGGGTCGACCCATGGGTCGACCCAGGCTCGTGGGGGCCGACCCCGGGGTCGACCTAGGGGTCGACACCCATGAAGGGGGGTTGACCCACCTGAAGGGGGGTCGACCCACCCAAGGATCTGGAAGCTTCTTTCCTGACGTGTACGATTCCGATGGCTTCTAGCCCAATCTGATGGTCTTGGTTATTCCGCTACTTCTATATAAGGGACCTTATACCTAGGTTTTATTCATAAAAAAAATGGTGATGGCGAAGCTCTGCTGCAATGAAAATTAAAATGGGTCTTCTTCTTCTAAATCAATTCAAAGAAGATTGTACATATTCGAAGACTGCTACAACAAATTCAGCGATGGCAACAACAACTTATTCAACATGTCCTTCGCAGTAGTTTGGATCCATTTCCTTAGATCTATTCACTATGAGTTCATGTTATTTTTAGATCTAAATATTTAAATAGTAATCTTGATATGTATATAGAAATTGGATCTTGAATCGGTGCCTAATCAGTTCTATTATGACATAACTATCAGATCTGCTTTTATATGTTCATACCGCCTCCATGTTAAGTCTTATTATAATATGCCTATTCAGTTTATGCCTATTTCCTTCAGTTTATTTTTTATTCGTTATTATGACTGTTCTTGATTCTCTTCTCTCCCTCTTTTCCCTTTTTATTTTTATATAGCCAGGCTACCTTCGAGTCTAGGCCTAATGCTGAAAAATGCGAACAAGTGAAATTGGGAACGATTGGGAAAGGCATAATTTCAGGCATAATTGATATTGGAAAATATGGATCTAAATTTGGGCATAAATTTGGAAATATACGAATATGTGTTTAGGGGCATATGTCTTGATGAATAATATGAATTTAGGCACACATTAGAATAAATGTAAATATGGAATTGGGTATAAAATGGGACATGTCTAAATACTGATTTTGGACATAAATTTGGACGTATGTAAATATGAATTTTAGGCATACATTGGAAAATATGCGAATATGGGTTTGGGTATAACTTGTATTGAAATTGGTGAATATGGACTAGGGACATAAATTGGAAAATATGTAGATTTGGGGTTGTGCATAACATATATATATATATATATATGTCTTGACTTATAGCTTGGGAAAAAGAGCATATGGTGCATAATTAAAAAGGTTAATTGAAGAAGGGGTGTAAAATCTATGATTTGAATAGTGAATTGGGCATATAATTAAATATGGGGAAAAAGAGAAATAATCACCTATAATGACATAGGTAGATTTGGATAAAAATGGAATATTTAGTAATTACAATTAGGAATTATAATTGTACTTATGACACGAGGTTTGGTTACATTAGTGGCAGAAGTCTGCCCGGACCCGACCAGCATATCCAATAGCCACTAATGTTGAACCTAATATGAGAGGTCTGAGTGCGCAAATACGAATCAGGATAAGGCACAAGGTTAGGACCAACTGTGGAATAAGACTACCCGGACCCGATCGGCATATCCAGCATGCACACGTTGTAGACCTAATGTGGGAGGTCTAGCCCATTATAACCATAATTGGACATGGTAACAAATTGGACTACTTAACCTAATTTAATCCATAAGGATTGTATGATTATGAACTTGAGTTAGGGTTAAGTAAAAGTAGATGGGTAGTGGGTGGGTTAAGTAAAATAGAGGGGGTGGGTAATATTTACATATAGGCCCACGAACTTAACCCAATAAGGTTATGAAATTAAAGACACCTAATGGTACACATGACTGGTGGAAAATATAATAAAGTTATGTAATTAAAGACACCCTTGTAGGGTAAGCATAACTTGTAGAAATGATTGAACTAGATACACGCAAAAATCTGCTAAGTAAACAACGATAAGTTGTAGTGACGGTGCAAATTGAATTTATGATTAAATGAGAAAGAATGAGGAAAACTTATAAAATAAATAAGTTATATTTAATCATAAATGGTAAGTGACATGTTAATTAGGAAACATGTGAATTGAGATATACTTAAAAACGTATTAAGGAGAACATGTTATTGTAATGATGTAACCAAGCAAGAATATAAAATAGATTGTGGATTACAAACTTTGGGCCACAATCTAGAAAATAACATGTTGTGGGCTTATAAATAAACTTAAATGGATTAAGTTATATGACTGAAATTAATAAGCAAGAGAAACTGGATAATTTGAATAAGAATTCAATATGAATGGGAATAACCAAGTTAAATGGAAACCCGGTGAGGTAAAGAAAGCGCGTAAATGAATGTTTAAACATAGGCTATAACAACATATTAAAGAAAGGCGCTTGGACCAATCCGTACATCTGAGGATGAATAACCCAATAGGGTAGATCATCAAGGTGTTATAAGACACGAGGGGAACGCATATTCATCTGATTGTTATGACGGCTCCAAAGGAATGGGAATGGGAAGCACGCGGCTTCCTGAAGTACGTAAGGTGCTCCTAGTAGTCCTCTGTGTGGTGACAGATGTCTTAGGCTGTACTCACAGAGGTTGGGTCTGCGCGTAACTACTAGGTGAGTGGACCTTGACTGCAGATGTAGCTATGCAGTCATAATGCTATGACGGGGTGACACTAGGGTGATTCGACGGTTGCCTCAGGAAGAGGTAGAGAGGTTCACGACCAATAAGGATTGTAGACTATCGGATATCCATCATTGACAGCCAGCGGGATGCGAAAAGACTAGAGCTAAACCCAAGATATCATTTCACCTTTCACTATCTAGGTACGCGGTTGATGGTGAACGCCACATGGATGTTTAGATTGGTTGTTATTAGGGGCAGTCGCTTAGCTATGTAGTCTTTACTAGTTAAGGGAGGGGCCGAGGTGGGGCCATAGCCACCATGCAAAACAGACCCGAGGAATATTTGTATTTGAAGGTACTTAAAGGCGGCCTGTACAGATATGGAAAAGCTCCCGACCGAGTTCCCTGTTTCTTGTTTAGCCCTACCATGGAACTCGGTGCATATTAGAGGACTTGGGATTGAGGCATCGAGCTACAATTACAGTACATACGTGGTACACTCTAGATACATGCATATCTGCTCTGGGTGGTGTATCATAGACTAGAGGGCATTATTCCGATAAGGAATCTGATTCGATCGATGGGGGCAGTCCATAAGTTTACATAGCGTAGTAATGGTATATATATGCGAAACGTAACATTTTATATAGAGATCTGTACGTCATTCCGGCATAGGATGAGGGACTGCCTTCGTTACGGTGGAGACCGTGCGAGTTGGGTACCACGGGGTGTATCTCAATATTGAGAGATAGCTACATATATTGTATTAGGAGAATCCATGGGAAAGTAAATGGGTATGATGCACATATAAATCTTGAGTGCTATTAACCCAAGTAACCTAATAATCAAGAAAATGTAATGGAACGGTATTACAAGAGACCATTCTATTTACGATATATTAGTATCTATATGGTGCAGAGAAATGAATTTAAGAAGTGCAATATATCATGTTCATCTTATCATGCTCAGTTCACCCTCGTTATTGCTACTGTTATCTTGTTCTTCTAGTTTTATGTACCTGCCATGATACTTTTATTTATTTATATTTAAATGTAATTGGACTTGCCAGTCTTTATGTCTGACCCTTTTTGTTTCCTCTTCTCTCTCTTCCGTTCCCCCCTCCCCCCAGGTTCTCAGGGAGGAAGTGCTTAGAGTTGATTTGGATTCTTTCAGCTTGGCTTGGGTTTTGGATATGGATTTACAGCTTTGACTTATTGTCAACTCTCTTATGGCTTTGGTTGGGAAATATGGTTCATGCTTTTGTACTCTAATAATTTTTGGCAAGACAGATTATTAAATATGTAACTGGTTTTTTCAAACCTATGATGTAAATTCAGTATTTAGGACCATGATGTTACGATTTAAATAAATTTTTTAATTCTGCTGCTATTTAAAATGTCTGTCTTGTGATATTACGTTCTTATTTACCTACAACGCTTCACGAAAGTTAATGCATTCCCTTAGCGGGTGACATTAACAGACGTGGGGTGTCACATAAGATAGGCATCAGGGATGTCCTTCATCCAGTTCTATCAACTGATGGGAATTACCTTGATATGAGGGCTGCCATATTTGAAATTACGAACAAGGAGGAAGAAATATTTTGCTTGGTGTTGGAGAATGCTAAACTACTTTATTGTTGTGCAGCTAATATCAGTTGGCATGTAAACAAGAAAGAGAGGAAAATGGCAGGGTATAAGATCCACGATGCTCATTTTCTTCTCCACTACTTGTTGCAGTTTACTGTGAAGAAATCTGTAAAATCTAAAGTTGCAATACATAAGATAAGATTAGGTCCATTTCTAAGAAGTCTTTGGAGTAAAATTATCGATTTGGCTGATCTCAAGAGGCTACAAAAGGAAATTGTGGAAATTCTTTGTCAATTTGAGATGATATTCCCAACTGCTTTCTTCGACACAATGGTGCACTCGCTAGTTCATTTATGCAAGGAAATTGAATATGGTGGAACTGAACATGTTTGTTGTATGTTTCCCACTGAGCGTTATCTTTGTAAACTGAAATCATATGGTTGCAACAAAAGTAAACTTGAGGCGTCCATTACTGAAGGTTATCTTGCAGAAGAATGTTTGATATTTTGTTCAAGGTTCTTAGGTGGCGATGGAGCAGGAAAAATGCAATTAGAAACCAGTCCACAGAATCTGGAATATCCTATTGGAACAAGAAGAAACAAAGACAGAAAAGCTATTCATCTTAAAGATTCTCAATGGAAGGAATGTCACTGTTACATTCTGCTCAATTGTGGTAACAAGGAAATAGAGAGTTTACTTGAGTAAGTTTTTGGGTTTTATTTTTATTTAGTAAGTATTGAAGAATTAGAAAAAAAATCTATCATTTATTAACCAGGACTTTATTCTAGGGAACATCGAGCTTTAATTAATGGTAATGCATCATCAAAAAAATATAAAAGAGAGAGAGAGAGAGCACAGTGAAGAATTTTGGAAGTCGTTAAAGGAAGAGGTTGGGAAAAAGGAGGATATTTCAAAAGATAATAAAAAAAGAACAACTACTTGTAATGAGCCCTCTTTCAACAACTAGGAGGTTTACTGGATTTGTTATCAGTGGATACAGATTTTATACAAGGTTCAGAGATGCCAAATGTACAAAACAAAACAGTGGTGTATTTTTGACAGCATTGGCTACTAGCTTTGCAAGGTCGAAAGATCAAAATCCAATGGTTGGTGAAGTTAATTACTAATTGAAAAAATATTAGAACTAGATTATTGGTGATAATTTAGTGTGGTTTTATTTAAGTGTTAATGGTACTAAGAAGAGAAAGATTATATGGGCTAACTCATGTCAATTTTAATCGATTGTGCCAGAAATCTGATCCTTATGTTATGTCTTCACGAGTAGGACTAGTGTTTTATATAGATGATCCAATTGATAAGATGTGCCCAAATGTTATCAAGAAATTGCCGAGAGACTGGTGTGGAATCGAAAGAGAATATGAAAATGAAGATTTGAATGATATCCATTCTTATGGAAGGAAAATAAGGATTTCGATGTTCGTTGGTGTAGAGATGATGTCCCAATAAGACGAATCCGCCTTCCACCTAGCAAAGTGAAAGACAATGCTTCCTAATTTCTGTGTATCACTATCATATTTATTTAAGTAACTAATGTACCAAATTTAAGTAAGAAAATGTTGTTTCTGCCTTGATTACATTTTAGTGTAGCGACCGTTTGTATTTTATAAGTAACTGATGTATCATATTCGTGGCTTTTTTTGTAACCGATGTCATTCTAATGTTAATTCCTCCATTTTGTGTAGGCCGAACAAAATTCCCCTTCAGGATTTCAAAGTACTTTTGATGTTTTGGGGAGATGAAAATTTTCAGGTATAATTTTAAGTTTTATCACATTCAAATCAGGCAGATAAACATCTTTATTTCATGTTTTTGTAGTCCAAGGCCCTTATAAATTCTGCAAATCGAAGATCGTATATAGACGTACACACAATGCTGATATGTATTTTTGCTTATTTTTATGGTTGGCTGGAGGTATGCTTCAGTAGTGAACTATAATAGTGAACTACATATTTCTTACAATTTCCGCTTGCTGAAGCATCAGCCTAATTCTTTCAATTATGTAGTTCAATGTTGGTATATAACTGATCGTGTACAAAACTGATGCTTCAGTAATGAACTACAGAATTTCAAGAACTCTATTTTCTCTTCAATCAATAAGATCATGTTTAATCTTAATTGAAGCAATAGTTGAGTTTGTACTTGAACGACTTGTGACATGTCTAAATTTTTACTGAAGCAAAAAGTGGCATTGCCTCAAATTGTATCAAACTGAAGCGGTGCATCATTTATACTATGGCATACTATTGCCTTTCTTGATATCGCTCGTGATTTGAACAAATTGAGTTATTGAATCAATTTGCAACTGAGGTTTGCAGGCCATTGATTGTGCTAAAATGCAAATCTATGCTGAAATGCAATTTAATTATGCAACTGAAATGCAACTAACGTATGCAGACCATAGAATGTACTGAAATGTATTTGTGCTAAAATGCAACTCTGTTATACTATGGCCATAGTTTGTGCGGAAATGCAATTGAGATGTGCATGGCTCTCATTTTGTGTTGCAATGTAAATGAGGCATTGCCTCAGTTTGTAACCGAGGCATGCATGATTTTGGTTGTGCCAAAATAGTGTATTCAGTGTGAAAGCGTTAGTTGTACTAAAGGCACTACTGAAATGCATGACTTTTGAAACTGCTTTATTTTGTAGGTGAAGGAGGCAGTGCTGAAATTGTTCAAGAACTTGTTACTGAAGGCACTATAGGCACTGGAGGCAGTAGAGGCACTGAGCGCACTGGAGGCTTGTGCTATATTTTGAAAATGTTTTTCTTTGATGTAAACACGAATTTAGTACTGGCTGTGTTTGTAAGTGCTCTGTAAAACTGAATATATTGGCTATGTTTTTTTATTTTGTAGTTGACTAAGTACTTGTGTTGCTGGTTAATTTGAAATGAAAAGTTCTTTGTTAATTTCAGTGTGTGATGTTAATTGCTGTTATATTGCAGTATGTTATGTAATGTTGCCATAGCTATGATATAATGTTGCAGTATATGATCTTAAATGTTGCCATAGCTATGATATAGTGTTGCCATTGAATGGTTAAAGTGTTGCCATAGATTAATGCATGTGGGCCCCCACAATAGGATTCCGTAAACCCGGGATATAAATTTTAGTGGGCCCCACAATGTGGGCCCACATTTTAGGGCTCAGATTGTGGGGCCCACATTTTAGTAAATTTAGTACTTGTGGCAACACCTACACCGATGTTGCCTTAAGGTCACAATGATGTTGCCATTGACTCTAAGGCAACGTGACAAAATGCAACACCAACAAAGTATTGTCATAGATCATTTTTGGTTATAACATCATTTTTTGGCATTTCCCGTGTAACGATCTGAAATTTTAGTCAATTTTAAAATAAAATTTTAAGTAGGATTGAGTGATATTTTTTTTAAAGTGTATATGTGGTTTTAATTTGAAAACATACCATTGTAATTTCGATTTTATTTAATATCGGATTAACAAAATATACAGCTTTGAAAATATTAGTCGATATTGAAATATGATGTAGTAAGTAGCTAAGTGTTTTAATTTGTGACATTTAAATTTAAGTATTTAAGTAAAGAATATGTTAAACTAAACCAATTTTTAGTGGCTTCTCTTCGAAGCCAAATCTCAGTGGCTTCTCTTGGAAGCCAAGTCAATCTTTAGTGGCTTCTCTTGGAAGCCAACGCTTAGTGGCTTCCCTTGGAAGCCAAAGATGGCTTCTCAAGGAAGCTAATCCTCAGTGGCTTCTCTTGGAACCTAATTCTTAGTGCCTTCCTCCTTAAGCTTCTTAATACTTATCTTATGCATGCTTGGTACCTTCCTCTTTAAGCTATTCTTAGTATTTTCTTCCTTAAGTCAATGGCTTCTCAAAGAAGCTAATTAAGTGTAAGAAGACAATTTTTTTTTCTTCCTTAAGCTTATCACTTCTTAAGGAAGGCTTAGAAGACAAATTTGTTTTTTTCTTCCTTAAGCTTATGGCTTCTTAAGGAAGCCTTAACACATGTATACTCACATTTTAAGTAATAGTTGGAACGTGACAAGTGTCCCTAGGTTAATGACATAAATTCCCTTTAAACATGGCTATATAAAGGCACCTACTCTTCTCATTTTCATTCCATCCTTACCTCTTTCCTTCTCCTCCTTCTCTCCATTTCTAAGCTCCATGTACATGGCTTCTTGTTCTCCTTCTTCCCCTTTTATTTCCCTCCTTTCTCTCCTTCTTTTTCTACCACCATTCCAAGCCCCTAGCACTAAGAAATCCTTAATCGTTAGCTCCTCGAACCAAACTTATCCACATGTATACCCCAGTTAGTTTATAAAATCCCGAAGCATCGAATCCCTTCCCATTTCAATTCTAAAAATTTTTGGCGATGCCGGGAGGCTACCAAAATCTTCACGGAAAATTCGGATACCATTCAACTAAAGATTAACGAAATGGAAATGATTTGAAGGGTTAGTTAGTTATTGATTAATGTTTGTGCACTTGATTGATTATCTATTGAATTAATATTTATAATATGAGTTGATGAGATGGTTTAATGATGCGTAGTAAGGTAAAGATTCAATGTTTGAGTACATGTTGTCACTTAACTGTGTGAGAATGTCTAACCGATTAAGGGCTAGTAAGATATTGATTAATATTTATACACTCGATTATCATTGTTGACTGATTGTGTTGATTACGCTCAATTATTTTGTGAGCAAAAAATGCTTTTAGATTTAGCATTAGGTTTGGGTAGATGATACTTGTACGCTGATGCCTTATGATTTATTTCATGATTTGACGATGATGTGTTTAGCTATGTTGTTAGGTTCATTTAAATTTAAATGAATGCTTTTTGAAATAGGGTTTTCATAAGAGAAAGGAAATGTTATTCCCGATTTTGGACAGGGAATGTTTTATAAAAAAAAATATAAAAGAGAAAGGATTTCGAGGGCTAAAGCTGATGATTTCGAAATGATTTGGAAGTACAAATCTATATTGATTTAATTATACTTGTGATTATTATTAGTGTTAATGATTTTTTTTCCACTTCAGGATATAGAAATGATTTCTATGTGTTACCAGTGATCGGGTAACGACCCTGGTGATGAAAAGTCAGGCATGTGCAGACTATGGTCCACAAAAGGTATGGTTTGCACTCAGGAATTGAGAGAGGACGTACTTGGATTATTATCACGATGATAAGGTTTATCAGGAGCCCAGTCTTTAAGGGAACCTTCCAATCAGGTGGCATATATTTTGATATGCTCGTATAGTTGATATTTAAGGTTTTCAAATATGTTTTGGTTTGAGATCACAAAATGAAAGCTAATTTGATATGATAGCTAGATATGTATTTAAAATGATTTAAAATAAGAATTCAGGTACAAAGTCCAAAAAAACTAATTTTGTAAAGTTAATTGGATTTTGAAAATCTAAGTTTGGGAATTAAGCCTAAATGGGTAGCTTTAAAAATTGCATATTGTTTGTTGCATCATAGGCTCCATAAGTTTATTTTTGTAGTTATTTGTGAACTGGCATTCGTGTGGAGTAAATGCGCTCCGTGTTATGTGGTGTGGTCCCATGATATGGCTCACTTAAATAAAGTAAATAACTTATTTGTGTTCTCAGACCAGTCCCATGACTGACCGGTAGTTTATTTTCTCCTTGCAAACTCGGGTGCCCATATTTTCTATGTGGATATTTTGTTTTGTAGATGTGACTTGGAGTCTTCTTAGCGCATGATTCTAGACTGAAGCGTAAAGCTGTGTCCAGAACAATTGAGAGTGCTCCATAGATGTAATTTTGTATTTTTGTTGTGTGTTGTAATCATCATACTCTGATATATATTCTTGTACTATGACATAACATTTTATGATGTTAATGAAAAGTATTTTGTATTTTGTTAAGATGTTGTTATATGCCTAAATTTACGGTTTGAGGATTTTTGGCTTTCGGATCGGGCTTGTGTCCAATCGAAGGTCAGGGATTTTCGGGTCATTACAAATTGGTATTAGAGCTTTAGTAAATTCAAAAGGTTTGGGGCACAACTCATTAGAACAGAAAGAAAAGACTCATCAGAGGTAAAATTAGTAACATCCTATAAAAGACAACTCGTTAGAGATAGGATCAGTAGTATCCTAGAATGAGTGACTTATTAGAGAAATGGTTAGTAATGCCCTAGAATGAGTTAAGAGTATTATATCTTCTTGCATTATCGAGGACGAAAAGTTTTTAAGTGGGGAAGAATGTAACAACTTGAAATTTTAGTCAATTTTATAATAAAAATTTTAATAGGATTGATTGATTTTTTTAAATGTATATATGGTTTTAATTTGAAAACATACCATTAGAATTTCAATTTAATTAAATATCGAATTAACAAAATATTCAACTTTGAAATATTTGTTGATATTGAAATATGATGTAGTAAGTAGCTAAGTATTTTAGTTTGTGACATTTAAATTTAGGTGCTTAAGTCAAGATTATGTCAAATTAAAACAATTTTTATTGGCTTCTCTTTGTAACGACCCGGGTTTTCGTGATCCTGAGTAACAGACATAAACTCAATGTCGACTATTCAAGCATCAGAAACACCGGATAGTCCATGAAAGAAAACAAAGGGTGAGAATAGATAAGATAGAAACTTAGAATAGAAGAAGAAAGAACGTACAACATTAGAGTAACACGAATCTCACAGTGGAACAAACAACATATAATAGAAAACATATCTTTGAAATAAAATCAGTATATGTATACAATAACATTATCAGAGTATAACCCTTACAACACAGCGGAAATAAACATTAGCTATATATTCCTGAAGCCTCCTGCTCCAAGCTCTCCAAGTATATCTACAAAATCTTGACTACTTGACTGCCCGTACAAAATTGGGCACCCAAGAGTTTAAGGAAAACAAAACAAAATATACTCTGGGCCAGTCATGGGAATGGTGTGAGTAAAACAATTTAAAACAGTTTGAGCAATTAAACAATATCTCATAAGATCACGCCGTATAACGGAACGGGTTTTTCCCTTATGAGAATCCAAAACGTTTGATTTAACTTTCAAAATCCTTTTGAAAGAAACGATAAACTTTATATCAAAACTCTTTTGATATTATAATAATGTCCATCAACCACAACTAAATAATCATCTAGCAGAAACGCTTTCATCTCACGTTCTACATATATAGTATACAATCAAAACCGCGAGCACTTATTGGATAATGGATTTCCAACTATGACAAGGTATGGAACCACCTTCCGATAGTGTACCTCTAGAGAGGAATACACTGGGTTCAACAAGAATATCTTGCAACCCGGCCACACATGACCGACCACTCATTTTGCTTGAGTATATTGAATGTATATCAACAACGGTTGGGATCAACAACCGTTTTTCGAATGGGACAACATCGAATAGATTAAGAATGAAATGAATATCTCTATATAGGTGATAATACACCCTAATTGGAAGCAACCCACTTAGCCATGCTGCCCGCCCAATTTTTGTCATTTTTCGATTGTGAGGCTAAGGCCACGCTTATCTCTGACAGATCACACATTTATTTACTTTGAATGTCACATCGTCATACCCGCCAAATCACAAATTGATTTCCCCAAAAAGACCACGGGTACATAGCTAAGAGAAAGGAATTCCTCCGCCACCAAACGTACATACATTTGAAGAGATCAACTTATGTGATCTATTAAATATACTCTGTCAGACATTCTTCCATACAGGTCGTCCTGGGATTGGACAAACCAAAGGCACTATTTTTTAAATCCATCTTAGGCAACTTCTACCTAGAATCGCCAGAACAGCCCTTGCAAAACTCCATCTTCAATTATCTCCATCATATTTGATTCGCAACGCTAATGCCCATATAGAGGGGTTTTCTGATAATGAATCTGATCCCGATCTCTCCGTATTGACAACGGAAATGGTCAAAATCTTCGATAGTCCGTGATTTAACTATCAAAGAAAAAACATGTGTGCAAACAACGATATTATTTTCAGATGGAAATTCTATCGATCAATCATCAATCATCATTTATCTCTTAAATTTATTTGTCACTCAATTATCCATTTCCCTATTCTCGTTTCCACATATTTGAAAAGTATTATTTTCTAGATTTAGAAAATATACGTTATTACCATTGGAAAACATTTCAATTTCTTATTTTCTATGTTAGAAAACATTTCTGATTCTTATTTGGAAAACATTTCCAAAACTCCAACATTTGGATTTGAACGGATGTTAAATAAAACATCGCTATGCCAACTCAAAACATTACACTCATTAACTAAATTCATTTAACGAAACTTTACTCTCAAACCTTAACCATTCCTTAGTTAAAAATGGAGTCAATCAAATTAGGGTACAGCTACCTCTCAGGCCTTAACTGAACAACGGTTCTAACTTCGAAATAGACAAAGTTCACCCTCTAAATCTTTAACAAACTTCTTTACTTAACTCTCAGATTCTATTTACGAATCCACTTCTTTTACAGAATATCATTTTATTTTAACAATAGGGTTATAATCTCGTGCTTCTAAAATATAATAACTTCAATATAACTTTTATTTATTAATTTGTATAAATAAAAAATTAATTTATTAATGAATAAATAAATCTTGATTAAAAACGGAATGTGAATAGTACTTTCCCGAATTCGATATAATCGAATTCAACGTATAATTCTCTTTCGTATAATCTCTATTCGATAACTCTTTTCGAATAAACTATATTCGATTAACTCTCTTCGATTAACTAATATTCGATAATCTCTCTTTCGAATAAACTATATTCTATAATCTTCTTTTGAATAAACTATATTCGATTAACTCTCTTTGAATAACTAATATTCGATAATGTCTCTTTCGAATAAACCATATTCGATAGTCTTTCTTTCGAATAAACTATATTTGACTAACACCTTTCTTCAAATAAACTATCTTCGATTAACTCCTTTCGAACAAACTATATTCGATAACTCCTTTCGAATAAACTATATTCGATAACTCCTTTCGATTAAACTATATTCGATTACTTCTTTCTAATAAACTATATTCGATAACTCCTTTCGAATAAACTATATTTGATTACTCCTTTTTAATTAACTCTACTCGATTTACTCTAATCGATTAACTCTATCAATTAACTCTATTCAATAACTCTAGTTGATAACTCTTATTGATTTACTCTGTTCGATTAACTCTAATCGATAACTCTAATCGATTAACTCTATTCGATTAACTATAATCGATAACTCTAATTGATTAACACTATTTGATTAACTCTAATCGGTAACTCTATTCAATTAACTCGATTCAATAACTTTAGTCGATAAATCTTTTATATCTCGTTAATTCCCTTTTATAATCCTATTTACTTTCCAAATAAATATTCCTTTTATAATTTTATTTATTTAACAAATAAATATTTCGTTTTCAATTCCTTTTCAATTCTATTTTTAAATGTTTTACAAATATTCCCTTTACAATTCTATTTGTAAATGTTTTACAAATATTCCCTTTTCAATTCTATTTGTAAATGTTTTACAAATATTCCCTTTTCAATATAAAATTGAAATTTTCCTTTTTGACATTCCAGTATCCCTTATGGTATTTAACGTACCATATAAAAATGATCGATATCATTCAAACACACATAATCAACAACAAATTATATATCACAATATATGAAAAACAGTAAAATAAATGTTGAGGAATCCAGTTGGATCCCTCCGACCTGTTCCCCTGCATCCACAGATGTTACACAATATAATTCTCATCAATTTCATCTCAATATGAAATATTCTAATAAATAGAATGAACATTTGATTAGCGATATATATATAACTATATCGATATTTTCAACCAATCAATTAGCAGTTCAACCAAGCAGTCAACACACAGCAATCAACCATCATTTATCAGTTCTAAAAATACGTTATAAAAATATGAACTGATAGAGTTGGTGAGTTTTACTCACATTGGACAATTATCATTAAATAACGATTAACTATCTATTGATTCAGAATCACAATTTATTTTGCTACAAATTGTAACGAGCTCCAATTCACTTCCAGTTAGTTCCAAGTTATAGACACCGTCCATACGGTCCCTACAGATCTTGTTTTGCTGAATTTGGATCATGTATGAGCAAGATGTGGTAATTTAAAGTTAATACAACATTTTATTTCAATTTAAATTTAATTAAATTCTAAATAGGCTATACCCATTAATCCATATCAGTCCATCACCGTTAAGGCCCAAGAGCGCATCTCTTCTCCTCCAAAACGTTGCATGCATCTCGCTCCTGCAAACGAGCCCATTTCCAGCACCTTCCTCCTATCCTTCCTCCCTCTACACTCGACCATTTCCCAATCCAATAATCTCATCTTCTTTCTCATCTCACACTCTTCACCTTCATCTCCCCATTGCTTAACTCGACATCACCATCCCAGAACCGTCGAACAACACACCGCGTTGCTCCCTTGGAAACCACCAAATAAAATCTCTTCGATCCTTTCCAGAACTTAGAAACACACTCCAACCTACCTAACGAACTTCAATACACGCTTTGAATCATCACACAAATGCTTGCAGCTTCACAGCCAACATCGACCTGTATAGGGAGGGCGCGACCCATATTATCACCGGTTCCCCCAATTCTTTACACACAGTATCGATTTCCATCCCTTGATCCAAAAATAAGATTGAAACAAACCCAAACTCACTAAATTTTGAGCATTTCCAAACCTAGAGTCTGCTGTACAAAACACAGCGAACATAGAGGAGTTCGAATCCTCAAATTTAGATACCACATTGAAGAGAACTGATTCGTGAATACAAACATATATATATATGTATACATGTAGATTGATTTATATAATTTTATACAATTTCCTTTGGATTTTTGAGGACTTCATTTTTTATTTTGCTGAATGAAAAAATTTGTTAAAGCGACGGCGGATTTAATTTGACCAAAGGAAGAATGAAATTAGGTTTTAGGCATGTGGGTATTGTATTTATAGGAATATATTTTGGCTTTTATTAGAAGCTTGGTTATTTTTTTATTAATTTATATTGTTATCGCTGATTATACTTGTTTTCTAAAAATTCATACGGTCACACACGATATCCATTCAGCTACAGTTCGACATTACGGACCTAATGAAACTGGTTTCGTCTAATTCCAACTTCGTTCGCTCACACATCGTATTTTTAACCGTCAAAATACTGACTGTTTTTCACATTAAAAATCTATCTGCCCACACATTGACTCCAAAAATCACAGAATTTGAAATCTAGCAAAAAAATTATATTCCGGACCCAACAAAATTAGTTTCGTCGAAAACGGAGGTCGTTTGCAAAACGGTCTATTTTTAAAGCTCTAAATAACCCATTTAAAAATATAAATATATTTAAAAACAATTAAATTAAATAAAAATAATTTAATATTATCGTATATATATCCAAATAAAATATCATAAAGGTCTGAAATAACATATTTGGATTTATATCTCCATATTTCAAATCCAGAGTTTAATCGATATTCAGTTTATATTGAAAATTCGTTTAAATATGAATAAATCGTTATAAAATTATAAAGGAATTCCATGGCGACTTTTTGAAAATTTGATTTGGACATAAATCAAAATTTACACATCGAAACCTCGATTTTTCTCTTCCATTAGAAAAATATACCCCACCAGCTCCGAACGTTTCTTGTTTCACAGAAATCCGATTTGAAACGGATTATATATATTCGATTGAAGTTCGAATCGCCAAATTACGAACTACAGTGCCATTTCGAGCTTAATTATAATTATAATATAATTATATGTTCAAATGTCGTTTATATAATATATTCGATAATATAATTCAGCTCTAAACTGAATTATATATTTTAAATTGTCAAATTCACACAGTATTGTCAATTCATTGTTTCCGACTATTTCAGAATTAAATATATTATTCTATTATCTATATTAATTAAATATTCAATATTATTTAATTTAACGATCATTTAATTCTCTGAATCGCTATTTAAATAATTAAATAAATTAATCATAAAAAACTGGACATTACATTCTTCCCCCTTAAAATAATTTCGTTCTCGAAATTGTTAAGGTAGAAAACAAACCCTATTGACTAGGTTAAAATTATTCGTTTTACTTATCAATTTCAGTTTCTACTAAACCAATTGATTTCAATTAAAATATTAATTAATTCTTACCAACGAAAATTTTCCAAAATCCTGAAAATTTTCTAACAACTTAACTTTTCGAAAAATTTCGCCAGCACCTCCTTTGTACTGGTCAATAGCTCAAACTCCAACTCGCCTCTCTAGGCCTTCTCCAACCCAAAAGAAAATCAAACAGCCAAGCGGCTTGATTCAGCTCATCAAAATCTCAAACCCAATTAGAATATAAACTTGTAACTTGTTATCGGGCATATCATTATAGCCCTTCCATCTGCTGTTAATTTAGCATATACCAGTTTCATCACAAATCAAACTCTAGTCAACTTTATCCTCATATCCAACCTTTGTCTTATAACTAAGCCAATTTCCATTCTAAACTCAAATTCCACTATCAATTCGAAATTCTTACAACATCAATCCAACTTACTTGATATCATTATATTCTAATTCAATTCTATTTTCACATAATTGACTTCAATTTAATTCCAATTTGCGTTTCCAATTTCAATTCAAATTTTATTTCTATTTTTTTTTACAAATTCTAGTTTAATTTGTTTTAATTCAAATAATCTATTTGTGGGAATTTTTTAACAGCTTAGCCTTTTCCAAAAATAAAAATATTCATTTGGAATATCAAAACAACTTGTTTTTTCAAAATAACTCAAAAAAAACTTTGGTAGTAATCCGTCACTTACAACTTGAAAATGAACACCGATAATGTCATGATCATCATCGGAATCTATTTCCAGCTATTGAAGTGAGTTCAATACTATATTACTTTCAAAACCATATCTAAACACTTCCATTTCGAAATTCATTTCAAAATATCCTTTTACAATGCTTTAAAACAATTTAAAATCTCCCAGGATTTTAAAATTCTTTTATATCCAATTCATATTCATTTACAAACACTTATTCAAATTTCCAAGGTATTAATTTCAATTCTGATTTAAATTCAGATTTAATTCATTTCGTAACACTTATATGAATTTTGATTGGTTATTTACATAACTGTTTAATTTATAATCTTACTTGATTATAATTACGACCAACACATCCAATATACTATAATAATTCAAATATCTGTACTTTGTTTATATTAAAATATAATTTGTCTAAAATTATTTCATTTGCCCTCTTTTCAAAACATACAGTGTCGGTTCATCGTTTTCGAGTGTTTATAAACCCCTACTGATACAATGGATCAAACTTATCGACCAGAACTCATAAAAAACTCAACCAATAAATCTCCACAATTTAAAACCATTTTATATCAAATAATAATACTTTCACTCGTATATTCACTCAACTCAATCTAGGGTATTATTAAGCCCATCTCTACTGAGTCACGCTACAGAGCTAAGGTAATTACTTAACCTTAAGATCTGATACCACGGTAACGACCTGGGTTTTAGCGATCCTGAGTAACCGACATAAACTCAGTGTTGACTATTCAAGCATCGAAAACACCGGGTAGTCCATGAAGGAAAACAGAGGGTGAGAATAGATAAGATAGAAACTCAGAATAGAAGAAGAAGGAGAACATAAAACATCAAAGTAACAAGAATCTCACAGCGGAACGAACAACATATAATAGTTAACATATCTTTGAAATTAAATCAGTTTATGTATACAGTAACATTATGAGAGTATAACACTTACAACACAGTGGAAATAAACAACAGCTATATATTCCTGAAGCCTCCTGCTCCAAGCTCGCCAAGTATATCTGTAAAATCCTGACTACTTGACTGCCCGTTCAAAATTAGGCACCTAAGAGTTTAGGAAAAACAATACAAAATAAACTCTGGGTTAATCATGGGACTGGTGTGAGTAAAACAATTTAAAACAGTTTGAGCAATTAAATAATATCTCATAAGACCACGCTGTATAACGAAACGGGTTTTTCCCGTATGAGAATCCAAAACATTTGATTTAACTTTCAAAATCCTTTTAAAAGAAACGATAAACTTAATATCAAAACTCTTTTGATATTATAATAATGTTTATCAACCACAACTAAATAATCATCTAGCAGAAACGCTTTCATCTCATGTTCTACATATATAGTATACAATCAAAACTGCGAGCACTTATTGGATAATGGATTTCCAACTATGACAAGGTACGGAACTACCTTCTGATAGTATACATCTAGAGAGGAATACACTGGGTTCAAAAAGAACATCTTGCAACCCGGCCACATATGACCGGCTACTCATTTTGCTTGAGTGTATCGAATGTATATCACCAACGGTTGGGATCAGCAACCGTTTTCCGAATGGGACAGCATCGAATAGATTAAAGAATGAAATGAATATCTCTCGATAGGCAATAATACACCCTAATTGGAAGCAACCCACTTAGTCATGTTGTCTGCCCGATTTTTGTCATTTCTCGGTTGTGAGGCTAGAGGCCACGCTTATCTCTGACAGATCACACATTTATCCACTTTGAATGTCACATTGTCATACCCACCAAATCACAAATTGATTTCCTTAAAAATACTACAGGTATATTGCTAAGAGAAACGAATTCCTCTGCCACCAAACATACATACGTTTGAAGAGATCAACTTACGCGATCTATTAAATATACTCTGTCGGACATTCTTCCATATAGGTCGTCCGGGGACTGGACAAACCGAAGGCACTATTCTTTAAATCCATCTTAGGCAATTTCTACCTAGGATCGCCAAAACAGCCCTTTCATAACTCCGTCTTCAATTATCTCCATCATATTTGATTCGCAATGCTAATGCCCATACAGAGTGGTTTCCAGATAATGAATTTGATCCCGGTCTCTCTGTATTGACAATGGAAATGGTCAAAATCTTCGATGGTCATTGACTTAACTATCAAAGAAAAACATGTGTGCAAACAACGATATTATTTACAGATGGAAATTCTATCGATCAATCATCAATCATCATTTATCTCTTAAATTTATTTGTCATTCAATTATCCATTTCCCTATTCTCGTTTCCATATATTCGAAACTTCTTATTTTCTAGATTTAGGAAATATACGTTATTACCATTGGAAAACATTTCCGTTTCTTATTTTCTATATTAGAAAACATTTCTGATTCTTATTTGGAAAACATTTCCAAAACTCCAACATTTGGATTTAAACTAATGTTTAAATAAAACATCGCTATGCCAACTCAAAACATTACCCTTATTAACTAAATTCACTTAACCAAACTTTACTCTCAAACCTTAACCATTCCTTAGTTAAAAATGGAGTCAATTAAGTTAGGGAATAACTACCTCTTAGACCTTAACTGAACAACAGTTCTAACTTTGAAATAGACAAAGTTCACCTTCTAAATCTTTAACAAACTTCCTTATTTAACCCTCGGATTCTATTTATGAATCCACTTATTTTACAGAATATCATTTGATTTTAACAATAGGGTTATAATCTCATGCTTTTGAAATATAATAACTTCAATATAACTTTTATTTATTAATTTGGATAATAAACAAACAACTAATTTATTAATGAATAAATAAATCTTGATTAAAATTGGAAAGTGAATAGTACTTTCCCGAATTCGATATAATCGAATTCAACATATAATTCTCTTTCGAATAATCTCTATTCGATAACTCTTTTCGAATAAACAATATTCGATTAACTCTCTTCAAATAACTAATATTCGATAATCTCTCTTTCGAATAAACTATATTCGACAATCTTCTTTCGAATAAACTATATTCGATTAAATCTCTTCGAATAACTAATATTCGATAATCTCTATTTCGAATAAACTATATTCGATAATCTTTCTTTCGAATAAACTATATTCGACTAACACCTTTCTTCGAATAAACTATATTCGATTAACTCCTTTCGAATACACGATATTCAATAACTCCTTTCAAATAAACTATATTCGATAACTCCTTTCGAATAAACTATATTCGATTACTCCTTTCGAATGAACTATATTCGATAACTCCTTTCAAATAAACTATAATCGATTACTCCTTTTTAATTAACTCTATTCGATTTACTCTAATCGATTAACTCTATCAATTAATTATATTCAATTAACTCTATTCAATAACTCTAATTGATAACTTTTATTGATTTACACTATTCGATTAACTCTAATCGATAATGCTAATTGATTAACACTATTCGATTAACTGTAATCGATTAACTCTATTCGATTAACTCTAATCGATAACTCTAATTGATTAACACTATTCGATTAACTCTAATCGATAACTCTATTCAATTAACTCTATTCAATAACTCTAACCGATAACTCTTTTATATCTCGTTAATTCCCTTTTATAATCCTATTTATTTTCCAAATAAATATTCCTTTTGTAATTTTATTTATTTAACAAATAATTATTTCCTTTTCAATTCCTTTTCAATTCTATTTGTAAATGTTCAACAAATATTCCCTTTTCAATTCTATTTGTAAATGTTTTACAAATGTTCCCTTTTCAATCCTATTTGTAGATGTTTTACAAATATTCCCTTTTCAATATAACATTGAAAAATTCCTTTTTAACATTCCAATATCCCTTATGGTATTTAACGTACCATATAACGATGATCGGTATGATTCAAATACACATAATCAACAACAAATTATATATCACAATATATGAAAAACAGTAAAACAAATGTTGAGGAATCCAGTTGGATCCCTCCGACCTGTTCCTCTGCATCCACAGATGTTACACAAAATAATTCACATCAATTTCATTTCAATATGAAATATTCTAATAAACAGAATCAATATTTGATTAACAATATATATATATATATAACTATATCGATATTTTTAACCAATCAATTAGTAGTTCAACCAAACAGTCAACACACAACAACTAATCATCATTTATCAGTTCTAAAAATACGTTATAAAAATATGGACCGATAGAGTAGGTGAGTTTTACTCACATTGGACAGTAATCGTTAAATAACGATAAACTATTTATTGATTCAGACACACAATTTATTTTGCTATAAATTGTAACGAGCTCCAATTCACTTCCAGTCGGTTCCTTGATGTAGCCACCGTCCATACGATTCCAACGGATCTTGTTTTGCTGGATTTGGATCACGTATGAGCAAGACGTGGTAATTTAAAGTTAATACAACATTTTAATTCAATTCAAATTTAATTAAATTCTAAATGGACTTTACCCATTAATCCATATCAGTCCATCACCGTTTAGGCCCAAGACCGCATCTCTTCTCCTCCAAAACGTTGCCTGCATCTTGCTTCAGTAAACCAACCCATTTCCAGCGCCTTCCATCCTTCCTCCCTCTACACTCGACCATTTCCCAATCCGATAATCTCATCTTCTTTCTCATCTCACACTCTTCACCTTCATCTCCCCATTGCTTAACTCGACATCAGCATCCCAGATCCGTCGAATATCACACCACATTGCTCCCATGGAAAACACCAAACAAAATATCTTCGATCCTTTCCAGAACTTAAACACATACTCCAAACTACCTAACGAACTTCATTACACACTTTGACTCATCACACAAATGCTCGCAGCTTCACAGTCGACATCGACCTGTACAGGGAGGGCGCGACCCATATTTTCACTGATTCCCCCAATTCTTTGCATACAGTATCGATTCCCATCCCTTGATCCAAAAACAAGATCGAAACAAACCCAAACTCACTAAATTTTGAGCATTTCCAAACCTTAGAGTCTACTGTACAAAACACAGCGAACATAGAGGAGTTCGAATCCTCAAATTTACATACCATATTGAAGAGAACTGATTCGCAAATAAAAATATACATGTAGACTGATTTATAGAATTTTATACAATTTCCTTTGGATTTTTAAGGACTTCATTTTTGATTTTGCTGAAAGAAAAAAATATGGAAAAGCGACGGTTGATTTAATTTGATCAAAGGAAAAATGAAATTAGGTTTTAGGCATGAAGGTAGTGAATTATAGGAATATATTTTGGCTTGTATTAGAAGCTTGATTATTTTTTTATCAATTTATATTATTATTGCTGCTTGTACTTGTCTTCTAAAAATTCATACAGTTACACACGATATCCAAAAATCATGAAAATGGACATGCAGCTATAGTTCAACATTACGGACCCAACAAAACTGGTTTCGTCGAATTCCGACTTTGTTTGCTCACACATCGTATTTTAACCGTCAAAATACTGACTGTTTTTCACATTAAAAATTCGTACAACCACACACTGACTCCATAAATCACAAAACTTAAAATCTAGCAATAATTTAATATTTCGGACCCAACAAAATTAGTTTCGTCGAAAACGGAGGTCGTTTGCAAAACGACCTATTTTTAATGCTCTAAATAATCCATTTAATTATATAAATATATTTAAAAACAATTAAACTAAATAAAATAATTTAATATTGTCGTATATATATCCAAATAAAATATCATACAACTCTGAAATAACATATTTAGATTTATATCTCCATATTTTAAATCCAGAGTTAAATCGATATTCAGTTTATATTGAAAATCCATTTAAATACAAATAAATCGTTATAAAATTATATAGGAATCCCATAACGACTTTTCCAAAATTTGATTTTGACATAAATCAAAATCTACACGATGAAATCCTGATTTTTCTCTTCCATTAGAAAAATATACTTCTCTAGCTCCGAACGTTTCTTGTTTCTCAGAAATCGGATTTAAAATGGATTCTGTATATTCGATTGAAGTTCGAATCGCCAATTTACGAACTGTAGCGCCATTTCGAGCTCAATTATAATTATAATATAATTATACGTTCAACTGTTGTTTATATAATATATTCGATAATATAATTCAACTCTAAACTGAATTAAATATTTTAAATTGTCAAATTCACACAATATTGTCAATTCACTATTTCCGACTATTTCAGAATTAAATATATTATTCTATTTTTTATACTAATTAAATATTCAATATTATTTAATTTAACGACCATTTAATTCTCTGAATCACTATTTAAGTAATTAAATAAATTAAGTGTAACATCGAAAAAATACGGGACATTACACTCTTCGAAGCCAATTCTCAAAGGCTTGTCTTGGAAGCCAAGCCAATCTTTAGTAGCTTCTCCAGGAAGCTAATGCTTAGTGGCTTCCGTTAAAACCAAAGATGGCTTCTTAAGGAAGCCAATCCTTAGTGGCTTCTCTTGGAAGCCAAAGATGGCTTCTCAGGGAAGATAACCCTTAATAGCTTCTCCTGGAAGCCAATTCTTTGTGCCCTCCTCCTTAAACTTCTTAATACTTATCTTATGCGTGCTTAGTACCTTCTCCTTTCGCTATTCTTAGTAATTTTTCCTTAAGACAGTGTAACACCCCACTCCCGCTAAGGTCACTCACTAAGGGAATGCCTTAACTTCAGTGGAGTATCTTAAGTGGATATAGAACAGAAAAATTACAACAAGACAGATATAAGTAATACTTGAGAATTTAAAACATCATTTTATTGCAGCGGAAAGTACAACATGTTTGGTTACATCACAAAACCATAAACAAGAGTCAAGTACATAATATCCGTCTTGATAAAACAAAAGTACATAATCCCCATAACTAATAGCCATAATAGAAAAGATAAGCTGGGCTTTACATCATGGTCCAAGCTCCCAAAAGATGGATAAAGCAATCTGATCAAAGCCCACTAGTGCTAGGCCCACTTTGAGAACCTGAGGGTTGGGAAAAAAGATAAAAACAACGGGATCAGACATAAGTCTGAGTGAGCCCTAAAACTTTAACAATACAATCATCGAAGTAATTAGGGTATGATATAAACCTGGTACGGTACAACTGGGGATAAATGACTACACTAAGCAGCCAACTAGACTTAGGATGAAATAAGATAACGGTAAAGACGCGCCTATCCACCCAAGGATAAATACTACACTGCACCACACCAGATCTACCCACCCAAGGGTAATTCCTACACTGCACCACACCAGATCTACCCACCCAAGGGTAATTCTTACACTGCACCACACCAGATCTACCTACCCAAGGGTAATTCCTACACTTAAAGATTTGATCCCACTAAGTGTACTTAGTAATCTTAATAGTAGTCTCGTGTACCCCTAGCTGACTACATAGGTGCCGTCTTCCCCTGTCTCCACTAGGTGTACCCACTAATCCCATTCGATCGGCTCCCTAACGTAGATACCCGTGCTGGCCCCACAGTGGGGTGTATCACTTCCCAAAGTGGCAACCCGATACAATCAACGGTGCACGGCTTATACCTATACGATGCAACAACGTCTTACCTACCAGCCCGGGTCCACACACGCATATGAAGCCCGTTGGACTTGCGTTGCCACTGCAACCCATTTTTGTCCTAGTCAAGCCCAGTACGCGTGTCCCGTCCTCGACATGGGTCGAGCCCAATAAGATACATATGGGTTACTGGTTGAAATGGGCCCCCACAAGCTACCCACCTAAGCTTGTCCCTTCTAGTGTATCCCACTTAACCCTTTTTAATAATCATGTCCACTTACATGTTTAAAGTTTGGTTAAGTCATCTAATCATATTCCACATGCCACCCAAGGCACTTACTTGATTTCCACATGCCACCCAAGGCACTTACTTAACCCTTTAATCATGTTTAATTACATGTTCCACTTTGGTTAAGTATTCTAATCGTATTTTCTATTGCCACCCAAGGAAACCACTAGATTTTTCCACATGCCACCCAAGGCACCCACTTAACCCCTCATGTCCCTCTACATGCTAATATGGTTAAGTGTTTCTTAATGGATTAAGAACGTAACCGTTGTAAAGACCTCTCACATTAGACTATTTTTTATGGCAGCTGGATTTGCCGGTCGAGTCCGGGCAGCCTTACGCCATAACCGAGTCTAACCCCGTGTCTTTACACTTGTCACGTATTTAGTTTATGCCTAAGACCTCTCACATTGGGCCAATCATTTGTAGCCGCTGGATTTGCCGCTCGGTTCCGGGCAGTCTTATGCTACAAAAGGGTCCAATCTCGTGTCTTAGTCGATTAATTACACCTAATTAATCCCCCCATAATTTGTATTAATTATCCCTAATTAATTACAAATTTAACGATGTACATAATTGACTCAATTATGTCCATCCACTTTATGGTATGCATAATCATACCAACTTCACACCATTTCATTAACATGAATATTAACCCCATCGTTCCCCACGTAATTCGCCAACATGACATACTTAAAAGGGAAGATTCATCACACATACAATGGGTTCAACTTGCATAACATTAGTATCAACATGGGTTTTAAAGGTGTCAACATGCATATAGCATCAAACCCAACTAGCATAAATAATCAACCCAAACTTGCATGAATCACATATGTCATAAAGAGGGTAACTTGCATATGTTACTTATGGCATATAAAGGGGTAAACTTCCATATGTATGTATGACATACAAAGGGGTTAACTTGCATATGTATGCATATCATACAAAGGTGTAAACTTGCACATGTTACTTGCATATAATCAAACACCAAACTTGCATAACATGTCATATATGAACTTGCATATAATCGAACATCAAACTTGCATAACATGTCATATATGAACTTGCATATAATCAAACACCAAACTTGCATAACATGTCATATATGAACTTGCATATAATCGAACACCAAACTTGCATAACATGTTATATATGAACTTGCATATAATCAAACACCAAACTTGCATAACATGTTATATATGAACTTGCATATAATCAAACACCAAACTTGCATAACATGGTGTCATAATGGATCAATGTTTGTCATAGCGATTTGCATAACTAGCATCATGAACACATAGCCTAAAACTTGCATAACTTACATAACATCGTGATCACATAGCATATGACTTGCATAACTTGCATAACATCATGATCACATAGCATATGACTTGCATAACTTGCATAACATCATGATCACATAGCATATGACTTGCATAACTTGCATAACATCATGAACACATAGCATATAACTTGCATAACATGCATAACATCATGAACACATAGCATATAACTTGCATAACTTGCATAACATCATGAACATATAGCATATAACTTGCGTAACTTGCATAACATCATGAACACATAGCCTATAACTTGCATAACTTGCATAACATCATGAACATATAGCATATGATAACATAACTTGCATTGATCCACATTCATAGCCATAACCTCATTGTATCCTATCATAATCATTTCAACAATTGGTCATTAAGGCTATAGAAACTCACAACTTGTTGATTAGTACTCTTATGAAGAGGATTAAGTTGCTTGTAACGACCCGTGTTTTTCGACCATTTGAATATGAATATTTAAATTTGTTTTAAATATTATATTGGAAATATTAATGGAATTTAATATTGAATTCGCTATTTAGAACGAAGTTGAACGTTATAATTTATATATAATATAATTCGAGCTCGAAAATGGCGTGCAGTTCGTAAATTAGAGTTTTGAACTTCAACCGAGAATACAGAATTCGATATAAGTCGGATTTCTGTGAAACAAGACACGTTGGAGCCGTATTGGCGATAGCTTTCATATGAAAGAGAAAAATCCAGATTCCGTGTTATAGAGTGCGAGTTATGGCCAAATCAAATTTTGAAATAGTCGCTATAGAAAATCGTTATTAAATTATAGGCCTTTAAAATAGCAGTTTTGCAAACGGACTCAGATTTCGACGAAACCAGTTTTATTAGAACCGTATCGCTAAATTATTGTACGGTGGTGAATTGCGTGGAAAACCGATATCATATGTGACCACGGTAGCCGTAAATGCCCGTTCAAATTCTATAGCGCGTATTTAAATAAATGAAAGGATACTTGAGTGTAACTTGAGCAGACGATCGAATTAGGCCACGAAACCAGTTCCGTTGAGTTCGTATCGTCGATTAGAGTCAGGATAGGTATATAGTTTGTTATTTTTAGAGATCGAGAAATTTGGCGTTAAAAGGGGTAGGGCGGTTAGGGGTAAAAACAGCCTACCGGGGCAACAGTCTCAGAATGCGACGAAATTAGTGCCATTGGGTTCGTATCGAAAAGTTATTGTCGATGTTCGCAGTTTCAAGTGGATCTGATTTATCTGGTGACCGTGGAAAAATTAAACGTGTGTTCATTTCCGGTTTCATAAAGGAAATTTTTTCATACGACCTCGGATTGCAACGAAACTTATCCCATTGGATTCGGAATATCGTTTTACATCAAGAACAGCCTTTTTATCAGTTAACAGAAATCGTTGTAGGTATTTTTAAGAGTTACTTCACAATGAATTTCATAAAATAATAACTTATTTAACCGTATAACAATTCTCACTGATTTCTGCTTACTTGCGCTCCACACTTCTAAACACCGTGGTCCTCACGTTTTTAACTTTCGTGCATCTCAAGGTACCACACCCGTGCTTCCCACGTTTAGTTCCAGTATAAGTTCACCTCAAAGCCTCACACTAAAATTTGGTCTTTTCTGTTCAGCATGGTCAAAGTTTTCTTCCGCCGCCCCAAATGAAGAAAGCAAACGATCTTAATTCTCGAATCTTTTCACTAAACTTTCTTCCAATCTAAAACTTCCTTATGCGAGAATGACCAGCTCGAGCTCGAAGCTGACCCGTTAAGTTCAGATTCTGGGCAGCGAGGAGGGCGGGGGCAGCTCGAAACGGTGTTCGGATGGTTGGGTTTTGAGGGGTCGTTACTGCTCCAGAAAGGACGAGGTTAAGGTCGAGCTTAGAGGAGGGAGTGGTGCAGCATTGGGGGGTCTCGGACCTAACTCCGATGACAGAAGAGTGAAAGAAAAGAAAGGGTGCGGCAGGCTTGATTTAAGCTGGTTTCGGTGGTGTGCCTCATACTGGAGAACGCGGATAACAGAAGGAGCCGCTTTGTTTTGACTGGAACCGAAAGTAATGGGGTATTAAGCCTAAATTTGATAATCTAATTAGTTAATAAATCCTATAATTTCAAGTGCTAACTAGTGTATGGTTCTTTCAGCATGATAGCAGCTGAACAAACGAGAATTCCACGAAGCAGTAAGGAACCGCAAGGACATCAGGCTGTGTTCGGAAATTAAAACGTAACTAAAGTTTCATTTAAACTATGATTTAAAATTTATTTAACCTTATTGTAAGTTGTTTAAAACATAAGGTAAAATGGTTTTTAAATGTGAACAGGAATGGAAAGAAGAGCAGCAAACGGATGAAGCCAATCAGCCTAATTTCAGTTATAACCAAATGTAATTACTTAGCTTAACCTTTAATTAAGGATTGAATAATTATAATCATATTGGTGACATTTTAAAACACTGATACTTTGTACATATGGAACCGGGAACTAAAAGAAAACTGCCGGCCTTTATTTTTGAACGTACATAATTAGTTTGTTTAAATAGGGTAACAATTAATTAGAAATTAATTAGTTTAATGTAATCAGAGAGTAGAATTTAATTAATTAATAATTAATTAATCGTTTAGATTAAAGTGTTGATAACTTTTACCTTGTTATCAGAATTCAACAAAAGAGATACCGATGGAATCGTATTTTCGAGCTGAATATGATGAACCAGTCGGGACAGGATTGGAAGCAGCGGAATCTTTCAGTAAAATTAAACGACAGTTTAATTTTACTGAAACCGTACCATTCAACGAAAAAAAATCAAGGTGAGTTAAACTCACTCAGTTACCCTTTTTATATTTTATATAAATTGGGTGTTTTCATTTTATGTGCTCTGCTTGCTGATGGTTGCCTGTTTGCTAGTTATACCCTTGTTTGTTGATTTAACGATGGAAGTAAACTGTGTTTAATTTCAGTCAAGTATCAAATCGTTATTTTTAACGATTGACTCCAATAAAGGTAACTTACCTTGGTTGGTCATGTTTATTTATAAACATGTTTAAAAATGGTTGCATTGTTTGAATTGCTTATGGTTGATGATAAATGGTCGTTATTTAATTTATCAGTTAAACAAAACTGAACAGTCTGATTTGAGATAACCATTTGAATACAGGGAAGAACAGGTTGGAGGGATCCAACCGGATTCCTCAAATGTATTATTTATTTTCATATTATCATATATGAACTGATCTGTTTGTGTGATTGATTTGATGGTTGATTATTAATTGAATATTCAACCTCTGTTTGGTTTGAACCAATAGGTGATATTGGTTAAGTGTTTGGCAGAGTATGGCCTTTAAAAATCAATCGGTTTATAGATATGGATTCACCGTTAGGTGAGTCGATAAAAGTGAAGTTATAAAGTTTATTTTATAACTGGAAACAAATAATTAGAATTTATTTAAATTAATTATATTTTTAATTAATTTAAAGCGAGGATGGTTGAAATCGGTTAATGAGATAATCAAGTTTTTGAGTTAATTAAATCGACCGTTTGGAATTAGAATTGTTTACCAGGTTAATGTGTTTTGACTAAAATGTTAAATGAATATTGTTTGAATTTAAATAAGGATTTAAAAGGGATTTAATATTTAATTTAGTTAATAAAGAGATTAACTACTAAAGTAGTTAATGTTTGAAATAAGTTATTATTTTAATTAATGATAAAGTTAGGAATATATTTTTAAATGGGAATTCATTTAAAAGGGTTACCGAATGTGAGATGCAAGCCAATTGAATGGTGAAAGGAAATAAACGTACTCAATTATATGAATTAAGTGAAAGGAGATTACGATAAAAGGGTTTATTATAAACCAGAGTTTTAAGTGAGATTTAAAGTGTAAAGCGTTAACTTTACATTAACGTTACTTGAAAACGAGATCAAGTAAAAAGGAGAATTTCAAATGAGATTTCAAAATGGGAAATTGCATATAGTTATTCGAGATAGAATTAGCCAAACATAATTATTCGGCTAAGTTGCCATTTCGTACGACTGCTAGCGAAATTCGCAGGGCTGCAGATAGCCTACGGCGGTCGGATGTTCCCTGAGGGATTCAGGCGTAACCATTGTGATCGCTGTGATCTAGAGTCAAGCGAATGGGGTTAAGACGAATGTTAATTAATCAATTAGAGTTATTCAAATATCGTATTGTTGAATATTAAAAGAATTGGAAGTTTCAATTTAACAAAAAGTAAATCAGTTTTGTTAAAGGCCAAGTGATGCTGAATACTGAACCAGTGAACTCATTGGGGTGTCATGATTGAAACACTGTATATTTTGATAGTTAAAACACCGACTATCAAATCTGTCCAATACGATTGTTGGTATGGAAAGACCGGGATCGAATTTATATTCGAAAACCATTCCGACCAACAAATACGTGGAGATATCAGAAGATGTTCGAGATGGTGCTGTGAAGACCGTGGGTTTTCAAAAACGGAAGTACCACTAATATTCTCTGCCTGGCAAGCAGAGATAAACTGTGATTCTGTCGTAGTTGGAATCTACGGGTTGCAAGGACTTCTCGCTACTGATCCATGGGGTGATTCCTATATGGATGCGGTAGGAGAGTGCCTTCGGTTCATCCTGTTCCTGGATGACGTATATGGACGAATGTCTGACAGAGTATTTCCAAAGGGTCACGTACGTTGATTTCTTCAAACGTACGATAGTTGATGGCAGGGAATTGCCGTTCTCTTAGCTTCCAGCTAGAGTATTTTTGTGGATATCAATTAGTGATATCTGATGGATTTGACGATGTGGCATTCAAAGTAAATGGTGACCAGATGTCAAGAGTTAGTTCTGGCCTCAAGCCTCATCAACCAGGAGATGACAAAAATCGGGCAGGCAGCATGGCTATGTGGGTCGCTCCCATTAGGGTGTATAATCACCTATCTAGAGGAAATCCTATTTGTTTCTTAAATCTATGTTCGATGCTGTCCCTTATCGGGAGACGGTTGCTGATCCCAACCGTCGGTGATATACATTCGATACACTCAAGCGAAATGAGTGGTCGGTCATGTGAGGGCCGGGTTGCAAGAAGTTCTTGTTGAACCCAGTGTATTCGTCTCTAGAGATACACTATCGGAAGGTGGACCCATACCTTGTCAAGCCGGAATCCAATTCCCAATAAGCGCCTGCGAGTTTTGATTGTATACTATATATGTGGAGCGTGAGATGCAAGCGTTCCACTAGATTCTATTTACTTGTATTTAGACATTATTATAATATCAGACAAGATATTGGTTTCAAAATGTTTTGGGTTATCGTAAGGTAAAAACCGTCCGTGTTTATGTGTGGATTTGGTCTTACGATTTTCCTTTTCTTTGAAAAGGTTTTGAACTTTAAAATCATGATTGGATGATTCACCCTTATTACTGTGCGAGTTTATCTCACTCTGGTTCACCAGACTGACCCGGTGTTTTGTAAATGCTCGGATTAGGCCGGGTTTTACAGGTTCAGGTTACCGACTGCTATGAAGAGACGAGCTGGAAGAGTCCAGACATATGATATTACTAGTATTCCGCTGTGTGTTGTATGAGGACAGATTATCACTGTCCAGATGTTAATGTACTCTGATATTGTAAGTATTTTCAAAGTTCTCAATAAAGATTTACTTCTGTATTATATTTTGTTCCGCTGCGATGTGAGACTCTGTGTGGTGTTTCTTCTTCTTCTTCTACTCTAATATTTCTATCTTATCTATTCTCACCCTCTAACTTCTTTCTATTAATGATCTGGAATGTTCGATGTCTGAATAGTCAACATGATAGTTTGATGTTGATTTTCGGAGTCGAAAATCCCGGTTCGTTACAGTGGTATCAGAGCTGAAGGTTAAGTGAGTACCTTGGCTCTGTGGCGTGACTCAGTAGAGATGGGGTTAGTAATACCCTAGATTGAGTTTGAGTGTATATATATGAGCGCGTATTTGTAAATTGTTATAAAAAAATGTTTATATTGTGTTGGTTGATTTGTCGAGTAGTTTATGAATTCTGGTCGATACAGTAATGCAAACTGTGTCGATAAGTGTTTCTAAACTCTTGGACAGAATAATTCGACACAATATGTTTTTGAAAGAGGGTAAATGAAATAATTTTACCCAAATTATATTTTAATATAAAAGGATGATTTATATTTGAAGTATTATAGTATATTGGATGTGTTGATTGATTATAATTGAAATGGTTATATAAATAACCAACCAGAATTCATATCAGTATAATATATGGAATCAGATGAAGTAAATCTGAAATTTAAATCAGAATTGGAATTAAAAATTCCTAAATATGGGAAAAGTGTTAACAAATGAAATTGGGTTAAATATATGAGGAATTTAAGATCCTGGGAGATTTTATATTGTTTACAAGTATCATGAATGATATTTTAAAAAGGATTTCAGAATGAAAGTGTTTAGAACTGGTTTTGAAAGTAATATAGTATTGAACTCACTTTGATAGCTGGAAAATAGATTCCGATGATGTGCGCGCCATTATCGGTGTTCATTTTCGAGTTCTAAGTGACGGATTACTACCAAGAATCTGGTTTTGAATTGCTTTGAGAAAAACAAGTTGTTTTGAATCCTGGAAAGGAATATTTGATTTTTGAAAGAGCTGAACTGTTTAAAAACTCCCAGGAAAATTATTTGAACAAAGGCAAAAAGAAAATTAAATAGAAATCCGTGAACAGAAATATGAATTGAATTGAAACCAATTAAATGAAAATTGAATCGAGATATAATATATCAAGTAGGATCAGATTTTGGATTTGGAGACAGGAATCTGAAATGGTGTTGGACTGGTAAGATAAGAGTTGAAATGGATAATGGATGGAAATTGAGTTAAAAGTGAGATTTGGGCTGGACGCGTGAAGGATTTGGTTTTGAGGATAAAGTTGGAATTTTGTTGGAGAATGCATTTGTATATGCTGACAGGACAGCAGATGGAAAAGATATAGTGATATGCCCGACAAAAAGGTACACGTTTATTTTTATATGGGTTTGGAGATTTATGAGCCTATTTGGCAAGCCACTTGGCTGTTTCATTTTCTTTTGGATTGGAGAAGGCCTAGAAAGGCGAGTTGTGGTTGTACCAATTGAGCCGTACAAAGGAGGTGCTGGCGAAATTTTCGGAAATTTAAAGTGTTAGAAAATTTTCGATATTTTTGAAAATATCTATATACAGTATTGAATTGGTTTCTAATTTAAAATAAATTAGGTTTGAAATTTAATGAGTTTATAACGTTTTTCTTACCTTAGCAATTTCGAGGACGAAATTATTTTAAGGGGGGAAGAATGTAACGACCCGTGTTTTTCGACCATTTGAATATGAATATTTAAATTTGTTTTAAATATTATATTGGAAATATTAATGGAATTTAATATTGAATTCGCTATTTAGAACGAAGTTGAACGTTATAATTTATATATAATATAATTCGAGCTCGAAAATGGCGTGCAGTTCGTAAATTAGAGTTTTGAACTTCAACCGAGAATACAGAATTCGATATAAGTCGGATTTCTGTGAAACAAGACACGTTGGAGCCGTATTGGCGATAGCTTTCATATGAAAGAGAAAAATCCAGATTCCGTGTTATAGAGTGCGAGTTATGGCCAAATCAAATTTTGAAATAGTCGCTATAGAAAATCGTTATTAAATTATAGGCCTTTAAAATTGCAGTTTTGCAAACGGACTCAGATTTCGACGAAACCAGTTTTATTAGAACCGTATCGCTAAATTATTGTACGGTGGTGAATTGCGTGGAAAACCGATATCATATGTGACCACGGTAGCCGTAAATGCCCGTTCAAATTCTATAGCGCGTATTTAAATAAATGAAAGGATACTTGAGTGTAACTTGAGCAGACGATCGAATTAGGCCACGAAACCAGTTCCGTTGAGTTCGTATCGTCGATTAGAGTCAGGATAGGTATATAGTTTGTTATTTTTAGAGATCGAGAAATTTGGCGTTAAAAGGGGTAGGGCGGTTAGGGGTAAAAACAGCCTACCGGGGCAACAGTCTCAGAATGCGACGAAATTAGTGCCATTGGGTTCGTATCGAAAAGTTATTGTCGATGTTCGCAGTTTCAAGTGGATCCGATTTATCTGGTGACCGTGGAAAAATTAAACGTGTGTTCATTTCCGGTTTCATAAAGGAAATTTTTTCATACGACCTCGGATTGCAACGAAACTTATCCCATTGGATTCGGAATATCGTTTTACATCAAGAACATCCTTTTTATCAGTTAACAGAAATCGTTGTAGGTATTTTTAAGAGTTACTTCACAATGAATTTCATAAAATAATAACTTATTTAACCGTATAACAATTCTCACTGATTTCTGCTTACTTGCGCTCCACACTTCTAAACACCGTGGTCCTCACGTTTTTAACTTTCGTGCATCTCAAGGTACCACACCCGTGCTTCCCACGTTTAGTTCCAGTATAAGTTCACCTCAAAGCCTCACACTAAAATTTGGTCTTTTCTGTTCAGCATGGTCAAAGTTTTCTTCCGCCGCCCCAAATGAAGAAAGCAAACGATCTTAATTCTCGAATCTTTTCACTAAACTTTCTTCCAATCTAAAACTTCCTTATGCGAGAATGACCAGCTCGAGCTCGAAGCTGACCCGTTAAGTTCAGATTCTGGGCAGCGAGGAGGGCGGGGGCAGCTCGAAACGGTGTTCGGATGGTTGGGTTTTGAGGGGTCGTTACTGCTCCAGAAAGGACGAGGTTAAGGTCGAGCTTAGAGGAGGGAGTGGTGCAGCATTGGGGGGTCTCGGACCTAACTCCGATGACAGAAGAGTGAAAGAAAAGAAAGGGTGCGGCAGGCTTGATTTAAGCTGGTTTCGGTGGTGTGCCTCATACTGGAGAACGCGGATAACAGAAGGAGCCGCTTTGTTTTGACTGGAACCGAAAGTAATGGGGTATTAAGCCTAAATTTGATAATCTAATTAGTTAATAAATCCTATAATTTCAAGTGCTAACTAGTGTATGGTTCTTTCAGCATGATAGCAGCTGAACAAACGAGAATTCCACGAAGCAGTAAGGAACCGCAAGGACATCAGGCTGTGTTCGGAAATTAAAACGTAACTAAAGTTTCATTTAAACTATGATTTAAAATTTATTTAACCTTATTGTAAGTTGTTTAAAACATAAGGTAAAATGGTTTTTAAATGTGAACAGGAATGGAAAGAAGAGCAGCAAACGGATGAAGCCAATCAGCCTAATTTCAGTTATAACCAAATGTAATTACTTAGCTTAACCTTTAATTAAGGATTGAATAATTATAATCATATTGGTGACATTTTAAAACACTGATACTTTGTACATATGGAACCGGGAACTAAAAGAAAACTGCCGGCCTTTATTTTTGAACGTACATAATTAGTTTGTTTAAATAGGGTAACAATTAATTAGAAATTAATTAGTTTAATGTAATCAGAGAGTAGAATTTAATTAATTAATAATTAATTAATCGTTTAGATTAAAGTGTTGATAACTTTTACCTTGTTATCAGAATTCAACAAAAGAGATACCGATGGAATCGTATTTTCGAGCTGAATATGATGAACCAGTCGGGACAGGATTGGAAGCAGCGGAATCTTTCAGTAAAATTAAACGACAGTTTAATTTTACTGAAACCGTACCATTCAACGAAAAAAAATCAAGGTGAGTTAAACTCACTCAGTTACCCTTTTTATATTTTATATAAATTGGGTGTTTTCATTTTATGTGCTCTGCTTGCTGATGGTTGCCTGTTTGCTAGTTATACCCTTGTTTGTTGATTTAACGATGGAAGTAAACTGTGTTTAATTTCAGTCAAGTATCAAATCGTTATTTTTAACGATTGACTCCAATAAAGGTAACTTACCTTGGTTGGTCATGTTTATTTATAAACATGTTTAAAAATGGTTGCATTGTTTGAATTGCTTATGGTTGATGATAAATGGTCGTTATTTAATTTATCAGTTAAACAAAACTGAACAGTCTGATTTGAGATAACCATTTGAATACAGGGAAGAACAGGTTGGAGGGATCCAACCGGATTCCTCAAATGTATTATTTATTTTCATATTATCATATATGAACTGATCTGTTTGTGTGATTGATTTGATGGTTGATTATTAATTGAATATTCAACCTCTGTTTGGTTTGAACCAATAGGTGATATTGGTTAAGTGTTTGGCAGAGTATGGCCTTTAAAAATCAATCGGTTTATAGATATGGATTCACCGTTAGGTGAGTCGATAAAAGTGAAGTTATAAAGTTTATTTTATAACTGGAAACAAATAATTAGAATTTATTTAAATTAATTATATTTTTAATTAATTTAAAGCGAGGATGGTTGAAATCGGTTAATGAGATAATCAAGTTTTTGAGTTAATTAAATCGACCGTTTGGAATTAGAATTGTTTACCAGGTTAATGTGTTTTGACTAAAATGTTAAATGAATATTGTTTGAATTTAAATAAGGATTTAAAAGGGATTTAATATTTAATTTAGTTAATAAAGAGATTAACTACTAAAGTAGTTAATGTTTGAAATAAGTTATTATTTTAATTAATGATAAAGTTAGGAATATATTTTTAAATGGGAATTCATTTAAAAGGGTTACCGAATGTGAGATGCAAGCCAATTGAATGGTGAAAGGAAATAAACGTACTCAATTATATGAATTAAGTGAAAGGAGATTACGATAAAAGGATTTATTATAAACCAGAGTTTTAAGTGAGATTTAAAGTGTAAAGCGTTAACTTTACATTAACGTTACTTGAAAACGAGATCAAGTAAAAAGGAGAATTTCAAATGAGATTTCAAAATGGGAAATTGCATATAGTTATTCGAGATAGAATTAGCCAAACATAATTATTCGGCTAAGTTGCCATTTCGTACGACTGCTAGCGAAATTCGCAGGGCTGCAGATAGCCTACGGCGGTCGGATGTTCCCTGAGGGATTCAGGCGTAACCATTGTGATCGCTGTGATCTAGAGTCAAGCGAATGGGGTTAAGACGAATGTTAATTAATCAATTAGAGTTATTCAAATATCGTATTGTTGAATATTAAAAGAATTGGAAGTTTCAATTTAACAAAAAGTAAATCAGTTTTGTTAAAGGCCAAGTGATGCTGAATACTGAACCAGTGAACTCATTGGGGTGTCATGATTGAAACACTGTATATTTTGATAGTTAAAACACCGACTATCAAATCTGTCCAATACGATTGTTGGTATGGAAAGACCGGGATCGAATTTATATTCGAAAACCATTCCGACCAACAAATACGTGGAGATATCAGAAGATGTTCGAGATGGTGCTGTGAAGACCGTGGGTTTTCAAAAACGGAAGAACCACTAATATTCTCTGCCTGGCAAGCAGAGATAAACTGTGATTCTGTCGTAGTTGGAATCTACGGGTTGCAAGGACTTCTCGCTACTGATCCATGGGGTGATTCCTATATGGATGCGGTAGGAGAGTGCCTTCGGTTCATCCTGTTCCTGGATGACGTATATGGACGAATGTCTGACAGAGTATTTCCAAAGGGTCACGTACGTTGATTTCTTCAAACGTACGATAGTTGATGGCAGGGAATTGCCGTTCTCTTAGCTTCCAGCTAGAGTATTTTTGTGGATATCAATTAGTGATATCTGATGGATTTGACGATGTGGCATTCAAAGTAAATGGTGACCAGATGTCAAGAGTTAGTTCTGGCCTCAAGCCTCATCAACCAGGAGATGACAAAAATCGGGCAGGCAGCATGGCTATGTGGGTCGCTCCCATTAGGGTGTATAATCACCTATCTAGAGGAAATCCTATTTGTTTCTTAAATCTATGTTCGATGCTGTCCCTTATCGGGAGACGGTTGCTGATCCCAACCGTCGGTGATATACATTCGATACACTCAAGCGAAATGAGTGGTCGGTCATGTGAGGGCCGGGTTGCAAGAAGTTCTTGTTGAACCCAGTGTATTCGTCTCTAGAGATACACTATCGGAAGGTGGACCCATACCTTGTCAAGCCGGAATCCAATTCCCAATAAGCGCCTGCGAGTTTTGATTGTATACTATATATGTGGAGCGTGAGATGCAAGCGTTCCACTAGATTCTATTTACTTGTATTTAGACATTATTATAATATCAGACAAGATATTGGTTTCAAAATGTTTTGGGTTATCGTAAGGTAAAAACCGTCCGTGTTTATGTGTGGATTTGGTCTTACGATTTTCCTTTTCTTTGAAAAGGTTTTGAACTTTAAAATCATGATTGGATGATTCACCCTTATTACTGTGCGAGTTTATCTCACTCTGGTTCACCAGACTGACCCGGTGTTTTGTAAATGCTCGGGTTAGGCCGGGTTTTACAGGTTCAGGTTACCGACTGCTATGAAGAGACGAGCTGGAAGAGTCCAGACATATGATATTACTAGTATTCCGCTGTGTGTTGTATGAGGACAGATTATCACTGTCCAGATGTTAATGTACTCTGATATTGTAAGTATTTTCAAAGTTCTCAATAAAGATTTACTTCTGTATTATATTTTGTTCCGCTGCGATGTGAGACTCTGTGTGGTGTTTCTTCTTCTTCTTCTACTCTAATATTTCTATCTTATCTATTCTCACCCTCTAACTTCTTTCTATTAATGATCTGGAATGTTCGATGTCTGAATAGTCAACATGATAGTTTGATGTTGATTTTCGGAGTCGAAAATCCCGGTTCGTTACATTGCTAGAGTTGATTAGAAGTTGATTTGAGAAGCTATCTTCCTCTTTAATTTGATGGAGGCTCCTTCAAGTAGCATTTTGATGGCATAACGACGTTGTATCTATTTTTAGTATGGATTAGGGTAGTCTTACGGTGTATTTATAGATTTAGGATGTAGTTTAGGCTCTTAGATTAACCCTGGATTAGGTTAGAGCCGTCAGATTTCGTCACAAGCCCTAAAACATAGCCCCAAACCCCATCAGTGCATCCAGGTCACACAGACCAACAGGGGGGGTCGACCCCTGGGTCGACCCCTAGGGAGGGGGTCGACACCCATGTCGACCTTAGGGTCGACACCCTCTGCCTGGCGGGAATTTTCCCGCCTCTTCTGAAATGTGAAATTTTTATATTTAAATCTGTTTTGAATTTTCTGAAAACTTCTTCGGGCCTTAACTGGGTTATACGGACTCCGATTTTCGAAAACTCGGACTCTATTTCGCGTATTTTTCCGAGACGAACGCAATGGCATAGCCCGTTTCCCCTGATTCAGATTTTAAAATTTAATTCTGCCCTGTTTTATATTATAGCAGGTTATTCAACATACGGGGTGTTACATTCTCCCCTACTTAAAGGATTTCGACCCCGAAATCTCTAAGTCAAGAAGAACGTATCCTACCAACCAAACAACCATCTACTCAAACCATCAAACACTGGCATCCATTGTCCTTAGAGTTTCTAATTCTGTATGAACATATGCAAAAAGTGTGTGTATATGTTCCCTGTCTAAAGCAAAATCAGGCGGTCTACTGATTCAGTTGACCTCCTTAATGCAAACCATGATAGTGCCATGCATCCAATATGTATGCGAAAGAACCCTATCGACACATACTATTTCTACATGTGTGCACAACCATACACCAAAATGCATCATCCATATGATAGCACAACCATTATACATCCATTAATATAGCTACCTACACACAATTATATGCAATATGCAATATGAAGTGATTGAGCTGATCTAGTGTCTAAAGTGTGTGTATATGCATCCACGAGCAACCACTAGCAACCACTTGCATCCACACACATCCATCAAACATAACATGTCTCAAACACATGTTTCAACCATAGGTTTACCCTATCTAAAGGTCAAAGATACTAATGAGAGGACATACTAAAGATAAGATAAGTACTAGACAAACGAGAAAGGAGAAGTTAAAAGACATACCCTCAAAAAGGAATGGGTACAGTGAATGCATCTTCGCTTCTGTCTCCCAAGTAGCATTGCTCTCATCCTCTCCCCATTGCACTTTGACTAGTTGAACCTCTCTATTTCTCAACTTCCTAATCTCTGACCCAAGGATGCGGGTAGGAGCTCGTCGAATAGTCGCATCACGCTCTACCTCCGCTTCTCTAAGCAAGCTCGGCTATACCACCTCTGCGGTCTCATGTAGGCACTTCCTCAAATGTGACACATGGAATACGTCATGTACCCCACAAAGTCTCTCGGGTAAATCCATTTTATATGCCATCCGTCCAATCCTTTCCTTAATAGGAAACGGTCCTACAAATCTTGGTGCTAACTTCCCAACGGACCCAAAGCGAACAACATTTCGTAATGGAGATACTTTAACAAAGACCATGTCCCCAACATCAAACTCCAGATCCGTCCTCCTCTTATCCGCGTAAGATTTCTGCCTATCTTGCGCTGCTTTCATCCTTCTTCGAATTAAATCAATCTTTTCCGAAGTCTCTCTAACCATATCAGGCCCAAGCAAGATCTTATCCGTAGATTCCCACCAACATGTAGGTGATCAACAAGGCCTTCCATAAAGAGCTTCGAAAGGAGCCATACCAATACTAGACTGAAAGCTGTTATTATACGCGAACTCCACCAATGGAAGATGCTCTTCCCATGTACCTCCAAAATCTAAGATACAAAGCCTCAAAATGTCTTCCAGAACACGATTCACCCTCTCGGTTTGCCCGTCCGTCTGAGGATGATATGCAGTGCTCAGACACAACTGAGTCCCCACTGCTTCTTGCAAACTCTTCCAAAACTCGCTAGTGAAGATAGGATCTCGATCACTCACTATGCTAGAAGGTACCCCATGCAATCAAACTATCTCTCGAAGATAAACTGAAGCTAGCCATGGAGCAGTCCTCTTGCTCTTCACGGGTATGAAATGGGCGCTCTGAGTAAGTCTGTCTACCACAACCCAAATTCCCGTATTACCCTTCCTCGATCTCGGTAACCCATCAATAAAATCCATCGAGACGCTATCCCACTTCCATTGCGGAACTTCCAATGGGTGAAGCAACCCACCGGGTTTCTTTTGCTCCGCTTTCACTTGTTGGCACACCAAGCATCTAGCGACATACTCGGCCACACCTTCCTTCATACCGGCCCAAAAGAAGACTCGCTTCATGTCTTGGTACATCTTGTCCCCACCGGGATGAATAGTCATCTTTGAACGATGCGCATCATCAAGAATAGCCTTCCACAAACCCTCGTCTTACGGTACACAAAGTCTACCGTCTCTACGCAAGCACCCCCTATCGTCTAGGGTGTACCTACTCAAATGGCTGGACGACTCCCACCTTATGAGCCTCTCTACCAACTCAACCAACTGTGGGTCGTCCCACTGTGCCTCGCCAAACCGTCCCAAAAGAGTAGGTCTGACCTCTAAGGATGCTAGCAAACCGGGTACAAAGTCAACGGAAGGTCTGAAATCAAACATCGAGATAAATTCCAAGCTTCGTCGTTCCACGAACAATGGACTCAAGGACAACCTTTTTCTGCTTAAGGCGTCTGCCACCCCGTTACCCTTGCCAGGGGTATACGCTATCTCGAAATCATAGGATGCTAAGAATTCCATCCACCTTTGTTATCTTAAGACTATGTGCTCGAAGAGTCTCCAACACTTCCCTAAGATGTAGGGTATGCTTTTCTCCACTTCTAGAGAAACCCAAGATATTCTCCCATACAAAATCGTCACAACTATCCATCTCTCACGCAGACCATCCTAGTCGAACTCGACATCCCCCAAGTGCAAGCCCCAAAGGCCTAAACCAATATCAGACAAACACCCAAGGGATACCTCCTTCGAATTCAGACGACCTACGTGAGATGATACTAGTAAAAACGGCTAAATAATTAAGCACTTGTCCAACTCTGGATGTCCTTGCCAGTCTCGCTCCAAAACCACCGTTGATCAAATAACTGGCTTTTCTTAACCTATTAAGCACATACGAAAACTTATTTCGCTCTTAGAAAAGACCAAGATGTCATCCACAAAGACCACTACGAAGTTATTTAGGTACTCCCTGAACACCCTACTCATCAAATCAACAAAGTATGCGGGGGCGTTCGTCAAACCAAATGGCATCACAAGCCACTCATAGAAACCATCCGGAGTCCTAAAGGCAGTCTTGTCTATGCTATCCTCAGCCACTCCCAACTGATGAAACCCCGTGGCCAAGTCCAACTGCGAAAACACTGAGGCGCCAACCAACTGATCAAAGAGATCACCAATCCTCGGCAATGGGTGTCTATTCTTCTTTGTGATCTTGTTGAGTTCTCTATAGTCTACACAAAGTCTGAGGGACCCATCCGGCTTCGTGGCAAAAACTACTGGAGCACCCCACTCCGATATACTTCGTCTAATGAACCCCTTCTCAAACAACTCCCCTAGTTGCTTATGGAGTTCCCTCCTCTCGCGAGGAGCCATGTGGCGCACTGGTAAAGATACTGGTTTAGCATTGTCCACCAGATATATTCGGAAGTCTATCTCCCGCTTCGGAGGTAAGCCCATCACCTCCTCAAGCACATCCGAGTACTCCCGGACCACTCTAACAGATCGCAAACTCTCGACCGAAGCGTCAAGCGATTCACGATAACTTAGCATAATAGAATCCATGGGATTTCAAGAGATCTCGAGTGTGTTCCCCAAGCGGGTCATGAGCCTAACAACTCTCCTTTCGCAATCAAGAACGGCACCATTACTGGATAACCAGTCCATGCCCAAAATCAACCCATAGCCCGTGAAGCCCAAAACAAAAGCATCACATCTAAACTCAACGCTAAGTATAGAAATCTTCAAACCCAAACATATCATGGACAAATAAGTGGAGCCCCCAATTGGGTTTGAAACAACCAAGGGATCATCTACTAGACTGGTGTCTAAGTGCAGTGACTCAACTAACGATGATTAGATAAACGAATGCGATGCGCCAGAGTCGAATAAAGTTCGAACAGGATGATCGAGAGAACAGAATTTCAACCTAGATGGTCCTACCCCCATCAGGTATACCAGCCGTGAGGGAATACATCTACCCTCCAGAAGATCCTGTAATTTGTCCTTACCTCTTTGGACAATCCTAATAAGGTGTCCTATTTCTCCAAAACAACTAGCCTTCTCCTTCACATTCTCCATTCGTGACCTCCCACCACGATGAGGTTTCGTCCTTTATTTACCTAATAGCTATTTGAACCTTCCTCCCTCGTCCATCTTAAAGGTACCCACAAGCCCTCCACCTCCTTGGACTAACTTCTTAGCCCGACAAACGTCTTAGTCCCTTAAAGTGGTTCTTCCGTCCTTCATACTGAAGTCCTTATTTATTTTAAAAAGACATCTATACGCGGAGGGGAAATTCAAAAAGAGAAAGAGGAAGAAATTCAAAACGGAGAATCGAAGGAAGGATATATGGCTCTTGGGGATTATCTTCTTTTCTTTCAAAAACTTTTCTCTTAAAAGACATGTTTTTGAAAATACTTCTTCCAAAAATGTTTTTAGAAAAATAGTTTTCTAAAATTTTTATCTGTTCTGGTAAGCTTAAGCTCTGATACCACGTGTAACACCCCACTCCCGCTAAGGTCACTCACTAAGGGGATGCCTTAACTTCGGTGGAGTATCTTAAGTGGATATAGAACAGAAAAATTACAACAAGACAGATATAAGTAATACTTGAGAATTTAAAACATCATTTTATTGCAGCGGAAAGTACAACATGTTTGGTTACATCACAAAACCATAAACAAGAGTCAAGTACATAATATCTGTCTTGATAAAACAAAAGTACATAATCCCACTACATAACTAATAGCCATAATAGAAAAGATAAGCTGGGCTTTACATCACGGTCCAAGCTCCCAAAAGATAGATAAAGCAATCTGATCAAAGCCCACTAGTGCTAGGCCCACTTTGAGAACCTGAGGGTTGGGAAAAAAGATAAAAACAACGGTGTCAGACATAAGTCTGAGTGAGCCCTATAACTTTAACAATACAATCATCGAAGTAATTAGGGTATGATATAAACCTGGTACGGTACAACTGGGGATAAATGACTACACTAAGCAGCCAACTAGACTTAGGATGAACTAAGATAACGGTAAAGATGCGCCTATCCACCCAAGGATAAATACTACACTGCACCACACCAGATCTACCCACCCAAGGGTAATTCCTACACTGCACCACACCAGATCTACCCACCCAAGGGTAATTCCTACACTGCACCACACCAGATCTACCCACCCAAGGGTAATTCCTACACTTAAAGATTTGATCCCACTAAGTGTACTTAGTAATCTTAATAGTAGTCTCGTGTACCCCTAGCTGACTACATAGGTGCCGTATGCCCCTATCTCCACTAGGTGTACCCACTACTCCTATTCGATCGGCTCCCTAACGTAGATACCCGTGCTGGCCCCATAGTGGGGGTGTATCACTCCCCAAAGTGGCAACCCGATACAATCAACGGTGCACGGCTTATACCTACACGATGCAACAACGTCTTACCTACCAGCCCGGGTCCACACACGCATATGAAACCCGTTGGACTTGCGTTGCCACTGCTAACCCGTTTTTGGCCTCTTATAGTCAAGCCCAGTACGCGTGTCTCGTCCTCGACATGGGTCGAGCCCAATAAGATACATATGGCTTACTGGTTGAAATGGGCCCCCACAAGCTACCCACCTAAGCTTGTCCCTTCTAGTGTATCCCACTTAACCCTTTTTAATAATCATGTCCACTTACATGTTTAAAGTTTGGTTAAGTCATCTAATCATATTCCACATGCCACCCAAGGCACTTACTTGATTTCCACATGCCACCCAAGGCACTTACTTAACCCTTTAATCATGTTTAATTACATGTTCCACTTTGGTTAAGTATTCTAATCGTATTTTCTATTGCCACCCAAGGCAACCACTAGATTTTTCCACATGCCACCCAAGGCACCCACTTAACCCCTCATGTCCCTCTACATGCTAATATGGTTACGTGTTTCTTAATTGATTAAGAACGTAACCGTTGTAAAGACCTCTCACATTAGACTATCTTTTATGGCAGCTGGATTTGCCGGTCGGGTCCGGGCAGCCTTACGCCATAACTGAGTCTAACCCCGTGTCTTTACACTTGTCACGTATTTAGTTTATGCCTAAGACCTCTCACATTGGGCCAATCATTTGTAGCCGCTGGATTTGCCGCTCGGTTCCGGGCAGTCTTATGCTACAAAAGGGTCCAACCTCGTGTCTTAGTCGATTAATTACACCTAATTAATCCCCCCATAATTTGTATTAATTATCCCTAATTAATAACAAATTTAACGATGTACATAATTGACTCAATTATGTCCATCCACTTTATGGTATGCATAATCATACCAACTTCACACCATTTCATTAACATGAATATTAACCCCATCGTTCCCCACGTAATTCGCCAACATGACATACTTAAAAGGGAAGATTCATCACACATACAATGGGTTCAACTTGCATAACATTAGTATCAACATGGGTTTTAAAGGTGTCAACATGCATATAGCATCAAACCCAACTAGCATAAATAATCAACCCAAACTTGCATGAATCACATATGTCATAAAGAGGGTAACTTGCATATGTTACTTATGTCATATAAAGGGGTAAACTTCCATATGTATGTATGACATACAAAGGGGTTAACTTGCATATGTATGCATATCATACAAAGGTTTAAACTTGCACATGTTACTTGCATATAATCAAACACCAAACTTGCATAACATGTCATATATGAACTTGCATATAATCGAACACCGAACTTGCATAACATGTCATATATGAACTTGCATATAATCAAACACCAAACTTGCATAACATGTCATTTATGAACTTGCATATAATCAAACACCAAACTTGCATAACATGTTATATATGAACTTGCATATAATCAAACACCAAACTTGCATAACATGTTATATATGAACTTGCATATAATCAAACACCAAACTTGCATAACATGGTGTCATAATGGATCAATGTTTATCATAGAGATTTGCATAACTAGCATCATGAACACATAGCCTAAAACTTGCATAACTTGCATAACTTGCATAACATCATGATCACATAGCATATGACTTGCATAACTTGCATAACATCATGATCACATAGCATATGACTTGCATAACTTGCAAAACATCATGATCACATAGAATATGACTTGCATAACTTGCACAACATCATGAACACATAGCATATGACTTGCATAACTTGCATAACATCATGAACACATAGCATATAACTTGCATAACTTGCATAACATCATGAACATATAGCATATAACTTGCATAACATCATGAACACATAACATATAACTTGCATAACTTGCATAAAATCATGAACATATAGCATATGATAACATAACTTGCATTGATCCACATTCATAGCCATAACCTCATTATATCTTATCATAATCATTTCAACAATTGGTCATTAAGGCTATAGAAACTCACAACTTGTTGATTAGCACTCTTATGAAGAGGATTAAGTTGCTAGAGTTGATTAGATGTTGATTTGAGAAGCTATCTTCCTCTTTAATTTGATGGAGGCTCCTTCAAGTTGCATTTTGACGGCATAACGACGTTGTATCTATTTTTAGTATGGATTAGGGTAGTATTAGGGTGTATTTATAGATTTAGGATGTAGTTTAGGCTCTTAGATTAACCCTAGATTAGGTTAGAGCCATCAGATTTCGTCACAAGCCCTAAAACATAGCCCCAAACCCCATCAGTGCACCCAGGTCACACAGACCGACAGGGGGGGTCGACCCCTGGGTCGACCCCTAGGGAGGGGGTCGACACCCATGTCGACCCTAGGGTCGACACCCTCTGCCTGGCGGGAATTTTCCCGCCTCTTCTGAAATGTGAAATTTTTATATTTAAATCTGTTTTGAATTTTCTGAAAACTTTTTTGGGCCTTAACTGGGTCATACGGACTCCGATTTTCGAAAACTCGGACTCTATTTCACGTATATTTCCGAGACGAACGTAATGGCACAGCCCGTTTCCCCTGATTCAGATTTTAAAATCTAATTCTGCCCTGTTTTATATTACAGCAGGTTATTCAACATACGGGGTGTTACAGACAGTTACTTCTGAAAGAAGCTAAATAAGTGTAAGAAGACATTTTGATTTTTCTTCCTTAATCTTATAACCTCTTAAGGAAGGCGTAGAAGGCAATTTTGTTTTTTCTTCCTTAAGCTTTATGGCTTCTTAAGGAAGCCTTAACACATGTATACCTGCATGTTAAGCAATGGTAGGAACATGACAAGTGTCCCCAGGCGAATGACATAAATTCCCCTTAAAAATGGTTATATAAAGGCACATACTCTTTTCATTTTCATTCCATCCTTACCTCTTTCCTTCTCCTCATTCTCTCCATTTTAAGCTCCATGTCCATGGCTTCTTGTTCTCCTTCTTTCCCCTTTATTTCCCTCCTTTCTCTCCCATTTTTTCTACCTCCATTCCAAGCCCCTAGCACTAAGAAATCCTTAACCATTATCTCCTCGAACCAAACTTATACCATGTATACCCCGGTTCGTTTATAGTATACTGGAGCGTCGAACCCTTTCCCATTTCAATTCTAGAAATCTTTGGTGACACCGGGAGGCTGCCAAAATCTTCCGGGAACAATCAGATATCATTCGACTAAAGATTGACGGAGTGGAGTACTTGGTGAGAACTTTTACACCATTTTGGAGTACTTGATGAGATGGTTTAATGATGCTTAGTAAGATAAAGATTCAATGTTTAAGTAATATACATGTAGTCAGTTAAGTATGTGAGAATATCTAACCAATTAAGGGCTAGTAAGATATTGATTAATGTTTATACGCTCATTGATTATCATTGTTGACTTATTGTGTTGATTACGCTCGACCTGTTTATGAGCAAAATTTGCCTTAAAATTTAGCATTGGGTTGGGTAGATAATACTTGTATGCTAACGCCTTGTGATTCACTTCACGATTTGACTATGAGGTGTTTAGCGATGTTGTTGGGTTCATTTCAATTTAAATGAATGCATTTGAAATGGGATTTTCATAAGAGAAAGAAAATGTAATTCCCAATTTTGGACAGAGAATGTTTTATAAAAATATTTCATAAAACAGAAATGATTTCGAGTGCTAAACCTGATGATTTTGAAATGATTTGGAAGTGCAAATCTATATTGATTTGCTTATACATGTGATTATTATTAGTATTAATGATTTTTTTCCACTTCGGGATATAGAAATGATTTCTATGTGTTACCAATGGTCGGGTAACGACCCTAGTGATGAAAAGTTGGGCATGTGCGTACTATGGTCCACGAAAGGTATGGTTTGCTCTCTGGAATGGAGAGAGGACATACCTGGATTATTATCGTGATGATAAGGTGTATCAGGAGCCTGGTTATTAGGGGAACCTCCCAATCAGGTGGCGTATATTTTGATATGCTTGTATAGTAGATATTTATGGTTTTCAAATATGTTTTGGTTTGAGGTCCCATAGTGAAAGCTAATTTGATATGAAAGCTAGATATGTATTTCAAATGATTTAAAATAAGAATTTGGGTATAAAGTCCAATGAAATAACTTTTGTAAAGTTAGTTTGATTTTGAAAATCTAAGTATGGGAATTAAGACTAAATGGGTAGCTTTAGAAATTGCATATTGTTTGTTGCATCATAGGCTCCATAAGTTCATTTTTGGTAGTTGTTTGTGCACTGGCATTCGTGTGGAGTAAACCTTTTCCGTGTTATATGGCATGGTCCAGTGATATGCCTCACTTTAAATAAAGTAAATAACTTATTTGAGTTCTCATGCCAGTCCCATGACTGACCCTAGTTTGTTTTTCCCTTGCAAACTCGGGTGCCCATATTTTCTTCATGGGTTGTTTGTTTTGCAAATGTGACTTGGAGTCTTCTTAGAGCAGGATTCTGGATCAAAGCGTAAAGCTATGTCCAGAACAATTGAGAGTCTTCCGCTGATGTAGTTTTGTATTTCCGCTGTGCATTGTAATCATTATACTCTGATATATATATTCTTGTACTCTAATGTTACATTTTATGTTGTTAATGAAATGTCTTTTGTACTTTGTTTTGATGTTATTGTATGCTCAAAGTTAACGGTTCGAGGATTTCCGGCTTTCGGATTGGGCCTTGCATCCGATTCGAAAGGCGGGGATTTTCGGGTCATTACATCCTGCATCACAACTCTAGTGTTGCAGTATGCAATATATGGCGTAGTGCATTTTCTTTTCTGATTTTGCTGCATGCATATTTGTTTATTGTCTTTCTTGTTGCTGCTAGGTTCTTCCTGGTTCTGTGGTTTCTGACTGGCTTGGTTTCTTGTTTGGTGATTCTTGCTTTGTTGAAAGTTTCGGTTTATCTTTGTTCTTCATTCTTGCTGGTTTTATCTTTGTAATTTGAAGCGGCGCCAAAGTTGTACAAATAAGGTATTTACAAATATTTCTATAAAAGGTTGTAAATATTAACTTTATGCGATGTTTTTTTACTAAAACTTTGTAGAAAACATGGTTTTTGCAGAGTATACATATAATTATCAAATATAACTATTAAACATTTAATATAGGTTATAATTAATATTTCTTAACTAGTAAAGATAACTTATTAATATTTAACTATCAAACATTAATTATCAAATAATAGATATCAAATATCAGTAATAACTATTAGTTACTAATTCTTTATTATTTAATAGTCATTTTAATTATTAGATGATTAAAATCGACTCGCAACCATCAATTATTTAGATTAGGAGGTGATGCGGATGTATTCGATGTTGCAGATATGGAGGTATTTCACAACAAAACTAATTAATTAACTATAATATAATTAAATTATCATAATCACAGTTAAATATCCTTCTCAATACCAAACACAATCTCGTTCGTAGCCGCAAACATATACCCTATTTGTCAATTTACCATGCTCAATATTAGAGGTGGGAATAAACCGCACCGCAATACGGAAAATGCCCAGACCAAACCATAAAAACGGTGCGGAAAACCACATCGAATTCTCACTTTAAATCAAATAACTCCAACCAACCCGACTTGCAATGATATGGTTCGATTGCGGTTTGAACTGTTGACCCAACCGTATTAAACCGGACCGAACCGCATACATACACTTGTAATGTTATAACAAAAATATAACTAATTCCTATCTAATTTTTTTATTTCAATGATATATATTCTATTTTAAGCATATATTATTGTTATATTAATAATAATCATATGACAAAGAAAAGTTTATATTTTCAGTATATTAATTTCCATATCGTTGTTTTGGATATGCTAATTATAATGTTATTCGAGTTATCTTACTTAATGTTTATGTAACATATTAGAACAGTTTCACTTTTCATTAACTGTAAAATTGAAGTATTCATATAGTTAGAAACTAATCATTCAATTTAGGATAACACTGTGTGTTTTAACCTTTAAGTGACACAATATAACACAATTGTAAATTGATTGTTGATTGAGGTAATTTCCTTATTTCATATTTAATACGGGTTCAAACCGAATCGAACCAAAACCAGACCGTATTATGTTAAAACCTAACCGTTTGAATGGTTAGTATAATGGTTTCTACTTTTGATCAACCGTTTGATGCGGCGTGGAAGCGGTTTGGACTCCAAACCGCACCAGACTGAACCTGCGCCCATCCCTACCCAATATATGCCACATTTTTGTTTTTTTAAAAGCAATTTAGAAAATTTTAAATTTACAAATATTTTGAAACATTGAATATATTTATGAAATATTAAGTGCTAAAGAATAAATATTGTATCTTGATACTTAAATATAACTTATTAAGCATTAAATACTATTTCCTATTTTTAATTATTAATTATCAAATATTACTTCTTATTTATAAATTATGAATTATTACTTCATAATTATAAATGAATATTGGTTGTAATTGATGTTTTATTAATTATTCATCATTTACTTCTCTATTATATATTTAATATTAATTCTTAAAAGTTAATTATTTATTATTTAATAGTAATGATTAATTAACAAAAAATAATTATTTAACATTAGTCGTAATTATTAATTATTTGTTAATAATTATTATTTGTATTAATTATCCATTACTATTAGAGAATACTTAGCAATTACTAAAACAAAATCTATACTAATCAATAAATATTAGCCTTAATTATAAATTATTACAACTCGATTATTCAGTTTTATTTTTTAATAAACCAATATTAATTATATATTATTATATAACTAATTATTATTATTAGTAATCATTATTATTAGTAATTATCTAGTATTAATTATTTAACAATAATTATTAGAAAATATAAATTAATTATTAAATGTTGCTTCATAATTATTAATTTTAAATAAGTATATTAAAAGATTCAATGTAGTTAAATTACGTAAGTCACCCCGTAATATTTTATATTTAAAAATAAGTGCCCCTTGCAAATTTATTGCAAATCCGTTGCTAAATAGCTTTGAAATGCAACTGTCATTAATCTGCCTCGATTTGCAATGAAATTCAGCAGCTAAATAATTTCGTCGTTAAATTGACGCAATTTGCAATGATTTAGCAACAAAATATTAGAAAGGGTCGGTGATAAAATAAAAATAATATGAAATAAAAAATCTTAAAATTATCCTTTGTAAATCACCTGCAAACCCGGCACAAATTTAGCGATGGAAAATTCCGTCGCTACTGTCTGTCGCTATTTTCAGTTTTTCATGTAGTGTTAAAATATTATCTTGCACATAAACTTTGTGTATAAATTCAAAATATTCATATATAAATATCAGAAGTCTTAACATCGCTTGAAAATAGGGTCTGATAAGTAATTTGTACATACAAATTTATTCTCCATTAATTAATAATGGAAATGAAGATTCACACTTGTAAATGATAAAATATTGCAACATTTAAATTAAAAAATAAAAATAAAAAAATACATGAATATATAGGCATAAATCATTTTATTTTGAATAGCTTTAACATTTAAGATTTATAAATAAATAACTCGTGCACTCTATAAATATTATTAGAGTTGATGTCAATTAGAAAGAAGATCTCTATATCACTTAATAATAAAATCTTAATATTACTTAAAAATAGGATCTAACAATTATCTTTATAAATTCAAAACGCCATTCAACATTATTAATTAATAACATTAATAGAATTCAAACTAAGTTAAAAAAATTAAATTGAATATTGCAACATGGAGATAAATACTCAAATTAACCAAAAATGATTAAATATTTATGCAAATTATTTTATTTCGAACATATTAAACAGACACAAAATTATGTGCCATAACGCTCCTAAATATAAAGAGAAAGAAGTAAAAGCTTATTAAACATTATTTCATCTAATCGCTGAATTAAACCTATTACTCTGATTTGTTATAAAACCTTCAATAAAACATGCTACATGAACATACACATTTCATAAATAATTGATAAAATTACCTTTTATATATGGAAGAAATATCATCCATGTTTAACTCTAAAAAATGATAATTAATGTTATCTTACCGATTAAATGAGTATATCGATTTTACTCGGAGCTGATAATGGTATGGTAGGATAAGTTTATTCTTCGCCTAACAATTATAAATTTTATCATGGTTAGCTAGAGACATGTAACACTTTAAAATGCTGCTTAGCCGAGCATTCAATCTGTTACAGATGCACCTGATCTACATGAAGGTCCAATCACATCCATGTTCCTGGAAGCTACAAATTCATCCATGTACATGATAATGAACTCATGTATATCGGGAATCTTCGTCCTTTTATCTTCAACGACTGGAACAAATTTCAGCATGTGCCATTTAAGCATCTATACGTACTGAATGGTCCTAAACTCGCTGCAATCTAGTCAGCACACACATGTATTTCTGGCTTCATTATCCGTTTCCTAATTTGCTACATTTTATGGATACTTATTGTCAAGCCTGACAGCCTGATAACCCTCTGAAAGAAAAGAAGAAAATATGTTCCAGTTTTTCTACAAAGTATATATATAGGACCAACTGTAACTGTGTTGATAATCATTGAGTTCTGTTGTTGTGGGGCATGCATATTTTACATCATTTACGACCAATAATGTTTAGAAAATGATGTATGTGGACATAAATCTTATTAAAGGTGGAAAATGATGTTCTTGGACTTGTTCTCGTGCTGTATTCATTAATTTGATGGGAAGAAAGAACATACAAGAAGTGTAACTGCAGTTCTAGAGGATAGGCTTCAATGCTGTTTATCCAATAAACTTACCAATGCCAGCATATTCTAAATTTAATCACATGTGACATACGATATTAGTTAACAGTTAGCGTCAGCGTACATGAACATGGAAACACGTTTTCAATGGTAATATATGTAATATGAACTAGGGTTTCAAGTAGACAAAAATATTATTAAAAAGAAAATAAGTGGAAAAAAAAAAAAAAAAAAGAATAGAGATAGGGTCATCTCTCTCTCTTTCTAACGACGGAAGGATGTCCACCCATCTTAATCGTAACAACTCAGGCTCATGCATGGTGCCAAATGATTAGGCATTATATCAAGGCATGTTCAATAATTTTGCAGACCGCTGCTAATGTATGTACTATATCCTATAACAAACGATGTCCTTTTCATCACCATGCCCCCTTTAATTTGATTAAAACCAATTGGGACATATGGTTTCTTTCCTTCGTGGTCATTCCGAACCACACCGTTCGCAAACACCATTCTGGCCGACTACAATTCCCAACCATCTCACTAGCGCCCGACCTGTCCTCAATTTTTGGGATGCCATTGCAGGCGCTTATTTTGTTTGCCCGCCATCATCAATCACTTGCTCTATCCTTCAATTTTTTGTTACCATTGTAGGCACCTATCTTGTTTGTCCGCATTCATCAATTGTCTGCTCTATCCTTCAATTTTTTGTTACCATTGCAGGCACCTATTTTGTTCGTCATTCATTGTTAATTGTTTGTTCCATCTTTCAAATTTTTGTTACCGTACGTTGAGTCGTCTATTTCGTTCGTCCACCATCGTCAACAATACCAGTTTTTTCCCCAGTTGTGCTCGTTGATTTTGTTTGCCAACCATCAGCAAGAGGATTTTCGTAAATGTGTGTCTTCCTGGTTTTTAATTTCCCTTTCTCTAAATCCTTTTGGTTTATCGCAATTTATTACCTCCAAACATCTGTTTTGGATGGTTTACATCCAACGATTGTGATCTGTGATTGTTAGATTTCTTCTTCTATTTTTTTGTTGAAAAACCATCACGCAATTTATCATCATTAATTCATTAAATCTTCACTCACGATCCAATTTTGTTAACTATAAAATACAATGAAGGATATGTTGGAAACAATGGTTCGGCTGAATCGTGGACTAGGTCACTTTCTTGAAGACGTTTCGGCGATCTACTCAAGGTGCAAAGTAGTTCGTACTGTTCGCCGCCGCCTCTGGGATAAAACAGCCTCATCCTTGTTTTTCTTTCTATATCGGATCATTTGCACATATGAATCCGATTCAGTTTGCACTCTAAAATAATACTGCTCAAGTTTATTTTCTTTCTATTTTTTTTTTTCAAAAAAAATGGTTGAGAAGAGGATAGAAAAATATATATGATTTTTCTTTCTGTGAAAGAGGAAGAGAGAATTTTTCCAGAAAAAGAGCAAGAAAAAAAATGTATAGTATATTATCTCCTTTCTGGTCTATGACCAAGTTCTTATACAGAAAAAACGGTGGCTATTCTAGTGGGAGGAAAATTGGACTGAAATTAATGCCATATTAAATGAAAAAACCATCCAAAGAAATTTGCAATGTGTAAATTGCATTCGTTTCATAAAGAGAAGATGAATGTTAATAAATATTTATTTATTACCATTCATTGCAATTTGTTAATGCTATTTATATTTAACTCAATCAAATGCATGTATACATTTATATATATACACACTCAACTGTTATGCAAATGTAACAGCTCTAGCAGAAAATTTATTGATACAAAATATAATACCGTTTATAACTTCTAACGGCTCTATGCATTAATGGCTCATAAATATGCATTAACATCTCAAAATAATGGCACAAAATATGTTACCGTTATTAACTTACAACGACTCGATTGAATTAATTACTCAATAATAAAAAATTTGGTAATGCAATTAATTCTCCTTTTTTTTTAATAAATTCACAAAAAGTTCCAACAATCCCCCACTTGAATTTCTTAAAAAATATTTTTGAGCAGTTCATTAAAAAATACATAAGATTGTGCATAAACAAAGGTGTCATCTGACTTGAACCTTTGCATAGTGAATAAGATTCAGTTTTTACTAGAGTGACACGTAGTCTTGAACTCTATTCCTAACATCAAACCACACGCAACCTTTCTAGAGTGCAATCAAATAAGCCCGTGCATTTATGGTCATGCACGTCTATCCCAGTTTAGTGAACGCTCTAGGAATCTTGCCCAGAACTCCATAGGAAACGGCCACATTTCCACATTCACAAAGGTGAGTCTATCAAGAGTACTCCTGAAGGTAGGTACTCCACTCCAAATAGAGTATAGATCTCATTAAGAGTTTCTATTAACTCATCCTCTAATCACTTCAGGAATACATGCTTCTTGTTTTATTAAATAGCATGTTCAATTCCTATCACTACACAACTTGTTTTTACCCATTGAACCTAGTTCTTGGGATCTCCAGTCATTTAGGTCGGGTTACCATTGTGCGTGACTCATCAATCCAAGGGTAATAGTCCCATTCTTTTAGATTCATTCAGGACTTTCTTTCTGGTCAGTCCTTTTGTCAAAGGATCTGCCAAGTTATCATCACTTTATATGTGATGTTCTCTAACAATACTGTGCATACGACTGTCATTTCTTACCGATGTAATATCGGTTCTGTCCTTCTTTCAATAGTCGTCAAATTTTCATCACTATGCATGTGATGTTCTCTTACAGTATTGTCCTTACGACTGTCGTCTTTTATCGTTATAATAACGGTTCAATACTTTTTGCAATAGCCGCGGTACTATCGCAATCGATTACACCATTGGTGTCTATTTTTCCCATAAAGGGATCTCAACTAGCAGATTTTTTTTTAGTTCTCTGCTTCTTCACTAGCTGTGGCTAGTGCTATTATCTCAGTTTCTATAGTAGACTGAGTCAAAATAGTATGTTTCCTAAAAAATTTCAAGAAACAACTTCTTTAATAATGCTAAATATATTGCCACTGGTTGCTTTTAATCATCATATAAAGTATTCCAGTCTGTATCAGAATATACTTCAAGTACAGCTGGAAACTTTTCATAATGTAATCCAAGGTTCAAGGTTTATTATAGGTATCTCATAACCCTCTCAATAACATGTTAATGCTCTATACTGGGTCTACTAGTAAACCTGCATAATAATCCACAACATAGGCAATGTTGGGTCTAGTACAATCAGTGACATACGAAGGCGGTCAATGATGCTCACTTACTTTGACTGTCTTACACCTTCACCGGTGTTCTTATATGTCTTTACACTGAGATCATATGGTGTACATATTGGTTTACAGTCAAAGTGATTGTCTTTCTTTAGAAACTTCTTAATATAATGAGATTGATCCAAAGAAAGTCCATTTTTCGGACCTAGTAATTTTTAATACCAAGGATTGCATTCGCTTCACCTAGATCTTTTATATCGAAATTGGCACTTAATAAGGATTTGAATGAGTTTATTGCATGAATGTTAGACCAAAAAAAAAATGAGTAGGTCATCTACATAAAGACATATAATAGTGCAAGTGTCATTCTTAAATTTGTAATGAATGCATTTGTCACTTTCATTAACCTTAAATCATGTGAAATGATTAAGTTATCAAAATTTTTTTTATGCCATGTTTAGGTGCTTGTTTTAAACCATATAATGATTTATCTCATTTGCATACTTTATGTTCTTGACCATGTACTACAAATCCTTCAGGCTGGTCCATATAAATTTCTTCTACCAATTCACCGTTAATGCGGTTTTAACATCCATTTGGTGTATTAATAAATTATGAATGAAAGAAAGTGAGATTAATACCCGAATGGATGTAATTCTAGTTACGGGTGAGAAAGTGTCGAAGAAATCTATATTTTCTTTTTACTTAAAACCTTTAGCTACTAGTCGTGCTTTATATTTATCAATAGCGCCATCAGGTTTTAATTTCTTTTAAGTACCCATTTACAGCCTATAGATTTACAACTAGAGGGTAAATCTGTCAATTGCCAAGTCTTATTGGATTCCAGGGAATCCATCTCATCATTTATAGCCTCTCGCCAAAAATCGGTGTCTAAATAAGATAAGGCCTCTTGGAGGTTTAAGTGATCCTCCTCTATAGTAAAAGCACAAAAATCCAAACCAAATCTTTTATGGTTCTCGCTCTTTTACTTCTTCTAGGTTCAACTTCAAAACTTTTATCAAGTTCTATTCTAATAGGCATACTTGATGTGCCCCCACTATTCCTTAATTTAAAAGGAATTTTTGTTTCATAAAAAATCGGCATCATTTGATTCAAATATATTATATGCATTTATGTCATAAAATCTGTATGCTTTGCTATTGATAGCATAGCCTATAAATACACATTCATATGCTCTACTTGCCAATTTTTATTCTCTTAGGGTCTAAAAGCGAATATATGCTAAACAACCCCAAGTTCTAAAATATGAGACATTGGGTTTTATGATTCTTTAAAATTTCATAAGGTGAAATTTCATTCTTAGATTTGGGGATTCTATTCAAAAAATAGCATACAGTTAATAATATATCCCCCACCAATGTTTTGCTGCACCATAAATTAATAAGATGGCAACTACTAATTTGGTAAAGGTCTTCTTCTTTTTTTCGCTTTACCGTTCATATCATGTGAATAAGGTGCAGTTCTCCCATGTATAAAGTCATGTAGTTTATAGTAATTCAGAATAGAACTAGATTCATATTTTGTTCTTCTATTACTACAAAGTCCTTTATCTTTCTTGTTTGACTAATTTTCAATTTCATTTTTGAACGTCTCAATCATCACTTTTATTTTTCATGAGAACTACAAATTTGAAATCAAAACAACCGTAAATAAAAGTGATGAAATAGTGATGTCCATATCTAATCAATGGTGTTCATTTTCACATAAAATACATTCATGATTATTAAATCTACACCATTTTCATTTCTTAATGACATTCCAAACGAAACATTATGCATATAATTAATGCCCATCTATAATGAAGGCATTTCCAAATTTGCATTCAATTAATCTCAATTTTAATGACATTCCCTAAATTTATGCATATAAACTTTGTCAGTTTATTTTGATGCAAAAACATATTCATCCAATTAATGTCAATTCTTAATGACATTATCAAATAATATACGCATTTTATTAATGTCAAATATTAGTGACATTTCCAAATAATATATGCGTTCTATTAATGTCAATTTTAATGACATTATCAAATAACATACGCAATCTATTAATGTCAAATTTTTAGAGACATTTCCAAATAATATATGCGTTCTATTAATGTCAACTTTTAATGACATTATCAAATAACATACGCATTCTATTAATGTCAAATATTTAGCGACATTTCCAAATAATATATGCGTTATATTAATGTCAATATTAATGACATTTACAAATAAACATATGCATTTCGGTAATGCCAAACTTTTAATGTCATTTTCCAAATCATACAATCACTTTTAAACGGTTCTCTAAAACAATTGTTTTGGCTTAACACGAATGAAATATATAATTATAATCTCTAGTTAACAATATAATTATACTTATATTGTTTTCTTAATCTTTAATTATTCTTTGGAAAATTTTTATTCCATCCAAAGTCAATTTCAGGACTTATAAGATTTACTATTGTTTTCCAATAGTCTCCTAATAATTTTTAATTAGCAAATTAATGCAAAAACCAAATAATAATAGACCAATTCTTTTCAAACTTAGAGCAGTTTGTCAATTATAACAGCAATATAAAACTGTTCATAAAAGGTCATACCTTCGGAGATAATCTCAAAAGCTATTTCAAAGCTAATGTGATGCATCTCTACTGACCTGTCATTCGTCATTTTTTTTAAATGCTAGTGCTTGCAGAGCGGTCCTTTAAATCTGAAAAGCGCAGCACTAAAAATTGAAACTTGGATGATGGGGCAGCATCGTCAAGATTTGCAGTCGAAGCCATTGTTTTTCTGAAATACGTCTTCAAATTGTTGGAAACAATGGTTCGGCTGAGTCGTGGACTAGGTCACTTTCTTGAAGACGTTTCGGCGATCTACTCAAGGTGCAAAGTAGTTCGTACTGTTCGCCGCCGCCTCTGGGATAAAACAGCCTCATCCTTGTTTTTCTTTCTATATCGGATCATTTGCACATATGAATCCGATTCAGTTTGCACTCTAAAATAATACTGCTCAAGTTTATTTTCTTTCTATTTTTTTTTTCAAAAAAAAATGGTTGAGAAGAGGATAGAAAAATATATATGATTTTTCTTTCTATGAAAGAGGAAGAGAGAATTTTTCCAGAAAAAGAGCAAGAAAAAAAATGTATAGTATATTATCTCCTTTCTGGTCTATGACCAAGTTCTTATACAGAAAAAACGGTGGCTATTCTAGTGGGAGGAAAATTGGACTGAAATTAATGCCATATTAAATGAAAAAACCATCCAAAGAAATTTGCAATGTGTAAATTGCATTCGTTTCATAAAGAGAAGATGAATGTTAATAAATATTTATTTATTACCATTCATTGCAATTTGTTAATGCTATTTATATTTTGTAACAACTCAATCAAATGCATGTATACATTTATATATATACACACTCAACTGTTATGCAAATGTAACAGCTCTAGCAGAAAATTTATTGATACAAAATATAATACCGTTTATAACTTCTAACGGCTCTATGCATTAATGGCTCATAAATATGCATTAACATCTCAAAATAATGGCAAAAAATATGTTACCGTTATTAACTTACAACGGCTCGATTGAATTAATTACTCAATAATAAAAAATTTGGTAATGCAATTAATTCTCCTTTTTTCTTAATAAATTCACAAAAAGTTCCAACAGGATACAGCTGACATATGTTTATATCTGCTTCAGGAATACAGTTCAGATATTATTACGTTACATAGTCTATACATGGATGGACAGCTATGTTACATGGGCTCTGAAATGTTTTAGCCCACTGTATTTTTCTTGACAATTAACCGGTTGTAGCCATGTGTATATAAACACATCCAGTCTATCATGTACATAAGCATTCAAGTAATAACAAATTACATTTCTGCTGTCATTACTCATTTCTAATTTGGTATCAGAGCCTGACTCTGCCAAACAGCTATTCTCAATCACCCTGATCAATCATTGATCTATCATTTCTGTTCTTGCTTTCCCATTTGATAGGGATTTTTTGTTCTTCTCCTCGGTTAAACTTCATCATCGGAGAAGAAACTACTCAGTTGATCTGTGCCCTGCCATTACACTGCATATGGTTGCATTTTCATGTCGTCCTATACACAGTGTGGCTGCAACTATCAAAATTGAAACAGTATTTTTTTTTTGTGCTCAAGAAAGACAGATCAAAGAAATCGATCAAGAAGTTCAAGAATTAAACCAGATGCCTTAAAGTTCCGTCCAGTGACTCAATCATACTCCGCGACATCACTTTGAATCATCAGGATTGCAACACTAAGCTTTCTGCATCAATTCTTGATTATCTGATTTTCATTCTTGTTCCCTATCTCTATTACTTGCATACTTGTTGGGTGTGTTCTTCATGGTTAATAACACACCTGCAACTTCTGATCAATCCGCTTCCTCGAGTAATGTCAATAACCCTGTTGAAAATTTAATCAAAACTGTTGTTAGCCCACAATCACAATTGGTAACCATTCAATTGGATGAAAATAACTATTTGTTATGGAAATTACAAATAGAAACAGCAATTCAAGGTTATGGGCTTGAAGGTTTTATAACTGGAGCAATTAATATTCCACAGAAGTTTATTACTACTGATCAAGGCAATATTATTCTCAATGAAGAATTCAGTAAATATCGTAGTCAAGATAGACTTATCAGTGCATGACTCCTCTCATCTATCAGTGAAAACTATTACCGCAAGTTATTGGTTGTAAATATGCTGTAGAAATATGGGAGACTATTGAGAAATCATTTAACAACCAATCCTATGCTAAAGTAATGTTCTATAAGAGACAACTTCAAAAAATCAAGAAGGAGAATATTACCATGAGAGAATACCTTAGTAAAATAAAACTCATTTGCGACATGTTGGAAGCAACAGGGAACAAAATTCCTGAATCTGAACAAATACTTATCATCTTAAATGGTTTAAGTGAAGAGTATGAGGCAGTTGAAGCAATTATTGCAACTCAAAAGGAGTTTTCATCAATGGATGATGTCCACGCTATTCTATTATCTCATGAAGTCATGATCGAAAGTAAAAGATCAGAAGAAATTGATTTCAATGTTAACTATGTTGCCAACAGTAACAAAAATAAAAATCAAAGTAACAAAAGCGAGCAAACCTTTCAAAGAGGTGGCCAGTCATCAAGGGGCAGAGGCAGGTGGAACAACATCAACAACTGACCCAAATGTCAAATTTGCAGGAAGGTTGGACATAACCGCACCCAGATGCTACTTCAGGTTTAATGCAAATTATGCAATAAATTAGAATTCCAACAACCAAAGAGGGTCAAACCCCAGTGCAAATTTGGCTCAAGCCCAAAATGATGTTGTTCCACCTGAAACAACAAGAAATCAAGGTGAAAGTGCAAGAATCGACCATATCAGTGATGATAGTTGGTACCCAGATTCTGGATCCACCAATCACCTAACCAACAATCTCGAAAACTTAAATCTTGGCAATAGAGATTATAAAGGTAAAAATTCTATTTGTATGGGCAATGGTAAGCATATACACATCTCTCATATTGGTAACGGTAGCATAGAAGGTAAAAGGCAATTATTTTTATGCAATTTACTAAGGGTTCCTAAAATCGAGAAGAATTTAATTTCCGTATCTCAATTTGCAAGAGACATGCATTGTTTGAGTTTTTTTTCCTAATTACTGCACTGTTAGAGACATACTAACTAAAACTGTTTTATTGTAGGGTGATGTAGTAAGGGGATTATATAAGTTTGACCTGCAAAATTGCAGTAAAACTAAAAATAATACTGCATCACATTGCAATTTGTCTGAAACTAGTAGCTATAATAGAAAAACTGTATTCGATTTATGGAATTATAAACTTGGTCATCCAAGTGTTAACATTGTAAAACAAATACTTCTTGATAACAAAATATCCTTTAATGATGTTCAGTTACCATATATCTATGAATATTGCCAAATGGAAAAAAAAACCACAAATTGCATTTTACTGATTCTATGACAACCTATTCTAAACCATCTGACCTTATTGCTACTGATTTATGGGGGCCTGCTCCAATTAATTCAAATTTTGGTTTTAAATATTATATATCTTTTATCGATGCTTACTCTAGATATACTTGGTTATATCTACTTAAATCCAAGTCTGATGTTGTTAATGCTACTTTGAATTTCATCAAAATGGTTGAAAATCAATTTAGTACAACTATTAAAACCTTTCAATCTGATGGAGGATCAGAGCTTAAACCTCTTAGTAATTTCTTTCATTCTAAAGGGATCATTCATAGAATAACTTGTCCCTGTACTTCTGAACAAAATGGTTTGATTGAAAGAAAACATAGACATATAGTTGAGACTGGTTTAACTCTATTAGCTCAACTGGCTCTACCTTTAAAGTTTTGGCCAGAGTCATTTAACTCAACTGTATTTCTAATAAATAGAATGCCGACCAAAACTTTAAGTGGTATGAGCCCACTAGAAAAACTTTATATAGCTAAACCAGATTACAACAGCTTAAAAGCTTTTTGATGCTTGTGTTTTCCATATCTTAGACCATACAATGCAAACAAATTTAATTGTAGATCAAGCCCATGTACTTTTATTGGCTACGTTCTCATCAGAAAGGTTACAAATGCATTGATGATAAAGGGAAAATTTTCATAAGTAGGCATGTTATTTTTGATGAAAATGTGTTCCCTTTTAAACAACACAATTGTAACGACCCGCATTCTACGCATCGAATGATCGTAGAATATTTATTTCTTTCACATACGAAGTCGTATGGTCATGTAACTTTGGTAGATGACTATTGGGGTCATTTCCCATTTCATGATTTTTCCCGATTTTGAAATGACTGTTTTGCCCCTAGATGATCTTGTTTCATCCATAACTTTTGATTGGAAATGAGTTTTTACCTAAAACCACTTCCATTAGATCCAGATGATGGTTCACCATTCCGTAGAGTGGTCATACGGGAAAAAACGGACTTACCGTTTGGGAGATATGGCTGAAACAAGTTTCAGATGGTGAAAAACAGCTTAATTGGGCTTAACCGGGTGATTAACAGCTAGGCCTAAAGGGGAATTTCGGGATTAGGAATTTAAAAGGGCTGTTAGGTTTGGAGAATACCTGTTTCTCATTTTTCAGCCGTCAATATTCATTCCTCTTAACTAGCCATGGCCTCCAACATCTAAAACATCCCCAAACCACTTTCTAATTGAAGATTAGCCTAATCAACATCAAATTAAGGAGGAATAACACCAAAGCAAAGTTAGAGCTGCTGTTAGACATCAGTATTCGTGCCAAACAGAGAATCCATTTTAGATCTGAGTTTTATTTGTGGCAAAGGTGAGTGATTTGCATGGTTTTGCACTAATTACAGTTAATTAAGGGTAATTAGTGAAGATTAATGAAATTAGACATGATAAAACTTTGGAAAAATATTTATAAATACGAAAATATTGTTTTAGGCCTCTGTTAGAGAATTTGGTTAATTTTTCTTAATCCTATCATTAATTATGCCTAAACATGCTTAAAGGGAAAATATGGGTTTTTGGCTATGTTTGATCCATTTTACATGCTATGGTTGTTGTTTTGGTGTTTATGATTGATTGTACATGTTGCTATGACTATATGGTATGATTTGTGATTGTGTAGATGTATTAGATTGGTCGAAAACGCCGTCGAATGGCGTAAACAACTTGCTGGACGAAGTACAGGAAAATGTGCAGGATCAGATCGGATTGGGGAAGCTCGACCCGAACCGATGGAGGGAGTACGACTCGACCTGGCATGATTGCACGACCCAAACCGAAGCGCCTCGACAAGCTGGTGATCCAGGAACCTATCTCCGATCCGAACCGATGCCACTCACGAACTGCTTCAGGAGCTAAGGAACCAATGGCCAAGGAGGATCACGAACCGATGCTTGGGCCATGACCTGAAGTCCTCCGATCCGAACCGCCTTCCACCTGAGCTGCTTGCACCATCCGATTTAGAAGCTCCGACCCGATCCGATGGGTGAACACGATCCGAACCCAATGGATCGCTCCCACCGAACCGAACCACTTCGGAAGCTACGAACTGATGCCTCCATGAACAAGAATGTACCACAAACCAACCTGGGAAGCATATAACCGAACCGAACCGAAGGCAAGGAAGAAGACCAATCCGGAGGAGACCAAAACCCAAGATGCAAAGGTAGTCCAAGCGGGAAGTTTGAACTCAGGATCCAGTTGGGAACCAATGAGTCGACTTCATGAGTTGGGCTTTGTTGCGGGACGTGTGCTAAGGGGTTGTCGATGTCTATAACTTTGGATCACTATGTGTAAGGGGTACGTGAACGGATTCAGGCCACAGTGGCTTAGGTACGACTAAAGAGCTATAGACCAATGAAGTGAGGTCATTTGTAAAGATTTGGTCATCACTCCATGGGGTGAGCTTGGTAGTAGCAGTAGTTGTACAAGTCGAACTTCGTCACTACTTCGATGGGTCTAGTGATTGACATTGGTGGACATCGTATGCTTTACGAACTGAGTGAGAGATGTGGGAATGGTTTCTATGTTTGATTTGTTTGCCATCACTATGACATGCACACCCCCACCCCCGTATTCTTTATACCATGTGTTAGTGGCACCTCAGAGTATTATACGGTATGTAGTGCTAACTCTTTGGTTGCAGGTCCAAGTTCGGGTATGGTTTAGTATACCTGTTATTGTTCTGTTTTGCTGCTTATCGCTCATACCAGACTTTTTGTCTGACCCAGAGTTTTATGTCTCTTCTTATTACTATGGGTGCTCTCACGAGCAGACTAGAGACAGGTTAGGTGGTATGCATGAGTAGCTATACTAGAGACGAGCAGGAGGCTTCCACGTATGATATATAGATATTCTCCCTGTGTCGCTGCTGGTCACTACTTTGGGCATTAGTAGTGTACCCTTCCTTTCTTTTACTTTAGAGACAGTTTTAAAGTTGTAATAATGATGATGTGGAACATAAGCTGTATTTGGATTTTCCGCTACTATGATGTTTAGTTTTCAACTTATGCACTGTCTCGCCTATTTTATGTCAAGTATGTTATTATATTTCATCCCATGCGTTGTGAGACATTCTACAGGTTCTTGATTAGCTCACTCTTTTCTTTCCTTTCTTTGGCGACCGTTCCGTGCTAGTCGGGCATGTGTACAACGCACTTTCGGAGGAAATGTCAGCTGGTGCGGGGCGGGCCGTCACACTTGGTATCAGAGCTCTAGGTTGCGTAGTTAACCTAGGGAAGTTATCAGGGAGAGATAAAACAAGTATATGAGAGCGCGTATTTGTGATTATTTTGGTTTTAAAAGCTATATATATATATGTATTATTAGTATAATTAAGGATGAAGTCGCACTGCATGGACACCACAAAGAGGATGGTAAATCGTTTTCTTTGTGCAGATTAAACGATGAGCCGATACGCAAGGGGTACCGGCCAATAAGGGGAATGCTGCTGAGATGAGGACAATGTTTACTGACCTCATGAGGGAGATGCTTATAGATGTGCAGAGGGCAGCTCCCAATGTTGGGAATGGAGGTGGTCCAATAGTGCAGGCGCCTAGGGCCGATTTCACCAAGCTGAACAAGGTTTATACTAGTCTTGGTGGGAAGTCGTTCCACGGAACGGAGTCGGCTACGGATGTTCAGGATTGGTTGGATAGTTCCGAGCGTATCTTCGAAGACTTGGGTATCGAGGATGCGATGAAAATAAAGCTATCGTCCTGTCAGTTGCAAGGACGAGCAATGAATTGGTGGAATGCTATAAAGGCAGCTACTCCCGAGGATCAGATTACTTGGGATCAGTTTAAGGTTCGGTGAGAAATTTATCCCAGCTGCCCAGAAGTCAGAGTTGTTTAGGAAATTCCTGGAGCTCAAGCAGAATGGTAGGGTAGTCTCGGAGTACATTGCAGAATTCGATACTTTATCGAAGTATGGATTATCCCTCATTGACACTCCCGAGAAGAAGAATGAGAAGTTTATAACAGGTTTGGATCAGTACTTGGGGGAAAGGCTTATTAACCACATCGATGAGACGTTTGAATAGATTGTGGGGAAAGCATTGAGGTCAGAGAGTCTTTACCCTAAGGCGAAGACAGAGGTTGCATCTGCAGAGGAGCCAAAGCCGCAAGCAAGCGGTGGAGGCAAGAATGTTTCTCAGAATAAGAGAAAGCTGAATCAGACTCAGGATGGCCAGAAGAAAAAGAATAAGAAGGATGTTGAGTGCTTCAGCTGTGGTAAGAAGGGCCATTATGCTAGGAATTGTCGGGCCAAGCTAGCGGATAGGAAGTGCTTTAACTGTGGCCAAGTGTGACATCACAAGGACAAGTGTCCGCAACCCCCTAAAAAAAAGCAGATGGTGAAAGCATATGCCCTTAATGCTATTCCTTTTTCGTCGAATACCCCAACTGCAGCGGAGAAGGGAAAGAATGTCATTATTCAAGGTACGCTTTCTGTTTATGATGTTCCTGTTAGAGTATTGTTTGATACCAGAGCTTCCAGTTCTTTCATATCCAGTGACCTGGTAGATAGGTTGGGATTGGAACCCGAGATTGTCGATAGACCTTTAGTAGTGACGAACCAGATTGGTGGTTCGACTAACCTTAGCATGATTTGTCGTAATGTGGTCTTTTCGAGTCATGGATGCATGTTTGTTTGTGATTGCTTTGTTTTAGGCTTTACTGGGTTTGGAATTATTTTGGGAGTCGATTGGCTCCAAAGATACGGGGTAGTGGTAGACTGTGAGGGCTTTTGGTGACAGCTAGAGCGGATGATGGGCGGAGGGTAGTGTTTGGTGGTCTACCTAGTGATGGGGGTAATGGCTAGTTTTCTAAATTCCCTCGACATCCCGCATAGTGAGTTGTCAGGTTTGCCCATGGTTGGCCAGTATCCATACGTCTTCGAGGAAGTGACCGAGCTTCCACCACACCGAGGGATTGAGTTTCGTATTGATTTAGTGAAAGATGCCAGACATATAGTGATGCCACTTCGTCGTATCGCACCAAGGGAGCAGCGAGAGCTCGGCGTGCAAATCAACGATCTTTTGAAGAAGGGATTTATCAGGAGTGTTTCTGAATGGGGAGCACCAGTTGTGTTTGCTACCAAGGTGAATGGTTCCCTTCGATTGTGTGTAGACTACCGCGAGTTGAATAAGGTGACGAGGAAGAACAAGTATACTCTACCGCGGATAGATGATTTGTTTGATCAGTTGAGTGGCGCGAGAGTGTTCTCTCAGTTGGATCTCACGAAAAGTTTTCATTAGCTTAGAGTGGAAGCTGAGAGTATAGCTAAAATGACATTTCAGACGCCGTTTGGATTTTTTGAGTGGTTGGTCATGCCATTCGGGCTGACCAATGCACCAGCATATTTTGTGGATCTTATGAATAGGGTATTCAGAGATCAGTTGAATAAGTTTGTTCTTGTGTTCGTGGATGATATTTTGGTTTACTCAAGGATAGAGGAAAAACACAAGGAACATTTGAGGATAGTGATGGAGGTGTTGAGAAAACACCAATTGAAAGCAAAGTTTTCGAAGTGTCACTTCTGGAGGAGGGAAGTGAGATTCTTGGGCCATGTTGTTTCAGAGAATGGTATTGCCATGGATCCTGCGAACGTGGCTACGGTACAGGATTGGTCTACGCCCAATAATGCAACGGACATAAGAAGTTTCTTGGGACTAGCTGGATATTATCGTAAGTCTATCCAAGACATCTCCAAGATAGCAGCACCGTTGACTCAATTGACCAAGAAGAATCAAGCTTTCGTCTGGGACGAAAAGTGTGAAAATGCATTCAAGAGTCTAAAGGAAAAGTTAACATGTGCACCAGTGTTAGTCATTCCTAAGGGGAATGAAGAGATGATGGTTTATACAGACGCATGTGGTACCAGATTAGGTGCTGTGTTGATGCAAGGAAGTAGGGTTGTAGCTTATGCAAGTCGGCAACTGAAACAGCACGAGAAAAGATACCCTACCCATGACTTGGAATTAGCAGCGATCGTGTTCGCATTGAAGATGTGGAGACATTATCTCTTGGGAGAAAGATTCGAGTTGTTTACTGATCATAAGTCATTAAAGTATATTTTCTCTCAGAAGGATCTAAATCTCCGACAGCAAAGATGGTTAGAATTCTTAGCTTCCTATGATTTCAACATCGCATATACACCAGGAAAGGGCAATGCGGTGGCTGATGCATTGAGTAGAAGACATGCCAGTTTAGGGGCTATGTTTCTAGAATGGAAGCAACTGGAGTACATCGCTGGGTATGATTTCAGACCAAAGTGAGAATTGGATCCAGAAATGTTAGCAAGTTTGAAGATCAAACCCACTTTGATTGAGCGGATTGGATCCAGTCATAGGGACAATCCTAACCTATTGGAAATCATCTCAAAGTTAGAGGTGGGAATTGACGGAGAGATGAACAAGTATGGGCTTGATCGAGATGGATGTCTTAGAAAGAATGGAAGACTAGTTGTGCCCAATGTCAATGGATTGAGAGATGAAGTGCTTAGATAATGTCATCACTCAAAACTGACGATACACCCTGGTGGTAACAAGATGTATCGAGACATGAAGCAGACCTACTACTGGGAAGGGATGAAAAGAGATATTGGGAAGTTTATATCCAAATGCATGAATTGCCAGCTGGTTAAAGCTAAGCAAAAGAAGCCTAGTGGTTTGTTACAACCATTAGAAATTCCAGAATGGAACTGGGAACAAGTCTCGATGGATTTCATTGATGGATTACCAAGGACTAGATCGGGCCATGATAGCATTTGGGTGATTGTGGACTGATTGACTAAGAGTGCAAGGTTTATACCCATCAAGTCGAATAGAACGGCAGCTAAGTTAGCTGAACTATATGTAAAGTGGGTAATGAGATTTCATGGAATACCCAAAGGCATTGTGAGTGACCGAGATCCGTTGTTCACTAGTGGATTTTGGAAGAGCTTACAAGAGGCATTAGGATCAGAATTACATCTCAGTACCGCGTATCATCCTCAAACCGACGGTCAAACAGAGAGGGTGAATTGTATATTAGAAGTCCTCTTGAGAGCCTGTGTATTGGATTTTGGCGGATCATGGGATGACCATTTGCATCTAGTAGAGTTTGCATATAATAATAGTTATCAATCCAGTATTGGTATGGCTCCATTTGAAGCTTTGTACGGAAGACCGTGCAACTCACCGTCATGTTGGTTAGAAACTGGTGAGAAGTTTGTGCTTGGACCAGATGTGATAAGAGAAACTTCAGCTAAGATTAAGGTTGTTCAACAGCGAATAAAGGCTGCCCAAGATAGGCAGAAAAGTTATGCTGATAAGAGGAGGAGGGAATTAAAGTTCAACATTGGCGATTTGGTGTTTGTCAAGATTTCTCCATTGAAGAGCATGATACAATTTGCCGGGAGAGGCAAGTTAGCACCAAGATTTGTTGGTCCATTCCCAGTCCTTGAGCAAATTGGGAATTTGGCATATAAAGTTGAATTATCAGAGAAGATGGCAGGAGTTCACAACGTATTTCATGTTTCCTTGTTAAGAAAGTTCGTGCACGACCCAGATGTAGCTATTTCACCGGATCAGTTGGATGATATCGAAGTTGAACCCGAGGCAGTTGAGAACCGCAAGCCTATGCGTATTGTTGGGAACGATACGAAGCAACTTCGAAGGAAAGCAGTGAATCTAGTCAAAGTTCAGTGGGGCGAGAATGAGAATGACTGTACTTGGGAGACAGAGGAGAGCATTAGGAAGGCGTATCGAGAACTCTTCGCCTGATAAGATTTCAGTTTCGATTTAGTCTTTCTGCATGCTAGGATAGGCTTGTTTTGTTTGTTTTACATGTTTTATTATTGTATGTGGCTGGTAGGCATGCGGGATCCTTTGTATGTTTTGGGTTAAGGAATTTCGGGGATGAAATTTCTTAAGGGGGGAGAGTGTAACGACCCACATTCTATGCATCGAAGGATCATAGAATATTTATTTCTTTCATATACGAAGTTGTATGGTCATGTAACTTTGGGAGACGACTATTGGGGTCATTTCCCATGTTCATGATTTTTTTCGATTTTTAAATGACCGTTTTGCCCCTAGCTGATCTTGTTTCAGCCATAACTTTTGATTAGAAAGGAGTTTTAACCTGAAACCACTTCCATTAGATCCGGATGATGGTTTACCTTTCCGTAGAGTGGTCATACGTGGAAAACGGACTTAACGTTTAGGAGATATGGCTGAAACAAGTTTCAGATGGTGAAAAACAACTTAATTGGGCTTAATCGGGTGATTAACAGCTAGGCCCAAAGGGGAATTTCGGGATTAGATTTAAAAGGGCTGTTAGGGTTTGGAGAATAACTTTTTCTCATTTTTTCGCAGTCACTATTCATTCCTCTTAACCTAGCCATGGCCTCCAACATCTAAAACATTTCCAAACCACTTTCTAATTAATGATTAACCTAATCAACATCAAATTAAGGAAGAATAGCACCAAAGCAAGGTTAGAGCTGCTGTTAGACATCAGTATTCGTGCCAAACAGAGAATTCATTTCAGATCTGAGTTTTATTTGTGGCAAAGGTGAGTGATTTGCATGGTTTGACACTAATTACAGTTAATTAAGGGTAATTAGTGAAGATTAACGAAATTAGACATGATAAAACTTTGGAAAAATATTTATAAATTCGAAAATAATGTTTTAGGCCTCTGTTAGAGAATTTGGTTAGTTTGGTTAAGTTTTGCTAATCCTATCATTAATTATGCCTAAACATGCTTAAGGGGAAAATATGGATTTTTTGCTATGTTTGATCCATTTTACATGCTATGGCTATTGTTTTGATGTTTATGATTGATTGTACATGTCGCAATGACTGTATGTTATGATTTTTGATTGTCTAGAAGTATTAGATTGGTCGAAAACGCCGTCCAATAGCGTAAACAGCTTGCTGGACAAAGTGCAGGAAAATGTGCAGGACCGGATCGGATAGGGGAAGCTCGACCCGAACCGAAGGAGGGAGTACGACCTGACTGGCATGGTTGCACAACACGAACCGAAGCGCCTCGACAAGCTGGTGATCCAGAAACCTATCTCTGATCCGAATCGATGCCACTCACGAACTGCTTCAGGAGCTAAGGAACCAATTGCCAAGGAGGATCACGAACCGATGCTTGGGCCACGACCTAAAGTCCTCCGATCCGAACCGCCTTCCAGGTGAGCTGCTTGCACCATCCGATTTAGAAGCTATGACTTGATCCGATGGGGAACACGATCCGAACCCAATGGATCGCCCCCACCGAACCGAACCACTTCGGAAGCTACGAACTAATGCCTCCATGAACAGGAATGTACCACAAACCAACCTGGGAAGCGTATAACCGAACCGAAGGCAAGGAAGAAGACCGATCCGGAGGAGACCAAATCCCGAGATGCAAAGTAGTCCAAGTGGGAAGTTTGTACTCAGGATCCAGTTGGGAACCAACTAGTCGACTTCATGAGTTGGGCTTTGCTGCAGGACGTATGCTAAGGGGTTGTCGATGTCTATAACTTTGGATCACTATGTGTAGGGGGTACGTGAACGGATTCAGGGCCACAGTGGCTTAGGTACGACTAAAGAGATATAGACCAATGAAGTGGGGTCATTTGTAAAGATTTGGTCATGACTCCATGGGGTAAGCTTGGTAGTAGCAGTAGTTGTACAAGTTGAACTCTGTCACTACTTCGATGGGTCTAGTGATTGACAGTGGTGGACATCGTATGCTTTACACACTGAGTGAGAGATGTGAGGATGGTTGCTATGTTTGATTTGTTTGCCATCACTATGACATGCACACTCCCACCCCCGTATTCTTTATACATGTGTTAGTGGCACCTCAGAGTATTGTACGGTATGTAGTGCTAACTCTTTGGTTGCAGGTCCAGGTTCAGGTATGGTTTAGTATACCCTGTTATTGTTCTGTTTTGCTGCTTATCGCTCATACCAGACTTTTTTTCTGACTCAGAGTTTTATGTCTCTTCTTATTACTCTGGGTGCTCTCACGAGCAGACTAGAGACATGTTAGGTGGTATGCACGAGTAGCTGTACCGGAGACGAGCACGAGGCTTCCACGTATGATATATAGATATTCTCCCTGTGTCGGTGTTGGTCACTACTTTAGGCATTAGTAATGTACCCTTCCTTTCTTTTACTTTAGAGACAGTTTAAAGTTGTAATAATGATGATGTGGAACATAAGCTGTATTTGGATTTTCCGCTGCTATGATGTTTAGTTTTCAGCTTATGCACTGTCTCGCCTGTTTTATGTCAAGTATGTTGTTATTATATTTTATCCCATGCGCTGTGAGACATTCTACAGGTTCTTGATTAGCAGTTTCTCTTCTTTCCTTTCTTTGGCAACCATTCCGTGCTAGTCGGGCTTGTGTACAATGCACTTTTGGAGGAAATGTCGGCTGGTGCGGGGCGGGCCGTCACAACAATATTAAAACAACTACTAAAGTATATTGTCAGAAAGTGACTATACCTGAACTACCAGTCCTGAGTGAAGTATGGGAGAAGAGCAACAATGTTGAGGCTGTTGATGCTCATAATGATCAACAACACTTCACTGAAGGCCACCATGAATCACTCAGCCCCGCCTTACAACAATCTAATTCAAGGAGCAGCAACAAAAGTCAAGCTAATCAAGATCAAACTGCTATAAATGAAGATAACAGTAATGAAACAATTCAATCAGGACAAGAAGTTATACCTACTGCTCCTCCCAATCAACCAAGGCATCACATGATAACTAGGGCTAAAAGTGGCATCTTCAAGCCAAAAACTTATACTACTTGTATTAGCAGTAAAGAACCTGACAATTCCAATCAAGCAGTCAACGACAAAAATTGGACCAATGCTATGAAGGAAGAATATGATGCTCTCATAAAGAATAACACATGGGATCTTGTTGATCCACCAAGCAACAAAAACATTATAGGATGCAAGTGGATATTTAGATTAAAGAAAAATCCTTGTGGCTCAATCAACAGATACAAAGCAAGTCTCGTAGCCAAGGGGTTTACTCAGGAATATGCTTTCGATTTCAGTGAAACTTTCTCACCTGTGGTTAAACCAGCTACAATCAGGCTAATACTTACTATTGCATTAAATAATAATTGGAACATAAGTCATTTGGACGTAAATAATGCATTTTTAAATGGTTATTTGCAGGAAGAAATTTATATGCAGCAGCCACCTGGGTTCATTCAAAATCAAAACCAAGTGTGCAAACTAAAAAGAGCTCTCTATGGTCTCAAACAAGCTCCTAGGGTTTGGTTTGACAAACTAAAGGCCACACTCAACTCTATGGGATACAGTCCAACAAAATCCGATGCATCATTATTTACAAATATTAACAAATCTTTCACCATTTACATTCTAATATATGTTGATGATACCATTTTAACAGTTAATAACAATGATGAAATCAGAAAGTTGACTATATATCTTAATGAGCAATTTTCAATCAAAAATCTTGGAACTACATCCTACTTTCTGGGCATTGAAATAAAGAGAATATAAAATGCTGAAATACAACTATTCCAAAGGAAATACATTTCCGAACTACTTACTAGAGCAAAGATGCATGAAGCAAAGCCACAACCTACACCTATGATATCAAATAAGCACTACAGTAAAAACAGGGGAGAAGCGATAGATAATATAAAACAATACAGGAGTGTAGTGGGAGCATTACAATATGCAACCATAACACGTCCTGATGTATCATTCAGTGTTAACAAAGTCTCACAATTTTTGCAGAATCCCTTGGACGAGCATTGGAAAGCTGTCAAAAGAATTCTACGCTACTTAAAAGGAACAATTAACTATGGACTGATTCTCAAGGCCAGCAACAATTTCAATATTACAGCCTATAGTGATGCAGATTGGGCAAGTGACAATGATGACGGAAAATCAATAACAGGCTATTGTGTCTACATTGGAAACAGTTTAATTTCATGGTGTTCAAAGAAACAGACAACAATTTCTTGATCCAGCACCGAGGCTGAATACAGAAGTGTTGCAAGTACTACAACTGAAATTTTGTGGCTTCAATCATTACTAAAAGAGCTAAACATATCTTCTAGCAAAAAACCTATACTATGATGTTATAATCAAAGTACTATCTATATGACTGCAGACCCAATACAAGATGCACGAACCAAACACATCGAGATTGAATTATATTTCGTGCGCGAACAAGTTCAAAAGAAAAATTTGCAAGTTAACTATGTGCCTACCTATCATCAAAAAGCAAATATTTTTACTAAAGCACTGTCATCAAAAAATTTCATACGGCTCAAAAACGAATTGAAAATTATAGAGCAATACAACCTGATTAGAAGATCGGAAGATAAAAGCATCTCCCAGAAGGTAGATTTGAAGAAGCTCGAAGACCAAAACCAATTGTCAAAGACAAATCATAAGAACGAAAATCAGATCTGTCAACACAGCAACAAATACTCTTCAGCAAATCCAAAGAATGAAAATCTGATCAGATTGATGAACGCAAATCACTTGTCAAAGAAAAATACGAAGAATGAAAATCATACCTGTCAACACAGCAACAAATCATCTTCAACAAATCAGATCGGCGATGCTACAAAAGATCTGTTAAGATACAATCTTATTTTTTACTAAAGACGGTGGCTGCCTCCTTCAAATTATCGAGCAAATTAGGGTTACGATTCGAAAACCTAACCCTAGTTTGAGAGACGGTATAAAATACAATGAAGGATACAGCCGACATATGTTTATATCTGCTACAGGAATACGGTTCAGATATTATTACGTTACATAGTCCATACATGGATGGACCGCTATGTTACATAGGCTCTGAAATGTTTTAGCCCACTGTATTTTTCTTGGCAGTTAACCGATTGTAGCCATGTGTATATAAACACATGCAGTCTATCATGTACATAATCATTCAAGTAATAACAAATTACATTTCTGCTATCATTACCCATTTCTAATTTTAACTCAGACCATGAAGAATCAATACCCAAGTTCTTCTTCGTTATCAATACATGCACACCACTCTTTCTGAAATCACAGTCTATTTCGTTTAATTGCAAATTAGATGGTTTGGATAAATGATTCATTAACATTATTGAGATCTATTCTTCACAAAGACATCCTGATTTCAGATCCGGTTAATTTTGGACATTTCTTAATGAATGAATTTATCTGAGGTGCACTTTTGAATTCATCTGGGTTACATTATGCATCTTCCATTCATTCGGTAGATAAGTAATTTTTCATAAAGTCAACATCATATTGAATCTATTGTTATGATCCTATCAGCAATTAAAAGTTCATCTCTACTACAACTATGGATAACTGGAACTTTTTATCTTTCCATAAACTGTTTTTATTATATTACCATTTCCAACCTCAACTATTATTGTTTATTTCATCCTAATATCTTGATGGTTAAAAAAGTGTGAACTGTTGTTAGCGGAAGAAAGTGTGGAGCAAAACACAAAAGTTAGGACTATTATATGATGTATGAATCATCCCTTTTAATTTCTCATAATCATTAATATGTTTGTTATTTATCGGACATATCTATCACACTGATGTATTCCCCATCATCAGAAAATACAATGATGTTCAATGTTTACTTCAACTCTTATAGTAGTAGAAAATATTACTTGCTAAAAAGGTTAACAATAAAACTTTTTGTACTTAAAATGAGACCATATCTTTAGAATTTTTTTATTTACATCCAACTATCCACTACTTTGACTATGTGTTAAAAACTATGCATGAATCTCCCTCGTGTATTTCCAAAATGGCGGACGTGCTGGCTTCCCTTTTTTCTAGCGCCACCACTCTTTAACTTCCTCCTGTCTTTCGCCCTTCTTCCACCCATCACATGGCCAAGAAAAGAAAATTTAAACCGATCCCCTCTTCAATAACCACCAGATCTAGAAGCCACGCCAATTCCGTGCAATCTCACTCAGATTCCGATGACGAGCTTGATGACGCGGCTACACCTCCTACAAGATCTGTTTTTACGCTACCTAAGAATCACCCACTGATCAAATTAATCGCGGATATAAGCGCATCAAGTCCTTCTGCGCCTGTTAATATTGGTAAGTCACCACTTTTTGTGGACTTGGTATCTGTTTTATGTAAGACGTCTCCTGCTTCTTTAAGACAGACTTCGGTCCTTAGTAATGCTGATTTGGATTCTACTACTGTGCGTGATGATCATGCGCCTTTAGTCAATGATGGTTTGATTGGCCTTTGCTCCTCCGGCACTGAAACAGGTCAACTTTACCGGCACCCTTCACTTGTTTGAAAAAACTCCTCAATCAACCAGAATGATATACCCGCTACCCACTTACCTGCTCATATATTCTCCCCTAACTCTCGGACTCATATCCTCAATAGCCAACTACCCTCCTTTGTTGATCTAGTTCGTGTTGCAGCTGCGACGAACTCAAACCCAAATGCTCCTAAGAAATGGACAACTTTATTTGATACTCTTCCTGTGTTGCGGGGGAATATGCCGGTGGAATTCGAAATAATATACGCCGAATTAGGATCTGTTCCTCCACAGGCAATTCATGATAAAGCAGCAAATTTCTGGAATGAACATATTATAGGATTTTTCTTGGGTTCGAAGCCTCCATCTGTTGATATGCGTACAGCTTGCCGAAACTCATAGTAAATCCGTGACTACATGAAAATGACGTTTGTCGATGGCTTATACTACTTGAAGTCATCCTCTACTATTGAAAGGATACAAGTTCTTGAAGTTGTACCTTCTACTATTGAAAGCAAACATTTTATTGTGATACTTTGGAGTGCTTCAATTGATATAGTTCGTGAACAGGTCCTTTCTAGTCCTGTCTGGGCGTAGTTCACCCACATTCCCTCAGTGCTACAACCACTTCTTGGCCTTAATTGGGTAGCATATCATATAGGTAAACTCAAATGCTTTGATAAACACTGTTGCAAGAAGAAACTTAGCATATGCTGGGACCCTGATTGAGATCACTCCTGATAAACCATTGCCTACTCAGATCAAAGTTAATCTAGACAATCGTGTGCATTATGTGGATGTCAAGTATAGATGGAAACCAAATATTTGCACTACTTGCAAATCTTTTGGTCATTGCTCCGATGCTTGTCCGCGTGTAGCTAATTTGCCACTCCCAGCTAAAACCCCCCTTCCTAAGCCTCCTAAATGTGTTTGGGTCCCTACTGGTAGGTTGATTTCTCAAGCTGAGGTTGAACTTGTGGTGGTTGAGCCTCCAGCTACCCTTTTGCCAGATGTTCCTCCTGATCTTGATATCTCTTGGAATGAGCTAAAGATTGCATGGGTACATTCTCCCACTGGCATGCATTGTGACACTAATGATATCTTTCTTTATTTTTATTGATAATGAAGTAGTTGAGCGCAGCCGCCTCTTCTATACGTCGGAAGGCAAGAAATTGGTAATGTTGAATAAGGGTGCAATTGGTGAAAATAACTATGAGATCATGGAGGACTCTACATGGGACAAGAAAAGATTACTCGCTCCTTCAATCGTGGATGACTTGGCCTTTCGCTTCTAGTCCTACAAGCGTATTATGACACCCTACCATGGCACCTTTTATGATGATTTAGAGGATGAGTAGTGTAGCATGCCTAGTGTTTAGCTTTGTCTTCTGACTAAGTAGTTATTTATGCTACTTTGCTGTATTGATAGTGACTGGACACTTCAAACTAGACATGTTACTGTGTGCATGTGCAGAGTACCAGTGCTTTTCTAGTTAATAAAAGTGGTACGACCACTATAAAAATGGCTGCCTTGCCAAAAAAAAGTATTCACTACTAGAAAAACTTAATTTTCCGGCAAAGGAGAGGGGGGTGATAGCATTCGACGACTTTCGACAGGCCATTGGCGATCGTTGGAAACCGTCAGAATACTAGGAATATCTCCCAGGTCGAGGCTCTTCTTCCTCATTTCTGTTACTCCCCCCAACTCGAAAACATATTCCTCAATTCCCCCAAATTCGATTTTCCATACCCCAAACTCTGATTTCAACAGCTTAAAATCCCCCAACATAAGTATCAACCTCTACAGCAACTAATTTCAGGTATTATCTCTTATTTTCATAAAAAAATCAAAATTTTACCTTAAACCTATATTTGTGTATACTTGTAAATTAGGATTATGTAATGATTGCAACAACATCTAGTAGCATAGAAATGGTTTATAACATCGCTTTGTGTGCATATTTTGTTGCATGAATAAATAAATGTTTAGGAAAAAGAGAGGCAAACAAAGTCCCACATCAGCGAAATTTGTGCCTTACCTCACTACTTATACTAAGTCTTAATTTATTATATGAAAAGAAATGAGGAGAAAGAAGGATTTAGGGCAATGACATGATAAGCTTACATATTTAATATTAAAAGGTGAAAAGATAGGGACTTGAGCCTTGTTACAAATCAAACGGTCGCGCCTCTTCCTGAATGGATGCCTCCTTCCACCCTATATATAGGAACTCAGATAACGAGAAATAATATAGGTTTTTATTCCGTATTCTCTCTACTGCATCTTCTTCCTCCATTGTTTCATTCTGCAATAAAAACTCTCTTGCATTCGTCGTCACTCTGAGATTACAGCACAACATTGCAGAGAACATTCGTTTCATCCTTGGGAAACGATTTCTTAAACAACCTAAAAGCGTCGTAGAGGGAGAAATTTCGTTTCAAGGAAACAACATCCGCTGGACTCGTACAATAATCGATATGTTGTTTATTCCTTTTCTTCTTTTCTTGTCTCTGCAATCCTTACTAATTTTACAGTAGTTTTCATACAAATTTGTGGTTGTTTTCTGTTATTCAGAATAACAATAATACTGAATTTGTATTGCTAGCGCTTAAAAGTGTTACTGTTTACTACAACAGTTATTACTACAGTTTTGTGTTGTTTCTACTGCAAAACTAGTAACAATCTTTAAACGAAATTGCAATTGCAGGCGACGAGGTTGTAAAGTAGCAACAACAAATCTTTGCCGACAAAGACTGTGCCATCGGCACCGCCTTTGGTTCCACCAACTATCCCATATTCATATGGTGAAAGACCAGAAAGTTTAATGGACAACATTTCAAACGCTGGCAACAAAAGATGCTTTTCTACTTGACAACATTAGGGGGGCAGCCAAATACCTTTCAGAGGATCCCCCAAGTATTGATGAACTAGAGCCTGACACCACTAAAATCGAGGCTCTTACTTCATGAAAGAATTTTGACTTCATCTACAAGAATTACTTTCTCAACGGCTTGGAAAATGGTTTATATAATATGCATTGCACCGTTGAGGCTGCATAGGTTCACTGGTTATCTCTTGAAAAGAAGTACAGGACTGAAGATGCAAGGATGAAGAAATTCATTGTCGAGAAAATTTTGAACTTCAAAATGGTAGATTTTGAAATAGTCGACGGTCAAATTCAGGAAGTCCAAGTGATTATTCATGAGATTCACGATGAAAAGATGGAGTTAAGTGAGTCATTCCAAGTGGCTGCCACTATCGAAAAGTTGCCTCCATCATGGAAGGATTTCAAAAACTATTTGAAGCATAAAAGCAAGGAATGGACCATGGATGATCTGGTTGTTCGCCTACGAATTGAAGAAGACAACAGAAAATCAAAGAAGAAAGGCTACTAGTTCGATACAAGCAATGGCTAATGCGGTTGAGAATGAAAAGACAAACAAAAGAAAGTGTGAGCATAATACTAAGGTAAAGAATCAAAAGAAGTTTCAAGGATCTTGCCACAATTGTGGAAAGAAAGGCCACAAAGCAGCCATGTGTTGCGCACCCAAAAACAAGAAATCAAAAGAAAATGTGGAAGAAAATTCAGATGATGTTGCAGATATGGGTTTGTGTGCGGTTGTTTCTAAATGCAACCTTGTTGGGAACAACAAGGAATGGTTTCTAGACATGTGAGCCACTCGTCATATATGTTCCAACAAGTTGATGTTTACAATATACAGAACTACTACTGATCATGAGCAATAATTCATGGGCAATTCATCCACATCAAAGGTTGAAGGCAAGTAAATGATTGTGCTGAAATTGACTTTTGGAAGGGAACTTAAATTGAATGATGTTCTCCACGTTCCAGAAATCCGCAAGAATCTGATTTCAGGATTATTGCTTCGCAAATATGGTTTTGAATTGACTTTTGTTGTTGGTAAATTTGTAATATCAAAGAACGGAGTGTATGTTGGAAAATGATATGTGTGTGATAGCTTGTTTAAAGAGAATATAACCAGTATTGTACCAAAAAAAGATATGAATAAAAGTGAATCTTCTGCTTATATTGTTGACTCTTCCAACATATGGCATTCTATATGTAAATTTTGATACATTGCGAAAATTGATTATATTAATCTAGACTTTATACCAAAATGCAACATAAACTACAACTATAAATGCCAAGCTTGTGCAGAAGCAAAATTGACAAGAACTTTGTTTCATCATATTGAACGAGAGACCAGACCTCCGGACTTAATACATACTAATGTATGCGATTTGAAAATGTGTCAAACTAGAGGTGGAAAAGGTACTTTATTACATTCATTGATGATTGTACCAGATATTGTCATGTGTATCTCCTTAGAAGTAAGGACGAAACATTTGATATGTTTAAACAGTATAAGGCAGAAGTTGAGAAACAACTCAACAAGAAAAAAAATCTTTAAGAAGTGATATAGGAGGAGAATACGAGTTTCTATTTGAGGAATTCTATGCTTAGCATGGAATTGTACGTCAAACTACAACCCCATATTCACTTGAATCCAATGGTATAGCCGAATGGAACTATAGAACTCTTAAAGAAATGATGAATGCCTTACTAATTAGCTCTGGCTTGGTAAATAACTTTTGGGGAGAAGCTATTCTTTCGGCAAATCATATTTTGAATAAAATACCAGCAAGGAAACATCTAAATCTCCTTATGAACTTTGGAAAAACAGACAACCATCCTTTAAGTACTTGAAATTGTGGGGGTGTCTTGCCAAAGTAGGAATAATAAAACCGAAAAGGGTTAAAATTGGACCAAAGACTATAGACTGCGTATTCATTGGATATGCTCATAATAGTAGTGCATATCGATTTTTTGTGTAAAAATCTGAAATTGATGACATTCATGAATACACCATTATCGAGTTTCGAAATGCTAGATTCTTTGAACACATTTATCCTCTAAAATCCTCTATTGAAACAAATGTTCAAAAGAGATCAAGAGATAAATATTCTCTTGAGGATAATGTTAATCAAAACTCAAATGAAAGAAAAGTTGAAACGGACGTAGAGGAACCTAAAAGGAACAAACGTCAAAGGACTTCTAAAACCTTTGGACCCGATTTCTATGCATATATGATGGAAAATGAACTTCATACTTACCCACAAGCAATTTCATCTCCCGACGCTCTATACTGGAAGGAGGTTATCAACAGTGAAATAGAATCATCTTACAAAACCATACATGGGAAATAGTGGATCTACCAAAAGGATCAAAACCACTAGGATATAAATGGATATTTAAAAAAACAAACTAAAAACTGATGGCTCAATAGACAAGTATAAAGCAAGACTTGTAATAAAAGGATTTAGACAGAAAGAAGATCTAGATTACTTTGATAACTATTCACCAATAACTAGAAGAACATTGATTAGGATGCTTATTGCAATCACATCCATTTTAAATTTGGAAATACACCAAATGGATGTGAAAGCTGCGTTTTTGAATGGTGAATCAGAAGAAAAAAATATATATGCAACAACCTGAAGGGTTTCTAATCCCAAGAAATGAAAATAAGGTGTGCAAATTAGTAAAATCACTTTAAAGTCTTAAACAAGCTCCAAAACAATGGCACGAGAAATTTGATGAAACTATGTTATCAAATGGATTCAAAATTCATGAATCAAATAAATGCGTTTATGTAAGATATACGGATATTGGATATGTTATCCTCTAGATTCGACATGAACGACCTAGGAGTGGTTGATGTAATCTTGGGTGTAAAAATTATTAATACATCACAAGGTATTGCATTATCTTAGTCAAATTACATTGCCAAATCATATGAAAGGCTCAAGCAGTATAATATAACCATTGCAAAATCACCAGTGGATATGAACCAAAATTGGGTAAAGTACACAGGTGATGGGATATATTAGCTTGAATACTCTCGTGTAATAGGAAGCATTATGTATGTCATGAATTGCACTAGGCCTAATATTACATACATTATAAGCAAGCTAAATATATATACCAGTGATCCTGGTAAACATCACTGGAAAGCAATAATCAGGGTCATAGGATATCTAAAGTACAAACAAAAATATGTGTTGCAATATGGAAGTATCCTTCAGTAGTAGAAGGATATAGTGATGCCAATTGGAATAACTAGCATAAATGACACAAAATCCACAAGTGGATATGTGTTTACATTAGGAAATGGAGCAATCTCATAGAAATCATCCAAACATATTTGCATAGCAAGGACAATAATGGATTCGGAGTTCATTGCTCTAGATAAAGCCGTGGAAGAAGCAGACTGGCTTAAGAGTTTTTTGGACGACATTCCAAATTGGAAAAATTCAGTACCTCCAATATGTATACATTGTGATACTCAACCTGCTATAGAAAGAGTGAACAGTACATTGTATAATGGTAAATCTAGACATATTCTTCGTAGATATAAAACCGTAGGACAACATCTCTCTAATGGAGTTATCACTATAGACTATGAAAGGATAAAGGATAATATTGTGGATACACTAACTAAAGGCTTACCTAGAGAGAAAGTTCAAACTTCAACGATGGGAATGGGCTTAAGACCTAGAAATTAAAAGTTTTATAAAATGAAAAACGAACTAGTTGACTGGAGATCCCAAGATCTAGGTTCAAAGGGACAACTAAGTTTAAGATAAATTTAATAACATTGTTAAATACAAACCATTCCTATGATAGGCCAGTGCACAACTAGCCGGAGAATAGGATAAGTTTAGCTTTTAATGATGTTAATACTGTGGTTTTATAAAGAAGCAAGTGGGGTATTATGGGATACTTTTTATAGAATCATCTATGTGAGCGAAGGTGCCACTTCAAGAAGAATTGTAAGGTTGATTTCTTCAAGCACTCATGAAACTAAGGCAGCGGTGTTTATGGTAAAAACGAACATAAATAGAGCACCAAGGAGTTAAAGAATATTCATCATGTGTTATCTTTATAAACTTACACGAATGCTTACAGTTCAAAGAAAGTCTAGTCCACTGATTCGCTAATTAGTTATAATGATAAAACACTAGGAAAAGTTCAAGGCCTCTATGCTACTTTTACTGATATGATAAATGTTACACAAAATTTCAGAACAGATTAGATAACCAGTCATTCATGTGGGGGATTGCTGGATGAATGAATGATTGTTTGGGAAGAAGAGAGGCAAAAAAGTCGCACATCAGAAATATTTTTCCTTAAATCACTACGTATACTAAGTCTTGGTATACTATATCAAAAGAAATGAGGAGTAAGATGGATTGAGGGCAATGGCATGATAAGATTACATATTTAATATCAAAAGGTCTAAAGATAGGGCCTTGGACCTTGGGGCTCTAGAGGTCTCATGATTGAATGTGCCTCCGACTACAACGCGGGCCCGTTGTGCTGCACAAAATCCAACTATTTTTTGAACCACACGATTTAAATGCCAACGACTACGTCTGTTGATAAAGGGTCGCAACCTTTCCAACAGTCACCATCGTTACAAATCAAACAGTCGCTCCTCTTCCTGAATGGATGCCTCCTTCCACCCTGTATATAGGCACTCAGAAATGAGATGGAATATAGTTTTTTTTATTCCGTCTTCTCTTTACTCTATCTTTTTCCTCCATTGGTCTGTTCCGCAATAAAAACTACCTTGCGTTCGTCGTCACTTTGCGATTGCAGTGCGACGTCGTAGAGAAGATCCATTTCATTCTTGGAAAACAATTGCTTAGACAGCCTAAAAGCAAGATAGATGGAGCAATTTCTTTTGAAGGAAACAACATCCGTTGGACTCGGACAATAATTAGTACGCTGTTTATTCCTTTTATTCTTATCTTATTTCTACACTAGTTACTGATTTTACAGCAGTTTTCATGCAAATCTATGGTTTTTTTCTATTATTCAGAATAACAATATTACTGAATCTGTATTGCTAACATTATAAAGTGTTATTGTTTACTACAATAGTAATTGCTACAGTTTTCTACTGTTTCTGTTACAAAACTGATGACATATTTCACATGTTAATGTTAATCTGCAAAATGTATGTACAAATTGTTGTTATTTGTGTGCACGTAAATAAATTGGTATATGAATGTTTTGGTGTTGCCATTGAATTGGGTTAATTTGAATTCATAAGCTAGAAATATTATATTATGTTGGTGTTAACTTGTGCAAAAAAAAAAGAATGCTTGAGTACAAAAGCGATTTAAGTGTGCTGACAAAAATGCTAAAGTAGTGTTAATTATATAAATCGATGAAATATATTGATATAAAATATGATAAATTTAAATATATAACAATAAGTAAAAATATATTATTCTTCGTAAAACGTGCACACCTTGACTTATGTCACTTAGATAATTATTGGTCTTGCCCGATGGTGTTATACATGATCGTTATATAGATAGCCGTTTTCATCACAAAACGACCATTTATATTCATCTGTTACAATGCTTGTTGGATTTGTCTTTGTACTTGGACAAGTTATAAACATAGTAAGCAAGTATATTTTGCATATTACTTCGTTCAAATGGTTCACAAAATTTTAGTATAACTTTTCATTTTTGTTTCCTACATACACGCATTTGTGTACAATGCACGGAACAAAAGGGAAATGCTGCCGAAATTTGTTGAATCATTTGAAACGAAATAACATACGAAATATAAATGAAAAAGTATGTTTGTAATGGGAAGTAGGATGCGACCATGGAAAAAAGATAGTTTTTTGTATAAATTTTTTGAATCGATGCGTTAAGAAAAATGTGCCATATTTGAATTTTTTTTTGAAAATATAAAAATATACATTTGTAATACGACCATGAAAATAAGCTTTTTCGAATCTGCAATCTCGAAAATAAATATTAATTTATGAAGCTATGACTCATTTCCTCAAATAGGAAAAATGATTGACTATTTTGTTGATCGGAGGAGTTGGATTGATCAAAGAAGCTGACAAAGAGGCTTAATAAAAGAAAAAAATTTAATGGCATAAATGTTTTTGTTGAGTTCGCTCAAAGTAATAACGGAAATGATTCAAAAATTCGTTATTGGTGTAATAAGTGTAGACATTTGAAGTATTTTTTATCCAATATTGTAAAAGTCCATTTGTGTAAAAGCGAATTTGTACCTGAGTATTATGTTTGGGATTGTCATGGAGAAGTTATAGCTAATATTTCTGTGGAGTCTGGGATAGAAAGTACTGTCAATGAAAATGTTAATATGACCCATCTTGAAAATATGGTCAAAGATCCAGCACGATCAATGTTTCATATGTTTGAAGTTGACGATAATGATTAAAATGTTGAAGAACCAAACATTGAAACAAAAAATTATGATTTACTAGATGCTGCTAAGAAACCTATTTGGGATGTTGTAAAAGCAACACTCGGCTGTCAGTAATTGCAGAATACATTATGATGAAGTCAAAATACAACATCACTGAAGCTTAGTTTATGGCTGTTGTAAAAACTGCAAAAAGACACATGCCTCCCAACAATTAATGTGTGAAAACCACTACGAAGTAAAAGAGCTTATGTCAGCTTTTGGTTTACCTTATCATAAAATAGAATGGCTGAATGTTGTTTTGGAAAGATAACATAAACCTTAGAAATGTAAATATCTAATCAGGAAATGTACAAACCAAGAAAAAAGATGGGAAATAAAGTTCCATAGGAGCATATGCACTACTTATCCATCACTCCAAGACTTCAAGATTATATGCATCATCTGTAACTGCATCTCATATGAGATGGCATAGAGTGAGATAGGAGGATGATTGTACGTTGACCCATCCAGCCGATGAAGAAGCATAGAAGCATTTCGCTAAAACTCATCCTAATTTTGCAGCGGAGATTCATAATGTTAAATTAGAAATATGTATGGATGGTTTTTCACCATTTTCTCAATTTCGTGTTAAATATTTATCATGGCTCATTATCATTATACCATATAATTTACCTCCATGGATGTGTATGAAAATGCAATATATGTTTCTTACTGTTGTCATTCCTAACTTCGATAATATGACACAAGGAATTGATGTTTATTTACAACCATTGACTAAGGAATTAAAAACACTGTGGAATGAAGCACTAGAAGCATATGATGTTTCAAAGAAGAAAAAATTTCATATGTTTTCTTCTTTATTGTGGACTATAAATGATTTTCCTGCCTTTACAATGCTTTCAGGATAGATTATTGTCGGTTGTCTAGCATGTCCATATTGCATGGAAGAAACACGAGTGTTTTTCTTTACCGCATGGTAAGAAAATTTCATGGTTTGACTGTCATCGATGTTTTCTTAATGTGAATCATCCTTTTATAGGAGATAAGAAAAACATTTTAGCTAATAGAGTAGAAACCAGGCAACCACCAACGATATGGTCAAGCGAAGGCATATACGAACTGGTTAGGGACTATTCAAAGATATATGAAACTGGAGTGCAAATAGAAATCAACTATTCATAATTGGTGCAAACAGCCTATTTTTTGGGAGTTTCCATATTAGAAACATCTTCTGCTTCGTCATAATATTGACGTGATGCACAATGGGAAAAATATATTTGATATTGTCTTTAACACAATTTTGAATGTCAAAGGGAAGACTAAAGATGATTTGAAATCAAGACGCGATATAGAAGAATTACGCAAAAGTCCTGAGCTTCATATGAAACCAAATGACAGTAAAAAACCGAAGGCATGCTACGGATTAGATAGTAATCAAGTTAAAATTGTGTTAAAATGGGTGTAAAAGTTAAGATTTCCTAATGGGATTTCGTCAAATCTTTGTAGAGGTGTTTACCGTTAAAACAGTAGTTTGAGTGGAATGAAAAGGCATGACTGTCACTTAATGATGGAAAATTTATTATCCGCTATGTTAAAAAACTATTGTTGTTAAAAGTTTGTAAAGTAGTAAGGGAGCTTAATATGTTTTATAAAGAGCTATGTTCGACTACTTTAAAAGTGCAACGTTTATGAAAATTTGAAGTAGATATTCCTATATTTCTTTGCAAATTAGAGAAAATATTTCCGCCGGGTTTTTTAATGTAATGGAGCATTTACCTGTTCATCTCCCATCTGAAGCATGACTTCGAGGTCCTATCCAATATGGATGTATCCATTTTAGAGGTACATAACATGTGTTACCTAGTAATCTAATTGCATTTAAAATATGAAGTTAATGTAAATTAATTTTGCATAAATATATGATTCATCTGAAGAAAAAAGTGAGACAAAAAGAACGAGTTGAAGGTAAGATATGTAAATCTTACATCGAAGAAGAAACTTCATTCTTTTTCTCTCACTGTTGCAGTGACCATGTGAATATATCATTTGAAAGTGTTCCTCGTAATGATGAAGGCGACAAACAAGAGTCATCTCAAACAATGTTATCTATTGAGTCCTCTCAAATAATGTTATCTATTTTGTAAATAACATGATCGACCTTCTCGGAAATTCATAGAAATATGGCTTGACGATAGAGATCTGCATCTAGCACACATCTGTATTCTTCTAAATTATGCCGAGATTGCACCATTTGTTAGGTAATCTGAAATAATAATTTGTGTTTTTATTCATTTCTATAATGCATGTGCATGTAGAGTCTAATGTAATATTTAATTTACATATACTGTGTTTATGAACGTGAATATCCAAACTAAGATCTTTGTAAAGAATTTTCAGGTTGGTTTTCCAAATACGTTTATGAGCCAAAAAATTGTATTGTTGGCGAAGGGTTGAAACATCTTGCGATGGCACTGAATAGAGTAGTGAAGATATATCCAATATATTTCATTAATGGATATAAATTTAACACCAAAGAACACGATGTAGAAAAATCAACCAATATTACAGGTATAGTTGTTAAAGGTTGCGACAATCTAGAAAATCACATAAATAATTTTACACTAAAACAGGGGATTCCCAACGAGTATAAGTGTTACAAATAATTTTTATAACATTTTTTATATGTTACCAATGGCCTATAGGGAACCGACCATCCAAATTTGTAACACTTGTAAGTGTTAAAAGAGACTAATTGCTAACACTTATAAATGTTGTAACTATAAGATATTGTAACACTTATAACTATTAAAAATAGACACATTGCTAACGCTAATTTATGTTGGAACCATAATATATTATAACACTTGCAAGTGTTACAAACATATTCATTGCTAACAATTTTAAACGTTGGAACCATAAGATATAGTGACAGATATAAATGTCAGTATCATAATCCTACTAACACTAATAAATGTTGGCATACTTAAATTGCTAACACTTAAGTTCTTTTCTATTTTTTGCACAATAAATATTAAAATTCTTAAAACAAATGAGTAGAACATGTCTTTATGATTTCAAATCACATATATAATTCAACATACATATTAAACATAAGATTTAGTACACTTCCATATTTCAAATTCAACATGTCACATTGGCATAATGCTCAAATATTTGCTACATGCTTCCAATTTAAAAATACCATAATATCATGTTCAAATTATAAAAAGAAATACAAATAATAAAGTGTAACGTCCGGGAATTTTTTTGACTTTGGTCATCGACATAAAACCCACTTGATTATCCAAACATCGAAAATACTGATAGTTAATGATAGAAATTAGAGGGTGAGAATAGATAAGATAGAAACTTAGAATAGAAGAAGAAGAGGAACATACAACATCAGAGTAAATACGAATCTCACAGCGGAATGAATAAATATATTTTATAACATAACTTTTGAATAAAATAGTATTTGTATACAATACCATTATTAGAGTATAACACTTACAACACAACGGAAATAACAATAGCTATATAATCTTGAAGCCTCCTGCTCTAGCTCTTCAAGTATCTGTAAATCCCAACTACATGACTACCCGTACAAAATTGGGCACCCAAGAGTTTAGGGAAAACAAAACAAAATAAACTCCAGGTCAGTTATGTGACTGGTGTGAGTAAACACAAATCATTTGATTTAACTTTCAAAATCCTTTTGAAACAAAGGATAATCATATGATTTGAGTTTACTCACACCAGTCACGTGACTGACCTGGAGTTTATTTTGTTTTGTTTTCCCTAAACTCTTGGGTGCCCAATTTTGTACGGGCAGTCAAGTAGTCAAGATTTACAAATTCTTGAAGAGCTGGAGCAGGAGGCTTCAAGATTGTATAGCTATTGTTATTTCCGTTGTGTTGTAAATGTTATACTCTAATAATGGTATTGCATACAGATACTGTTTTATTTCAAAGTTATGTTATGAAATATATTTATTCGTTCCGCTGCGAGAATCGTGTTTACTCTGATGTTGTATGTTCTTCTTCTTCTTTTATTCTAAGTTTCTATCTTATCTATTCTCACCCTCTAATTTCTTTCATTAACTACCGATATTTTCGATGTTTGGATAATCGACGTGGGTTTTATGTCGATGACCAAAGTCGAAAATTTTCTGGGACGTTACAGTTGGTATCAGAGCTTAAGGTTAAGTAATTACCTTGGCTCTGTGGCGTGACTCAGTAGAGATGGGGTTAGTAATACCCTAGATTGAGTTGAGTGTTTATATATGAGCGCATATTTATTATTTGATATAATATGGTTTTAAATTGTGGAGATTTATTGGTTGAGTTGTTTATGGGTTCTGGTCAATCAGTTTGATCAACTGTATCAGTAGGAGTTTCTAAACACTCGAACACGATGGGTCGACACGATATGTTTTGAAAAGAGGGTAAATGAAAATAATTTTACCAAAAGTATATTTTGATATAGAGAAATTACATACATTGGAATTATAATATATTGGATATATTGGTTTTTATTATAATCGAGTAAGATTATAAATTGAAACGGATGTAAATAACCAATCAGAAATCATATAAGAGAAATATATGAAAGCAGATAAATTAAATTTGATTTTAAATCAGAATTGAAATTAAAACCCCAGAAACCTGAATAAGTGGTTGTAAATGAATATGGATTAAATATATGAGAATTTTAAAATCCTAGGAGATTTTAAATTGTTTTAAAACATTGCAAAGGATATTTTGAACTGATTTCAAAATAGAAATGTTTAGAAATGGAGTTGAAAGTGATGTAGTATTGAACTCACTTCATTCACTGGAAAATAATTCTGATAATGACTGCAGCTTCATCAGTATTCATTTTCGAGTTCTAAGTGACAGATTACTACCAAAGATTTTGTTTTCGAATTGTTTTGGAAAAACAAGTTTTCTTTGAAATTTGAAAAGGATTGTGTGATTTTAGAAAGATCCATGGTGTTTAAAACTTCCAGGAAGAGATTGTTTTAAAATAAAACCAAATTGAATGGAAATTTGGGAAAGCAAATTGGAATATAATATATCAAGTAAAATCAGATTTTGGATTATGAAATAAGAATCTGAAATGGTATTGGGTTGGTGAGTTTGTGTTTGAAATCGAGATTGGAACTCGAGTTTGAAACGAAGTTTGACTTGGGTATAAGCCTATGATTTGGTTTGAGGATAAAAACTGATTTGGAGTTTGATTGGAATGACATTGGTATATGTTGAATTGATAACAGGGGAAAGTGATAAAGTTGATATGCCCGACAAAAAGGTACAAGTTTATATTTGGTATAAGCATGAGATTTATGAGCCGAATTGGCAAGCCTCTTGGCTGTTTGATTTTCTTTTGGGTTGGAGAAGGCCTAGAGAGACGAGTTGTAGTTGTACCGATTGACCAGTACAAAGGAGGTGCTGGCGAATTTTTTTGAAAATTTCGGGTGTTAGAAAATTTTCAGGATTTTTGAAAATTTTCATTAGTAGAAATGAATTAATAATTTAATTGAAATTAAATTGGTTTAGTTTAAACTTAAGTTAAAGAAGTAAAAATAATTTTTAACCAGTCAATGGGGTTTGTTTTCTACCTTAGCAATTTCGAGGACGAAATTACTTTAAGGGGGAAGAATGTAATGACCCGTATTTATACGGATAATAATTAAATTATTTAAATAGTGATTTAGGGAATTAAATCGTTGTTTAATTAAATTATATTGAATATTTAATTAATATAAATAATAGAATAATATATTTAATTTCTGAAATAATCAGAAATTTTGAATTGACAATATAATGTGAACTGGACAATTCAAAGTATTTAATTCAGCTTAGAATTGAATTAGAATGACGAATATATTATTTGAACGACAGTTTGAACGTATAATTATATTATAATTATAATCGAGCTCGAAATGGCGCGGCAGTTCGCAATTTGGCGATTCAAACTTTAAACGAATGTACGAGAAGACGTTTTAAATTGGATTTCCGTGAAACAAGAAACGTTCGGAGCTGGTGAAGTATATTTTTCTAATGGAAGGGAAAAATCGATATTTCGTCGTATAGATTTTGAGTTATGGCTAAATCAAATTTTCGAATAGTCGCTATGGAATCGTTTATAAACCATAATGATATATTTAATTATAATTAAATATTGGTAGCAATTTTGGACAAATCCTTTGAGTTGTAGTTATAATTTAATTTTTAGAATTTTACTGTAATTTTTAATTAATTAAATACGCAACTTTTTATTTGGAGTATGCACCCTATATCAATATTTCGAAGTTTCACAGTATGAGTTAACCTACCGATATTATTATATTTTTGGAATCGGGGTAAATTTCTTAGCACAACAATATTTTTATTTCTGTCGTTGGCCGTCCGGATGAGAACATAACTTCATATAGAAGGATCACCAAAAATGTTATAATTAAAATATCCATCCCTCAACCTAATTTCTCCGATCAAAAACAAAGCCACGTATCCCTTCTTCTCAGCCGCACAGAATTTCATCTCCTCAAAGCAAATTCATGGCCTCGAAATATCCTCACAAGTCAAAGAAAAATTCTATATAATCACCCGTAAAATCCTTCTAACCTAAGATCATTTTCCTGTCATCAAAATTGTAGCCGCCATGAGCGGAACATCTCAGCAAAAAAAAAACGATCCAAGAAATTAATCAAAACAATTCGAATTAATTTTTATAAATCACATAAAGTATATATTAGGATTCAGCAAGTGAAGAGCTTCGCTTTTATATATGATTTGTTGGTTTCGAACTTGGTACAGTTCGATGTCGTGCTTTCACCGTGAGCTTAGGGTTTAGAAATTCGACGAAGGGGTCATCAATTCGAGTGTGGGTTGTTGTTTTTGGGTCTACGAGACTGTTGATTGTTTGTTCGCCAAGTTTCATGGATTCTAGTATTTAGGTTCGCTGTTTTCAGCGTAGGGAGAAATGGTTTCTGAAAACTCAATCGAAGTATATGATTTCGAGTTGGATGATTTCGGTTGTAGGAAATAGAGATTTCAATGAGCAAAAGAATGGTGATTTCAGTTTGTTGAACAGTGAAGCAAAGAGGAGGCTTTATGGAGGAAACCTTCGGCTAAGAAACACAGGAGGAGTGACGGAAATTCTTTGATCGGGGAAGATGATACTGATTGGTGCAGATCTGGGGTCAAACAACCACGAGTGTGGGCTAACGTGAAAAACAAGGTGAAGCCCAAATTTGGAAGTAAACTTTAAATAGTATAAAAGCTTGCTGATTATATGTTTGTGAATGGAGGAAGAAGCAATTAGGCATGGCTTAATTTTGGTTATCACATGATTAAGGTTGTTGACAATCTGAAATTGAAGGGTAGTAGTCGGATATTGAAGGAGAATGAAGTTACTGCAGTTGAAGTAGGATTTTGGTCGTGGTTGCAACTTCAGGGGACTGGATTTTTTTGAAGGGTGAAATTTGAATCTAAATGTGCTACTATAGTGGAACTGCATGGTAGGTTGACATGAATGTTATGGACGATGATGTTACTACCCTTTGTTCGGAAGGATGTATTCGGATTTGGGTTTTCACAGAGGGGGCTTGAGCCACGTAAAAGGGGTATGGTCGAATAAAGTAAAAAAATAATAATTATTTAGTTAATGACCATATTGTGTATTCAAACTTCTAAAATACATATCTTCGTCATACATTATCAGAATTCAATGAAACAAGATCTGTTGGGATTGTAGGGACGGACACTACCCAATGGAACTGGCTGGAAGTCCATCGGAGCTCGTTACAATTTATAGCAAAATAAATTGTCCGTCTGAATCAAGCGATTGTTATCGTTATTAACGATGATCTTCCAATGTGAGTGAAACTCATTAACTCTATCAGTTCATATTTTTATAACGTATTTTTAGAACTGATAAATGATGATTGATTGCTGTGTGTTGACTGTTTGGTTGAATTGCTTATGTATTGGTTGAAATTATAGATAACGGTATGTATATATATATAAATCGTTAATCAAATATTGATTGTGTTTAGTAGAATATTTCATATAAATGAAATCGATGTTAATTATATTGTTTAACATCTACGATGCAGGGAAACAGGTTGGAGGGACCCAACTGGGTTCCTCAAATATATATATAAAATAGTGTTTGGTTTCATATATTGTGATATATAATCTGTTGTTGATTATGTGTGTTTGAATGATATCGATCATTGTGATTTGGTATTTTATATACTACAAGAAATACTGGGATGTAAAAAGGGGATTTTCAAAGTATATTTTGAAAATAAATTATTAATATAAAATCGATGGATTTTATGTATAAAAGAAAAAGGATTTTTTTAAAAGGGAATAATTATAAAATCAAAGAGTTAGAAAGGAAATATTTGTAAAAGAAATAAAAGGAAATTATCTGTAAAACAAATAGAAAGAGAAATATTTGTAAAACAATTTACAAATAGAAATAAAAAGGGAGTATTTTTAAAACATGTACAAATAAATTAAATAGAAATATTTATTAAGAAAATAAATAAAATTATAAAAGAAAATATTTATTTAGGAAATAAATAGAATTATCAAAAGAGAATTATTTGATAAATAAATAGAATTGTATAAAAAGAGAATTTTACACTATGCATGTTTAGACCCGTGCTTCACACACGGGTATAACAGGACATGAATTTAAAGTGAATATTTAAGAGAAAACTATTTTAACAGATAAAGTAAAAAGATTAATTTATAAATAAGGTTTTATAAATTAAGTAAAATATTTATCTTGGATAAATAGAATATGTAACTCACGACTGATATAGAGAAGTAAGAATCGATTTCGACATCGATATTTGAAACTGAATATGGATGTAGAATTAATCAAAGGAGTTAATCAAAATGTGTTAATCAAAATGAGTTAGAGGAGTTAATCGAATTATAGTTAATCGATTAGAGTTAGAATTAATCGATTAGAGTTAATTGATTAGAGTTAACCAGTTAGAGTTAACCAATTAGAGTTAATTGATCAGAGTTAATCAGTTAAAGTTAATCAGTTAGAGTTAATCAGTTAGAGTAAATCAGTTAGAGTTAATCAGTTAGAGTTAATCAGTTAAAGTTAATCAGTTAGAGTTAATCGATTGAGTTAATCGATTGAGTTAATTAAATAGAGTTATTCTAATATTAGTTACTCGAATAGAGTTAAAAGGAGTTATCGAATATTAGTTATTCGAATAGAGTTAAAAGGAGTTATCGAATATTAGTTTATTCGAAAGGAGTTAATCAAATATAGTTATCGAAGAAAGGAGTTATCGAATATTAGTTTATTCGAAAGGAGTTAATCGAATATAGTTATTCAAAGAAAGGAGTTATCGAACATTAGTTTATTCGAAAGAAGTTAATCGAATATAGTTATTCGAAGAAAGGAGTAATCGAATATAGTTTATTCAAATTGATTTATCGAATATAAGTTATTCGAAGAGAACAGTTATCGAGTATTAGTTATTTGAAGAGAGTAATCGAATATAAGTTATTCAAAGTGAGATAATCAAATATTAGTTATTCGAAGAGAGTTAGTCGTCGAGTTCGATTATATCGAATTCGAGAAAGTACTTATACTTTCTGGTGTTTAAATCAAGATTTATTTATTTATATATTAGCTGTTTATTTATTTATTCAAATTAAAGAATAAAAGTTATATTTCAAGTTAGATATTTCGAAAGTAGGGATTATAACGTTATCGTTATAACTAATGTTTTTATAAAAAGAAGTGGATTCGTAAATAAAAATCCGTGAGGTTCGCAAGGAAGTTGTTAAAGGTTTAAAAAGATAAACTTTGTCTATTCTAAAGTTAAAACGTTGTTCAGTTAAGGTCTGAGAGGTAATTATACTCCAACTTGATTGACTTCCTTCTTAACTAAGGAATGGTTAAAGTTTGATAGTAAAGGTAGGTTAAGTGAATTAGTTAATAAGCGTAATGGTTTGTGTTGGCATAGTGATGTTTATTTAAACATCAGTTTAAATCAAATGAAGGAGTTTGGGAAATGTTTTCCAAATAAGAATCAGAAATGTTTTCTGATAATAGATAATAAGAAATGGGAATAAATATGGAAACATTTTTTAGTGATTAATAACGTATATTTTCTAAGTTTAGAAAATAAAGATTTACGAATATACGAAAACAAGAAATAAGGAAATGGATAAATAAGTGATAAATTAATTTAAAGGGATAAATGTTGAATGTTGATTGATCGATAAAATTTCCTTTTGAAAATAATATTGTTTTTTGCACATGAGTTTTCTTTTGATAGTTAAATCACAGACTATCAATATTTTGACCATTTTTCCGTCGTCAATACGAGGAGACCGGTTGGGTTATTATCCGGGAACCACTCCGTATGGGCGTTAGTGCTTCGAATCAAATAGATCAAAGACAAATTGAAGACAGCGTTATTCAAGGGCTATACTGTTTACTGAATAGTGCCTTAGGTTTGTCCAGTCCCAGGACAACCTGTATGGAAGAATGTTTGATAGAGTATATTTGGTGGATCACATGAGTTGATCATTTCAAATGTATTTATGTTGGTGGCGGAGGAATTAGTTTCTCTTGGCTTATACCCGTGGTATTCTTAGGGAAATCAATTTGTGGTTTCATGGGTATGATGATGTGGCATTCAAAGTAAATGAATGAGTAATCTGTTGAAAGATACGTTATGACCTCCAACCTCTTCAGTTGGGAAATGACAGAAATCGGGCAAGCAACATGGCTAAGTGGGCCGCAACCAAGTATGGTATATTGTCACCATCCAGAGAATATTCATATTTGTTACTTCTTTCAATTCTGTATCTCCCGAGAATGGTTATGTTGGTTTACCAACTGTAAGGTGACAATATATTCGGTACACTCAAGCGAAATGAGTGTTCGGTCATGTGTGGTCGAGTTGCAAGATGTTCTTGTTGAACTCCAGTGTATCGCTTCTAGAGTACACTGAGCGGAAGGTGGATCCATACCTTGTCATAGTTGGAATCCATTTCCCAAATAGGAGCCCGCGGTTTTGATTGTATATTATATATGTTGAATGTTATATGCAAAAGTTTCTGCTAGATTTCTATTTACTTGATCTAGACATTATTATAATATCAGACAAGTATCATTTTAGAAATATTTTGGGTTATCATAAGGGAAAAGCCATCTGTGTTTATGTGTGGATCGGTCTTATGATTATTCTTTGTTTCAAAAGGATTTTGAAAGTTAAATCAAATGATTTGAGTTTACTCACACCAGTCACAGGATTGACACGGAGTTTATTTTGTTTTGTTTTCCCTAAACTCTTGGGTGCCCAATTTTGTACGGGCAGTCAAGTAGTCGAGATTTATAGATACTTGAAGAGCTGGAGCAGGAGGCTTCAGGATTATATAGCTATTTTTATTTCCGCTGTGTTGTAAGTGTTATACTCTAATAATGGTATTGTATACAGATACTGTTTTATTTCAAAGTTATGTTATGAAATATATTTATTCATTCTGCTGTGAGATTCGTGTTTACTCTGATGTTGTATGTTCTTCTTCTTCTTCTATTCTAAGTTTCTATCTTATCTGTTCTCACCCTCTAATTTCTTTCTGTATTTTCGATGTTTGGATACGGATTTCTATGAAACAAGAAAAGTTCGGAGCTGGTGAAATATGTATTTCTAACGGAAGGGAACAATCGAGACTTCGTCGTATACATTGTGAGTTATGGCTAAATCAAATTTTCGAATAGTCGCTATGGAATCGTTTATAAAGCACAATGATATATTTAATTATAATTAAATATTGGTATTGAATTTGGACACCTTTGAGACATGGTTATAATTTTATTTTTAGAATTTTACTGTAAACTTTAATTAATTAAATACGTAACTTTTTATTTGGAGTATTTTGCAACCTATACCAATATTACAGAGTTTCACAATATGAGTTAACCTACCGATTTTTTTTTTCGAATCAGGGTAAATTTCTCGGCACAAAAGTATTTTTATTTTTGTTGTTGGCCGTCCGAATGAGAACAAAACTTCATATAGAAGGATCACCAAAAATGTTATAACTTAAAATATCCATCCCTTAACCTAATTTCTCCAATCAAAAACAAAGCCACGTATCTCTTCTTCTCAACCGCACAGAATTTCATCTCCTCAAAGAAAATTCGTGCCCTCCAAATATCCTCACAAGTCAAAGAAAAACTCTATATAATCACCCATAAAATCCTTCTACCTAAGATCATTTTCCTCTCATCAAAATTGTAGCCTCCATGAGCGAAACATCTCAGCAAAAAAACGATCCAAGAAATTAATCAAAACGATTCGAATTAATTTTTATAAATCACATAAAGTATATATTGGGATTCAGCAAACGAAGAGCTTCGCTTTTACATACGATTTGTTGGTTTCGAACATGGTACAGTTCGATGTCGTGCTTTCACCGTGAGCTTAGGGTTTAGAAATTTGACAAAGGGGGGCATCAATTTGAGTGTGGGATGTTGTTTTTAGGTCCATGAGATTGTTGAATTTTTGTTAGCCAAGTTTCATGGATTCTGGTGACATTTGGGTTCGCTGTTTTCAACGTAGGGCGAAATGGTTTCTGAAAACTCGATCGAAGTATATGATTTTGAGTTGGATGATTTCGGTTCTACGAAATAGAGATTTTGATGAGCAAAAGAACGGTGATTTCAGTTTGTTGAACGGTGAAGCAAATAGGAGGCTTTATGGAGGAAACCGTCGGCTATGAAACACAGGAGGAGTGTTGATCGGGGAAGATGATACTGATTGGTATAGATCTGGGGTTAAACAACCACGAGTGTGGGCCGACGTGAAAAACAAGGTGAAGCCCAAATTTGGATGTAAACTTTAAACAGTATAAAGGCTTGCTGATTATATGTTTGTGAATGGAGGAAGAAGCAATTAGGCATGGCTTAATTTTGGTTATCACATGATTAAGGTTGTTGACATTCTGAAATTGAAGGGTAGTAGTTGAATATTGGAGGAGAATGAAGTTACTACAGTTGAAGTAGGATTTTGGTCGTGGTTGCAACTTTAAGGGACTGGATTTTTTGAAGGGTGAAATCTGAATCTAAGTGTGCTACTATAGTGGAGTTGCACGGTAGGTTGACAGGAATGTTATGGACGATGATGTTACTACTCTTTGTTTGAAAGGGTGTATTCGAATTTGGGTTTTCACAGAGGGGGGATGAGCCGCGTAAAAGGGGTAAGGTCGAATAAAGTAAAAACCAATAAATTAATTATTTAGTTAATGAACATGTTGTGTATTAAAACTTCTAAAATACATATTTTCGTTATACATTATCAGAATTTAACGAAACAAGATCCATTGGGATCGTAGGGACAGACACTACCCAATGGAACCGACTGGAAGTCCATCGGAGCTTGTTACAATTTATAGCAAAATAAATTGTCCGTCTGAATCAAGTGATGGTTATCATTATTAACGATGACTGCCAATGTGAGTGAAACTCACTAACTCTATCAGTTCATATTTTTATAACGTATTTTTTGTTGAATCAAGGAATTCATGGCGTTTTGATTAATGACAAGGAGAAGTTCAAGATCGACAAAAAGAAGAGATTCAATGGTATTGAAAGATAGAGGTTGAATATTTAGTGACTTAGTTGTGTTAAAATTGTTAAAATCTATCCTCAAATAATCATATACCTCAGTAGTTTGAATATATATATATATATATATATATATATATATATATATATATATATTCAAACTATGAATGCACATTCATTGTGCATAATGTCAGAAACCAGTCGACCGGTTTCAAATTATACGGTCGACCGTTTTTGGGAAGAAATACAAAATGAACGTGCATACATGTATATAACATATATATATATATATATATTCTAATAACAGTCTACTGGTATTTTTTACCTGTCGAATGGTCTACAAACTGAAAATAACTCTTTGTACGGACATCTTCATTTATCAATGGTTGCTTCCTTTTCTTTTCATCAAAAATCATTTCTATTCAATACTTCTCTTCACCAATAATTGCAACTCCTTATCCTCTATAAATACAACATGAAATCTTCAATTTAATTTAACTAATTCTTTCTATCTATTCTATCTATTGCTGATTTCATTTTTTATCATTCAAAGCACTCAAAAGCTCATAATCTTCTTATATCGTTGTTGAATCCTAGAATCTACATATTATTCTTTTGATTCAAACACGATATCATCTTCCATATCTTCACGAATTCAAATTCTATTTGAGGATAAGATTATAGGAAGGTTGTACAAGAATTGACAAATTCGTGTTATTAAGAACACACATTGTCAAATTACAAGTATACTCATCTTGTGTGAAGTCCTCATTGTTCTGAGAGGAAAAGTTGTGAAGTCCTCGTGTGTAAGAGGCGTGAAATAGTAACAACAAGGAATTTCACTCGATCCGAATCAGTCGCTAAACCGACCCAGACCGTTCGAAACGCCTGATTGTTTTGAGAGCACGACACAATAGAACGCAGACGGAAGAACATTTCATTGTATATTACAACAATTCCATCAGAATACAAGAATATACAGAGTATAAATGAATAAATTACATTCAACAAATATCAGAGATTTTAAATTACACTGCAGCGGAGAAACAATATAAAACACAACTGAAAATAATACACGGATACAGAGCTTTCCGAGCATCGTTCCAGCTGTAAATCAGGATCCTGCGAATATAAATCTGCAAAACCAAAACTACTAGCTGCCCGTGTCGAAAATAAGGGCACCTAGAGTTTAGGTTAAAACAATAAACTCCAGGTCAGTCATGTGACTGGTGTGAGAACTAAAACAGTTATTTAAAACTTTACTTTAAATCAGATATATCAAGGGACCACGCCGTATAACACGGAACGGGTTTCCTCCCAAGAATACCAGTGCATATAACAAAATAGCGCAATGCTTTTTGAAAAAATGAAGCTATTATAAGACCCAGGTCCTATCACACAATGCAACGCAAGCCGGGGGACAGGGTTTTCCCTTATAATAGCCAAACATGCTTAGTACGTTTAAAACAAATCATTTGATACTATTATAAGTGTATAGTGTATAAAACAACTTCAAATCATAAGTATCAATCATAAACGGCATGGTTACCATATATCATGTCGCCAATACTAGGCTCTACAAACAAAACCGCAAAGTCAACGTATTTGGAAATTGGATTTCCGTCTGTTAACCGAGGCAAAAGATAGTCCTCTACCGATTCGAGACAATCTAGCCTACCATGTCTCAGGATCAGAGATTTCGAGTGACCCTTGGATCGTCAGGGCCGGTCCACCGTTATGGATTAAAATGCCTGAACACTACGTTTCCCCGCCCTTTGGGGCGCAAATGAGCCAACAAATGAATCCATCGGACCCGGATCGTCCGATCAAACCGAGGCGCCTTGCAACAGCAACAACCACATAAGTCAAACTCGTCAGGGCATGTAAAACCACTGACGCCACTTTTTAGCTAGAAAGAAACGCATGCCCTCCCTGAGGTCCGTCTCTCGTTTTTGGTTCACAACCGGGGTGTGAGGCTCGCGAATTCAAATTACACAAAGGTATGCCACACAGGCCGTGCTTTGATCATCCACCACAAGACTCTGCTTTTCAACAGAAGCCTTGATCATATTGCCACACAGGCAATTCACTCCATGCGTTTGATATCCATCGATATACAACCCCTGAGCTCGTACGTCTCAGAGAAGGGCGTTAAGCAAGAGAATAAATTCTCCGCCGCCAAATAGATATATATTTAATAGAAATCAATCACACAGACTAAAATCCAATGTCAGACACACAGTCCATTTACAAGTTCGTTCCGGGTCTGAACGAAACCGGAGGCACCTAGTACCCCGCACATCCATCGATCTCCAAGTACGTCTGGACGATCACCAACTGTTTCCATCTTCTTGGGTGTACGACCCAATTAAGATCATCAGTATTTATCCAAACGACGTGAAGACCTCCGGTCTTCAACCACCGTCTTCACCTTCGACTTATCGTCGTATCAGTTATTCAGAATGGGATAAACCCGGTCTTTCTGAATAACTCGCGTATATAATAAATACGTGTTACACAAACACAACATACGCTTCATTCCAATTTAGAATATTCTTTTATTCAAATATTCTTATATTTGGGAAAGGTTCCCATTAATTTTATCAAGGATAAATTCTTTAAATTTATTCTTTAATCTCCTTTTTGAATATCAATTCAAACTAGTCGGGATTAGCGAACCACACCGAAGTAATCATTTATTTTATTTCCCAATCCCAACCTATTCATCCCATGAAGTAAAACTGGTCATACCTCATATCTAACACCAAGGTGTTATCGGTAAATTCAATTACCATTTCACGTTCAAATCTAATTAAAGATTTAACTATCGCCTGGAGTAAAATTGGCGATACTCCATTCTCGATCTTTTCAATCTAATTAAAGATTCATTAAAACTTCACTTAGTTTTAATCTTTAACCGGGTTAAAGAATCAGTGTCATTTAAAAACACGGTTCACGATAAACCCCAAACTCACATTCCATTAATTATCGGGTTAAAGAACAAGTGTTATTTAAAACACTGTTCATGATAAACCCAAAAATCAATACCAATTCAATTTCAATTAAATATAATTTAATTGGTACACTTCATTAAATCTAAATAAAAAGATTTAATCTTTTTCTCAACTGGGTTTAAGAACAGTGTTAATAAAGACACCATTCACAACAAACCCAAATCACATTTGATATTAAATACATGGCCTTGAATAGAAAATATACCGGCTTATATTCAATATCAAATTCTACGACCAACAAATATCATATTGGAAATAACGATATAAATATATCTTTCAAATTTCCATAACAATATCTGTGTAATCACGAAATCCAACGTCGAAATATTCCGAAGACAATTTCGATTCAAATCCATTCCAATATAATTATTGGAAATTCTGGTTATTTTCAAAACCATTTCAAATCCCGTTTATTTATTTAAAAATAAATAGAATTATCATCCTAGTTCAAAACTAGTTCATCTCGATAAAAATCTATTTTTATCTTTTAAAATTTGGATTTTTTCATCCCAATTCTTCCCAAATCATTTCTTATGATTTTACACAAATTATTACTATTTTTAATAATTTTATCAAGGCACGTATAGTCGATTTCCACCAATGGCCATCGAACTGCACTTACAACGACCTTTTTCAAATTTGATTTGGACATAATTCCAAATCCAACCGTTAGATTTCTAATTTCTCACATTCGTTAGAAAGCTCTTTTCGATACGAACTCAACGGTTCCGGTTTTAGGATAATCTGACGGTCGGATCTCCCGTAATATCCGTTCGAAGTCAATGGTCGAAATTCGCGAACTGTCGCGGCGCGGCGCGTTCTATTCAGGCCATTATATTATATATATATAATATATATAATATATACTTCGTCGATTTACCTTTAAAACGTATTATATAAATCGTTTTAAGTTCGTTTTCAAAACGATTTCAACTTCTTTTCAAATTCAAATCAAAATTGAATTTTTCCTTATAAATTCGATTTAAATTCATTTCAAATTGATTTCAATTCAAATTGATTTCTAATTCAATTTCAGTTCATTTTCAATTCAATTCAATTTCAATTCGAATTCATTTCTATTCAGTTTCAATTCGAATTCTTTTATATTCAATTTCAATTCGAATTCTTTTCTATTCAATTTAATTCGAATTTCAATTCTTTTTAAAATATCAGATTTTGAAATCACTTTCGATATTCATTATAAAATGAATAAAATCGATATAAATATCGTTCTCGTCAAAATGGCGTCAATCTAATCAACACGGCTTTATATATTTCTATTTTCAAGTATTCTATTTCAAGTATTTCTTTTTCAAATATTCTATTTCAAATATTTCTTTTTCAAATATTTCTGTTTCAAAACTGGAATGAGGCCCAATCAATTACTATATAATGTTAATTATATGGATTTTCTACAACACATGTACACAATAACAACGATGAATAATCAACCATCATCCAAAGTGCATTCTACACTGTATAAGCATCAAATATAAATATTCAACGCTTATAGCAGCCTATCAATCAATCGATCGACATACAATTAATTATTGGGATTAGTGTACGTCAAATATCATCCCAATACCCGTGTGGGGTTTCAAACAATCAAACACAGATTTTATTTGTGCAGTTGGGCGATGTGTAAAATTTATCGTCCCAATCAATATCAGTCAAATGTGTGTATATAAACAAATCGTCCGATCTGTTTATTTTTATTTCATTTCATATACACGTTAAAAATTCTATTTTTAACTATAAAATATTTTCCACTATAAAGTATTTTATTTCAACTATATAAATGTTTTATTTCATTTCACATCACATCACACAATCAATTATACATCAAAATCAAACAAACAAGCATACAAGCCGTCCATGGTCTGTGGACGACGGGTGTCGGGTGCTACTAAACACCATCTGCATCCTAGTATATATTTCAACTAGAAAAACAAAATTAAAAGGTGAGAAGTTCTCACCAAAGCTATCCCAACTCCACGACACTTCAAATGTAGAAGTCTTCGCCGTTCTCGCCTTTTGTCACTTTCTCTACATATGTAAAAATCAAATTTTTACTTTGCTATTCTATATATAAAAATCGAATTTTTACTTTGCTATTCAATATATAAAAATCGAATTTTTACTTCGCTATTCAATATATAAAAATCGAGTTTTTACTTTGCTATTCAATATCTAAAAATCGAATTTTTACTTTGCTATTCAATATATAAAAATCGAATTTTTACTTTGCTATTCAATATATAAAAATCGAATTTTTACTTTGCTATTCAATATATAAAAATCGAATTTTTTACTTTGCTATTCAATATATAAAAATCGATTTTTTACTTCGCTATTCAATATATAAAAATCGAATTTTTACTTTGCTATTCAATATATAAAAATCTTCTCTAAGTTAAAAACCAACTCTTTTAAATAAACAAAAATTCATATTTTTAATTAAACAAGAATCACATTTATATATATATATATATAAGAATAAAAATATATATAAAAACTCACTTCATTGATTGCTTCAGCGGAGGGTTGGCGGTTTGTTGTCGAACTGAGAAGGGGAAAAGAGGAGAGGGGCGTCCGGGCGAGGAGCACTGGAAGGAGGGGGGCACTACAGGCTTTTGCGTCGGAGGGTGGTGGCCTTCGGGCGGCGGTTCAGGCAGGAGGAGGGTTTAAGGGGGGTGCGGTGGCTTCCGTGGCGGGTTAGGGCTTCTGGGCGTTGGCGACTTGGCCAGGGAGGCGCGGGGTTCGAGCGACAGAGGAGAGGAGGGGGATCAAGAGGGGGTGCGAGGCTCGGTTGTCCACCGAATGCGACGCGTCGGGCCTGGGGTGGGCGACGAAGAGATTCCGTCGTTCCCCCTTTTCTTCTCTTTTTTTTTCTTTGGTTCTGAACGGGGAAGAGAGGAATTGAGGGGGGGGGGGTTATAGGTAAATATTTTTATTTAATTTATTTTAAATTTTCACCCAAAAGCCAACACTTTTATCCGAACTCAAAATCGAACCCACCGCCTATCGTCCATAGCTAATTACCCCCATTCCGAACATAATGGGATATGTATCGTAAGCTGATTCGATCATTTCGATCAGTTTTCGCCAAAATCAACACATAACTCTATATATTGAGTTTGATCGCACATTTTAATTTACTGGGGTCACATACTAACTCGAAAATTTCCAGAAAAATATTTTCTAGCTTCGTATTGACGATACGGTCCTAACAAATCTAGTTTCGCCGAATTCCGAGACCGTTTGAAAAATGGCCAATTTCCAGTTGATTAAAATCAACTGAAACTGGTCAAACGCATTTTCCTTTGCCACGCTCACATATTGATTCAAAAAATTATGAAATTTGGAATCTACCAATAACTTGAAATCACGGATCCAACAAAAGTGGTTTCGTCGAATTCCGAGGTCGTTTGCAAAATTCCCATTTTTAAGGGACTGAATTTCATAACGACTATTCAGAATTTTCAACTGGACATATCTTTTGATTCCCGCTATGAAATTTCAATCTTTTAGATTCGTTGGAAAGATATTCTCAAATAGATTCTAATATTTTTGGTTTCACTAAAATCCGGTTTATTTTTCACCCGGTACATTCATTTGAATTTTGAAATCGAATTATTGAACTACCGCGCTATTTTCAATTCCTTTTAAATAAATATTTATATTCCAACGTCAAGCAATATATATATATATACGTTCGAATTCTATTCAAAATAAATTTCTCATCATTATTATTTAATATAATTCGTTTTATATAATCAAAATTCACTAAAATTGCAAAAATAAAAATTTTAAACTGGCCCAGATTTCCGGGTTATTACAGAAATCCCGTTCGGCTGCTCGGGTGTTGTGAACCTGTTCCTACGGGTTAAGCGAGGTAGTTGTTTAGTGAAAATCTAGAGAGAGGTCTGGGACTGGACGTAGGACGGTGCTCCGAACCAGTATAAAAATCCCTGGTGTGATTTTCCTTTTACTGCATCTTTGATTTTATTTTTCTGTGATTAGCTATTACTTTATACGTGGAATATTGTTTGTCATATTACACGATCCTTGTGAGTGTATTATACTTGACAAGTACGCACACACATTTTCAATTGGTATCAGAGCACGGTCATCATATAACCGTAACACAGTTATTTGATATATTCTTGTAATATGGCAAATAACGCAAGTTCTAGCACTAACACCACTTACACTGAAGGTCAATCGACACAAAGACCTCCTTTCTTTAATGGTCTTAACTATAGTTATTGGGCAACTCGTATAGCTTTGTACATGCAATCAACTAGCTATGACGCTTGGAAAGCTACTCAGAAAGAAATAGTAAATCCAACGACTGAGTATGCAGAATGGACGGCTGCTGAGAAAACCGCAGCAGCTGTAAATGCATAAGCAATCAATATGTTGTTTTGTGCATTAGATCAAAACGAATATAACCGTGTTAGTATCTGTACCACTGCATATCAAATTTGGCAAACACTAAAAACCACTCATGAAGGTACTAACAAGGTTAAACAAACAAAAATAGCTTTGTTGAAAAGTCAATTTCAAAATTTCAAAATGAAGCCAAATGAAACTATCAATGAGATGTATTCACGGTTTCAAACCATTCATCATGCACTTATCGGATTAGGGCAAAAATATTCGGATTTTGATGTAGTTTCAACAGTCCTACATTCTTTGACTAATGAATGGGAAGGAAAAGTATTAGCAATAGAAGAAGCTAATGATCTTTCCACGATGAAGCCAGATGAATTGATAGGAAATCTTATGTCCTATGAAGCTAACTTGCAGGCTAGAAAAGAACTAAAAGAAAAAAAAAAGAAAAATGTACCTTTTCATGGTGAAAAGGATGAAGACATCTCAGATTCCTAAGATGAAGATCTAGCATTCATTGCAAAAGGATTCAAGAAATTCTTAAAGCAACGAAAAGCTAGTCGTTACAACAGAAAGAAGTTCAGATCAAATAAACCATCATCATCAAATGTAGAATGCTTCAACTATCACAAGAAGGGACACATGCATAAGGATTGTCCGGAGCAAAAGAAGAAGACATAAAATGAAAAATTCAAACACAAGAAGGACAAGTCAAAGAAACGAGCATTCTCAGTGACATGGGATGATTCAGACTTATCTTCATTTGATAGTGAAAGCGACTCAGGCAATGAACAAGCTAATGTATGTTTCATAGCGACAGCAGATGAGGTACAAATTCCTTCTTTTGAATAAGTTCTTGATATAAATGCCGAATTAATATTTAAATTTAAAGATATGAAAGGATAATGCAAACAAGCTCAAGCAGATTTAAGTAGAGCAGAGTTTGAACGAGATATGTTAAAAGACGAGAAGAAAATATTAGAGGAAGAACTTGAAAAAGCTCAAGAATCATCATCTAATATTAATTCTCAACTATCTCTTTTGAGTCAAGAAATAAAAACTCAAAAAGAGAAAAATAATGCTCTTACTACTGAAAATCATGAGCTTAAGAGAAAAGTCAAAATTCTAGACCTAGAAAAAGCTAGTTTACAAACTAAGTTAGACGACATCACTCAAAATGTTTCTAACTTCAACAAAGGTCGAGAAAATTTGACAAAAGTTATTGAAAATTCACAATTTGCTACGAATAAACAAGGTTTGGGATATAAGAAACAAGATATCAAGAAACATCTTGGCAATAAAAGAAAAAGAAAAAATAAAAAAGTACAAGAAACTGAAGCAAAAAAAATATTAATTTATTATATTCCAAACCGAAACTGGTTGTGAAATTTCAAAAGAAAAATATCAAGACTATCAAAATATGGGTTCCTAAAACAAATAACAGTTTGATTAGGAACAAATACATTCAGAATTTTCTGAATATTGTGCATCGTAATTCAAATTATTTATATAAAGGGGATACCGGACCCGTATGTGTTTGGACTCCTAAGACCAAACTCTTAGGACCCTATAAAAAGGTAGGTACCATGAACTTAATTCTATTTTTTGCAGGTCACACTTAAGAAAAGAGGAAAGTGGATACTAGACGGTGGTTGCTCAAAGCATATGACTGGAGACAAGAGCTTATTAACAAATATCACTTATTCAAATGGTGGCTCCGTCACTTTTGGAGATAATTCAAAGGGCTATATCATCGGCAAAGGCGATGTGAGCAATTGCGGTGCATCTAACTTACCTCTTATTACTAATGTCATGCTAGATAGAAACTTGAGACATAATTTACTTAGTATCAGTCAACTATGTGACAAGGGTCTTACCATTTCTTTTTCGGATAATAAATGTAGTATTTTAGATAAAGATCGAAATCTAGTTTTTGAAGGTTATAGAGATAGAAATATCTATATTCTGAATATGAACATCAATCATAATTCAGATATGTGTCTTATAGCAAATGATAATGATCCATGGCTATGACACAAATGTTTCTGTCACATAAACTTCAGAACTATCGACAAGCTAGCCAAAAATGATCTAGTTTGAGGACTACCCAAAACAAGCTTTACGGTTGATAATATTTGTGATGCATGTCAACTAGGAAAATTGACTAAATCGTCTTTCAAATCCAACAAAGTCATATCAACATTACAACCACTTGAGCTATTACATATGGATTTATTTGGACCAACACAGGTTCAGTCAATAAATCATAGTCGATATGTGTTTGTAATTGTTGATGATTACTCTCGTTATACATGGGTGATTTTCTTGAAAAACAAAAGTGACACTTTCAATCATTTCAAATCCTTCGTCAAAAGAATTCAAAAATCAAAAGGGCTTAAGGTTAAAAATATAAGAAGTGATCATTGCGGAGAGTTCAAAAATAATAAATTTGACCATTTTTGTATAAAGAAAGGTATAAATCATAATTTCTCATTTCCTAAAACTCCACAACAAAATGGAGTTGTAGAATGGAAAAATCGGACTTTACAAGAATGTGCAAGAACATTATTAAATGGATCCACTCTACCGAAACATTTTTGGGCAGAAGCTATTACAACTGCTTGTTATGTTTTGAATCGTGTATCCATGCGACCTCTCACAAATAATACATCTTATGAATTATTTAATCAGAGAAAGCCAAATATCTCATACTTCAAAGTTTTCGGTTCAAAATGCTTTATTTTAAATACGAAAGACCATCTTGGAAAATTTGATCCAAAATACGATGAAGGTATATTTGTCGGATATTTGGAACGAAGCAAGGTCTATCGTATATTTAATAAAAGAACTAAAACTATTGAAGAATCACTTCATGTCTCTTTTGATGAATTCTTTAAACCATCTCTTAATATATCAGATGACGAAGAAACTATAGTCACTGATAACTCTATCATCACAAATAATGACTCTGACTCAGAAATTATTGAAGATATTCCTCAACCTGTTGTGGTACCTTGTCCACCAAGATTTAGATATCCTCCGAGAATTCTAAGAAATCATCCGGTTCAAAATGTTATTGGAGAAGTAACATAAAAAATTAGAACAAGGAGTCAACTCAATCAAATGGGTCATGTCGCGTTTCTTTCAAATATCGAACCTAAGAATCCGAAAGAAGCTGCTACTGGTGATTGCTGGATCATTGCCATGCAGGAAGAACTAAATCAGTTCGAGCGCAATGATGTATGGTAACTTGTTCCACGACCAACTGATCAATCAGTTATTGGTATGAAATGGGTCTATAAAAATAAGGTTGACGAAGAAGGAAATATAACTAGAAATAAAGCAAGATTAGTAGCACAAGGATACAATCAAGAAGAAGGTATTGATTATGAAGAAACTTTTGCGCCCTCGCTCGACTAGAAGCTATTCGAATCTTACTGTCCTTTGCTCGTCATCATAATTTTAAACTTTATCAAATGGATGTCAAAAGTGCATTTTTAAATGGGTTTATCAAAGAGAATGTACAGTCAAACAACCTCCCTTGTTCATACATGAAAAACATCTTGATCATGTATATAAACTTAAGAAAGCTTTATACAGATTGAAACAAGCACCTCGTGCTTGGTATGAGCGTTTACGAAGCTATCTTATTGATTCTAGATTTCAAATTGGTAAAGTCGATCAAACTTCGTTTATCAAACATTCTCGAAAAGATATATTAGTTATCCAGATATATGTGGACGACATTATTTTTGGATCAACAAACGATAAACTCTGCAAAGAGTTTGAGAATATTATGACCAAAGAATTTGAAATGTCTCATATAAGAGAACTATCGTATTTTCTTGGTCTTCAAATCAAACAGCTTTCTAACAGTATTTTTATTAATCAAGAAAAATATTATGGAGATCTAGTCAAATGCTTTGGTTTAGAAAATATATCTAGTAAACCAACTCCTACGAGTACGACTACACATCTTGAAAAAGATGAACATGGTACGAATGTTGACCAGAAGTTATATCGAAGCATGATTGGCTCTCTCCTTTATCTTACCGCAGGTCGTCCTGATATTATGATGAGTGTTTTTTGTGTGCAATGTTTCAAGCTAATCCTAAAGAATTACATTTACGAGCTGTAAAACGTATAATACGATATCTTAATAAAACCAAAGATTTTGGTCTTTTCTACCCAAAAGATTGTCCATTCGAATCAGTGTCATATAGTGATGCTAATTTTGGCGGCTCCCGTACGGATAGAAAGAGTAAAAGTGGTACGTGCCATTTTATTGGAAAATCACTTGTCTCTTGGTTTAGTAAGAAACAAAATTGCATTTCACTCTCGACATGTGAAGCTGAGTATATATCGGCAGCTCTAGCTTGTACTCAAGTACTATATATGCAACAAACACTTCGAGATTTTGATATTCATTTATCAAACTCCATCATATACTGTGATAACACAAGTGCGATTAACTTATCAAAAAACTCAGTCAACCATTCCCAAACAAAGCACATTGATATTCAACATCATTTCTTAAGAGATAATATTGAAAAACGAACAATATGTCTCGAATATATCCAGACTGAACATCAACTAGCGGACATTTTTACTAAGCCTCTACTTGAATCAAGTTTTATTTATTTGCATAGAGAGCTTGACTTGATTTCTAGAACTGAACTCGATGTATAAATACACATATACACTGTTAAGTTCTCTTCTGAACGGTGCTTACATTCTTTTATAACTTAGCTATTTAGTAGCTTTTGCTATTATCAGCAAACAATTATGAGCTTTACAATTTTTAATGGTTTATATTCTCTGAGTGTTTTATAACCATTGCTTCTTATTTACTAAATCCTATATATATATATATATGTGTGTGTGTGTTCCTTTCTTATTTTTTTCTGCATCTTCATCTTTGAGTCTTTTGTAACATCTGTAAACAAGTTCATATATTATTCAAAATGGCACACATTTGCGACGAATGTGCACAAAGATCACATATCTCGGTCACTTGTTCCGAACCGGAGGAATACTACTCTCCGGAGACACCTAAAAGTAGACCAGAATGTTCGCATACCCCCAGATATACACCAAAGTCTAAACGTGCTAAGAAATCATTGTTTTGCTCCCGACGGACTAGAGAAAAGATAAGTGGGATTCACCATTACCGGAAACATCAGATAGATCTCCAGCGTCAACTTCATTACGAACAAAAACTTACGTCCGACAGGTTGACTCTCTTAGAACGCATGGCGTCATTTTTCTATAGCACGGATAAACAAGGCGTTCATGAACCAATGCCAGATGCTCCATCTTCATCTAGGAGTCCTAACTCCTGGGATCGTAACTACATGCGAAATGAAGGGGCAAAGGATACTTGGTCGCCATGGACACCAAGAGTTACCGATATTAAAGAAATATCCGAAGACAAGTCATCCACCTCCCATTAATTTCATATCGTTTTTACTTTTGTTTGGAAAATATGTTTCTATTTTAAGTTTTATTTTTGTCTTTGTTTTCATGTAACTTAGTTTAAATCCTTGTTGTTTAGAAATAAATTCAATTCGTACGTTGATACAGAGCTTCGTATAAATTCAGAGAACCAGAAAAACAAATCTTAGTAAAACGGTCGACCGCTATATATTCACCAGTCGACCAGAAACGTCTCTGGAAAACTTGATTTTCATGCTCCCGTCGACCGATAAAAAGTTACCAGTCGACCGTTTAAGTCTTTGGAAAAATTTCTGCTTTTCCATGAACCAGTCGACCGGTGGTATTTCGACCAGTCGACTGGAAAACTCTGTGGAAATCAACTTTTCACTTACCAGTCGATTGATTAAAATCCAACAGTCGACTGGTAACGTAGTTTTCTATTTTTTAAAAAAAAATCCTCAATCATCACGTCGGTTTCCTATAACTCAACCATTCGTATTCCTTTTATTCCTCAAACTACCAAACCCTTTGAACACCATCAAAAACATCAATCACTCAAACTATCCTGGCTCCTCCTCAAAAGCGATTAAAGAAATCAAGTTCTACTCTACTCCAGCCTATTGATTCCAATATCAAACAATGGCTTATGGATCCTATTGCAGTAAAACGTTGGAATGCTATGAAAGATTACACCATTCACGAAGGTTCTTTCATAAATCTCTCTGATTTTATTCTTTACGATGTTGAAGAATTATCGGTCAAGGCTCGTATAAAATCACTCCTTACCTCTGATAAGAACAACATAGAAATCAATCATATTATGACTAAGCTGTTCTATGCCAATCTTAACCTGGAGAAATTCTCTGGAACCAATGTAAAAGTAGGAGGCATGTGGTCAACATGTTTTTATTTCAAAGGAACGAATGGCCATGGTTCTCGGTTCTCCTAATAGTGGAAGGGAATTTTCTTCAGAATTTTGTACTGTTCACACTCGTGATAAAGTTAGTCACCTTTTTATTGAGGATCACTAAACCAGTACAAAAGCGATTAACCTACGGCTTACTGCTCGAGTTTTACACCATACTATCACACAGTCCTTACCGCCAAGAATTGGTAATTTTGATGCCATCTATAAAGAGAATTTCAAGGCATTATATGCGATATATGGAGATATAGAGATTAACTGGATAAGCATGATTTTTGACAAAATTTTGCTTGTGAATGATCGCACATGACCACATATTTTTTACAATGAATATGTCATGAGGTTTTTACTCGGTTGTGGTCTCAAGTCTTACGAGTCTAAATCTCCAAGCCAAAGTGCATCGATAAAGCAACTAGAAAAAGAATGAAGCTTCCTGAACCTTGTGTGAATATCATTCCTTTCGAACAATATCAACACCATGGTTGCCAAGAAAGCACTTCGTCTAAGGCCTCCAAACCCAAACCAGAAGAGGTTAAACTCCTTCAACCATCCTCGTCAACTAAAGATTCACTTGAGAAATTGCATGGAATCAATTCCTTCTTGAAGTAAGACTTAAGCGTACCGACAACAAAATCGAACGTTTAGATACAAAGCTTGATAAACGATTTTCAAAACTTAAGTCTTTCTATGGTATTCTTTGGGATGCAATTTCATGTGCATCGTCAACCTCCTCTACGCACATACAAGACCCAGGCAAATGTCCTATGCCTCCTACTTTTACATGGTCATCTTCAGAGGAAGGCACAAGTTCTGAAGCAACTGTTGGACGTGGTCATAAGGAAACCAAGACTGAGGAAGAAGACATTCAAAACGAAGGAAACAAGGAAAAAGAAGGAAACAAAGAAATCGATTGGGATACAAGTGAATCCGATTCTCCACCTCAGTAGTTCTTTTCATCCATGTCTTTTGGTATGATATTTTATTTTAGCAAGACTTAACTCAACGCTTGTACATAAATAGTGCTATTTTTCATTTTGGGTTTGTACGTATTAACTCTTAGATACATGACTTGTTTGGATATGTCTTGTGTGTATTGTATGTTATAATCCTTGTGTATTTCACGCTAAAGTTATAGTATTTGTATGATATCTATTCCTTTTTGTCGATGACAAAGGGGGAGATTTTTTTACTAATAATATGTTTTGCAGATTCTTTTAAATATGTATTTCAGGGAGTATATATTAAGGGGGAGTTATAAACACTTTCACAGCTATGTTGTCATCAATCAAAAAGGGGGAGAATGTTGAAGAAAGGAATTCATGGCATTTTGATTAATGACAAGGAGAAGTTCAAGATCGACAAAAAGAAGAGATTCAATGGTATTGAAAGATAGAGGTTGATTTGATTATTTAGTGATTTAGTTGTGTTAAAATTGTTAAAATCTATCCTCAAATAATCATATACCTCAGTAGTTTGAATATATACATATATGTATATATATATATATATGTGAATGCACATTCATTGTGTATAATATCAGAAACCGGTCGACCAGTTTCTAATTATACGGTCGACCGTTTCTGGGCAGAAATGCACAATGAACGTGCATACATGTATATAACGTATATATATTCAAATACCAGTCTACTGGTATTTATTTTACCTGTCGACTGGTCTACGAACTGAAATCAACTCTTCGTACAGACATCTTCATTCATCAATGGTTGCTTCCCTTTCTTTTCATCAAAAATCATTTCTATTCAATACTTCTCTTCACCAATAATTGCAACTCCTTATCCTCTATAAATACAACATGAAATCTTCAATTTAATTTAACTAATTCTTTCTATCTATTCTATCAATTGCTGATTTCATTTTTGATCATTCAAAGCACTCAAAAGCTCATAATCTTCTTATATCGCTGTTGAATCCTAGAATCTACATATTATTCTTTTGATTCAAACACGATATCATCTTCCATATCTTCACGAATTCAAATTCTATTTGAGGATAATATTATAGGAAGGTTGTACAAGAATTGACAAATTCGTGTTATTAAGAACACACATTGTCAAATTACAAGTATACTCATCTTGTGTGAAGTCCTCGTTGTTGTGAGAGACAAAATTGTGAAGTTCTCGTATGTAAGAGGCATGAAATCCTGTTTGGTTGCTTGGATGTTGTGAACCTGTTCCTTCGGGTGAAGCGAGGTAGTTGTTTATTGAAAATCCAGAGAGAGGTCTGAGACTGGACGTAGGACGGTGCTCCGAACCAGTATAAAAATCCCTGGTGTGATTTTCCCTTTTACTGCATCTTCGATTTTATTGTTCTATGATTAGCTATTACTTTATACGTGGAATATTGTTTGTCATATTACATGATCCTTGTGAGTGTATTATACTTGACAAGTACACAGACACATTTTCATTTTTAGAACTAAAAAATGATGATTGATTGTTGTGTGTTGATTGTTTAATTGAATTGCTTATGTATTGGTTGAAATTATAGATAACGATTTATATATATATATATATATCGTTAATCAAATATTGATTCTGTTTAGCAGAATATTTCATATTGAAATGAAATCGATGTTAATTATATTGTTTAACATCTATGATGCAGGGAAACAGGTTGGAGGGACCCAACTGGGTTCCTCAAATATATATAAAACACTGTTTGGTTTCATATATTATGATATATGATGTGATATATAATCTGTTGTTGATTATGTGTGTTTGAATGATATCGATCATTGTGATTCAGTATTTTAAATAATATAAGAAATACTAGGATGTAAAAAGGGGATTTTCAAAGTATATTTTGAAAATAAATTATTTATATAAAATCAATGGATTTTATATATAAAAGAAAAATGATTTTTTTAAATGGAATAATTATAAAATCAGAGAGTTAGAAAGGAAATATTTGTAAAGAAATAAAAGGAAAATATTTGTAAAACAAATAGAAAGAGAAATATTTGTAAAATAATTTACAAATAGAAATAAAAAGGGAATATTTGTAAAACATTTACAAATAGATTAAATAGAAATATTTATTTAGAAAACAAATAATGTTATAAAATGAAATATTTATTTAGGAGATAAATAGAATTATCAAAAGAGAATTATTTGATAAATAAATAGAATTGTATAAAAAGAGAATTTTACACTAGGCAAGTTTAGACCTATGCTTCGCACAGGGGTATAATAGAATATGAATTTAAAGTGAATATTTAAGAGAAATCAGTTTTAACAGATAAAGTAAGAAGATTAATTTATAAATAAGGTTTAATAAATTAAGTAAAATATTTATCCTTGGATAAATAGAATATATAAGTCAGGACTTATATAGAGAAGTAAGAATCGATTTCAACATCGATATTTGAAACTGAATATGGACGTAGAGTTAATCAAAGCAGTTAATTAAAGGAGTTAATCAAAATGTGTTATCAAAATGAGTTAGAGGAGTTAATCGAATTATAGTTAATCGACTAGAGTTATAATTAATCGATTAGATTTTGAGTTAATTGATTAGAGTTAACCAGTTAGAGTTAATCAGTTAGATTTAATTGATTAGAGTTAATCAGTTAAAGTTAATCTGTTAGAGTTAATCAGTTAGAGTAAATCAGTTAGAGTTAATCAGTTAAAGTTAATCAGTTAAAGTTAATTAGTTAGAATAAATCAGTAAGAGTTAATCGATAGAGTTAATTAAATAGAGTTAATCTAATATTAGTTATTCGAATAAAGTTAAGAGGAGTTATCGAATATTAGTTATTCGAATAGAGGTTAAAAGGAGTTATCGAATATTAGTTTATTCTAAAGGAGTTAATCGAAGAAAGGAGTTATCGAATATTAGTTTATTCGAAAGGAGTTAATCTAATATAGTTATTTGAAGAAAGGAGTTATCGAATATTAGTTTATTCGAAAGGAGTTAATTGAATATAGTTATTCGAAGAAAGGAGTAATCTAATATAGTTTATTCAAATAGAATTATCGAATATAAGTTATTCGAAGAGAAGAGTTATCGAATATTAGTTATTCGAAGAAAGTAATCGAATATAAGTTATTCGTAGTGAGATAATCGAATATAAGTTATTCGATGTGAGATAATCGAATATTAGTTATTCGAAGAGAGTTAATCATCGAATTCGGGAAAGTACTTATACTTTCCGGTGTTTAAATCAAGATTTATATATTTATAAATTAGGGGTTTATTTATTTATTCAAATTAAAGAATAAAAGTTATATTTGAAGTTAGATATTTCGAAAGTAGGGATTATAACGTTATCGTTATAACCAATGTTTTTATAAAAGAAGTGGATTCGTAAATAGAAATCCGTGTGGATCGCAAGGAAGTTGTTAAAGGTTTAAAAACATAAACTTTGTCTATTCTGAAGTTAAAACATTGTTCAGTTAAGGTCTGAGAGGTAATTATACCCCAACTTGATTGACTTCCTTCTTAACTAAGGAATTTCTAAAGTTTGATAGTAAAGGTAGGTTAAGTGAATTTAATTAATGAGCGTAATGGTTTGTGTTGTCATTGCGATGTTTATTTAAACATCAGTTCAAATCAAATGAAGGAGTTTTGGAAATGTTTTCCAAATAAGAATAAAAAATGTTTTCTGATAATAGATAATAAGAAATGAGAATAAATATGGAAATGTTTTCCATTGATTAATAACGTATATTTTCGAAGTTTAGAAAATAAGGATTTACGAATATATGAAAACGGGAAATAAGGAAATGAATAAATAAATGATAAATTAATTTAAAGGGATAAATTTGAATGTTGATTGATCGATAAAATTTCCATTTGGAAATAATATTGTTGTTTACACACGAGTTTTCTTTTGATAGTTAAATCACAGACTATCAATGTTTTGACCATTTTTCCGTCGTCAATACGGAGAGACCGGTTGGGTTATTATCCGAGAACCACTCCGTATGGGCGTTAGCATTTCGAATCAAATAGATCGAAGACAAATTGAAGACGGAGTTATGCAAGGGCTATCCTGTTTACAGAATAGTGCCTTTGGTTTGTCCAGTCCCAGGACAACCGTATGGAAGAATGTTTGACAGAGTATATCTGGTGGATCACGTGAGTTGAATGTTTCAAGCGTATTTACGTTGGTGGCGGAGGAATTTATTTCTCTTAGCTTATACCCGTGGTATTTTTGGGGAAACCAATTTGTGGTTTGACGGGTATGACGATGTGGCATTCAAAGTAAATGAATGAGTAATCTGTTGAAAGATACATTATGACCTCCAGCCTCATCAAATTGGAAATGACAGAAATTGGGCTGGCAGCATGGGTAAGTGGGCCGCACCCAAGTAGGGTATATTGTCACCATCTAGAGAATATTCATATTTGTTACTTCTTTCAATTCTGTATCTCCCGGGAATGGTTATTTTGGTTTACCAACTGTAAGGTGACAATATATTCGATACACTCAAGCGAAATGAGTGGTCGGTCATGTGTGGCCGTGTTGCAAGATGTTCTTATTGAACTCCAGTGTATCGCTTCTAGAGTACGCTGAGCGGAAGCTGGATCCATACCTTGTCATAGTTGGAATCTATTCCCCAAATTAGAGCCCGTGGTTTTGATTGTATATTATATATGTAGAACGTTAGATGCAAGCGTTTCTGCTAGATTTATATTTACTTGATCTAGACATTATTATAATATCAGACAAGTATCGTTTTAGAAATATTTTGGGTTATCATAAGGTAAAAGCCATCCGTGTTTATGTGTGGATCGATCTTATGATTATCCTTTGTTTCAAATGGATTTTGAAAGTTAAATCAAATGATTTGAGTTTACTAACACTAGTCACATGACTGACCCGGATTTTATTTTGTTTTGTTTTTCCTAAACTCTTGGGTGCCCAATTTTGTACGGGCAGTAAAGTAGTCGGGATTTACAGATACTTGAAGAGCTGGAGCAGGAGGCTTCAGGATTATATAGCTATTGTTATTTCTTTTGTGTTATAAGTGTTATACTCTAATAATGGTATTGTATACAGATACTGTTTTATTTCAAAGTTATGTTATGAAATATATTTATTCGTTCCGCTGCGAGATTCGTGTTTACTTTGATGTCGTATGTTCTTCTTCCTCCTCTTCTTCTTATTCTATTCTAAGTTTCTATCTTATCTATTCTCATCGTCTAATTTCTTTCATTAACTACCGATATTTTCGATGTTTGGATAATCGACGTGGGATTTATGTCGATGACCAAAGTCGAAAATTTTCCGGGACGTTACATAAAGATACACAGAATTTTAGTTATAGCGAAGGCGAAACGTGAACCATATCATATAGCTCCATCTAAAAATTCACAGAGCTTGTAATGTCCGTTTTGTGGACCATTATCAAGGTTACACATATTTTCTTTATAACACCCTGATTAAAGTAACGGATTAAAGAATATTAAATTGTAAAAGTGAGAATTAAGGGAAATAGGTTATGCCATTGCGCTCGTCTCGGAATTCTGCTTGAGATAGAGTCCGAGTTTGCATGAATTGGACTCTGTATGAAGAAGTTATAGAGTACAGAAGATTTCATGTTTAAACAGAAAATGACATAATTAAATAATTAAAAAAAACAAAAAACAGTTCCAATTTTAAAAATCACGTAAATCAACTGGGAGGGAAAAATCCTGCCTGTACGGGTCGACTCCCCCCAAGGGGGTCGACATAGGTGTCAACCCCCCTACAGGGGTCGACCCCCTCGCCAAAATCCAAACAGTGACGATTTTCTGACTTGTTGCTGAGTCACTAGGGCATAGGTGGCAATTTCTGGATAACTCTATCTAGTCTGGACGGTTCTGAATGCTCCTAGTTGATCTAACGGCTCACATAATTCTAAACCTCTATAAAAGCAACCCTAATCCTCAACTCTAAATCACACAATCTCATTCCAAGGAGCAACTATGCTGTCCATGGTCAACCTAGCATAGCCACCTTTCTTCTCCAACTAGGAAGCAAACTAGAAAGCAAGTTAGAAGCTACGAATCAAATCTAATTTAGAGAATCAATAGTCTACATCAAGGGATTGCTTTTCGGTTTCAGAAAACATATCCCAAAAAAAAAAGATTTTTCTTTGTTTCTTACTCCTGTTATTATTTAGATGTGAACAATTAAAAGTTATAATTTGTAATAAAGTGAAAACTAGAGTTGTGCCTAAGTTGTGAGATTATGGTGTTGCTAATTCATGTCTATTCCTGTAACGATTCTATCATATATGCCTATGAGACTATTGTGTTTTATTGGACTTATTTGTTGTATGGTAAACCAATCGCGTATTATATAAATTTGGTGACTCTTTCATGTTATGTTACATGAAAGTTTTTAAGCTGAGTCATATATGCCAATTATGTTTAGATCTACATTCTCATATGTTTACATCTATTTTTGATCCAATTCAAATAAAAATTTACATTTACATGCCCAGTTGGATTTGTGTAATTCTATGTAAGTCCCCGTTCATATGCTTAAGATTCATGTTAATTGGATCTAAAAATGCAAGTTCATTGTTTTATGCCAAATTTATATGGCACATGTTTAGTTAAATCCTTATTATTTTATGATGTAGGAATGGTACATGCTCCTTTCTTTCCCCTTTTGTATATAAGTTAGGATAAGTTGCGAGCCTAACATTCTATGTAAATTTTGCGAACGTATAATGAGGGTAATGTTGGGAAAAACCTTGAATTTCAAATTATTGGCATAGTATGGCTCATAATCATAAAAATGATTAGTGGCATAAATTGGTATAATTTATATACCTAAAAATTATGAAAAAGATTTAGTGGGTAAATGGGGCATGACTTGAATGGCAATAATTGTGGATAATTTACATGTATATATAAAGGGTAAATATGTACATTAAGTAAAAGACGAATATGCCTAACCCGAGGTTAGATTGAGTTGAGGTGTAAGACTGCCCGGAACCGCCCGGTACATCCAGCAACCGTAACAATATAGATCTAATGTGAGAGGTTAGTGCATCAAGCCCAAAAGAACCCGAGGTTAGATTGAGTTACGGTGTAAGACTGCCCGGAACCGACTGGCACATCAAGCGACCGCAACAATACATATCTAATGTGAGTGGTTGGTGCTTTAATGAATGAATTAAAGCTAAGACAGGAATGGTAGGGTTAAGTTAATTAAGGCAACACTTAACCAATACAACATGTTAACTAAACTGATGGGTGGGGTTAGGTTAATTTGAGAACACATAACCATTTTAACATGTTGATTAGGAAACCCTAGTAACTGGGACCCATTTCAGCAGTAACCCACATAGATGTATCATGGTACCCTGAGCTAGGCAGGGTGGGGAACGATTACTGGGCTGATTGTAAGCGGTCAAAACAACGGCGTGTGGTGCGTCAGTGTAGGTTCCGACGGAGTGCGGGCGTGCACGTACACCGGAGTGGAAAAAGCAGGCACTAGGCATCAGTATTTATATATTGTGAATCTTGAATTATGTCGGGTTGCCACCATAGGATTTGATACACCCCATGGTGGGACCAGCACAGGTATCTACAATCAAGCGGGGCCGAATGACACAAGTAGAAACCGTATACAAGTAGGAGCCGATCGATAAAGGGGATCATTTATATTGAACACATGTTGCTAGTTGAATCACTTGTAAGTGGGTGTAGAGAAATAGTAATGAGTGCGATAGCATATTCAGTTTTATTATCTTATTTCTAGGGTACTGTCCTAGGTTCAGTTTATTCATGTCATGATCCTTTTTCCTGTTTACATGTTAAATAATCAATGGACTTACCAGACTCATGTCTGACCCATTTTTCTTTCGTCTTCTTTTCTTCCGTTCCCCTTCCACTCCCCCCTCCCCTCAGGTCCGTAGGGAGGGAATACTTCAGCTTAGTTTGAACCATTTCCATCTTGAAGAGAGTAGATGTATTGCTTGGATTCTCTTTCCTTGGGCTATGGCTTTGGATACACTCTTATTGGGGATTTATGCTGCCTTATTGTTATTTTATGCTTCTTCATGTTTTAATCAAGACCGAAATTTTGTTGTAATAATTTGGAAGTTGGTTTTGAGACAGTTGTTGTAATGTTTTGGCTGAACCACGTACTTATGAAATAAATTTAGTTTTTCCGCTATTTGTATGTCTGTCTTGTAAATTATCTGTATCTTTTACCTATAATGCTTCACTAAAGTAAAAGTATTCCCTTTGTGAGTGACCTTAATGGAGGTAGGGTGTTTCACTTGGTATCAGAACTAATGTTTGCCAGATCAGATAAAAATTTTGGAAACTAATTTTCAAAAAGAAGTTTAAAGAAGCATTTTCAAAAAAAGTGTTGTTTTTATTTTAAAAGGCATAATCCCCCAAAGCCATATGCACTATCTTTCTATCCTTTGTTTTGAATCTTTTCTTTTTCGTTTCGGCATGTCTAGGGATCTTAACCTTCCAGATGGCGTACCGGTACCTGGCTGGTTCATAAGGTACCTAGAGGCTAAGGCTAATGATGCAGGCCCAGCAGACGTTCCTCCTCCCCTAGTTGCAGTTGTTCCTCCTCCTCCTTGTGCAAATGCTTTCCCAAAGATATGTAGAGATTTTCGAGCCATGGGTCGAAAGAACTTTAATGGGACTGAGTCATTTGTAGAAGCAAGAAACTGGCTCAAAGAAACCGAGGACTTGTTTGTTATCTTCGAAGTGGACGATAGGCAGAAGATACAGTTGGCCGTATGGTTGCTTAAAGACGAAGCCTCTTATTGGTGGGATGTTACTAATGCTGAAATTCCAGTTGAAATATGGGAGGATTTCAGAATGAGGTTTGAAATGAAATTCCTCTCACAAGCTGAACGAAGCCTACAGATGGAGAAGTTCTTAGTTCTCAAACAGGGAAGTATGTTGGTCAAGGAATACATCAACCATTTCAACCAGTTGGCTAGATTCGGACTGGAGCTAGTGAACACTCCCTATAAGAAGGCTCTCTGGTTTGTTAAAGGGTTGAATAAGCCAATGCACAGCCTAGCTATGTCCCATATACCTATGGGTGCGACTTATGAGAGACTGGTGGACATGGCACTGTTACAGGAGGAAGAGAAGGACGACAAGAAAGAGGAAAAGGTGGAAGTACCTCAAGATAAGAAAGTGGAGGGATCGCAGAATAAAAAGACAGATTCAAAGAAGGGCGGGAAGAACAACAAACCCCTGGTAAGAGGAAGTGTAATTTTTATGGCATTCCTGGACATCTGATTAAGGACAGCAGAAAGAAAAAGAGGAAGATGGGTGGTTGTTTTCATTGCGGCGAGACAGGACACATGGCTAAGGACTGCCCAAGAAAGTAAGGACAAGGGCAGGGGACTGGATCAACTTCTGGAGGGCAGGATCACACTCTCATAGCACCTCTGCAAGAAAGAGGCAGAAATATTTCTGTTGAGAGTTTAGTTTATCTTTTTGATCATCCTATTCATACACTCTTTGATTTTCGCGCATCGCACTCTTTTATATCTACTGCTTTAGTTGAGTCTCTGCACCTAGACACCAATATAATTGAGGATCCCTTAGTTGTTTCAAATCCAATTGGGGGCTCGGCATATTTTTCAATGCTTTGTTTGGATTTGGATATTTCTGTACTAAGTGTTGGGTTTAGATGTAATGCCTATGTTTTGGGCTTCACGGGCTATGGGTTGATTCTAGGCATGGATTGGTTATCCAGTAATGGTGCCAGAGTGGTTAGACTTATGACTCGCCTCGGTAACACTCTCAAAATCTCTTGTAATCCCATGAATTCTGTTATGGTTAGCTACCTAGAATCTCTTGATGCATCTGTTGAAAACTTGCAGTCTGTTAGAGTAGTCCGTGATTACTCAGATGTATTTGAAGCGGTGAAGGGCTTACCTCCAAAGCGGGAGATAGACTTCCGCATAGACCTTGTTGATAATACAAAACCCATAGCTTGACCTGTTAGACACATGGCTCTAAGGGAGAGGAAAGAGCTTAGAAAGCAAGTTAAAGAGCTACTCGAAAAAGGGGTTTATAAGGCGGAGTATTTCTGAATGGGGTGCTCTAGTAGTGTTCGCAACCAAAGCGGATCGTTCACTTCGCCTATGCGTTGACTATAGGGAGCTAAAAAAGCTGACCAAGAAGAATAGGCACCCACATCCAAGGATAAACGACTTGTTTGATCAGCTGGTAGGTGCATCGATTTTCTCCCAACTAGATCTGGCTACCGGGTTTCATCAGCTAAGAGTGGCTGAAGACAGCATTGATAAGACCGCGTTCAGAACCTCGGATGGTTTCTTCGAATGGCTTGTCATGCCTTTCGGCTTGACAAACGTGCCCGCTTATTTCGTTGACTTGATGAGCAGGGTGTTCAGGGAGTTCCTTAATAAGTTTGTGGTGGTCTTCGTAGATGTAACAACCCGCAAATTATTAACCAACTTAAAATTTTTATTTTAGAAAATTTTAATGAATTTTGGGAATATAAAGTGATTTATTTTAAATAATAATGGCTAGAATTTATTTTAATCGAAGTTAGAATGAATAAATTTAATTTTAAATATAAATGGAGTTAGAAATGGCGCAATAGTTTGAAAATTAGATTTTGAACTTTAACTGAATGTACAGGATTCACAATAAATCAGAATTGAGTGAAACCAGAAATATCTAAATCTGTTTAACCATGTCTTTCTAACGAATCTGAAAAATTGAAATTTCATAGCAGAAATCAAAAGTTATGGCCAGTTCAATTTTTAGAAAGGTCGCTGTAGAATTTATATATATTATATAGGGCCCGAAAGGCTACTTTTGACATATAAAGGAATTTCGACTCGAAACCACTTCCATTGAGTTCGAAATGATGTTTCTGCATTGAAAAACAGTGAACACTTATATATTTTGAGTTTCGGAAATTATTTGTTTAAAAATGTATTTTTAATATTAAATATATTGGCCTTAAAAATAGACATTTTTCAAACGACCTCCGTTTTCGATGAAACCACTTTTGTTGGAACCGGAATGTCAAATTATTGCTAGGTTTCAATTTCAGAATTTTTCGAATTAATATGTGAGCGTGGCAAAAGAAAATGTGTTTTGACTATTTAAGTTAAATTTAAACGCCTTAAAAATAGCCATTTTTCAAACAGTCTCAGAATTCGACGAAAATAAGTTTGTTGGATTCGTATCGTCATAAGAAAGCTAAAAATATATTTTTTTTAGAATTTTCTGAGGTCGTATGTGGCCCCGGCATATTTTAATGTACGGTCAGTATTTAATTAATTAATTTTTAATGGAATTTTAAATAAAATATATACAAATTTCGGAATTGGGTCCCGGGACCTGTCCCATTGCGCTCATAAGGTGTCAAAACCTTAAGAACGACAGTAAGCAGGCCCAATTCGGAGGCAGTCCAAATTTTCACCTTTAAAACACGTAAACCGAGATTAAATATTAAAATATATTAAATTCGAAACCCTAATTCATCTTCCAGCCGCCGCCCTCTCCAATCCATGGTCGAAAACACCCTATCTTCTCCTATTAAAATCTCCCTCCTCTCTACAAATTAGAACGCAAACTTTACATCAAATTAAAGCTCTTCTCCTCCTCTTCGTTTCTGTACGGTTAGATCATCACCTAGCGCCTCGAAGACCAAGAACCGTTCTCCCAAACCACGGCCAAACACACCGCCGCTGCTCCCATTCAGCTCGACCGAGCTTCACCTTTGTGGGCCCCACTTGTACGTCTCACTCCCCTCTTCGCAGTGCCAGTGTTCGATCACCCTCCAGCGTCCCGTAGCGCGAGCAATTTTGAACCCTAGGTTAGAGCTAGTGGGTTTAACTTGCAGCCGATTACAGTGGAAGTGGAAGAAAGGTTTAAGGCCTTAATCTCTTTTGCTAATTTAATTTTAAAAATAATTCTTAATCTTATTCTGTTCATAACTAACGCATACGAAAACGAAATTTAACGTTTTCTGATTCGTTGTGACCGTTCGAAGGAGATCTACAATACTAGACTGAAACGGGGCAATTCAGAACAACTTGAAAATTTGACAAATCGTGACACGATGGTGAGGAATCTCTCGTTTTAAAATAATTCATGAATTTATTTATTTTTATTTATAGTTATATATATTTTAGATCTGTTGTGTTGATATTGTATGTGATTGTTCTATGGCTGTGATGGATAATGATAAGATTCATATGTGTTGAATAAATATGATCATTTACCCCTTTATTTTATTGAATTGGTTTAGACTGCCAATTCAAGATCTAGATAAATAATTATAAATTCATATGTTTTAGATAAATATTACTATTCATCCTTTAGTCTATTGAATTAAATTTAGATTTTCAATTCAGTACCAAATATGTAGTTCAACTCTTTTGTGGGATTGGTTTAGCTTATCAATTCATATGTTGTCACTTTGCTTGAATTAATTTAGAGTATCGATTGAACTTAAATTATAAAGATTAAAAATTGTCGTTTTTGTTGAATTAAATTTATTTGTCAATTCAAGATAGAAACCATTCTTTTATTTGTGTTTTTCAACACAAATAATAACATAAAAAAAAAGAATCATTCTTTTATTTGTGCTTTTCAACACAAATAATAACATAGAAAAAGAACCATTCTTTTATTTGTGTTTTTTCAATATAAATATATACATAGAAATGACTCACCCATTTTGTTGGTGTTCGTAATACTAAAACAAATATAGGAATAAAGTCCATCTTTTTATATACCTGCTGCAACATAAATATATACTTAAAATTTGTTGCACAAATAAAATTCACTTTTATTTATCGCTTGAAACTTGGAATCTATTACACAAATAAAATTCACTTTTATTTGTCACTTGAGAAACTCAGAATTAATTAGACAAATAAATTTTACTTTTTATTTGCCATTTGAAAATTAGAATTTATTATACAAATAAATTCACTTTTAATTGACATTAAAATACATGGAAAAATATTTACATATAAAATATTCTTTTATATGTTATTAGAATGTATAGAAAAGTATAAACAAATAAAAGGATTCTTTTATTTGTGATTAGAACACACCGGAAAGTGTAAAACAATAAAATACTGTAACAACTCGAAAATCTGGGCCAGTTTAAAATTTTTATTTTGGCAATTTTAGCGAATTTTGAATATTTAAAATAGATTATTTTAAATAAAATTTACAAGAAATTTATTTTATATTGAATTCGACGTATATATTTATATACGTCGTCATTAGAATATAAATATTTATATATATAATTATAAATAGAATTGAAAATGGCACGGTAGTTCGATAATTCAATTTCAAACTTCAATTGAATGTACCGGGTGCAAAACAATCTGGATTTTAGTGAAACCAAAAACATTAGGATCTAATTGATGATATCTTTCCAACGAATCCGGGAAATCAAAATTTCATAGCGGGAATCAAAAGATATGTCCAGTTGAAAATTCTGAATAGTCGCTATGGAATTCAGGCCCTTAAAAATGGACATTTTGCAAACGACCTCGGATTTCGACGAAACCAGTTTTGTTAGGTCCGTGGTGTCAAGTTATTGCCAGGTTTCAAATTTCATAATTTTTCGAATCAATATGTGAGCGTGGCAAAGGAAAACGCGTTTGACCGGTTTTAGTTGATTTTAATCGACTGGAAAATGGCCATTTTTCAAACGGTCTCAGAATTCGATGAAACTAGTTTTGTTAGGACCATATCGTCAATACGAAGCTAGAAAATATTTTTATGGAATTTATAGAGTTGTTACGTGACCCCGGTAATTTGAAAAGTACGTTTAAAAATCAATATAGTGATTTAAATGTAAATTAAACGGAAACTGATCGAAACGATCGAATCAGCTTACGATGCATATCCCATTGTGTTCGGAATGGGGGTAATTAGCTATGGACGACAGGCGGTGGGCGGGATTTCGAGTTCGAAAATAAAAGCTGCTTTTCGGAATAAAATAAAATAAATAAATTAAAATTAAAATAAATCCCTCCCTCCCCTTATCTCGTCAGGCCCCCCCATCTGTTTCATTTCAGAAAATTAAATAGAAAGAGGAAAAATTTCAATCGCCCCCCCCCTGTCAGAGCGCGCATCCATCCACCGCCTAAGCCCCCCGTCGATCTTCCACCTGCTACGCCAGTCCTCCGATGGATGCTCCGCCCCCTTCCCTCCTCGACTCCCTTCCGGTTGCTCACGAGAGAAACCCGCACCGTCGCCCCTCGTTCAGGGCCGCCACCGAAGTCTTCCATCACCCCCTCCGTCGATCCGCAACCTCCCTGCCCTCCAGCCTCCACTCCCCTTTCTTCCTACTCCACTGACGAACACCAGACGAGACCGCCGATTTCCGCCACACCCCCTTCGCCTCCTGAGCCCGTCAGCACCCTTCCCCACTCAGAAAACAACTGTAAGTTTTAATTATATTTTATTCGGTTATTTATTTTAATTTATTCAGTGTAATTAATTTAAATTTAAAAATAAAAGTCAGTTTTTATACATAGTGGCATGAGGAAATTTAGACCTTTATTGTATGAGTATAGAAATGAAAGTACGTTTTTTTTATGTGATAAAAATATGATTTTTATATGTTGAACTTCGAAATAAAAATATGATTTTTATATGTTGAACTTCGAAATAAAATATGATCTTTATATGTTGAACCGAAGTAAAAATTCGATTTTTATATATTGAACACCGAAGTAAAAATTCGATTTTTATATATTGAATAACGAATTAAAAATTCGATTTTTATATATTGAATAACGAAGTAAAAATTCGATTTTTATATATTGAATAGCGAAGTAAAAATTCGACTTTTACATATGTAGTAGCTACAGCAACGAAGATGATAGAAAGGCGAGAACGTTGAAGATTTCCTGCATTGGAAGTGCCGTGGAGCTAGGATAGCTATAAGTGAGAATTTCTCACCTTTCAATTTAATTTTTCTAGTTATATATATATATACTAGGATGCAGACGGTGTTTAGTAGCACCCGACACCCGTCATCCACAGACCATGGATGGCTTGTTTGTTAAATTGTTTGGTTGTGTAGTTGATTAGATGATTTGATTTGAAATTGAATTGTTTGGTGAAATAAATTGATTTGATTGATGTGTGAATGGCGTGGGCCTTCACTAGACCGGGGATAAGGCTAGGCCTCGTCCCGTTTCTAGTATCGTGCCGTTATGCCGCCGAAATTTTCTAAAATATGTTAGAAAAATAAAAATATCATTTTTTTTGAATAAATGAACTAAATAGAATATTTTCATAGGTTGAATAAAATGTTTTATCGTTAAGAATATAATTTTTAACGTGAAGTGAATAAAATAAATATTAATTTACAAACCAGACGGTTTGTTTATGTACACCTATTTGAAGGACATTGATTAGGTCGATAAATTTTACGCATCGCCCAACTGCACAAATAAAATATGTGTTTGATTGTTTGAAACCCCACACGGGTGTTAGGATGAAATTTGAAGTTCACTCATCCTGATTGATTAAATATGCCGATCGATCGATTGACAGGTTGTTGTAAGCGTTAGATATCTATATTTGATGCTTATACAGTGTAGTGCACTTTGGTTGATGGTTGATTATTTTTCAATGCTATTATATACATGTGTAGTATGAAAATCCATATAATTAACTTTATATAGTAATTGATTGGGCCTCATTCCAATTTGAAAAATAAAGAAGATTATAAAATAAAGGTTCATGTGTTGACAGTACTCATCCATTGAGATTGGTCATGTGTTGAACGAAATATTTTAGTAATAAAATTTACATCTTTATCAATATAAAATAAAGGTTCATGTGTTGACAGTACTCATCCATTGAGATTGGTCATGTGTTGAACGAAATATTTTGATAATAACAACTATTTTGAAAAAGAAATATTTGAAATAGAATATTTGAAAATAGAAATTTATGAAGCCGTGTTGATTAGATTGACGCCATTTTGACGTAAACGATTTATATCGATTTTATTCATTTTGAAATGAATTGAATTGAAAACGATTTCGAAATGAATTGAATATAAAACGATTTCGAAATGAATTGAATTGAAAACGATTTCGAAATGAATTAAATATAAAACGATTTCGAAATGAATTGAATATAAAACGATTTCGAAATGAATTGAATTGAAAACGATTTCGAAATGAATTAAATATAAAACGATTTCGAAATGAATTGAATATAAAACGATTTCGAAATGAATTGAATTGAAAACGATTTCGAAATGAATTGAATATAAAACGATTTCGAAATGAATTGAATTGAAAACGATTTCGAAATGAAATGAATTGAAATGAATTCAAATTGAATTGAAATTTGAATTGAATAGAAATGAATTTTAAAACGAATTTATAAAGAAGAATTCAATTTTGATTTGAATTGAAAAGAAAGTTGAAATTGCTTTTGAAACGAATTTTAAAACTATTTATATAATTCGTTTTAAATAGGAATCGACAAAATATATATTATATATATTATATATATAATATAATGGCCTGAATAGAACGCGCCGCGCCGCGGCAGTTCGTGAATTTCGACCATTTATTTCAAACGGACATTACGGAGATCCGACCGTCGGATTCTCCTAAAACCGGAACCGTTGGGTTCGTATCAAAAAGAGCTTTCTAACGAATATTAGAAATTAGAAATCTAACGGTTGGATTTGGAGATACGTCCAAATCAAATTCGAAAAAGGTCGTTGTAAGTGCAGTTCGATGGCCGTTGAAGGAAATCGACTGTACGGGCCTTGATAAAATTATTAAAAATAATAATAATTTGTGTAAAATCATAAGAAATGATTTAGAAAGAATTGGGATGAAAAACTCCATATTTGAAAAGATAAAAATAGATTTTTATCGAAATGAACTAGTTTTGAACTAGAATTATAATTCTATTTATTTTTAAGTAAATAAATTGAATTTGAAAAGGGTTTTAAAAATAACCAGAATTTCCAATGATTGCATTGGAGTGGATTTGAATCGAAATTGTCTTCGGAATATTTCGATGTTGGAATTCGTGATTATACAGATGTTGTTATGGAAATTTGAAAGATATATATTTATATCGTTATTTCCAATACGACATTTGTTAGTCGTAGAATTTGATATTGAATATAAGCCGATATATTTTCTATTCAGAGCCTTGTATTTAATATCAAATGTGATTTGGATTTGTCGTGAATGGTGTCTTCACTAACGCTGTTCTTGAACCCAGTTGAGAGAAGATTAAATCTTTTTATTTAGATTTAATGAAGTGTACCAGTTAAATAATATTTAATTGGAATTGAATTGATATTGATTTTTGGGTTTATCGTGGACAGTGTTTTAAATAACACCCGTTCTTTAACCCGATAATTAATGAATGTGATTTTGGGTTTATCGTGAACTGTGTTTTAAATGACACTGATTCTTTAACCCAGTTAAAGATTAAAACTAAGTGGAGTTTTAATGAATCTTTAATTAGATTGAAAAGATCGAAAATGGAGTACCACCAGTTTTGCTCCAGGCGATAGTTAAATCTTTAATTAGATTTGAACGTGAAATGGTAATTGAATTTACCGATAACACCGTGGTGTTAGATATGAAGTATTACCAGTTTTACTTCATGGGATGAATAGGTTGGGATTGGGAAATTAAAACAAATGATTACTTCGGTAAGGTTCGCTAATCCCGACTAGTTTGAATTGATATTCAAAAATAGATTAAAGAATAAATTCAAGAAATTTATCTTGGATAAAATTAATGGGAACTTTTCCCTATGAATGTGAAATTTAGAAACTAACTGTCGGTTAGCTAAGCAGAATGGTTTTCTGGATATTGATCTGATGTTGGTTTCGGCCTTCGGGGTTAATATTTGGGGAATTATTCTCTTGATTAATTTGCAGTTAGTGACTGATGAATTGGAATGAGGCGTATGTTGTGTTTGTGTAGCACTTTTATAAAATATACGCGAGTTATTCGGAAAGACTGGGTTTATCCCATTCTGAATAACGGTTACGACGCTAAGTCGAAGATGAAGACGATGGTCGAAGACCGGAGGTCTTCACGTCGTTTGGGTAATTACTGATGATCTTGATTGGGCTGTACACCCAAGAAGATGGAAACAGTTGGTGATCGTCCAGACGTACTTGGAGATCGATGGATATGCGGGGTACTAGGTGCCTCCGGTTTCGTTCAGCCCCAGAACGGACTGGTAAATGGACTATGTGTCTGACATTGGATTTTAGTCCGTGTGATTGATCTCTATTAAATATATATTTGTTTGGCGGCGGAGAATTTATTCTCTTGCTTAACGCCCTTCTCTGAGACGTACGAGCTCAGGGGTTATATATTGATGGATACCAAACGCATGGAGTGAATTGCCTGTGTGGCATGCCTAAGTGGCAATTGATCGAGGCTTCTGTTGAAAAGCAAAGTCTTGTGGTGATGATCAAAGCAAGGCCTTTGTGGCGTAGCTTTGTGTAACGTTTGCTTCGCGAGTTTCACACCCGGTATGAACCAAAAACGGGAGGGGACGTCAGGGAGGGCATGCGTTTCTTTCTAGCTAGAAGTGGCGTCAGTGGTTTTACACGCCCTGACGAGTTTGACTTACGTGGTTGTTGCTGTTGCGAGGCGCCTCGGATTGATCGGTCGTTCTCGAACCGATGGAGTCATTTAGTTGGCTCATTTACGCCCCAAAGGGCGGGGAAACGCATGTTCAGGCATTTTAATCCACATCGGTGGACCGGCCCTGAGGATCCAAGGGCCCACCTGAGTCTGGGTCCTGAGGCTCGGGCTAGACAGTCTCGAATCGGTTGAGGACTATCTTTTGCCTCGGTTCATAGATGGAAACCCAATTTCCAAATACGCGACTTTGCGATTTTGATTGTATAACCTATATATGGCGACATAGTGGTATGGGGCATTCATGCCGCCTATGATTGATACTTATGATTTGAAGTTGTTTTTATACACTAAGCACTTATGATAGTATCAAATGATTTGTTTAAACGTATCAAGCATTCTTGGCTGTTATAAGGGAAAACCCTATCCCCCGGCTTGCGTTGCATTGTGTGATAGGACCTGGGTCTTATAACAGCTTCATTTTTCTTTATTTAGCATTGCGCTGTTTGTTTTATGCACTGGTATTCTTGGGGGGGAACCCGTTCCGTGTTATACGGCGTGGTCCCTTGATTTACCTTACTTTAAAAATAAAGATTAATAACTGTTTTAGTTCTCACACCAGTCACATGACTGACCTGGAGTTTATTGTTTTAACCTAAACTCTGGGTGCCCCTATTTTGACACGGGCAGCTAGTAGTTTTGGTTTTGCAGATTTTTATTCACAGGATCCTGGTTTACTGCTGGAACGATATCCGGAAAGCTTTGTATCCGTATATCTCTTTCTAGTTGTGTATTGTATTATTTTCCGCTGCGATGTATTTAAATGTAATTTAAATCTCTGTTATTTCTGTGTAATATTCGTTTATACTCTGTATATTCTTGTAATCTGATGCATTGTTGTAATATACAGTGAAATGTTCTTTTATATGCGTTCTGTTGTGGCTTGTTCTCGAACTATCCGACGCTTTCCTTTACGGGGAAGTTACGGGTTTTTACAGTTGGTAACAGAGCTTTGGTTTACAAAGCTCAGAGAACAAGGCACATTAGAACCATACGAAAGAATTCATCAGATATTGGATTAGCAATATCCAATGGGAATGACTCGTTAGAGATAGGATCAGTAGTATCCTAGAACGAGTGAGAAGAGTATATTTTTCAAATGAAAACAAAATTTGTTTTGAAAATTTAAATCAACTATTCGTATTTGATTATTTATTTGAATGAATTTGGACAATCCAGTATATATAGATTTTGCGTATAAGTCTGATCCGCGTGTATTCGAAATTTTAATATATTGGATAGATATAGAATTATACTCTAGTCGCCCGGGGGTGATTCTGATGATTGATATATCATCATCAGAGTTTATATCAGAGTGACGAAAGTGTAATATTTATATATTTTCTATTGACTGGTGTGAGAACCAAAAATTAGATAGGGCTTATTGTTGTGATTTGGCATCAAAAATCTGATTTTTGACTATATATCAAAGTTATGAATTTCAAATGATAATTCACTAATTGATTGATGTTTGTGTTGTTTGTTTAATTGTTTGATAATTTTGAACCATTATGCCTAACTGAATCAAATATTGAATTGTATTGAAAATCGGTCGCATTTGCTTGCATATACATATACTTATATTGAACAGGTCATAGCAAGGAGGCTAGAGCAGAGAATAAAATTTGTTTGCCCGACTAATAGGTACATGTTTACTACATAATTTACTGTTTTGTTTGGGTGATGATGATTTTATGAGCCTATTGGCTAGCCGCTTGGCTTTTTCTTTTTCTTTTTGAGATCTGAAGGACCGGGGAAGCTATTTGAAATTCCCCGATGCTCCCGGTGCAGGGGAGGTAATGGCGAAATTTTTCGAAAATTTAGGGTGTTAGCCAAATTTTTGAAATTTTTGAAAATTATCTGAAACTGAACAGTTGGAGAATAGAAGCCAGATCGAGCGTAGAGTTGAATTATCAAACCACTTTCGACTTTGTTCCTTTTCGGGGATGAAAAGCTTTATGTGGGGGAGATTGTAACAACCCGAAAATCTGGGCCAGTTTAAAATTTTTATTTTGGCAATTTTAGCGAATTTTGAATATTTAAAATAGATTATTTTAAATAAAATTTACAAGAAATTTATTTTGAATTGAATTCGACGTATATATTTATATACGTCGTTGTTAGAATATAAATATTTATATATATAATTATAAATAGAATTGAAAATGGCGCGGTAGTTCGATAATTCGATTTCAAACTTCAATTGAATGTACCGGGTGCAAAACAATCCGGATTTTAGTGAAACCAAAAACATTAGGATCTAATTGACGATATCTTTCCAATGAATCCGGGAAATCGAAATTTCATAGTGGGAATCAAAAGATATGTCCAGTTGAAAATTCTGAATAGTCGTTATGGTATTCAGGCCCTTAAAGATGGACATTTTGCAAACGACCTCGGATTTCGACGAAACCAGTTTTGTTAGGTCCGTGGTGTCAAGTTATTGCCAGGTTTCAAATTTCATAATTTTTCGAATCAATATGTGAGCGTGGCAAAGGAAAACGCGTTTGACCGGTTTCAGTTGATTTTAATCGACTGGAAAATGGCCATTTTTCAAACGGTCTCAGAATTCGACGAAACTAGTTTTGTTAGGACCGTATCGTCAATATGAAGCTAGAAAATATTTTTATGGAATTTATAGAGTTGTTACGTGACTCCGGTAATTTGAAAAGTACGTTTAAAAATAAATATAGTGATTTAAATGTAAATTAAACGGAAACTGATCGAAACGATCGAATCAGCTTACGATGCATATCCCATTGTGTTCGGAATGGGGGTAATTAGCTATGGACGACAGGCGGTGGGCGGGATTTCGAGTTCGAAAATAAAAGCTGCTTTTTGGAATTAAATAAAATAAATAAATTAAAATTAAAATAAATCCCTCCCTCCCCTTATCTCCTCAGGCCCCCCATCTGTTTCATTTCAGAAAATTAAATAGAAAGAGGAAAAATTTCAATCGCCCCCTGTCAGAGCGCGCATCCATCCACCGCCTAAGCCCCCCGTCGATCTTCCACCTGCTACGCCAGTCCTCCGATGGATGCTCCGCCCCCTTCCCTCCTCGACTCCCTTCCGGTTGCTCGCGAGAGAAACCCGCACCGTCGCCCCTCGTTCAGGGCCGCCACCGAAGTCTTCCATCACCCCCTCCGTCGATCCGCAACCTCCCTGCCCTCCAGCCTCCACTCCCCTTTCTTCCTACTCCACTGACGAACACCAGACGAGACCGCCGATTTCCGCCACACCCCCTTCGCCTCCTGAGCCGTCAGCACCCTTCCCCACTCAGAAAACAACTGTAAGTTTTAATTATATTTTATTCGGTTATTTATTTTAATTTATTCAGTGTAATTAATTTAAATTTAAAAATAAAAGTCAGTTTTTATACATAGTGGCATGAGGAAATTTAGACCTTTATTGTATGAGTATAGAAATGAAAGTACGTTTTTTTTATGTGATAAAAATATGATTTTTATATGTTGAACTTCGAAATAAAAATATGATTTTTATATGTTGAACTTCGAAATAAAAATATGATCTTTATATGTTGAACCGAAGTAAAAATTCGATTTTTATATATTGAACACCGAAGTAAAAATTCGATTTTTATATATTGAATAACGAAGTAAAAATTCGATTTTTATATATTGAATAACGAAGTAAAAATTCGATTTTTATATATTGAATAGCGAAGTAAAAAATTTGACTTTTACATATGTAGTGGCTACAGCAACGAAGATGATAGAAAGGCGAGAACGTTGAAGATTTCCTGCATTGGAAGTGCCGTGGAGCTAGGATAGCTATAAGTGAGAATTTCTCACCTTTCAATTTAATTTTTCTAGTTATATATATATACTAGGATGCAGACGGTGTTTAGTAGCACCCAACACCCGTCATCCACAGACCATGGATGGCTTGTTTGTTAAATTGTTTGGTTATGTAGTTGATTAGATGATTTGATTTGAATTGTTTGGTGAAATAAATTGATTTGATTGATGTGTGAATGGCGTGGGCCTTCACTAGACCGGGGATAAGGCTAGGCCTCGTCCCGTTTCTAGTATCGTGCCGTTATGCCGCCGAAATTTTCTAAAATATGTTAGAAAAATAAAAATATCATTTTTTTTGAATAAATGAACTGAATAGAATATTTTCATAGGTTGAATAAAATGTTTTATCGTTAAGAATATAATTTTTAACGTGAAGTGAATAAAATAAATATTCATTTACAAACCAGACGGTTTGTTTATGTACACCTATTTGAAGAACATTGATTGGGTCGATAAATTTTACGCATCGCCCAACTGCACAAATAAAATATGTGTTTGATTGTTTGAAACCCCACACGGGTGTTAGGATGAAATTTGAAGTTCACTCATCCTGATTGATTAAATATGTCGATCGATCGATTGACAGGTTGTTGTAAGTGTTAGATATCTATATTTGATGCTTATACAATGTAGTGCACTTTGGTTGATGGTTGATTATTTTTCAATGCTATTATATACATGTGTTGTATGAAAATCCATATAATTAACTTTATATGGTAATTGATTGGGCCTCATTCCAATTTGAAAAATAAAGAAGATTATAAAATAAAGGTTCATGTGTTGACAATACTCATCCATTGAGATTGGTCATGTGTTGAACGAAATATTTTAGTAATAAAATTTACATCTTTATCAATATAAAATAAAGGTTCATGTGTTGACAGTACTCATCCATTGAGATTGGTCATGTGTTGAACGAAATATTTTGATAATAACAACTATTTTGAAAAAGAAATATTTGAAATAGAATATTTGAAAATAGAAATTTATGAAGCCGTGTTGATTAGATTGACGCCATTTTGACGTAAACGATTTATATCGATTTTATTCATTTTGAAATGAATTGAATTGAAAACGATTTCGAAATGAATTGAATATAAAACGATTTCGAAATGAATTGAATTGAAAATGATTTCGAAATGAATTAAATATAAAACGATTTCGAAATGAATTGAATATAAAACGATTTGGAAATGAATTGAATTGAAAACGATTTCGAAATGAATTGAATATAAAACGATTTCGAAATGAATTGAATTGAAAACGATTTCGAAATGAATTAAATATAAAACGATTTCGAAATGAATTGGATATAAAACGATTTCGAAATGAATTGAATTGAAAACGATTTCGAAATGAATTGAATATAAAACGTTTTCGAAATGAATTGAATTGAAAACGATTTCGAAATGAAATGAATTGAAATGAATTCAAATTGAATTGAAATTTGAATTGAATAGAAATGAATTTTAAAACGAATTTATAAAGAAGAATTCAATTTTGATTTGAATTGAAAAGAAAGTTGAAATTGCTTTTGAAACGAATTTTAAAACTATTTATATAATTCGTTTTAAATAGGAATCGACGAAATATATATTATATATATAATATAATGGCCTGAATAGAACGCGCCGCGCCGCGGCAGTTCGTGAATTTCGACCATTTATTTCAAACGGACATTACGGGAGATCCGACCGTCGGATTCTCCTAAAACTGGAACCGTTGGGTTCGTATCGAAAATAGCTTTCTAACGAATATTAGAAATTAGAAATCTAACGGTTGGATTTGGAGATACGTCCAAATCAAATTCGAAAAAGGTCGCTGTAAGTGCAGTTCGATGGCCGTTGAAGGAAATCGACTGTACGGGCCTTGATAAAATTATTAAAAATAATAATAATTTGTGTAAAATCATAAGAAATGATTTAGAAAGAATTGGGATGAAAAACTCCATATTTGAAAAGATAAAAATAGATTTTTATCGAAATGAACTAGTTTTGAACTAGAATTATAATTCTATTTATTTTTAAGTAAATAAATTGAATTTGAAAAGGGTTTTAAAAATAACCAGAATTTCCAATGATTGCATTGGAGTGGATTTGAATCGAAATTGTCTTCGGAATATTTCGATGTTGGAATTCGTGATTATACAGATGTTGTTATGGAAATTTGAAAGATATATATTTATATCGTTATTTCCAATACGACATTTGTTAGTCGTAGAATTTGATATTGAATATAAGCCGATATATTTTCTATTCAGAGCCTTGTATTTAATATCAAATGTGATTTGGGTTTGTCGTGAATGGTGTCTTCACTAACGCTGTTCTTGAACCCAGTTGAGAGAAGATTAAATCTTTTTATTTAGATTTAATGAAGTGTACCAATTAAATAATATTTAATTGGAATTGAATTGATATTGATTTTTGGGTTTATCGTAGACAGTGTTTTAAATAACACCCGTTCTTTAACCCGATAATTAATGAATGTGATTTTGGGTTTATCGTGAACTGTGTTTTAAATGACACTGATTCTTTAACCCAGTTAAAGATTAAAACTAAGTGGAGTTTTAATGAATCTTTAATTAGATTGAAAAGATCGAAAATGGAGTACCACCTGTTTTGCTCCAGGCGATAGTTAAATCTTTAATTAGATTTGAACGTGAAATGGTAATTGAATTTACCGATAACACCGTGGTGTTAGATATGAAGTATTACCAGTTTTACTTCATGGGATGAATAGGTTGGGATTGGGAAATTAAAACAAATGATTACTTCGGTAAGGTTCGCTAATCCCAACTAGTTTGAATTGATATTCAAAAATAGATTAAAGAATAAATTCAAGAAATTTATCTTGGATAAAATTAATGGGAACTTTTCCCTATGAATGTGAAATTTAGAAACTAACTGTCGGTTAGCTAAGCAGAATGGTTTTCTGGATATTGATCTGATGTTGGTTTCGGCCTTCAGGGTTAATATTTGGGGAATTATTGTCTTGATTAATTTGCGGTTAGTGACTGATGAATTGGAATGAGGCGTATGTTGTGTTTGTGTAGCACTTTTATAAAATATACGCGAGTTATTCGGAAAGACCGGGTTTATCCCATTCTGAATAACGGTTACGACGATAAGTCGAAGATGAAGACGATGGTCGAAGACCGGAGGTCTTCACGTCGTTTGGATAATTACTGATGATCTTGATTGGGCTGTACACCCAAGAAGATGGAAACAGTTGGTGATCGTCCAGACGTACTTGGAGATCGATGGATATGCGGGGTACTAGGTGCCTCCGGTTTCGTTCAGCCCCAGAACGGACTGGTAAATGGACTATGTGTCTGACATTGGATTTTAGTCCGTGTGATTGATCTCTATTAAATATATATTTGTTTGGCGGCGGAGAATTTATTCTCTTGCTTAACGCCCTTCTCTGAAACATACGAGCTCAGGGGTTATATATTGATGGATACCAAACGCATGGAGTGAATTGCCTGTGTGGCATGCCTAAGTGGCAATTGATCGAGGCTTCTGTTGAAAAGCAAAGTCTTGTGGTGATGATCAAAGCAAGGCCTTTGTGGCGTAGCTTTGTGTAACGTTTGCTTCGCGAGTTTCACACCCGGTATGAACCAAAAACGGGAGGGGACGTCAGGGAGGGCATGCGTTTCTTTCTAGCTAGAAGTGGCGTCAGTGGTTTTACACGCCCTGACGAGTTTGACTTACGTGGTTGTTGCTGTTGCGAGGCGCCTCGGATTGATCGGTCGTTCTCGAACCGATGGAGTCATTTAGTTGGCTCATTTACGCCCCAAAGGGCGGGGAAACGCATGTTCAGGCATTTTAATCCACATCGGTGGACCGGCCCTGAGGATCCAAGGGCCCACCTGAGTCTGGGTCCTGAGGCTCGGGCTAGACAGTCTCGAATCGGTTGAGGACTATCTTTTGCCTCGGTTCATAGATGGAAACCCAATTTCCAAATACGCGACTTTGCGATTTTGATTGTATAACCTATATATGGCGACATAGTGGTATGGGGCATTCATGCGCCTATGATTGATACTTATGATTTGAAGTTGTTTTTATACACTAAGCACTTATGATAGTATCAAATGATTTGTTTAAACGTATCAAGCATTCTTGGCTGTTATAAGGGAAAACCCTATCCCCCGGCTTGCGTTGCATTGTGTGATAGGACCTGGGTCTTATAACAGCTTCATTTTTCTTTATTTAGCATTGCGCTGTTTGTTTTATGCACTGGTATTCTTGGGGGGGAACCCGTTCCGTGTTATACGGCGTGGTCCCTTGATTTACCTAACTTTAAAAATAAAGATTAATAACTGTTTTAGTTCTCACACCAGTCACATGACTGACCTGGAGTTTATTGTTTTAACCTAAACTCTGGGTGCCCCTATTTTGACACGGGCAGCTAGTAGTTTAGGTTTTGCAGATTTTTATTCACAGGATCCTGGTTTACTGCTGGAACGATATCCGGAAAGCTTTGTATCCGTATATCTCTTTCTAGTTGTGTATTGTATTATTTTACGCTGCGATGTATTTAAATGTAATTTAAATCTCTGTTATTTCTGTGTAATATTCGTTTATACTCTGTATATTCTTGTAATCTGATGCATTGTTGTAATATACAGTGAAATGTTCTTTTATATGCGTTCTGTTGTGGCTTGTTCTCGAACTATCCGACGCTTTCCTTTACGGGGAAGTTACGGGTTTTTACAAATACCCTTTTATGTTATTCTAGAATTGAAATTAAAGTTGATCTTTTATTTGCATTCACTAATGCAACATACATTGAAAATAAATTTTACTCTTTTATTTGCATTCACCAATGCAAATATATGTTGAAAATAAAATTTATTCTTTTATTTGCATTACCTAATACAAATATATATTGGAAATGAAGTTTATTCTTTTATTTACAATTACAATTGTAAATATGCATTGAAAACAAAGTTTATTCTTTTATTTACATTCACAAATGTAAATATACCTTTAATTTAAAGTCTATTCTTTTATTTACCTTAACAAATATAAATATACATTGTAATTAAAGTTTATTCTTTTATTTATATTCACTAATGCAAATAAACATTAAAAATAAAAGTTATTCTTTTATTTGCATTCACAAATGCAAACACATAATGGAAATAAAGTTTTGTTCTTTTATTTGCATTCGCAAATGTAAACATATATTGAAAATAAAGTTTATTTCTTTATTTGCATTTATCAATATATATGTATTGAAAATTTAGGTTTATTCTTTTATGTGCATTTATTAATGTAAATATTCAATGAAACTATAGTCTATTTTCTTTATCTACATTTTCCAACCCCAATGTACACACTTTTATACATTTAACAGAATTTGTTTAAATTATACTTGAAAATAAATTTTGTTCTCTTATTTATATTTACTAATGTAAATAAAATTTATAAACAAAACTATTCTTTGTTTGCTTTCACAAATGTAAATGCTCATTTAAATAAAATTTGTTTCTTTTATTTGCATTCAATCATGTAAATACACTTTGTAAATGAGTTTCTTTTTACATGCACAGAAGTATACTTTTAAATGAAATAAAAGTCACATTGGTTATCTGCATTCCTTGTTGCAAATAAAACCTTAAAATAAAGTTCATCTTTGATTGCAATTCATTAATGCAAACGAACCATCAGATTTAAAATTATATTCTTGATTTATAATTTTGATATGACTAAAGATTGTTTGAAATAAAGGATAGAATTTAAAAGTTACATTTTAATAACTAAACATTCACATTTTTATCATTAAAGTAGAATAGACAAAAACACTCATTTTGTGTAAATTAAAAGAATAAAACAAAATATAGCATTGGCATGTTTATTAGATTTGAAACACAAATTATTCATTTTTGTAAATTTATATTAGTTAAAACCAATCATTCATTTTTGCTAATTTACATTAGTCAAAATAATGATTCATTTTAGTTAATTTATACTAGTTAAACCAAATTTTACATTTTGTCAGAAATATTCATTTTGGTCAAAATGAATCAGTTAAAGCAATTTATATATAGATATATATATATATATATGTATGTCTGGCAAGATATATAATTGCCAATATAGGTTAGTTAAAACAAAATATTTCTCATTTTTTCTCATTTGAATTGCCAAAACAAAATAACCATCTTTGTTTAGAGTTTAAATTAGCAAAATAGAATTTGTCAATAGAGACAAAGTTATTGTGCTTATTCATTCATTGCAGTAGAGATATTTCATTGTCGTCATTATATGTATTGTGTATTACACTTCCATTCACAAGTTAGCCTACTTGTGTATGTGATTGGGACGACAATTTTTCACACATCGCCCAAATGCACAAAATTGTTTATCATTTATTTGTTGGTTGAAACCCCATTTATATACACTAATCCCAATATTTAATTGTTTGTTGATCGTTAGATCGACATGCTGTGATGAGCGTTATTATTTAATTTTAACGCTTACACAGTGGAATTTACACTTTGGATGTAAATGGATGATTTGATGATGTGTGTGAAATCCATGTAACCCAAATTAGATGGTAAATGTTTGAGTCGCATTTCGATTCAGGTGTTCTTTTAAATAAGAATATTTTTACATTAGAAATCCATTTTATATAAAATATATATATATTCAAAATATAGATTTTTAATTAAGTATATGTTAAAACAAGGAATATTTGTAAAAGATAAAGATTTCTAATATAAAGAATACTTCTCATTTAGAGTCTTTATATAAAGAATATTTTTATGATTATTTTAAAATATGTTTTTAAAAGATTACTAGCACTTGCAATCATATTTTGTGATACGAAATAAATTGAGATGTGAAGTAGATTTATCGTGGACGGTGTTTTTAAACGACATTTGTCCTTTAATCCAATTTACATTGAAATTATTATTTGGAACTTATGAATCTATTTTATAGATTTAAAAAAAGGCATTTTCTAAGAATCAAGTTTTTCAATTTAATATATTAAATTGGAATTAAGTGGAAATTCGATTGGTAATAATCGAAATGGGCTTCTGTAAAAGAAGACCGATATTATATATGGAATTTAAGAGGCTTTGCCGTTATTCCATTTATATTATTAGTCCGATACAGAAATTTATATTGATTATGTATTGATTTGATTTCTATGGAATTCCATATTTTGGAAATTGATTTATTGATTTTATTTTCAGAATTTAATCTTTGATAAAATTAATGAGAATCTTTTAAAATGAATATCTTATTAAAAGAATATTCTGAGTTGGAATGTGGCGTAATGTGTGATTTTCCAATATTTGCTTTTTAATCCAAAATACGCGAGTTATTCAGAAAGACCGGGTTTAACCCATTCTGAATAATCATCACGACGATTAAGAGTCGAAGATGAAGACGGTAATAGAAGACCGAAGGTTTTTCACATCGTTGGGATGATGATGACTGGTATCTTGAATTGGAATTGGCCTTCCAAGGCAAGGTATTTAGTAATGATCGTCCAAACGCATTTGGAGATCGACGGACACGTTGTTTCGCTCAGACCCAGAGCGGACTTGTAAATGGATTGCATGTCTGACATTGTATTCCTTTCTACTGTATTTGTTGAACGCTACTGATTGTATATTTCTGTTTGGTGGTGAAGAATTTATTCTTTACTTATCACCGTTCTCTAAGACGTATGAGCTTAGAGGTTATATATATTGTAGATGATCAATAATTTGGTAGGGTCTGACAATGTGACATGCTAAGATGCAATGATCAAGGCTTTGTTGAAAAGCAGGCCTTGTGGTTGATGATCAAAGCATAGCCTGTTTAGGCATAGCTTTGTGTATAGCGTGACTTCGCGAACCTCACACCCCGGTATGAGTCAAAAACGGGATATGGACCGTAGGGAGTGCATACGTTTCTTTTTAGCTAGAAGTGGTGTTTGGGTTTTGACACGGCCTGACATTTTACTATGTGGACTTTGGATTGAGGTACCTCGGGTTTTTATAGGCCGAAAGTGGTCATATATAGGTCCATAAGGACCGGGAAACGTATGTTCAGGAATTGCCAATCCACTACCGTTAGGTGGGGACCGGCCCTACCATTCCAAGGGTTCACTGCGGGGGATCCTGAGGCATTTGCTAGAGTGTCTTGAATCGGAAGAGGACGATACCTAGCCTCGATCTCATGATGGAAACCCAATTCCCAATACGCCCTTTCAGTTTTGATTGTAAACTTATATATGGCGACATAGTAGGATGTGGTACTATGCCGTCTAAGATTAATACATTTATATTGAAATGTTTTAAAATATATATATACACATTAATAATAATATCATTTTTACGTATCAAGCATCTTTTGACCATTATAAGGTAAAACCCTATCCTCTGGTGTGCGTTGCATTGTGTGATGGGACCTGGGTCTTATAATGGTTTCATTTTTCTAAAAAGCATTACGTTATTTGATGATTTACTTTATTTATGCACTGGCAATCCAGTGGAGTAAACCCGTTCCGCGTTAGCGGCATGGTCCTGTGATTAGCCTACTTATTAGATAGATTAAGTTAAGAATTCTCACACCAGTCCCACGACTGACCTATAGTTTGTTTCACTTTGCAAACTTGGGTGCACTCTTTCCACATGGGCAGTCGAGCAGCTTTTTGCAGATATAGTTAAGCAGGATCCTGGATTGAAGTCTGAAGCTGGGTCCAGAATATTGATGGCCTTCCACTGAGATTAATTCCGCTGCAATGTATTTAATTTATTGTAAATGTATCTTCCGCTGTATTATTTATTGATGTACTCTGATATATTCTGTACTCTGATGTAACATTTATTATTGATGTTATAAAAGTCCGTGTTGTTGTTATGATGTGTTGTATGCCCAAAGTTAACGTACGCGGGTTTGAACGGTTTTGATCGATCTTGCGATCGATTGGGTCGGGCAAAATCCGGGTCGTTACAGCTGGTATCAGAGCCAGGTTAGCTCAAATCGTTGGGGTACAACTCATTAGAACTAAACAGAAGACTCATCAGAGGTTGGATTAGTAATATCGAATAGGAATACACATTATAGATATGACCAACAATATCCTAGAATGAGAATACTCATTAGAGATGGGGTTAGCAATGCCCTAGAATGAGTCCGAGTGAAGAAGAATTCATAATTAATGTACTTGTTATTATATATAGTTCGATCTTAGAAAATATGATTTTGAATATATAAAAGTTATATATTTTTGAAAATTTAATCAACTAATTGATTGATGATTGTGTTGTGTTAATATGAATTCAACTAATAAAATTATTAAACAATTAAAGAATGAAAATTAATTAAATTAGTTAAATAAACAACTTTAGCTTCATTTCCTTTTCGAGGACGAAAAGATTTTAAGTGGGGGAGATTGTAACAACCCGCAAATTCTGAACCAACTTAAAAATTTTATTTTAGAAAATTTTAATGAATTTTGGGAATAGAAAGTGATTTATTTTAAATTATAATGGCTAGAATTTATTTTAATCGAAGTTAGAACGAATAAATTTAATTTTAAATATAAATGGAGTTAGAAATGGCGCGGATGTACAGGATTCAAAATAAATCAGAATTGAGTGAAACCAGAAATATCTAAATCTGTTTAACCATATCTTTCTAACGAATCTGAAAATTGAAATTTCATCGCGGAAATCAAAAGTTATGGCCAGTTCAATTTTTAGAAAGGTCGTTGTAGAATTTATATATATTATATAGGGCCCGAAAGGCTACTTTTCACATATGAAGGAATTTCAACTCGAAACCACTTCCATTGAGTTCGAAATGATGTTTCTGCATTGAAAAATAGTAAACACTTATATATTTTGAGTTTCGAAAATTATTTGTTTAAAAATGTATTTTTAATATTAAATATATTGGCCTTAAAAATAGTCATTTTTCAAACGACCTCCGTTTTCGACGAAACCACTTTTGTTGGAACCGGAATGTCAAATTATTGCTAGGTTTCAATTTTCAGAATTTTTCGAATTAATATGTGAGCGTGGCAAAAGAAAATGTGTTTTGACTATTTTAGTTAAATTTAAACGCCTTAAAAATAGCCATTTTTCAAACAGTCTCAAAATTCGACGAAAATAATTTTGTTGGATTCGTATCGTCATAAGAAAGCTAAAAATATATTTTTTAGAATTTTCTGAGGTCGTATGTGGCCTCGGCATATTTTAATGTACGGTTAGTATTTATTTAATTAATTTTTAATGGAATTTTAAATAAAATATATACAAATTTCGGAATTGGGCCCCGGGACCTGTCCCATTGCGCTCAAAAGGTGTCAAAACCTTAAGAACGACAGCAAGCAGGCCCAATTCGGAGGCAGTCCAGATTTTCACCTTTAAAACACGTAAACCGAGATTAAATATTAAAATAATATTAAATTCGAAACCCTAATTCATCTTCCAGCTGCCGCCCTCTCCAATCCATGGCCAAAAACACCCTATCTTCTCCTATTAAAATCTCCCTCCTCTCTACGAATTAGAACGCAAACTTTACATCAAATTAAAGCTCTTCTCCTCCTCTACGTTTCTGTACGGTTAGATCATCACCTAGCGCCTCGAAGACCGAGAACCGTTCGCCCAAACCACGGCCAAACACACCGCCGCCGCTCCCATTCAGCTCAACCGAGCTTCACCTTTTTGGGCCCCACTTGTGCGTCTCACTCCCCTCTTCGCAGTGCCAGTGTTCGATCACCCTCCAACGTCCCGTAGCGCGAGCAATTTTGAACCCTAGGTTAGAGCTAGTTGGTTTAACTTGCGGCCGATTACAGTGGAAGTGGAAGAAAGGTTTAAGGCCTTAATCTCTTTTGCTAATTTAATTTTAAAAATAATTCTTAATCTTATTCTGTTCATAACTAACGCATACGAAAACGAAATTTAACGTTTTCAGATTCGTTGTGACCGTACGAAGGAGATCTACAATACTAGACTGAAACGGGGCAATTCAGAACAACTTGAAAATTTGACAAATCGTGACACGATGGTGAGGAATCTCTTGTTTTAAAATAATTCATGAATTTATTTATTTTTATTTACAGTTATATATATTTTAGATCTGTTGTGTTGATATTGTATGTGATTGTTCTATGGTTGTGATGGATAATGATAAGATTCATATATGTTGAATAAATATGATCATTTACCCCTTTATTTTATTGAATTGGTTTAGACTGCCAATTCAAGATCTAGATAAATAATTATAAATTCATATGTTTTAGATAAATATTACTATTCATCCTTTAGTCTATTGAATTGAATTTAGATTTTCAATTCAGTATCAAATATGTAGTTCGACTCTTTTGTGGGATTGGTTTAGCTTATCAATTCATATGTTGTCACTTTGCTTGAATTAATTTAGAGTATCGATTCAACTTAAATTATAAAGATTAAAAATTGTCGTTTTTGTTGAATTAAATTTATTTGTCAATTCAAGATAGAAACCATTCTTTTATATGTGTTTTTCAACACAAATAATAACATAAAAAATATCATTCTTTTATTTGTGTTTTTCAACACAAATAATAACATAGAAAAAGAACCATTCTTTTATTTGTGTTTTTTCAACATAAATATATACATAGAAATGAGTCACCCTTTTTGTTGGTGTTCGTAATACTAAAACAAACATAGGAATAAAGTCCATCTTTTTATATACCTGCTGCAACATAAATATATACTTAAAATTTGTTGCACAAATAAAATTCACTTTTATTTGTCGCTTGAAACTTGGAATCTATTACACAAATAAAATTCACTTTTATTTGTCACTTGAGAAACTCAGAATTTATTAGACAAATAAAATTTACTTTTTATTTGCCATTCGAAAATTAGAATTTATTATCCAAATAAATTCACTTTTATTTGACATTAAAATACATGGAAAAATATTTACATATAAAATATTCTTTTATATGTTATTAGAATGTATAGAAAAGTATAAACAAATAAAAGGATTCTTTTATTTGTGATTAGAACACATCGGAAAGTGTAAAACAATAAAATACCCTTTTATGTTATTCTAGAACTGAAATTAAAGTTGATCTTTTATTTGCATTCACTAACGCAACATGCATTGAAAATAAATTTTACTCTTTTATTTGCATTCACCAATGCAAATATATGTTGAAAATAAAATTTATTCTTTTATTTGCATTTCCTAATGCAAATATACATTGGAAATGAAGTTTATTCTTTTATTTACAATTACAAATGTAAATACGCATTGAAAACAAAGTTTATTCTTTTATTTACATTCACAAATGTAAATATACCTTTAATTTAAAGTCTATTCTTTTATTTACCTTCACAAATATAAATATACATTGTAATTAAAGTTTATTCTTTTATTTATATTCACTAATGCAAATAAACATTAAAAATAAAATTTATTCTTTTATTTGCATTCACAAATGCAAACACATATTGGAAATAAAGTTTTGTTCTTTTATTTGCGTTCGCAAATGTAAACATATATTGAAAATAAAGTTTATTTCTTTATTTGCATTTATCAATATATATGTATTGAAAATTTAGGTTTATTCTTTTATGTGCATTTATTAATGTAAATATTCAATGAAACTATAGTCTATTTTCTTTATCTACATTTTCCAACCCCAATGTACACACTTTTATACATTTAACAAAATTTGTTTAAATTATACTTGAAAATAAATTTTGTTCTCTTATTTATATTTACTAATGTAACTAAAATTAATAAACAAAACTATTCTTTATTTGCTTTCACAAATGTAAATGCTCATTTAAATAAAATTTGTTTCTTTTATTTACATTCAATAATGTAAATACACTTTGTAAATGAGGTTCTTTTTACATGCACAGAAATATACTTTTAAATGAAATAAAAGTCACATTGGTTATCTGCATTCCTTGTTGCAAATAAAACCTTAAAATAAAGTTCATCTTTGTTTGCAATTCATTAATGCAAACAAACCATCAGATTTAAAATTATATTCTTGATTTATAATTTTGATATGACTAAAGATTGTTTGAAATAAAGGATAGAATTTAAAAGTTACATTTTAATAACTAAACATTCACATTTTTATCATTAAAGTAGAATAGACAAAAACACTCATTTTGTATAAATTAAAATAATAAAACAAAATATAGCATTGGCATGTTTATTAGATTTGAAACAAAAATTATTCATTTTTGTAAATTTATATTAGTTAAAACCAATCATTCATTTTTGCTAATTTACATTAGTTAAAATAATTATTCATTTTAGTCAATTTATACTAGTTAAACCAGATTTTACATTTTGTCAGAAATAGTCATTTTTGTCAAAATGAATTAGTTAAAGCAATATATATATATATATATATATATATGTATGTCTGGCAAAATATATAATGGCCAATATAGGTTAGTTAAAACAAATATTTATCATTTTGTCTCATTTGAATTGCCAAAACAAAATAACCATTTTTGTTTAGAGTTTAAATTAGCAAAATAGAATTTGTCAATAGAGACAAAGTTATTATGCTTATTCATTCATTGCAGTAGAGATATTTTCTTGTCGTCAATATATGTATTGTGTATTACACTTCCACTCACAAGTTACCCGACTTGTGTATGTGATTGGGACGATAATTTTTCACACATCGTCCAAGTGCACAAATAAGTTTATCATTTGTTTGTTGGTTGAAACCCCACACGGGTGTTGGGACGAAAATTTATATACACTAATCCCAATATTTAGTTGTTTGTTGATCGTTAGATCGACAGGCTGTGATGAGCGTTATTATTTAATTTTAATGCTTACAGGGTGGAATTTACACTTTGGATGTAAATGGATGATATGATGATGTGTGTGAAATCCATGTAACCCAAATTAGATGGTAAATGTTTGAGCCGCATTTCGATTCAGGTGTTCTTTTAAATAAGAATATTTTTACATTAGAAATCCTTTTTATATAAAATATATATTTTCAAAATATAGATTGTTAATTAAGTATATGTTAAAACAAGGAATATTTTAAAAGATAAAGATTTGTAATATAAAGAATACTTCTCATTTAGAGTCTTTATATAAAGAATATTTTTATGATTATTTTAAAATATGTTTTTAAAAGATTACTAGCACTTACAATCATATTTTGTATTATGAAATAAATTGAGATGTGAAGTAGATTTATCGTGGACGGTGTTTTTAAACGACATTTGTCCTTTAATCCAATTTACATTGAAATTATTATTTGGTACTTATGAATCTATTTTATAGATTAAAAAAAGGCATTTTCTAAGAATCAAGTTTTTCAATTTAATATATTAAATTGGAATTAAGTGGAAATTCGATTGGTAATAATCGAAATGGGCTTCTGTAAGGAAGACCGATATTATATATGGAATTTAAGAGGCTTTGTCGTTATTCCATTTATATTATTAGTCCGATACAGAAATTTATATCGATTATGTATTGATTTGATTTCTGTGGAATTCCATATTTGGAAATTGATTTATAGATTTTATTTTCAGAATTTTATCTTTGATAAAATTAATGAGAATCTTTTAAAACGAATATCTTATTAAAAGAATATTCTGAGTTGGAATGTGGCGTAATGTGTGATTTTCGAATATTTTCTTTTTAATCCCAAAATACACGAGTTATTCAGGAATACCGGGTTTAACCCATTCTGAATAATCATCACGACGATCAAGAGTCGAAGATGAAGACGGTGATAGAAGACCCAAGGTTTTTCACATCGTTGGGATGATGATGACTGGTATCTTGAATTGGAATTGGCCTTCCAATGCAAGGTATTTAGTAATGATCGTCCAAACGCATTTGGGGATCGACGGACACGTTGTTTCGCTCAGACCCAAAGCGGACTTGTAAATGGATTGCGTGTCTGACATTGTATTCCTTTCTACTGTATTTGTTGAACGCTACTGATTATATATTTCTGTTTGGTGGTGAAGAATTTATTCTTTACTTATCACCCTTCTCTAAGACGTATGAGCTTAGAGGTTATATATATTGGTAGATGATCAATAATTTGGTAAGGTCTGACAATGTGACATGCTAAGATGCAATGATCAAGGCTTTGTTGAAAAGCAGGCCTTGTGGTTGATGATCAAAGCATAGCCTGTTTAGGCATAGCTTTGTGTATAGCGTGACTTCGCGAACCTCACACCCCGGTATGAGTCAAAAACGGGATATGGACCGTAGGGAGTGCATACGTTTCTTTCTAGCTAGAAGTGGTGTTTGGGTTTTGACACGGCCCGACATTTTACTATGTGGATTTTGGATTGAGGTACCTCGGGTTTTTATAGGCCGAAAGCGGTCATATTATAGGTCCATAAGGACCGGGAAACGTATGTTCATGAATTGCCAATCCACTACCGTTAGGCGGGGACCTGCCCTACCGTTCCAAGGGTTCACTGCAGGGGATGCTGAGGCATTTGCTAGAGTGTCTCAAATCGGAAGAGGACGATCCCTAGCCTCGATCTCATGATGGAAACCCAATTTCCAATACGCCCTTGCGGTTTTGATTGTAAACTTATATATGGCGACATAGTAGGATGGGGTACTATGCCGTCCAAGGTTAATACATTTATATTGAAATGTTTTAAAATATATATATATACACATTAATAATAATATCATTTTTACGTATCAAGCATCTTTTGACCATTATAAGGTAAAACCCTATCCTCTGGTGTGCGTTGCATTGTGTGATGGGACCTGGGTCTTATAATGGTTTCATTTTTCTAAAAAGCATTACGTTATTTGACGATTTACTTTATTTATGCATTGGCAATCCAATGGAGTAAACCCGTTCCGCGTTAGCAGCATGGTCCTGTGATTAGCCTACTTATTAGATAGATTAAGTTAAGAATTCTCACACCAGTCCCACGACTGACCTGTAGTTTGTTTCACTTTTCAAACTCGGGTGCCCACTTTCCACATGGGAAGTCGAGTAGCTTTTTGCAGATATAGTTAAGCAGGATCCTGGATTGAAGTCTGAAGCTGGGTCCAGAATATTGATGGCCTTCCGCTGTGATTAGTTCCACTGCAATGTATTTAATTTATTGTAAATGTATCTTCCGCTGTATTATTTATTGATGTACTCTGATATATTCTGTACTCTGATGTAACATTTATTATTGATGTTATAAAAGTCTGTGTTGTTGTTCTGATGTGTTGTATGCCCAAAGTTAACGTATGCGGGTTTGAACGGTTTTAATCGATCTTGCGATCGATTGGGGTTGGGCAAAATCCGGGCCGTTACAGTAGACAACAATTTGATTTTCTCGAAGAATGGAGAAGAGCATGCTTTGCATTTAAGGAAAGTCATGGATACTCTTCGTGCACATCAGCTGAAAGCCAAATTCTCCAAATGCCATTTCTGGGGAGAAGAAGTAAGGTTTCTTGGACATGTGGTGTCCAAAGAAGGGATAGCTGTGGACCCCGCAAAAGTAGTTGCGGTGCAAGATTGGAAGGTTCCACGGAATGCAACCGAAGTCCGAAGCTTTCTCGGGCTAGCGGGATTTTACTATAAGTTCATTAAAGACTGTGCGAATATCTCAGCCTACTCACAAGATTGGCAAAGAAGAACCTAACTTTCGTTTGGGATTTGGATTGCGATGTTGCTTTCCAACGTTTGAAAAGGGCTCTAACAACAGCCCTAGTTCTGACATTGCTTGATGGGAACAAAATGTTTACTATATACATAGACGCATGCGGTACAGGATTAGGCGTTGTCTTGATGCAAGAAGGCAAGGTAGTTTATTATGGGGGAAGGCAGTTGAAGGTACATGAGAAGAACTACCCAACTCATGATTTAGAGCTAGCTGCTATTGTTTTCTCTCTTAAGTCATGGCGTCATTATCTACTAGGAGAATGGTTTGAATTGTTTACTGACCATAAATCATTAAAGTACCTTTTCTCACTGAAAGATCTTAACTTAAGACAACCAAGGTGGATGGAATTTCTGGCCTTATATGATTTTGAGATTTCCTATACCCCTGGTAAGGGCAATGTAGTAGCAGACGCCTTGAGTAGAAAGAAGCTGACCTTAAGTCCTCTCTTTGTAGAAAGGCAAAGATTGGAGTACATAGCAAACTTTGACTTTAGACCCTCCTCTGAATTTGTACCTGGTTTGTTAGCATCGTTAGAGGTGCGGTCTACTCTTTTGGACTCAATTAGAACCGCGCAACATGAAGACCCTCAGCTAGTTGATATGATGGATAAGCTAATTAGGGGTGAGACTTCTAATCACCTCAATAGATACTCCATCGATTATAAGGGTTGGTTGAGACGAGATGGAAGACTGTGCGTCCCACAAGCAAGGGATTTGGTGAAGATGGTTCTCGAAGAAGCACACCATTCTAAGCTGACCATACACCCAGGTGGAGACAAGATGTATAAAGACATAAAAAGGGTTTTCTTTTGGAATGGCATGAAGAGGGATGTAGCTGAGTTCGTCACTAAGTACTTGATATGCCAGCAAGTCCAAGCGGAGCAGAAGAAGCCTGGTGGTCTGCTTCATCCTCTAGAGGTCCCACATTGGAAATGAGATAGCATTTCAGTGGACTTTGTTGATGGGTTGCCTAGGTCAAGAAGGGGCAATACCAGTATTTGGGTAATATTGGACAAGCTCACTAAAAGCGCTCACTTTATACCTCTTAAGAGTAAAAGGACAGCCTCGTCCTTAGCATCCATTTATCTTAAAGAGATAGTTTGACTCCATGGGATACCCTCCAGCATAGTGAGTGATCGAGATCCTATCTTTACAAGCGAGTTTTGGATTGCAAGAGGCTATAGGCACACAACTATGCTTAAGCATGACCTATCACCCCCAAACCGATGGTCAGACGGAAAGGGTGAACAGAGTATTAGAAGACCTCTTGAGATTGTGCATTCTTGACTTTGGAGGAACATTGGAGGATCATCTTCCTTTGGTGGTATTCGCTTACAACAATAGCTATCAAGCCACCATAGGCACGGCACCCTTCGAGGCTTTATATGGAAGACCATGTCGATCACCAACTTGTTGGTGGGAGTCTACAGACAAGCTCGTACTTGGCCCAGACATGATTAGAGAAACTTCAAAAAAGGTGGACTTGATAAGAAGACAAATGAAGACTGCACAAGATAGACAGAAGTCCTACGCAGACAAAAGAAGGACCGACCTTGAGTTTGAGGTTGGATATAGGGTGTTCCTTAAAGTATCACCTTTGAGGAATGTCATTCGCTTTGGGTCCGTAAGAAAGTTGGCGCCAAGATTTGTAGGACCATTTCCTATCATTGAAAGGGTTGGGACAATGGCTTACACAGTAGAGCTACCTGAAAGACTGGCTTGAGTTCATAACGTTTTTAATGTTTCTCAACTTCGAACATGCTTACATGAGTCTGCAGAAGTTGTGGAGCTAGGTATATTAGAGGAAGTAGAAATGGAACGAGAAGCAACTGTAAGAAGAGTTCCAACTCGAATCTTTGGTATGGAAATCAAAAAGCTACACAACCGTGAAGTCAAGCTAGTTAAAGTTCAATGGAGTGACGCTGAGGAAGACGCGACTTGGGAGACTGAGGACATGATACGCGTAGCCTACCCTTTTCTTTTTGAGGGTACATCCTTGATATATTTTTCCATGAGTTCATACATGCTTGTATCTATCTTTTAAGTATATCTCCTCGGTCCTATTCTTGATCCTCATGTAGAAACCAACGGATGTAAACATGTATTTGAAACATGTTAGGGTTGATGGTTGCAAGTGGTTGCTCGTGGATGCATATACATACACACATTAGGTACAAGATTAGCTCAGTCACTTTCATATTGCATATGCATATATGTATTTGTATATGGATTTAAAACCTGGTGTGTTATCATATGGACATTGCATTTGTATGATTGATTGTGCTCTCATGTAGAAAGTATGATTAGGAATAATTGCATGCATAATGGACTCATGGCACTAAAATAATTTGCATTAAGGACGTCAACTGAATCAGTAGACCGCCCGATTTTGCCTTAGATAAGGACATATACACACACTCTGCATACAATCATGAAAGGATTAGAAATCTTTTAAGGACAATGGATGTCGGTGTTTGGTGGTTGAGTAGATGGATAATTGGATGGTAGGATATACATTCTTCTTGACTTGAAGATTTCGGGGATGAAATCCTTTAAGGAGGGGAGAATGTAAAACCATGTATTTTCTATGTTTATTAAAGTAACAGATTAAAGAATATTAAAATTTAAATTTGAGAATTAAGGGAAACAGTTTACGCCATTGCGTTCGTCTTAGAATTCTGCTTGAGATAGAATCTGAATTTGCGTGAATCGGACTCTGTATGAAGAAGTTATGGAGTTCAGAAGATTTCATGTTTAAACAGAAAATTATATAATTAAATAATTAAACAAAACAAAAAATAGTTCGAATTTTGAAAATCACATAAATCAGCTGGACGGGAAAAATCCCGCCCATAGGGATCGACTCCCCCAAGGGGGGTCGACATAGGTGTCGACCCCCCAAGAGGGGTGTTGATTGGGGTGTCGACCCCCGTATAGGGGTCAACCCCTTCGCCCAGATCCAAACAGTGACGATTTTATGACTTGTTGCTGAGTCACTAGGGCATAGGTGGCAATTTCTGGATAACTCTATCTAGTCTGGACGGTTTTGATTGCTCCTAGGTTGATCTAACGGCTCACATAAGTCTAAACCTCTATAAAAGCAACCCTAATCCTCAGCCCTAAATCAAAAAAATTCATTCCAAGGAGCCACCATGCTGTACATGGTCAACCTAGCATAGCCACCTTTCATCTCCAACTAGGAAGCAAACTAGAAAGCAAGTTAGAAGCTAAGAATCAAATCTAAATGAGAGAATCGATAGTCTAGGTCAAGGGATTGCTTTTCAGTTTCAGAAAACAGATCCCAGAAAACAAGATTTTTCGTTGTTTGTAAGTCCTGTTATTATTTAGATGTGAACAATTAAAAGCTGTGATTTGTAATAAAGTGAAAACTAGAGTTGTGCCTAAGTTGTGAGATAATGGTGATGCTGATTCATGTCTATTCTTGTAACCATTCTATCGTATATGCCTATGAGACTATTGTGGTTTATTGAACTTATTATGTTGTATGCTAAACCAATCGTGTATTATATAAATTTGGTGAGTCTTTCATGTTATGTTACATGCAAGTTTTTAGGCTAAGTCATATATGCCTATTGTGTTTAGATCTACATTCTCATATGTTTAGATCAATGTTTGATCCAAATAAAAGTTTACATTTACATGCCTAGTTGGATTTGTGTAATTCTATGTAAGTCCCCGTTCATATGCTTAAGATTCATGTTAATTGGATCCAAAAATGCAACTTCATTGTTTTATGCCAAATTTATATGACACATGTTTAGTTAGACCCTTATTATTTTATGTTGTAGGAATGGTACATGCACCTTTCTTTCCCCTTTTATATATAAGTTAGGCTAAGTTGCGAGCCTAACATTTTGTGTGAATTTGCGAATGTATAACGGGGGTAACGCTGGGAAAAACCTTAAATTTCAAATTATTGGCATAGATTGGCTCATAATCATACAAATGATTAGTGGCATAAATTGGTATAATTTATATACCTAAAAATTATGAACAAGATTTAGTGGGTAAATGGGGCATGACTTAAATGGCAATAATTGTGGCTAATTTATATATATATATATATATATATATGAAGGGTAAATATGTAAATTAAGTAAAAGACGAATATGCCTAACCTGAGGTAAGATTGAGTTACAGTGTAAGACTGTCCGGAACTGCCCGGCACATCCAGTAACCGTAACAATATAGATCTAATGTAAGAGGTTAGTGCATCAAGTCCAAAAGAACCCGAGGTTAGATTGAGTTGCGGCGTAAGACTGCCTGGAACCGACCGGAACATCCAGCGACCGTAACAATACATATCTAATGTGAGTGAATGAATTAAATCTAAGACAGGATTGGTAGGGTTAAGTTAATTAAGGCAACACTTAACTAATATAACATGTTAGCTAAACTGATGGGTGGGGTTAGGTTAATTTTAGAACACTTAACCATTTTAACATGTTGATTAGGAAACCCTAGTAATGGGGACCCATTTCAGCAGTAACCCACATAGATGTATCATGGTACCCTGAGCTAGGCAGTGTGGGGCACGATTACTGGGCTGATTATAAGCGGTCAAAACAACAGCGGATGGTGTGTCAGTGTATTCAGTGTATGCTCCGACAGAGTGCGGGCGTGCACGTACTCCGGAGTGGAAAAAGCAGGCACTAGGCATCAGTATTTATATACTGTGCATCATGAATTGTGTCGGGTTGCCCCCATAGGATATGATACACCCCATAGTGGGACCAACACAAGTATCTACATTCAAGCGGGGCCGAATGACACAAGTAGAAAACGTATACAAGTAGGAGCCGATCGATAAAGGGGATCATCTATCTTGAACACATGTTGCTAGTTGAATCACTTGTAAGTGGGTGCAGAGAAATAGTAATGAGTGCGATAGCTTATTCAGTTTTATTATCTTATTTCTAGGGTACTGTCCTAGGTTCAGTTTATTCGTGTCATGATCCTTTTTCCTGTTTACATGCTAAGTAATCACTGGACTTAATAGACTCATGTCTGACCCATTTTTCTTTCATCTTCTTTTCTTCCGTTCCACTTCCCCTCCCCCCTAGGTCCGCAGTGAAGGAATACTTCAGCTTAGTTCGGACCATTTCCAGCTTGAAGAGAGTAGATGTATTGTTTGGATTCTCTTTCCTTGGGCTATGGCTTCAGATACACTCTTATTGGGGATTTATGCTGCCTTATTGTTATTTTATGCTTCTTTATGTTTTAATCAAGACAGAAATTTTGTTGTAATAATTTGGAAGTTGGTTTTGAGATAGTTGTTGTAATGTTTTGGGTGAACCACGTACTTATGAAATAAATTTAGCTTTTCCGCTGTTTATATGTCTGTCTTGTAAATTATCTGTATCTTTTACCTATAATGCTTCACCGAAGTTAAGGCATTCCCTTTGTGAGTGACCTTAACGGAGGTGGGGTGTTTCATGCTTTCTCGCTTCCATTACGTTCCAAATTATATTTTTCTTCTGTAACTACTCGGGGGATTTGCGATCTTCGGTAATCAATATGCAACACCATGTCAACTATCCAAGAATCGAAAATACAGGAATGTTAATAGAAAGAAGTTAGAGGGTGAGAATAGATAAGATAGAAAATTAGAATAGAATAAGAAGAACAAAACTACAATAACATCATAGTAACACGGACATCACAGCGGAACGAATAAAATATAATATGTAACATAACTTTGGAATACAAATCTGTCATTTGTATATACATATCATCAATTAGAGTATAACACTTACATCACAACGGAAATGAACAATAGCTATAAAAACGCTGCTGAAGCCTCCTTCTCCATCGCCTTCTAGTATATCTATAAAAATCCGGACTACTGGACTGCCCGTACAAAATTGGGCACCCAAGAGTTTAGGGAAAACAAAACAAAATAAACTCTAGGTTAGGCATGTGACTGGTGTGAGTAAACTCTGAACACTTGGTTTAACTTTTCCAAATCCTTTTCAAAAGCAATGATAATCGTAAGACTGATCCACACATAAGTATGGATGGTTTTTACCTAACGATAACCCAAAATATTTCTTAAATTCAATAGTTTCTGGTATTATAATAATGTCTAAATCAAGTAGATATCAGTCTAATAGAACGCTTTCATCTTATGCTCTACATATATAATATACAATCAAAAACCGCGGGCTTTTATTGGGTAATGGATTCCAACTATGACAAGGTATGGAACCACCTTCCAATCAGTGTACTCTACAAGCGATACACTGGAGTTCGACAAGAACATCTTCTAACTCAGCCACACATGACCGACCATTCATTTCGCTTGAATGTTCTGAATATATTGTCACGTTACGGTTGGTATACCAACATAACCATTCCCGGGAGATACAGAATTGAAAGAAGTAACAAATATGAATATTTTCTAGATGGTGACAATATACCCTAATTGGGTGCGACACACTTAGCGATGCTGCCTGCTCGATTTCTGTCATTTCCTAGTTGATGAGGCTTGACGTCATAACATATCATTTAACAGATCATTCCTTCACTTACTTTGAATGTCACGTCATCATACCCGTCAAATCACAAATTGATTTCCCAAAAAATACCATGAGTATAGGCTAAGAGAAACAAATTCCTCCGCCACCAACGTAAATATATTTGAAATGATCAACTTACGTGATCCACCAGATATACTCTGTCATACACTCGTCCATTCAAGTTGTCATGGGACTGGAAAGTACGAAAGAATAAACCTTGCATGAACTCTGTCTTCAATTGTCTTCGATATATTTGATTTGAAACGATAATGCCCATACAGAGTGGTTTTCAGATAATAAATTTGATCCCGGTCTCTCCTTATTGACAACAGAAATAGTCAAAACCTTGATAGTCGTTTATTTAACTATCAAAGGAAAAATGTGTACAAACAACGGTCGTATTCCCAAATGGGAATCTTACCGATCAATCATCATTTCATTTCCCAATTTCCCATTTATCGTTTCCATATATTCATAAATTCCTTATTTTCTAAAATTAAAAAATATACGTTAATAACTTTGGAAAATGTTTCCATTTCTGATTCACGCATCAATATCTACCCACCCCTATCAGTCTCTAACTATATACTAGTATGAGAACACCTTCCCAAGTATAAACCCCGAAGGCCGACGCCAACATCAGATCGATACCCAGAAAGTCATTCAACTCAACTAATTACTAGTCAGTTTCTAATTTCAGTAATTCCATTTAAATTCCTAATTCAAACCCCAAATTCCTTTATAATATTTTATTTGCAAAATATTTACTTTAATTTAATTTTTCACATAGAATGTGAATAATATTTCTTTATATAATCAAAACAGTTTGATTTCGTATTTAAAAACAATATCTCAAACCCAAATTATATTTTTTTATTTGCAGAATTATTCATACAAATCTTATTTCATTTCCAACATTTATAATCTCTTTGCAAATTTCCTTTATAACTACTACGTTCACATTCCATTTCAAATATCTGTGTTAAAACCGATTTTACTTCTCTATATAAATTTAGATTTATACATTCAATCTATCAAATGATAAATATTTCCTTAATTTATAAACATCGTTTATAAATTATTCTCCTCAATTTATCTGTTAAAACAGATTTCTACTAAATATTTACTTTAAATCCATATCATGTTACACCCGTGTGCGAAGCACGAGTCTAAACCTTCCTAATGTAAGATTCTCTTTTTGTAAAATTCTATTCATTTTCCAAATATTTCCTTTTGTAATTCTATTTACTTTCCAAATAAATATTCCTTTTATAATTATATATATTTTCCAAATAAATATTCCTTTTATAATTATATTTATTTCCTATAAATATTTCATGTATAATATCCTATTTATTTCTTATAAATATTTCATTTATAATATCATATTTATTTCCTATAAATATTTCATTTTCAAAATACACTTTGAAAATTTCCTTTTTACAATCCAGTATTCTTATGGTATTTAAAGTACCAATTAAACAGACCAGTGTCATCATAATCAATCATAGGTTTTATATCACATCATATATCACAATATGTGAAAACAAACAGAATTATAAATATTGAGGAATCTAGTTGGATCCCTCCAACCTGTTTCCTTGTGTCCATAGATGCTAAACAGTATAAATAACATCGAGTTCTTTTCAATATGAAATATTCTGATAAACATAATAAATATTTGATTAACGATTTATATATACCATTATCTATAATTTCAACCAATAAACCAGCAATTCAACCAAACAATCAACACACAGCAATCGATCATCGTTTATCAATATTAGATTATATTTATAAAACTGTACAGAGTTAGTGAGATTTACTCACTTTGGTCGGTAATCATTAAATAACGAATATCGGTTGATTTGATTTATATCAGGCAATTAATTTCTTTATGAATTGTAACAAGCTCTAATTCACTCCCAGTTAGTTCCATAGTATATCCCTCGTTCATACGATACCAACGAATCTTTTTTCGCAAAATTCTGATTTCATAGGAATAAGATATTTAATTTGCAAGTTTTTATAAATTGTTTTGAATTATAATTAAACTATATATATATATATATATATTTATTATATAGGCCTTTACCTTCCTTTATTTCCATAGCCCACAAAAACACCATTTTAGCCCGCCCAAGCTAACACCGCTCCACTTCCTATTCTTCTTCTTGAAATTCATCAGTGCAGCTGCTCCATTACAGGTTGTTTCTTCCACCATACTTTCCATCTCCACCACTTTAAAAATCGAACAAAAATAGCATCATACTCCTTGTCCAAAACCGAATCATGTCAGGCTATTTTCGAGATACTCGATCAACTCTTCTTAGTCGCCACTCGTAGCTCCCTTATGCCAGAAAACATGGCCATTGCCGGTACTTTTAGGGTTGCTTCTCCTTTAATGTTTGAACTTTCTTCAAACTGACTTCGCATATGAACTCCACTTCAAATCCTCTTCGATTCCATCACACAAACATGAAACTAGTTCCCATCTTCTATATTGCAGTTCCAGTTTTAAAAATGCACGAATAGTATAATAACGACATCAAAATGCTCGAAATACAAAAAAACAAATCACGGAAACTTATATCCTTCGAGAAATCCAAATATAATAGCCAAGATTTGAATCGATTCTCGAATTGCTCACAAATCGTAAACCTAGTTTTGCGCTGAGAAAAACTAGCGAACAGAAACTGATGTCACACACTACTATTAGCAACCAGATTGAAGAGAATACAATGAAAAATATAAATATAATAGACTTGAGATTTCTGATTTTTTCCATGATTTCTTCTTGATTTACGAAGATCGTATACTGTATATATTTTTTCTTTTGAGTTACAGCGCCTTATTTGACCAAGGAAATACTGAATTAGGTTTAGAAGGTTAGGATGATATTTATAGGTAAGTTAAATATTTATTTATTCTATTTTATATCTCGTTTTAATTAATCGTTACTTGTATTGGTCATTTAAAATTCCGTGTGATCACACACGGCATCCAATTTCAACGAAAATGGACATGCAACTATACCTCGACATTACGGACCCAACGAAACTTGTTTCGTCGAATTCCGACTCAGTTTTCTCACATATTGACACCAAAAACTACGAAAATTGAAATCTAGCAATAATTTAATATTCTGGATCCAACAAAATTAGTTTTGCCAAAAACGGAGCTCGTTTGCAAAAGTGGTTATTTTTAAAGCTCTAAATAAACCCATTTAAATATTAATATATTTAGAAATAATTAAATTTAATATTAATAAAATTAATATTATCGTATATATATTCACATACGATATCATATAACCCCAAAATAAATATATCAGGATTTATAACTCGATATTTCAAAATTCGAGATTATATCGATATTCAATTTATATTAAAATCCTTTTACAATATAAATAAATTGTTATAAATTATAAAGGAATTCCATAGCGACTTTTCGAAAATTTGATTTGGACACAACTCACAATCTACACGACCAAATCTCGATTTTTCTCTTCCATTAGAAAAATATACTTCACCAGCTCTGAACATTTCTTATTTCACAGAAATCCGACTTAAAACGGATTTTGTATATTCGTTAAACTTCGAGTCACCAAATTATGAACTGCCGCGCCATTTCGAGCTCGATTATAATTGTAATATAATTTATACGTCCAAACTTCATTTAAATAATAAATTCGTTATTATAATTAAATCCTAAACTGAATTAAATATTATAAATAATCCAATTCACACAATATTGCGAATTCTACTATTTCCGACTATTGCGGAAATAAATATATTATTCTATTATTTATATTAATTAAATATTCAATATTATATAATTAAACAACCATTTAAATCTCTAAATCACTATTTAAATAATTAAATTAATTAATTATTAAACGGTAAAAATACGGGACGTTGCATCTTCTTTCCCCTCCTCCACAAGTGCCTACAAAATATTAATGCACTCATTTTTACAGAAATAACAAGTTGCAAAACTGGTAAATAACAAAATAGAGTGTACTTATAACAAGTGCATTACAAAAATTGATAAAACTGAGTTTGCACACCAAACACGGAGTTTGAAACTAAGTTTTTGCAAACTGAGTCGGCTCAATTTGCAAAAAATGAGTTGCAGACTCAGTGTGCAAACTCAATTGCAAAAACCAAGGCGACTTAGTTTGCGCACTTTGTCTACAACTCAGTTTGCGCACTTTGTCTACGACTCAGTTTGCACACTGGATCTGCGACTCAGTTTTTGCGAACTGACCCAATTCGGTTTCACGCACATTTACACTAGCTATTCATCCCAACATTTACACTAACTATTTTAGCAGTAAAATCCATTTCCTACCCATAAAAGTGACCGGGACTACTATTTCATGCACTACATTACATGTCCCACTCTCTACTTTTTCAATTGTTCAATAGTACGGGTCTATTGGATAAAGTTTTTAACAATGCTACCAATGAAACTAATCTTATTCACATGTTTATTTTTTGCAGATTGGTCATATTTATCATGCAAAAGAAGATAGAGGATGGACACCAAGAGACCATATATGCACAGATGCAGTTAAAAATAAATGAAGCACTAAATAATTTGTCAAGCCACTGTTATTATTTATTAGCATTTATCAAGCCACTGTCAAAATTTTTTCAAACCCAGATTTTAGGGAATGTATAAGGTTAATGAAGATGGCCTGAACTAAAACTTTGAATCTTATTGTATTTTGGGATTGGACATTCAAATGATATTATTATCAGGCTTAATATTGAGATTTTACACGAAAAATGTAAATTAATACTTGTCACAACGTCAACTGGGAAATTTTGGTTTGAATCATATTATCAATCACTTGTCCAATTTAATTGGCTGGAATTAACAAGGATTAGAGGTTAAAGTATTCATTGATAGGACTAACTATATGTTCTATAAAGCAAAACGTATGTATACAGTTTGGTGCCGTGAAGTTACTGCATAGTAACTGTATGTGATATTTTTAGAGATTGTTTTTATATGGTTATAAGAAATATGATTGAAATAATTTGTATTTGATTTATTCTTGTTTCAGAGATGTAAAATATTAAAGAGATTTTGTATTATGATCAAATGAATACAATAGTTCACGGTTACAAGCTTTATATATAGTAAAGAAATGAAAATTGGGCTAAATACAGCGCAGCCCATATAACAAACATAATACAAAGTGGTCCAGTCCAGCAGTTCGATTTGATATATGAGATCGATCCAATATGTTAACACACCGCCTCAAATCGAACTAGGGTTTCATTTTCCTTTAAACTCTACACCGCCTTGAAATACTTTTAGCTCAGCTCTTAATCTCTCAAAATTACTTCTGGACAGTGCCTTGGTAAGGATGTCCGCCTTCTGGTAGAACGCTGGAAGGTGATTGACAATGAGCTTTCCAGACTCTGTCCGTTCTCTGACGAAATGAAGGTCAATTTCAATGTGTTTGGTCCTCGTATGCTATATGGGATTCATGGAAAGAGATACAAAACTTCTATTATCGCACCACAAAGTGGGTTTCCTTGAGGTTTGAAACCCTAATTCTTCAATTAGGGTTTCTACACAAATGATTTCGGCAGTAGCTGCAGCCATCGCTTTGTATTCTGCCTCAGTACTAGACCTCGAGATTGTGGATTGCTTTTTAGTACACCAAGAGATCGGATTTGGTCCCATGAACAAGCAGTAGCCAGAGGTTGATCTTCTATCATCTGGATCATTCGCCCAATCAGCATCACTGTAAGCATTTAGACTAATATCTTTATTAGCTTGAATTCTTAATCCATAGTCTTTTGTGCCTTGTAAATAACGTAAAATACGTTTCACGGCTTTCCAATGATCGCTTAAGGGGTTAGACATAAACTGGCAGACCTTATTCACACTAAAACTGATTTCAGGTCTAGTAATGGTCAAATACTTCAATGCTCCAACAATACTACGATATTGTTTGCAATTTTCTATAGTATCACCCTTTTACTTGGATAAACGTAAATTACTTATCATAGGAGTGTTGTAGGGTTTAGCTTTATCCATGTTTGCTCTAACTAGAATATCTGATATATATTTCTTTTGTGAAAGAAAAATTTCTGATTCTGATTTTCTTTGAACCTGAACACCCAAAAATAATCCACTTCACCCATATCTTTTATGGCAAATGTTTGATCTAAATGAGTGATGACTTTGTCAATTTCTGTGGTGTTATTTCCAGTGATTAGAATGTCATCTACATATACAAGTATGTATATAGTACACTTGTTATTGAGTTTAGTGTATAGAGAATTGTCAGACTTTGTTGCTTTGTAGCCCAATGACTTCAATGTCTCTTTTAATTTGATGTACCAAACCCTGGATGCTTGTTTTAGACCATATATGGCCTTATGTAACTTGCAAACATGATTTTCCTTGCCTTGAATCTCATATCCCTTTGGTTGTTGCATATACACATCCTCATATAATTCTCCATTCAAAAATGCAATGCAAACATCCATTTGCCTTATATTCCAACCTTTGTGTAGAGCTAAAGTTAGAATAATTCTGATTGTAGTTGGCTTGACCACTGGAGAGAATGTTTGATCAAAATCAAAACCATATTGTTGTGTGAACCCCCTTGCAACTAACCTGGCTTTATGTTTAGAAATACTTCCATTAGCATCTCTTTTAAGCTTAAATATCCACTTGCATCCCACAATGTTTTTATCCTTTGGTGCAGTGACAAGAGTCCATGTTTTGTTTTTAATTAGTGCATCATATTCTTCATCCATAGCCTTGCTCCATGACTTACTTTTAATAGCTTGTTCATACATGGCTGGTTCAATTGTATCAACAGTGTCATTAGTTGTGGCAGTATACACTTTGGGTTTGAGAATCCCACTTTTAGCTCTAGTAACCATATGATGTCCTGTTTATGGTTCTTCTTTATCACTGTTTTCATTGTCTGCATCTAATGTTTAGTCATCATTGCTGTTATGTGGTAGGTCTTCATCAGTCATTGGTTCACTTGAACTGTATCCAGACCTAGTGCTGGATACAGTTGGAGCGGTTGGTGTCTGATGCAATGATTCATCTCTGTGTGTTTGATGCAATAATCCATCTTCATTTGTTTGCACATTCCATTCAGACAAAGGTGGTAAGGTCTGCATTGTATTTCTGCACTGATCCTTTACTTGATTGATCTTGTTTTCCTTGCCTGCAAAAGGAAAAACACATTCATTAAAAACAACATGTCTGGAAACAATTATCTTGCCCTTATTATCCATGCACTTGTATCCCTTTTGGTCTTTTGCATAACCTAGAAAAGTACATGGACTTGATCTTAGGGCAAGTTTGTGATTGTTATAAGGTCCGAGGCATGGGAAACACAAGCATCCAAATGTTCTCAGAATTGTATAGTCAGGTTTATTTCCAAAAATGACCTCATGTGGACACTTGTATTCCAGCACTTTTGTAGGCATCTTATTAATTAAATAAACTGTTGTACAAAAAGCCTCATCCCAATATTTCATAGGCAAAGATGAATTAGATAACAGTGTTAAACCTGTTTCTACAATATGCCTATGTTTTCTTTCAACAATGCCATTTTGCTCAGATGTATAGGGGCAAGTTTTTCTATGTATTATGCCTTTTTGATTAAAATAATTTTTGAGTGGAAAAAATTCACTGCCCCCATCTGTCTGAACTATTTTAATGTTGCTGTTCAGTTGTCTCTCTATAAATTTTATGAACTGCAACATGACATTGTGTGTCTCAGATTTAGCTTTAAGAAAGAAAATCCAAGTATATCTTGTGTAGGCATCAACAATGGATAAATAATACCTGTAACCTTGTCTGGAGCTTAATGGTGCAGGACCCCAAAGGTCTGCTGTAACCAACTCAAGTGGTTTAGAATAGACAGTTTCTGATCTGCCAAAAGGTAGCTTATGGCTTTTGCCAAGTTGACAATGAACACAAAAACTTGATATGGGTGAGTGTTTGTACGCAATATTATTATCCTTTAAAACTTTCAAAACCAAGTCATAACTAGGATGTCCTAACTTACAATGCCATATATCAAGATCATTCTTCATGTAGTCATTGTTTTTGTTTTTGACAGAATCATTTTCAACAATGTCATTATCAACAGGAATATTTGTTCTGGTACAATATTTGTCATTATTAACAGAACTAATCTCAACATTATCACAACTGAAATGAATATTTGCATTACAGCACAAGATATCTATGCTATTTTCCAATCTTGACTGCATGTTGTTGAATTTGTATAGCTCATTGTCCAAACTACCCTGTAACAATATGTCCTTATTATGAACATCTCTAATTAGACAATATTTTGGGTGAAACTCAAAATACACCTTATTGTCATTAGTAAATTGGGACACACTGATTAAATTTTTCTTAACACTAGGAACTCTAAGTAGGTTGTTGAGGTAAAGTTTTCTTTTCCCTTTAACAACACCTGCCCCAATATGAGATATATTCATAGTTTCACCATTACAAGTATGAATAACTTGCGTACCTGAGTAGTTTTTATTGCCAAGATTGAGGTTTTGAAGATTGTTAGTAATGTGATTGGTTGCCCCTGAATCTGGATACCAATCTTCTGAACTGTAATCATCACCTTTGACAGAGTCATCATTACTTGTGACTTGTGCTGTAGTACTATCACCACTTGACCTGGTTTGGTTGTTAGTTTGGGCCATGTTGATGTTTAGCCTGCCTTGACCAGATTGATTCTGTTGAGGATTATTAACATCTGAATTGAATCTTGAATAACATCTGTTAGCTGTATGACCAGGTTTCTCACGTATTTGACATTTAACTCAGTTTGTATTGTTAAATCTGCCTCTTCCTCTACCTCTGGGATTCTGATTCCCTCTCTGTCCTGGTGCATTCCCTCTACCATAGCCAGGTATGTTTCTTGTCTGATTTTGATTTCTTGAACTAGAAGCCAGATTCACACTGTAATCATTCTGCATAGCTTTTCTTTGTTCTACCCTGCCTTCATGGGCTAATAATGCCGAGTAAACTGATTGAATGTTTGGTAGGGTAGGTTGTGTAGCAATAAATGTGACCAATGATTCATACTCCTCATCAAGACCATTAGTTAAGGTCAAGATTTGCTCACTGTCTGAAATATGATGCCCTACTGAATTCAGTTTGTCAACTAGAGATTTTATCTTAGCAATGTAGTCTCTCATAGTTAATTCTCCTTTTCTTGTATTTTGAAACTCCCTCCTGTAGTGCATTATTCTAGCAGAAGACTGAGAACTAAAAATTTGTTGAATTGTATTCCAAATTTCATAAGACGATTTGCATCCTATTACTTGTGATAAGAGATTTGCACTTAATGAAGATACTAGCCATGATGACAGTAAGTTGTCTTGTTTATGATGATGTATATAGGCTGGATTACTAACCATGCTTCCATCTTGACTTACAATCATTGCAGGTGGTGTGGGTTTGGTTCCATTGATATAATCTTGAAGGTCATAGCCCTTCAAGGCTGTCTCAACTTGGAATTTCCATAACAAATAGTTATCTTCATCCAATGGAATAGTAATCACCTGGCTTTTTGGTTTGACAAGAACTGGTGGCGGATTTATGGGATCAGCTGTTACGTTTCTTGAGGGGGCAGATGAATTATCAACACTTCCTCCAGCCATTCTTTAATACAAAACAGGTCCAGAGGTAAAAAATGAGTATATGGCGTGGCCACTGCAAGAAAAAATGGCAGCCTGTGCAGAAAAGGTAGGAGATAAAATGCAGTGGTAATTCTTGTCTCTTTGAAAGATTCAAGAATTGCCAAAACACTGCACTGAGGGCTATCAAATGATGAGATTCATAATCTCTGATGATCAGAAACTGCTGCAGCCACCTTGGATCTTGATTCTTGGCTTGGCAAGGCACAGTTTCGATGAGAACAGATACTAGACTGATCGGAGAGGTATGATCTCCGATGATGATGCTAAATTCTGAGGAGACTCAAAATCATGCCCCTCTCTTTAATGAGAAAGTAGAATATGATGCCGTTTGCCTGATTCTCGCTCTGATACCATATAAGAAATATGATTGAAATAATCTGTATTTGATTTATTCTTGTTTCAGAGATGTAAAATATTAAAGAGATTTTGTATTATGATCGAATGAAAACAATAGTTCACGGTTACAAGCTTTATATATAGTAAAGAAATGAAAATTGGGCTAAATACAGCGCAACCCATATAACAGACATAATACAAAGTGGTCCAGTCCAGCAGTTCGATTTGATATATGAGATCGATCCAATATGTTAACTATGGTACCTTAGCAGCACAAAGTTGAATTGAGTGCTTGACAATTTTTTTTTTTTGTACTAAAATTATAGTATATACAGGGTTTTTTATACTACAAAAATGAAAAGAAGAAGAAATGGAGAATAATACCATTTAGCTTATTTTGGATGGAAGTTTCCCTTTTATCTTTTGGATGCGAAAAGAACATTTGTAACCGTCAGATTTCATGTTGACATCAATTATAAGAAGTTTGAAATAGGTGCATTGTATCAAACAAACACTTGAACATAAATCTAAATGACCATAAGGAAAGATATATCAAGAAATGGATACTGACTATCATAAATAATGCTTTCTTAATTATGTTCAACCCCCTTACACATGATTATGGGTATAGAGACACCAAATGTTACACATGTATGTCCGTTAATAAAAGATACATATAAATTCATTATGCTAAAAACTCGATAACCTAAATTTAAACCAAAATCTAAATCCATCAAATAAGTGCAGAAATGAAGATTATATCATCCAAGGTTACTTGCATTCTTTAAATGCACAATACCATAAAAGCAACCAAAATTGCACAAAAGCACAACTATAAACATCTAGTGATTTATATCATTTGTTTCATACAATTTTTTATTTTTATCGCGTAATGTAAGTCGTTTATGAGGGAAAACAAAAAGAATTAGAAAAGTAGTAATGAGATGGTTTATCTCTACAGATACAAAAGGGGTAGCTTAATTATTATAATTGATGATTAACAATGGGAAGTAGCTTAGTGCATGTTGTTGAAGATATGGATATTTAACTAGAAAGCAAATATCAAAATAATTCAGAACCTACAACGGGAAAGTATATGAACTAGGATTATTCACTTCTAAAGCGAATAAATTCAGTATAAAAAAAAAACTTACATAGGCTTTTATTGCGGATGAAATAACTTATCTAGATTTCTTATTTTTATGTCCCGCATTTCAAACCATTGTTCTTGTAATTTTCATATTTCCTTAACCTACAACAAGAAATATTATTAAACTAACTAACAATTTATTAATAATATTCACGAGATATATTTATTAATTCTTGTAATTATGTGGGAAAGAGAAGTACCTGTTAATATTTTTCATATTTAAATGATACATTTATAAGTTTGCAAATGGTGTGTGTGCATGTTTAGTACTGCAAAAATTGATGTTGAATGTGTTCAAACTCAATTTAGCAACTGAGTTGTTTGAGCTTACAATTACTAAGTATAAAACTTGTACAGAACAGAGTCATGCATGCTCAGATTTGGAATTTAATTCTTAGCAATCATAAAGTTATATTAATTAAGAATGAATGGACAACTACTTTCATGTTAGAGCTTGAAAATGATTATTGTGGTAATAACGTATACGGTCCACTTCTTTGATTGTACCTTCTAAAATATATTACTTCCAGATCGAATTTTTATGCCATAAAAAATATACTTTCATGGTGCACATTTTTTTTTTAAATTTCAATTTATAGTTTGTACTATAAATATTCGCTTTTTACACCATAAATATTTATTTTACAAAAATGTGGAAGCTAATATTTGCATATTGCAGTCTACATTGCACGTTAATGCTGGAAATATTGAGATGGATGTTTTGTGAAACTTATTTTTAGAAATAGATTTTTAGGTATTAACTTTGAAATAAGGGACATGCCCTGATTTACTTATTTATGAAATCAATTAAGTTCTTTGAAAATTACTTTCACTAATGATTCCAAGCTACAGTCTTAGAGAAGCTCGTCTCTCCCTCTAAAATAAGTGGAGCAAGTTGCCATTTTGTTATTTTATTTGAAAAAAAATAAGGATTGAACTTTTTTTTTTCATGCATATACAAGTATGTAATTTATGTATTGTCCTTGCAGCTATAGTACCTTAATGAAGCGAACAGGAAGTGGCGCCTAATGAAGGCTATAATGTCTCTGTTTCCCGAAACTTTGTTGGAAGCAGGTATAAACTTGCTCTGTCGCAAGCACAAGCTTGCTTTGAAAGCAAGCTCGCAGCAAGCCAAGCAACTAGCTAAAGCACGCTTGCAGCAAGCACAAGCTTGATTTCTTGATTTAAAACAAGCTTGCTTGCTTGATTTTAAACAAGCTTGCTTGCAACAAGCTCAAGCAAGCTTGCAGCTAGCACAAGCTTGCAGCAAGTACTTTCGAAACCTGCTATAACATACTGTTTGGCAATATCACCTTGCTATTTACTTCAATTTAGTAAAGCACCATCTTACTATTTATTTTAATCTTCTATCTAAGGTTAATCTAGTTACAAAGATCAAGAAACACATGTATAACCAAGTTCAAATTAAACTCAATTATGCACTAGACTATAAGATCCACTAGTCAATTTTGCTAATTGTACATTATTAACTCATATATGTTTTAAGCTTTTCTAAGCCACTAGATATACATACAATGATTTTTTTAATAACAAAGCATAAAGGGCTATAAATCGCTTTGAATTCCGTAAAATAAACTTGCAGAACTCATGGTCATTTTTACTTACATGAAAACAAAATCCATAAAAACAAACGTGTGATCGTTTTTACGAAATCTTGTAGTTATTTAGATATACAAAGAGGCTTCTTTCAACATGAAATAGAATATAGATATTTGTGCATTTGGATAGAAATGGAACCATTAATCTTAAATAGAAATTTTCATTTGAAAGTGTAGTAAGTATCTAATAACAAGTAAAATTGAACAAATATCAAGACATTGAATATACCATAAAAGTATTCATACTAGTCCTAAATGTAATAAAAAATTACAATTGAGTTGGTTTTTAAAATAAATTAAAAAAACTTGGTAACACAACTAAATTGTGGATATAATATCTAAAAAAATGCGAGAATTCATAGGAGGTAACTGATGCAAAGTATGTTTAAGAGTAACCCTTTATTGCTTTTGAAGTTTAACATAATCATGATAATTTAACTCTATATATGATACATCAGCTGTATCGCACTGAATTATCACTATCTAAATCTTCATACAAAATAAAACACTTAATGCTATCCACAAAGTAAAAGCATACAACATGATACCAAAAAGACATGAAATGCATGCGAAAGTATTCTTAATGTTATATCTGATATTTGATAACTTGTATTTTTCCATCGATTTTGTAGAAATAAATAAAATATTAATGGAAATTTTAAAGAATGTAGATGATCTAAGCAGTATTTTTTAAAACCAAAATAAAAGGGACTATAATAACAATTTTAAATAAGAAAAAAGGCTAAGGAAAAAAACGCTCCATTTTATTTTATTTTGAAAATGTAAATATTCTCTATATATTGGATATATCATATGCTGGATATATAATGTAAATGTTGATGTTATTTTGTTTAGAAAAAAACAAGCTAATGTAAGTGTTCTATATGATCATGATAGTCATCCTTTATTCTTTCATATTCAATTTATTACCATGTTAACTAAGTAGATGCCTACTTCCTCGGTAATATTTCTATAAGTAAATACATAGAAGGATAGACATGTAGAAAGAAAAAGGAAAGATGTAGTGAAGCATTTGGTAATATTTATACCAATTAAAGAATTCCATATTATTAAATACTATAAATTTGTTATCTTGATAAAGAAATTTTGTTTTTACTCACCTAATAAATAAATTATGCATGGCTTATGTACTTAAAACAAAACATGCATGATATAAAATATTAACATTTATTTATTCAAATGTGCAACTTATTGTATGCAATATGAATTAAAATTTACAGTAGTATATTATATAAATTCCAGTGCTATACATTAGTTTACTACAGTACAACTTAGATAGTGAACTACACTTACTTAGGTTACAATGTCGATCGGGAATATCAAATAATTAATGCACTTTAGAAACTTGAACCTTTTATGGAATGTCTTTTAAAAAAATTGGTACTCCTTAAAATATGAAAAAGTGTAGTGTAACAGGCCGGGGGATTTTTGATCCCGAAAATCGACACAAAACACCATGTCAATTATTCAAGCATCGAAAATACCAGATCAATAATAGAAAGAAGTTAGAGGGTGAGAAATAGAAAGAAATAAAAATTAGAATAAAAGAAGAAGAACACAATAGAAAAGAATCCGGGTAAAACAAAACTCACAGTGGAATGAATAAAATATATTATATAACATAACTTTGAAACACAAAACTGTATTGTATATACATACCATATTAGAGTACAACACATATACGCCACAGCGGAAATAACTCTAAATAACTAACGTGAAGCCTCATACTTCAAGCTCCTCCAAGTATACCTATAGAGGCTTGAAAAACTTGACTCCACATACAAATTTGGGCACCCAAGAGTTTAGGGTAAAACAAACAAAATAAACTCTGGGTCAGTCATGAGACTGGTGTGAATAAACTCCAACCATATTGCTTAACTTTGAAAAACCTTTTGAAAGAAAAGGATAATAGTAAGACCATCCCACACATAAACATGGATGGTTTTTAACTTATTATAACCCAAAACATTTTTAAAATGAAAATCCGGTGATATTATAATAATATCAAATCAAATAAATAACCAAATAGCAGAACGCTTGCATCTCACGCTCCACATACATACTATAAAATCAAAAACTATAGGCCGCTTATTGTAGATTGGATTCCAACAATGATAAGGTATGGGACCACCTCCCGGTCAATGTACTCTAGAAGGGATACACTGGGGTTCAACAAGAACATCTTGCAACCCAGTCACACATGACTAACCACTCATTCAGCTTGAGTGTATCGAATATATTGTCACCTACAGTAGTCAGCCATCCAACCGTATTCTGTAAGATACAGAAACAATAGAAGAAGAATAAATGAAATTTCTCTAGATCGGTGAAAACACATCCTGCTTGGGTGCGAACCAACTAGCCATGATACTTGCCCTTTTTTTCATTTCTTAGTTGTAAGGCTTGAGGCTACGTTTATCTTTTAGAATATCTGGCCACCATTTAATTTGAATGTCGCATCGTCAAACTCGTCAAATTACTAGTTGATATTCCCAAATGTATTACAGGTATAAAAAGCTAAGAGAAATGAATTCCTCTTCCACCAACGTAATACCTTGAGAAGAATGTCTTATGTGATCTGTTAAGAATACTCTATCAGACATTCTACCATCAAGTTGTCCTGGGACTGGACAATCCGAAGGCACTGTCCTGTAACAAAACAACCCATCACTTTACTCCATCTTCAATTATCTCCAGCATAATAAAATTCGCAACGCCTATGCCCATACAGAGATGTTTTCGGATAATAAATCCAATCAGTCTTTCTGTATTGACAACAATGGTTAAAATATTTGATAGTCGGTGATTTAACTATCAAAGAAAAACAAACATCCATTCAAATTTACAACTACACATTAAACAATCACTAGCCCTTTTTAATTAACATTAATTTTCCAACTTCTTATATCTTTCCAGGTATTTCTCAAAACCCAATTACCTCTTCATGCTTTTTGGAAACATTCCAAATATTATAAACTCTTAATTTCCCAAATTCCAGAAAATATTTCTTTTTAGTCATCGGAAAACATTCTTATATATACATTCACATTTTCTTATTTTCTATGTTTAGAAAACATACCTTATTAACATTGGAAAACATTTCCATTCCTCATCCCCGCTTTACTATTTTTATACCTCATCAATCTTTAACCGCAAACTAGTTAGAGAACAACTTCCTAAGTATCAACCCCGAAGGCCGAAACCAACATTAGATCGACACTTAGAAAGCCATTTAACTTGACTAATTTGCAGTCAGTTTCTGATTTCCTTAATCCTTTACTTAACACCTTATTAACACAAATCATTTCATTTCATAAATCCCGTTTATAAGCTATAAATTAATCTTGATTACATATTCGATTATAAATTACTGGTTCCAAACCAATTATTAACTATCTTCTCAAATTCTAAATTATATAATATAAAATTTAAAAATAATTTATTTTAATAACATTCGACATTGTTGAATTATAATTACAAATCCTTATGGTTTTACTTAATTCTATTCATATGTCGAATATAAAAAAAAATTCATTGTTTTCCATGGAACGGTTCTCCAATTTTCCTTTTCTAAATTCGTTCTTATATTCCAAATTATTTAATAATAACTATTCCACTTTATCTCTAAATATCGTTTATAAATCAAACTACTTGTTGTTATATAATTAAACAAGTTATTATGTTCTAGCTCAATCAAGATTAAATTTCTATTATTTAAAAGAATAAATAGTAGATTTTCGTTTTTAAGCTCGAATTCCTTTCCAATATATTTTTAAGGTATTTAAATACTGATTATTTCAGGGTCAATGTTATTTAACATCCCAAACACAATAATCAATCACATATTATTTGTCACATCATATAATACAATATATGAAGAAAAAAAAATTGTTGAGGAATCCAGTTGGATCCCTCCAAGCTATTTCCAAGCATCCACAGATGTTAGTCAACATGAATACCATTAAATTCATATCGATGTGAAATATCATAGCAAATGGGATCAATATTTAACGAAAGATTTATAGGAATAACTGTATCTATAAATTCAATCAATTTATCAGCAATTCATTCAGACATCCACCACACGACATTCAATCATTATTTATCAATTCTAAAATATATTTATAAAATTATAGAACTGGACAGGGTTAATGAGTTTACTCACCTTGGTCGTTAATCGTTAAATAACTATTAACATCAACTGATTAAATCAGACATTTTATTTTGTCTAAAATTCAAAGAATCTCCAAAACTCTCCAAACTGGTTCCCTTATGTAGTCTTCTTCTATACGATTTCAACAACACCTATTTTGTTCGATTTCGTGCATGTATAAATTAGTTATGATTAATAATAGTAAAATATTATTAAATTAACATTAAATTTAAATGTAATTTTTTATCGGGCTTCACCTATTTAAACCGGCCCGTCACATAACTTCAAATTTGTGCTAGCTTGAACAGTGCTTCTTACCCTTTCCCACTTTTACGAACCTTCATGCCATTGCCGCATGTATATTTGTTCCACCCTTTGCTGCATTGTAACGTCCCAGATTTTTGGTCATTTAAACTGGAATATTTAAATATGTTTTATACATTATATTGGAAATATAATGGATTTTATTATTTTTTGTAAGGCAAAAATTTTATTAATGACAACGTGAGTTACAAATTAACTATAAGTCCAACTATACAATTAAAGAAGAAAAGCAACTGACAAAAAATATTGACAAGTAGAAGCAGAAAAATGCATCTCAGCACAAAGAGCTAATGAATCTAGTTGGGCATTCTGGACATATTGCGAATGACCTGCATGCACAACTGGTCAACATTCCTCCTCTCCAAACCAAAGATACGGTTGTTCCTCTCAAGCCATATCTCATAGATGAATTTCTTCAGCAGCTTGAGAAGAGAGCAAGTCCTTTTATCCTTCCACCTTGTTGCTTTAAAAATATTATACCATTCCATTTGACTGGACAGTGAAGGTCTATGAAAACCACCAACAGAAAGCAGCCTAGACCAAATGATGTGAACAAAATGGAACTCAAAAAATATGTGTACATTAGTTTCAGAGTGAACATTTCACAAAACACAAATGTCATCCGCAATAATACCATAATTAAATAACTTGTTCTTGGTATTCACTGCATTTGCCATAATCTTCCAAAGAAGGAGATTTTCCTTTGCTGAGCTACCACAATTCCATACCCTCGAATGCCAAGGGAAGTATTGCCTTCTTGATAGAAGCAGATCATACACAACCTTGATGGAATGATCCTTACCCATCCACCTTAATTCTTTGTCACCATCAATTGCAAAACAAGCTTCAATATCTCTCCATAAGCTCCTTAAAACTAATGAGCTAGTATAGGGAAGTATGTGCAAGCCATCATGAACATAGTCTGTAACAAAAGCTGTTTGAGGGATGCCTGAATTCATCATTAGATTATAGTCAACCACTTCACTCAAGATAAGACCAGGTTTAGCCCAAGGACTGTGCCAAAAAGAGAAGTTTGGAACTGTTCTGTAGTTGCACCGCAAAAAGATCTTGAGGGTATCACGAGACTTAAGAATATTACGCCAACTCCAACTACAAGCCTGTGGAACTGACATGGTCCAAAAAAATTTCCCGCCTATTAAATTATTGTGAACCCATAATGCCCATAATCCCTTTTCATTAGCAAAAAGCTTCTCATAATAGACAGAAATAACTGCTTTATTCCACATTAACAGATTAGTAATGCCAAGCCCACCATATTTCTTCCCATCATATAATTTATGAAATGCAAATGGAATCAACTTTTTAGAGAAAGGATTACCATGCCATAAAAACATGTTTAAAGCACTGGTGATCATGTCAATAATCTTTGTAGGCAGCATGTAGTGTCTGCACCAATATGTTGTCATTGCATTAGCTATGGATTGAACAATTGTAAGCCTTCCAGCCTGAGAGAGCTTGCAAGATGTTCACTGTAGCAACTTGTAAATTATCTTCTCATATAACGGGAGACATTGTTTCTTAGTAATTCTGGAGCAAATTAATGGCATTACCAAATAGAAAGAATTCATAGGTAATTCAGCAAGACCAGAAAAGTTTACTGCTTCCATTCTTTTTTCATTTGTCACACCAGCAGTCATGATATGAGATTTTTGAATATTAATTTTGAGACCAGTTATGTCATGAAAGAGCGCAATGCAACGAATGTTTGTATTGGAAGGCTTTGTAAAAATGATAAGATCATCCGCAAAGAGTAAATGTGAGATTAAGGGATTCTTACATTGCAGACGAAGCTCCAAATTTCCATTCTGAATCTGGTCAGCAATCAGAGAATTCAGCAATTCCATAATAATGATAAAAAGATATGCCGATATTGGGTCTCCCTGCCTCACACCCGTTGTGCCTTCAAAGAAACCATGTAAGCCTCCATTTCTTATGATAGAATAAGTAGGAGATGAGATACACGTATAAATCCAAGCAATGAAAGGCATAGGAAAGTTCATACATGATAAAACAGCCAAAATAGAATGCCATGACATCGAATCAAACACCTTTCTAATATCCAATTTGAGCATACATCGTGGAGAAATATTATTCCTGTGATATCCATATAACAAGTCTTGAGAAATCAGTATATTATCACTAATTGATCTACCCCTGATGTATGCTGATTGATTTAATGAGATGATTGAAGGAAGCACTGCTTGAAGTCTATTCGCCAGAATCTTGGAAATAATTTTATAAAGAATGTTACAACAAGATATAGGCCAAAAATCAGACACTGATCTAGGATGATCAATCTTTGGAATAAGAGCAATCGCCGTTGCATTAATGCTTTTAGAAAGAACATTATTCATGAAGAAAAACTGAATAGCATTAATAATGTCATCACCTATAATTGACCAGCACTTCTGTATGAAGAAAGCATTGAAGCCATCAGGACCCCCACAACTATTAGCATCCAAACCGAAGACAGCACTCTTGATTTCCTCTCCATCAATTAGTCTGATAAGGGCTAAAGATTGTTCATCAGTAAGAGAGGGAATTTTGACGTTAAACAGAGGATGAACGTTAATAATTATTGCAGGCGAGGCAAGAATGGTGGAGAAATAATCAACAAAGGCATTGTTTATCATTTCCTACCAAGATTGCAAAACACCATGCATATCAATCACTGAGAAGATATAATCTCTGAACTGCTTGATTTTAATGGAGTTGTGAAAGTATCTTCTATTTCTATCACCTTCAAGCTCCTTCCTTGACTTTGCTTTCTGTCTAAGACCATGCATTTCCAAGTTCAGTGCATATTTCAGATTTTGTTGCAGCTCAAGTTCAGCCCTTTGAAGATTAACATCATTGGGGAACCTGCCAATTTCTGCTTGCACTCTATGAAGCTCCTGTCTAATGATAGATGATTGCTTAGAACCAGATCCAAAAGTGTGAGCAGACCATGCCTTAAGATTCATCTTCAAGGCTTTGAATTTGTGCAGAAGTTTCTGTAATGGATTTCCAGGGAAAAATTGAGACCACGCCTACAATAAAATGTTACGAAAATCCACATGCTCTATCCAAAAATTTAAAAATTTAAAAGTGGAACGTTTACAAATGGCATGTACACTTCCCCAATGAAAAAGAAGAGGACAGTGATCTGATAAGGAGGAAGGAAGTATTTGATAAGAGGACGATTGCCAAGCGCGAAGAAAGAGAGAGTTGACAAATATATGGTCAAGTTTGCATCGAGTTTGAGGGTTTGATTTACTTTTCTTAGTCCATGTAAACTCAAATCCAGAGCTGCGAATAGGCAAGAGACAAGAATCGATCAATGCTTGATTAAGAGGAGCAATCTCCTTGATTGTTAGTGGGCAACCACCTGATTTTTGAGTAGACGAGAACATACGATTAAAATTGCCCCCTACAATCCAAGGTGCATTAGAGCTTAAAGATGGTAAGACGTCAAGAAAAATTTGCCTTGATGACATAATATTATGAGCATAAACTGAAGTCAGGAAGAATTTTGAATTAGTTGGCAAGTGCGTACAGCTGAAGTGAAGGAATTGATTAGAAGAAGAAAGCTTAGTCAGATGAAAAAAAGAGGGATTCCATAGTAAAAGAAGTCTACCATAAGCAGCCTCTTCAAGGTTATGTTTGTAAAGCCAACCGGGAGAAATAGTTGATGCTGCTTTGATGGTTAACGCTAAGTCCAGCTTTGTTTCAGAGAGACATATAAGTTGGACATCATTATTTCGAATAAAAGCATTAATATCACTCTGCTTAGCATCTAAATGCAAGCCACATATATTCCAGAACGCAATATTATGAATCATCATTGTTTGAGTGGAGAAATGAGAGGAGTCGGGAACTTCCTAGTATGACGTTTAGATGGGGTTTTATTACTTCCTGAGGGTAGAACATCATTTTGCAAGAATTCCATACCATCATTAAGGTCCATTACACTAGTTTCTGTTGATACCTGCAATTTCTTCTTCCTACCTTTTTTTTTACTACCATGACTGATAATGTCTTCAGATTTCAAAGGAGAATTTCCTTCAGAATTTTTCAACGGTGGTGGAAGTACAATGTGTGGTGGCGTTGAGAGATGACTATATGGAGAAGTAGTATTTGCCGAGTTCAATTTGCAGCTACATCTGGATGTTGGAGAGACTTGGAAAAGGAAAGAATCTGATGTTGAATGCTGGGGATATACAGCTGACGCATCATTAATGGTTGTGGCATGTTCTGATTGTTGTAGCTGTTCATTATCTTGCATATCGTCCAAGGCAGAGAAAGGATTATTTAACTTAAACTCATCAAGTATGGCAACATAATCGTCAATAACTTCCTTTCCTTTATCCACAATAGTACTAACAACCTCCTGAGCAGAAAAACATGCCTTTTGCTCACTGTTAACCGAACCAGAGGGCTCACGATTCTGATGAACTCTCCCAGCACTATCAATGATTATCACGTTATCTGTTTTCTTTTTCAATTCACTCTTATCTTGGCCATACTTTTCATTGTTCACTGCAGATTCAACATTTTTAATATTTTCATGCTTGCGTTCATGTTCTTCAGCAGATTTCCTCACCCATCCTTTCTTTCTTTTTGACACAACATGCTTCCACTCATCTTGTTGCTTACCATTACTATGATTGTTCCAATTCTGTCTGGATTTAAAACTAGTATTGCCGCAATTTTGATCCTCAGTTACTTCATGCCGGGCATCTTCATCCACATCATCACCAGTAAAATGATCACACTCAGAAGTATTGTGTCCAAAGATCTTGCATATTGTGCAAATGGATGGACGCCAATCATAAGATACCTTGACTGAAGGACAGTTCACTCCCAGCTCGTCGACTACAATACTATCAGGTAATTCATAGTGCGGGTTAATCTCCACTAAGGCTTTAGCATATTTAAAACGTTGTAATTTTTCCGTACTTTCATCAAAGCATATTAGCCTACCAACATGGCAAGCGAGCCTATTTATACCATGGAGTGTCCACAATAAGAGAGGTATTCTATGAAGGTGAATCCAAATAGGAACTTTCTGAATTTGGGATTGAGAGCTACCAATTGAAGGATCCCAATTTGTAATAATAAACATCCTTCCTTTAATAAAAATGGGATCAGCTTGTATGACCTTTTATCTTTCTTGCGCATTGGAGAAATTAAAGAGAAAATGAAAACCGTTAAACTTAATATCAACTTCTCCCTGTAGCTTCCAGTAATTACGCAGGAAATTGACTACAAAACTACTATGATGTTCCATCAAGAAAGAAACCAACTAGATATTCATTCCAATAGCTCAAACCTGCCTCTTTTACTTGATCCGGAATCAGATTTTTCCTACCATCACGTGAAATGTCATATTGTACCGTTTTGGAAGTGCCTGCGTTGCGAGGGAGCAATTTGAACATCGAAGCATAATCAGATTTAACTTCTTTTGAAAAATAGTTGTGGGAATTGGACAGAGATGATTGCAAGGGACGGGAGGTGCTTGTTGAAATGTCAATGGGCTAAGACGAAATTACAGGAGGAACTGAGGGAGCTTTAGGAGAGGATGACCGACTAACATTATGGATATGGCCTTTTGGCGATTGAACAGGTTTCGAATTCAAATGATCCAAAGGATCAGAATTATAAGCCAAAGAATCTGGCTCGTGAAGATCTGTGATATTAGGCACCGATTTGGCTAGATCTGGATTGACAGTGGAAGATTGATTGGGTTGCGGATTATCAGATAAGGGGTTGACAAAAGAGGAATTAACAATTAGTGGAGGATTATCAGATAAGGTATTGGCGGAAAAAGAATTAACAATTGGTGGAGAATCAGGGGGACGAGAAGGTAAAGGTGGAAAGGCTTGGTCGAAAGAGAAAGAGGAAGAAGAAGGATTAGAGAAGGAGGTAGCCACCATTAGCAACGCCAAAACGACGTGGTAGTTCGTAATATATATATATATATATATATATATATATATATCCAAATGATTATATCGAAATGATTATATAAAATGGGGTCCGAATATATATATATATATATATATATATATATATATAATTCATAATATAATTAAAACGAGCTCAAAACGACGTGGTAGTTCGTAATATTGAGTATTGAACTTCAATTTATTATACAGAATCTATTCCAAGTCAGATTTCTGTGAAACAAGAAACGTTACAATCCGTTTGATTATAATTTTCTAATAGAAGTGAAAAATCGAGATTTCACTTTATAAATTATAAGTTATGTCCAAATTAAATTTTAAAATAATCGCTATGGATTCGTTAATAAATTATAACGTTTATTTAATAGGAATTTGGATATCGTTAAATTCGAAAGTATTAGTGTTGAGCTATAAATTTCATATTCATTTATATTTGAAGTGATATACTATTTTATTTAGATATATATATAATGATAATAATTTATTTATTATTAAAATGGATTGTTTTGGAATTTTATAATATTTTATCGATATTATTTAAATGTTAAAATAGCTATTTTTCCAAAAATGACCTCCGTTTTCGAAAATCGAACTTTATTGAAATGCATATAATTAATTATTGTTATATTTCCATTTTAGAGCTAAACGGAGTAACTTTGTCGGTAGAAGAAATTTAAGGGTGAACCGATGAATAAATTGAGATCTAAATAGCATCGTTTGTGCAAACATAAACCGTTTTCGATGAAATCAATTTTATTAGGACCGCAATGTCCAGACATAGCAGTTTAATTATTTCCGTTGAGTTTGGAAACAGTGATGGGTGGTGTGTATATTTAGCGGTAGCATGAATAACGGTACATAGCCCTTAACCGTGTTTCGAATAGATAATATATGTATAACTTAACCCTTAAGAAATTAATAAAAATTGCAACATACATTGCCTACCTTATACACTACTACCTATGAATTCTTTTTCCAACATACTACATCTTCTATTCCAACATAACTTCGTACTGATTTCTCTGATACGCTGGCAAGTCTGCTTTGTGTATCCTTTTCATCCGTTCCCACTGAAAATAACACTACAACCATACCCTGTCTTGTTTCACCTTTTCAAAGGACCCTATTTTTCTTTCTTCGTGCCTAGCTACACCTAGTCTTCACTGTTCATAGAGTGAATTTCCTACCACATAACAGCTTTGAAAATCAGTCTAAGCTATGTCTCTTCTTTTCAAAACAGCAGCCATCCCTATCCATCCACTGTAAACAGCATACCCTAAATGTACATCTGTACCCGTCTACTGACGAAAAGGAAGGATAGAATTGGTTCATCCTCCCCAAAAATGTACAATGCCGCAACTCTATATATATCAGCACCACATGCCTAACAAAGTAGGATTGGACGTCATGCATATCATCTCTCTTGCGTGTATATAAATACTGTATATGCTCTTCCCTTTTTTCCCTTGTGCAAACGATATTGTCCCATGTAAATTTCTATTCAAACATGAATAGTAAAGCCTCACAGAATGAGAACAAATAAAAAACTTCGGAAAGAAATCCAAAATAGTGGTATGTATATAAAAGGATACAACAACCACTGTTACCTGTTTCTTCCAACTTTATAATATGAAGCATGCCTAATCAATATTTTCGTAACCTTATATATAATACACCTGCATTTTGATGAACTGAGTTTTGAAGGAAAATTCAAAAAAGTGTTTTGATTTATTTAAGTGAGTTAAGTTATTTGTGATTAAATATTTAGTTAGTTCAATACAATAAGTTGTTGAACTAGAATTAATAAACTTGATTCAGTGTTCGCTAAGCTGTTCACAGTGAATAGAAAGAAAAAAAACGTTTAATATATTTGTTAATTATATAATTAAAAATTTAATTTAGTTTAAATTAAATCATATGTGTGTAATACATATAACGATCTCATTTATTGACCGAATCAGACCAAAACAGGAACATTGGAACTTTACCGACAGACGTAATCTAATGAAGCTGGACTGGGTGAAGTTAAATTGAACCGTTGTTAACATCAAATGGAAAGACTAAGGTGAGTTCAACTCACTCAGTTTTTCCCCACCTATATTTTATATAAGTTGGGTCTAATTATTTGTGTACTTTGGTTGTTAGTTGTTTGATGGATGCTGAATACAATTACACATGTTGATTGAACTGATTAAATTAAACATTTGTTTAATCAATTTAAACCAAATCGTTATTTTAACGATTATTCCAAAGGAGCTAACTTAACTTGTCGGTTACGTTTATAAATGTAACAACCCGTAAAATCCGAACCAATTTAAAATTTTTATTTTGGCAATTTTAATGAATTTTGAATATTTATAATGATTTATTTTAAATATTAACGACAAGAAATTTATTTTGAATAGAATTAGATCGTATATATTTATATAGATCTTCATTAGAATAAAATAATTATTTTTAATTATAAAAGGAATTGAAAATGGCGCGGCAGTTCAAAAATTCGATTTCAAATTTTAAATTAATGTACAGGATTCAAAATAAACTGGATTTTAGCGAAACCAAAATTATTAGAATCTATTTGAAACTATATTTCCAACGAATCTGAAAAATCAAAATTTAATGGAAGGAATAAAAAATCAAAATTTCATAGCTGGAATAAAAAGTTATGTCCAATTAAAAATTCAGAATAGTCGCTATGGGATTTTAGCCCTTAAAAATGAAAATTTTGCAAATGACATCCGTTTTCGACAAAACCACTTTTGTTGGATCTGGGATGTCAAATTATTACTAGATTCCAAAATTCATATTTTTTGGGATTATTATGTGAGCATGGCGCAGGAAATCGTGTTTTCACAGTTTCAGTCGATTTGGACCAACCAGAAAATGGCCATTTTTCAGACCGTCTTAAAATTTAATGAAATTAATTTTGTTAGGACCGTATCGTCAATACGAAGCTAGAAATAATTTTTCAGGAATTTTTGAGGTCTGTATGTGACCCCGATAAATTGAAATGTACGTTTAAAATTCAATATAAAGATTTATATTTATATTTTGATTTTGACGGAAACTGATTGAAACAGTCAAATTGGCTTACAGGACATATCCCATTGTGTTCGGAATGAGGATAATTAGCTAGGGACGACAGGCGGCGGGTCTCATTTGGAGATCGCAATGTGAAGTTACTTTTTGTGATTTAAAACAATATAAAAATATAATAATATATATGGTCAAACTCGTTACTCTCTCTCTTCCCTTCCTTTCTCCACTTCGATTCAGAAGATTAAAAAAAGGGATAATTTGGGGGGTACTGCTACCATTGCGGTCCCCAGTGGGGTGCCACACCTCCGGAGCCGCCACCAGAGGGAACCCCCCCTCAGCTCTTCTCCTTCCCTCTCCCCTCCTCTTCCTTACACGACCGCGAAGACCCCCAGCCGTACCCAGCGACCACCGCCACGGATCCGACCCGCCCCTCCAGCCTCTTCCTCAACTTCCACAACCCCCTCTTCCTCCCACTCTCCGATTTTGAAACCCCCCCAAACTCGAGCAGCACGCCCCCAACCACCTCTGACGTCAGCCCCCTTCAACCCTGACGCCTCCTCCCTCTCCGTTGAACAAAAGTGAGTTTTTAATTACATACATTTTATGTGAAATGTTGTAAAGATGGGATTTTTATCATATAAAAAGATTGGATTTTTAAATTTAAAAAGGTAAGAATTTTATATAATAAAAGACTAAATTTCTATGTATAAGAATATATGAATTTTGTTTATGGAAAGTTATGATTTTTATTTTTCAATTAGTAAGATAAAAATATAATTTTTATTTAGGTAGAGAGATAAAAATATAATTTTTATATAATAGGGAATATAAAAATATTATCTTTATATAAGGAGCAAAATAAAAATGTGATTTTTAGTGAAGTAAAAATACGATTTTTATTTATATGGTAGCAGTATAAAAATGTGATTTTTATAAATACAAATATGATTTTTATAATGTTTTCATTATGATAAAGATACGATCTTTATATGGATATCATTAAGATAAAAATTCGATTTTTATTATATATGAAGCGAAATGAAAATTCGATCTTTATATAAGAGGTAGAAGTATAAAAATATAATTTTTATATAGGAAAAGCGTTTTAAAAATATACGAAGCAGAAATAAAAATATGAATTTTATTTACTCAGATGAAGAGATAAAAATATGATTTTTATATATGAACAGCGGGAAAAGATCACATTGGAATTTTGGGCAAATCTGAACCGTTTAGAAATAGAGAATGGATGACTGGAACCCAAAGGTGAGAACTTCTCACTTTTATTTTATTTTTCAAGTTAAAATATATAATAGGATGCAAACGGTGCTTAGCAGCAACCGACACCCGTCGTCCACAGACCATGGATGACTTGTTTGTTTGATTATGTTGTGAAAATTGATTGTGTGATGTGGAATGGATTAAAATAAAGATTTTATAGTTAAAAATATAATTTTTAATGTGTATATGAATAAAATAAATATTTATAAACAAATCGGTGATTTGTTTATGTACACACATCTGACTGATATTGATTGGGACGATAAATTTTACACATCGCCCAACTGCACAAATAAATCTGTAGTTGTTGATTGAAACGCCACACGGGTATTGGGATGATAAATGACATACATTAGTCCCAATAATTAGTTGTATGTCAATCGATTGATTGACAGGCTATTGTAAGCATTGAATATTTATATTTGATGCTTATGCAGTGTATAATGCACTCTGGATGATGGTTGACTGTGTTTGATTATTGTTGTGTACATGTATGTATGAAATCCATATAAATCAAATTATATGGTAATTGATTGTGTCTGATTCCAATTCAGAAAGAATAAATATTTTAAAATAGCGAATATTTTAAAATAATGAATATTTTAAAATAATATTCAGTAAAAGATCAAAATCTGATTTTGATATCCGATTTGGGATGGACACGAATATATTTAAATATATAAAGCTGTGTTGATTAGATTAACGCCATTTTGAAGGGAACGATATTTATATCGATTTATTCATTTTTATAATGAATATCGAAAATGAAATGATTTCTAAATATAATGTTTTGAAAATATTATCATTTATATATCGATGATATGGAATATTCAATTTTGATTTGAAATTGAATATGAAGTTGAAATCGTTTTGAAAACAAATTTAAAATGATTTATAAAATACATTTTCAAAGGAAATCGACGAAATATATATAATATTATATATATATATATATAATGGTCTGAATAGAATGTGCCACACAGCGGTAGTTCGTGAATTTCGACCATTGACTTCGAACGGACATTACGGGAGATCTGACCATCGGATTCTCCTAAAACCGGAACCGTTGGGTTTGTACCGAAAAGAGCTTTCTAATGAGTATTAGAGATTTGAAATCTAACGGCTGGATTTGGAATTATTCCCAAATCAAATTTGGAAAAGGTCGTTGTAAGTGTAGCTCGATGGCCGTTTATGTAAATCGACTGTACGGGCCTTGATAAAATTACTAAATATATCGTTAATTTGTGTAAAATCATAATAAATGATTTGGAAAGAATTGGGATGAAAAATTCCATATTCGAAAAGATAAAAAGGTATTTTTACCGAAATGAACTAGTTATGAACTAGAATAATAAATCCAATGTTTTTAAATAATTAAATTTGATTTGAAATGGTTTTAAAAATAACCGGAATTTCCAACATATGAATTGGAATGGAACTGAATCGAAAGTATCTTCGAAATATTTTGATATTGGATTCCATGTTTATACGGATATTATGGAGGAATTTGGAAGATATATATATCGTTATTCCAATACGGTATTTGTTGATTCCAAAATTTGATATTGAATATAAGCTGATATATTTTCTATTCAGAGCCTTGTATTGAATATTAAATGTGATTTTGGGTTTGTCGTGAATGGTGTCTTCATCAACACGGTTCTTGAACCCAGTTGAGAAAAGATTAAATCATTTTATTTAGATTTAATGAAGTATACCAATTAATTGATATATAATTGGAATGGAATTGAAATTGGTCTATGGGTTTATCGTGAACGGTGTTTCAAATAACACTTGATCTTTAACCCAATTAACAATGAATAAGATTTTGGGTTGTCGTGAATGGTGTCTTTAATAATACTGTTCTTAGACACAATGGAGTTAAGAAAATCAGAAACTAACTGGAGATTAGTTAAGTTGAATGGTTTCCTGGGTATTGATCTGATGTTGGTTTTGGCCTTCAGGGTTAATACTTAGGGAATTGTTCACTTGCTAATTTACGGTTAAAGGCTGATGGAATGGAATGTGATTTTGGGTTTATCGTGAACCGTGTTTTAAAGAACATTTGTTCTTTAACCCAGTTAAAGACATGAATAAGATTTTGGGTCCTCGTGAATGGTATCTTTAATAATACAGTTCTTAGACGCAATGGAGTTAAGGAAATCAGAAACTAACTGGAGATTAGTTAAGTTGAATGGTTTCCTGGGTATTGATCTGATGTTGGTTTCGGCCCTCGGGGTTAATACTTAGGGAATTGTTCACTTGCTAATTTACGATTAAAGGCTGATGGAATGGAATGTGATTTTGGATTTATCGTGAACCGTGTTTTAAATGACATTGGTTCTTTAACCCAGTTAAAGGCAGGATATGATTTCCCAAGTTAAACAATCGTTAATATTGATTTTTGAGGAAGATTAAAACCAAGTGGAGTTTTAATGCGTCTTTAATTAGCTTGAAATGATATCCAAACGAAGAATAAAGAATAAATTTAAAGAATTTATATTTGATAAAATTAATGGGAACCTTTCCCAAATTATAAGAATATTTGAATAAGGGAATATTCTAGGCTAGAACGAGGCGTATGTTGCGTTTTTATAGCACTTGTTTATTATATACGCGAGTTTTTCAGAAAGACCGGGTTTATCCCATTCTGAATATTTGATTCGACGATGTGTCGAGGATGAAGACGGTGGTCGAAGACCGGAGGTCTTCACATCGTTTGGATGATTACTGATGTCTTGATTAGGCTGTACTCCCAAGGCAAGGTAATAAGTGGTGATCGTCCAGACGTACTTGGAGATCGACCTGATATGCGAGGGCCTCTCCCCTATATTGGACATATGGGGGAGGAATAAAGTGCCTCCGGTTTCGTTCAGGCCCAGAACGAACTTGTAAATGGATGTGTGTCTGACATCGGATTCCATTCTGTGTGACTGATAGACATCGGTTGCATAGCGTGAATTGCTTGTGTGGCTTGCTGAGATGCAATTGATCAAGACTTCTGTTGAAAAGCAGAGTCTTGTGGTTGATGATCAAACCACGGCTTTAATATAGCGTAGCTTTGTGTAGCATTAATTCGCGAGCCTCACACACCGGTGTGAACCAAAAACGGGAGAGGACCTCAAGGAAGGCATGTGTTTCCTTCTAGCTTGGAGCGGTGTCTGTGTTTTACTGGCCCTGACATTTTACTTATGTGGATGATGGATTGCGGGGCGCCTCAGTTATATCAGTCGATTTGGGGCCGATGGAGTCTTTTGGCTCATTTACGCCCCATAGGGTGGGGAAACGCAGTGTTCAGGCATTTTAATCCACATCGAGTGGAACGGCCCTGACGATCCAATGGCCGATTCGTTCTGATCCCGAGACATGGCTAGATTATCTCGAAGTGGTAAGGATGATCCCTTACCTTGGTTCAAAGACGGAAATCCAACTTCCAATACGTGGCATTTGCGGTTTTGATTGTAGAGCCTAGTATTGGCGAAATGATATATGGTATCCATGCCGTCTAGGATTGATTCATTTATATTTGAAGTTGTTTTATACACTATGCACTTATAACAGTATCAAATGATTTGTTTTAACGTACCAAGCATGTTTGGCTATTATGAGGTAAAACCCTATCCCCCGGCTTACGTTGCATTGTGTGATAGGACCTGGGTCTTATAATAGCTTCATTTTTTCCAAAAATCATTGCGTTGTTTTGTTATATGCACTGGTATTCTTGGAAGGAAACCCATTCCTTGTTATACGGCGTGGTCCCTTGATATATCTGATATAAAGTAAAGTTTTGAATAACTATTTTTAGTTCTCACACCAGTCACATGACTGACCTGGAGTTTATTGTTTTAACCTAAACTTTGGGTGCCCCTATTTTCCACGCGGGAAGCTAGTAGTTTTGGTTTTGCAGATTTATATTTACGGGATCCTGGTTTATAGCTGGAATGATATTCGGAAAGCTCTGTATCCGTATATTCTTTTCAGTTGTGTTTTGTATTATTTTTCCGCTGCATTGTAATTTGTAAATCTCTGATATTTTCCTGATGTGTAATATTTATTCATAATCAATATATTCTTGTATTCTGATGAAACTGTTGTAATAAGCAATGAAATGTTCTTCTGTTTGTGTTCTAATTCGTCTTGTCCTCAAAGCAATCCATTCTTCCTCTTCTCTTCGGAGACCGGGGAAGTTTTGGGTCCTTATATTTGGTATTAGAGCTTTGGTTTATAGAGCTCGGAGAACAAGGTGCGTTAGAACCGAACGAAAGAATTCATCAGAGATTGGATTAGTAATATCCAATGAGAATGACACGTTAGAGATAGGATTAGTAGTGTCCTAGAATGAGTTGGAGGAGTGTTGTTTTTAAAATAAAAATGAAAACCAATTTTGTTTTGAAAATTTTAATCAATCATATGTATTTGAATATTTTATTTTAAATTGATTTGGACAATCAAGAATATAAAGATTTTGCATATACGTCTGATCCATGTGTATACGAAGTCTTAATATACTGGATAGATATAGAATCACACTCTAGTCGCCCGGGGATGAAACTGTTGATGACTATATAACATCAGTAGTTTGTGTTCGAGTTTCGAAAGTGGGATGTTTATATATTTCCAATTGACTGGTGTGAGAACCAAAACTAAATAGAATACATTGGTTGTAAATTGGCATCAAAACATGATTTTCTGTATATGTATAAAAATTATGAATTTGAAACGTTAATCAACTAATTGATTGCTGATTGTGTTGTTTGATTATTGTTTTGATTAATTAGAATTTGGAACCATTAAGCCAAATTGTATCAAATGTTGAACTGAATTGAAAATTGATAGAAATTGCATGCATATACATGTACATACATGGAACAGGTTATAGCAAGGAGGATAGAGTAGAGGAATAAAATTGTTTGCCCGACAAATAGGTACATGTTTATTATATTTCTTGGGGGTTTTGATGATTTTATAAGCCGATTGGCTAGCCGCTTGCCTGTTTCTTTTCTTTTTGGATTGGAGAGGCCTGTATGGCGATTTCGGGATTTTCCCAGTGCTCCCTTACAGGGGAGGTTATGGCAAAAAAATTCGAAAATTTAAGGTGTTAGCCAAATTTTTGAAGAATTGGAAAATTATTAGAAACTGAAAAGTCGAAGAACACAAGCCAAGCTGAAAGTTGAGTTGTTGGTAAAACAACTTTCAGCTCCGTTCCTTTTCGAGGGCGAAAAGATTTTTGAGTAGGGGAGATTGTAACAACCCAGAAAATCCGAACCAATTAAATTTTTTTTTTTGGCAATTTTAATGAATTTTGAATATTTAAAATGATTTATTTTAAATAATAATGACAAGAAATTTATTTTGAATAGAATTAGAACGTATATATTTATATAGATCGTCATTTGAATATAAATAATCATTTTTAATTATAAAAGGAATTGAAAATGGTGTGGTAGTTCGAAAATTCGATTTCAAATTTCAAATGAAGGTATAGGAGTCAAAATAAACCGGATTTTAGAGAAACCATAATTACTAGAATCTATTTGAAAATATCTTTCCAACGAATCTGAAAAATCAAAATTTCATAGCGAGAATAAAATGTTATGTCCAATTAAAAATTCAGAATAGTCACTATGGGATTTTAGCTCTTAAAAATGGAAATTTTGCAAACGATATCCGTTTTCGACGAAACCACTTTTGTTGGATCCGGGATGTCAAATTATTGCTAAATCCAAAAATTCATAATTTTTGGGATTAATATGTGAGCGTGGTGCAGGAAAGCGTGTTTTGACAGTTTCAGTCAATTTAGATCAACTAGAAAATGGCCATTTTTCAGACGGTCTTAAAATTTGACGAAATTTGTTAGGACCGTATCGTCAATACGAAGCTAGAAATAATTTCACAGGAATTTTTTAGGTTCGTATGTGACCCTGATAAATTGAAATGTACGTTTAAAATTCAATATAAAGATTTATATTTTGATTTTGACGAAAACTGATTGAAACCATCGAATTGGCATACGGGACATATCCCATTGTGTTTGGAATGGGGGTAATTAGCTAGCAACGACAGGTAGTGGGTCTCGTTTGGAGATCGAAATGTAAAGTTACTATTGGGATTTAAAATAATATAAAAATATATTAATATATATTGTCAAACTCGTTACTCTCTCTTCCCTTCCTTTCTCCACTTCGATTCAGAAGATTAAAAAAAGGGAGAATGCGGGGGGTAACGCTGCCGCCATGGTCCCTGGGGGGCGCTGCACCTCCGGCGCCGCCACCAGAGGGAACCCTCCTCATCTCTCCTCCTTCCCTCTCCCCTCCTCTTCCCTACACGACCGCGAAGACCCCCAGCCGTACCCAGCGACCACCGCCGTGGATCCGACCCGCCCCTCCAGCCTCTTCCTCAGCCGCCGCAACCACTCTTCCCCCCTCTGTCCGATTTTGAAACCCCCCAAACTCGAGCAGCGTGCCCCGACCACCTCTGACGTCAGCCCCCTTCAGCCCCGACACCTCCTCCCTCTCCGTTGAACAAAAGTGAGTTTTTAATTACATATATTTTATGTGAAGCATTGTAAAGATGGGATTTTTATCATATAAAAAGATTGGATTTTTAAATTTAAAAAGGTAAGACTTTTATATAATAAAAGACTAGATTTCTATATATAAAAATATATGATTTTTGTTTATGGAAAGATATGATTTTTATCGTTCAAGTAGTAAGATAAAAATATAATTTTTATTTAAGTAGAGAGATAAAAATATAATTTTTATATAATAGAGAATATAAAAATATTATCTTTATATATGTAGCGAAATTAAAATGTGATTTTAAGTGAAGTAAAAATACGATTTTTATTTATATAGTAGCAGTATAAAAATGTGATTTTTATAAAACAAATACGATTTTTATAATGTTTTCATTATGATAAAGATACGATCTTTATATGGATATCATTAAGATAAAAATTCGATTTTTATTATATATGAAGCGAAATGAAAATTCGATCTTTATATAAGAGGTAGAAGTATAAAAATATAATTTTTGCATAGAAAGAAGCGTTGTGAAAATATATGAAGAAGAAATAAAAATTTGATTTTTATTTTCTGGAATGAAGTGATAAAAATATGATTTTTTACATATGAACAGCGGGAAAAGATCACATTGGAATTTTGGGAAAATCCGAACCGTTCTGAAATAGAAAATGGAGTGGAACCCAAAGGTGAAACTTCTCACTTTTATTTTATTTTTCTAGTTAAAATATATAATAGGATGCAGATGGTGCTTAGCAGCACCCGACACCCGTCCTCCACAGACCATGGATGACTTGTTTGTTTGTTTGTGTTGTGAAAATTGATTGTGTGATGTGGAATGGATTAAAATAAAGATTTTATAGTTAAAAATATAATTTTTAACGTGTATATGAATAAAATAAATATTTATAAACAAATCGGACGATTTGTTTATGTACACACATCTGACTGATATTGATTGGGACAATAAATTTTACACATCGCCCAACTGCACAAAAAAATCTGTAGTTGTTGATTGAAACCCCCACACGGGTATTGGGATGATATATGACATACACTAGTCCCAATAATTAGCTGTATGTCGATCTATTGATTGATAGGCTTTTGTAAGCGTTGAACATTTATATTTGTTGCCTATGCAATATAGAATGCACTCTGGATAATGGTTGACTGTGTTTGACTGTTGTTGTGTACAAGTGTGTTTGAAATCCATATAAATCAAATTATATGGTAACTGACAGTGTCTGATTCCAGTTCAGAAAGAATAAATATTTTAAAATAGCGAATATTTTAAAATAAGGAATATTTTAAAATAATATTCAGTAAAAGATCAAAATCTAATTTGATGTCCGATTTTGGATGGACACGAATATATTTAAATATATAAAGCTGTGTTGATTAGATTAATGCCATTTTGATGGGAATGATATTTATATCGATTTTATTCATTTTTATAATGAATATCGAAAAGGAAATGATTTCCAAATATAATGTTTTGAAAATATTATCATTTATATATCGATGATATGGAATATTCTACTTTGATTTGAAATTGAATATGAAGTTGAAATCGTTTTGAAAACAAATTTAAAACGATTTATAAAATACGTTTTAAAAGGAAATCAAAGAAATATATAATATGTATATTATATATATAATGGCCTGAATAGAACACGCCGCGCTGCGGCAGTTCGTGAATTCCGACCATTAAAACGAATTTCGACCAGAGGTCCTCACATCGTTTGTATGAATACCGACGTCTTGATTGGGCTGTACACCCAAGGCTAGGTAATAAGTGGTGATTGTCCATACGTACTTGGAGATTGACCGGATATGTGAGAGCCTCTCCCCTGTATTGGACATATGGGGGAGGAATAAGGTGCCTCTGGTTTCGTTCAGACCCAGAACGAACTTGTAAATGGATGTGTGTCTGACATCAGATTTCATTATGTGTGACTGATAGACATCGGTTGCATAGCATGAATTGCCTGTGTGGCATGCTGAGATGCAAATGATCAATGCTTCTGTTGAAAAGCAGAGTCTTGTGGTTGATGATCAAAGCACGGCTTTAATATAGCATAGCTTTGTGTAGCGTTAATTCGTGAGCCTCACACACTGGTGTGAACCAGAAATGGGAGAGGACCTCAGGGAGGGCATGCATTTCCGTCTAGCTAGGAGTGGTGTCAGCGTTTTACAAGCCCTGACATTTTACTTATGTGGATGATGGATTGCGAGGCGCCTCAGTTATATCGGTCAATCCGGGGCCGATGGAGTCATTTGGCTCATTTACGGCCCATAGGGCGGGGAAACGCAGTGTTCGGGCATTTTAATCCACATCGAGTGGAACGGCCCTGACGATCCAAGGGTCGATTCGTTCTGATCCTGAGACATAGGCTAGATTGTCTCGAAGCGGTAAGGATGATCCCTTGCCTTGGTTCACAGACGTAAATCTAACTTCCAATACGTGACATTTGCAGTTTTGATTGTAGATCCTAGTATTGGCGACATGATATATGGTACCCATGCCATCTAGGATTGATACATTTATATTTGAAGTTGTTTCATACACTATGCACTAATAATAGTATCAAATGATTTGTTTTAATGTACCAAGCATGTTTGGCTAATATAAGGTAAAACCCTATCCCCCGGCTTGCGTTGCATTGTGTAATAGGACCTGGGTCTTATAATAGCTTCCTTCTTTCCAGAAAGCATTGCGTTGTTTTGTTATATGCACTGGTATTCAACGTTGTTTTGATGTTAACCAATGGGCAGTATTGGTAGGGAATCCACAGCAGATGGCCTAGAAATCCATTGTTTTATAAATGTGATTTACTGTCGAATGAATCGACAGAAGTTAAGTTATAAAGTTATTTTTATAACTAAAGATAGTTTTAAAATCTATTATTTTGAAAAAACGAAGGAAATTAACACTTATTAATTATTGTTTTGGTTTATTAGAAATTACCAAATGATTTTGTAAAGAAAAGTCAGATGTTAATGAGATTTAAAAGCGGTTAAGCAGAAATTTACCTAAGAGTTAAGACCGGTGTTCATTGTTTTTAAGGAATAATTAAACTGGGATTATATGGAAATTGGTTATCATTTATTTAATAACAATCATAATAGGTGGGATTAATTAAATTAATTATATTATTAATTAATTTAATTGGAAGGACCAAATTGGAATGAATCAACGAGTTAACGTTGTTAAGATGAATAAGTCAAGTGCTTAAATGATAATCGATTATTTAAATTGTTCTAAATAAATTTAATGGAAGTTATAAAGCCTTAAAACCCTGTTATTAGTTAAATAGGGTTGCAAGGGCATTTATATTAAATAAATAAGTACGAATTCTTCTTGGAATTCCATTTAATTGAATTTCTGAATCAATGTTGGCGAAGAGGTAAAACCATGTTTTATGAAATGTTTTGTAAATGATTTCGAATTGTTGGAACAAGTTATGAACGTAATAAAAATCATAAGCGTGAGGATATACAGTGGGAATCGAAACGGGAACTCAATGGCCAGCTAAGTTATAAGGATTTGATCCTAAATAGCGTTACTTAAAACAAGAGATGGAGTTTATTAAGATATGACCAAAATATGTCCAATGTAAGTTTAATAAAGTTTTCATTTGAATCAAGGTTTATTTATAATGGTTTAAAAGGATATATATAAAATACGAGAAGGAATTGGATACGGTTATAACCCGTTGTACATTGGTTAAGTTGACTAACTTTCGAGGTGTAAATCTGATGTTGGTTTCGGCCTACGGCGTTAATACTTAGAGAATTGTCCACTTACCAATTTACAGTGAGGAACTAATAGAGCAGAAGTGAGAAGATAATGGAATATTCTTATATTATAAGAAAAAGGGTAACGATTTCCATGTATTGAAGATATAAAGTTTTAAATTAACCAGATGTTAATCATCAAAGTGGCCTATTGATGCTGAATACCGAACTGGTGAATTTATTTTATATTTTATGGATGAATGTTTGTTATTTGATAGTTAAATAATCGACTATCAAAACTGGCTAATTATCGATTGTTGGTTCGGAAAGACCGGGTTCGAATATATATATATTCGAAAACCATTCCGACCAGCAAATATGTAATCGGGGAAGAGATCAGACGATGATCGAGATGGAGCATTTGAAGACCATAGATCTTCATAAAACGGAAGTATTACTTATAATCTATGATTAGCTCCTAGAGATAAACTGTGATTCTGTCGTGGTTGAAATCTATGGATTGCAAGGACTACTGGCTACTGATCCCTAGGGTGGTTCCTATAAGGATGCTGTAGGGGGTGCCTTCGATTCATCCTGTTCCTGGATGGCATGTATAGACGATGTTAAATTCAAAAGTAAATGGTGGCCAGATGTTCAAAAGATTATAACCTCAAACCTCACAACCGGGAAATGACAAAAATCGGGCAGGCAGCATGGCTATGTAGGTCGCACCCATTAGGGTATATTGTCACCATCTATAGAATATTCATTTTGTTACTTCTTTTGCTTCTGCATCTCCCAGGAATAGTTATGTTGGTACTAACCGTAGGTGACAATATATTCGATACACTCAAGAGAAATGAGTGGTCGGTCATGTGTGGTCCGGGTTGCAAGATGTTCTTGTTGAATCCAGTGTATTCCTCTCTAGAGATACACTATCGTCAGGTGGTTCCATTTCTTGTCATAATCAGAATCCAATGTCCAATAAGCGCCTACGGTTTTGGTTGTATACTATATATGTAGAGCGTGAGATGTGAGCATCTGCTAGATTCTATTTATTTGTATTTAGACACTATTATAATATCAGAAAAATATATGATTTCAAAATGTTTTGGGTTATCGTAAGGCAAAAACCATCCGTATTTATGTGTGGATTTGGTCTTACGATTATCCTTTTCTTTCGAAAAGATTTTGAACTTTAAAATTAAGTTGGATGATTCCTCTTAAACTGTGCAATTTTTTTCTCACTCTGGTTCACCAGGTTGACACGGTGTTTGTAATGCTCGGGTTAGACCGGGCTGTATAGGTTCAGTTTATTAGACACTATGAAGTTTAGAAGACGTGCTGAAGGAGCGCAGACGTATTAATATTTATTTCGTTATGAATTGTATATGGGGACAGATTATTATAACTGTCCAGATTGTCTTGTCAGATGTACTTTGATTGTAAGTGTTATTTCAAGTTTCCAATAAAGATTTATTTCCATATTATATTTATTCTACTACGATGTGAGACTTTGATTCTGATGTGTTTTCTTCTTCTTATTTCTTCTATTCTAATATTTCTTTCTTTTCTTATCTCACCCTCTAATTTCTTTTTGATAACGTTCCGGTTTTTTCGATGCTTGAATGTTCGACATAGTGTTTTTGTGTTGATTTTCGGAGTCGAAAATTCCTGGTTCGTTACAGTGATATCAGAGCAATGGTTTAGGAATAACGTTGGCTCTATGGCGTAACTCAATAGAGATGGGGTAAGTAATACCCTAGATTGAGTTTAGAGTATATATATACAAGAGAGCGTATTTGTTTATTTTAAAAAAATGTTTTGTATTGTGTTATTTGTTCGGTTCAATTTTTGAACTGACAATGGACATGATATTATTTTATAAAGTAGGTCAAATGAAATAATTTTGCCCAAACTATATTTTTATATAGAAGAAGGAATCAGTTTATCCAATTAGTATGATGATATTGGTGTGCTTAGTTGATTTAAATAGAATTCAAATTGAAATATAAATTTTGAATAGTTCAGTATAGCAAAGGGAAATTTCAATACAAAATAAGTAAATGAGAATTTTAATTTTTGAATTAAAATGGATTAGAAATTGGATTCTAGAATGGAAATAAACTAATGGAAGGAATCCAATTAGTTAATTGAATATGGAAATGGAGCTTAACTCGTTTAAGTGGAGATAAAGATATTGGAATCGACCAAATAGATCTTGAGTTTGGAAATTAAGTTAAATATAAATTATTTGATTTGATGAAGTGGATCATGCACTATTGGTTGGTCTTTTGGTAAATGGAATATGAAGTATGACTTAACTTGGTTAAGTGGTGCAAATGAATATAGTGATGAAAATAAATTGAATAGACTAGGGATTTGAATCGAATGAGTAATAATAGAAGTTAACTGAATATTAACCAATTGATTTTAAAGTATATTAGACCCCAGTAAAGATCAATATTGAATATTAACTGAATTGGGCAAAACCAATTGAATTTAATCGAATAATTTAGTTAAGTTGATTGTAAATTACTTGGATGGTTAGATTGGATAGAACCCATTAACAGTTCAATGGATTTAAAGAAAGAAGGAATTCCCGTACAAAGAATTTGGATGGAAACTAAAGGATTAAATCCGGTATTTGTTGCTGGCATTGTAAATTTAGTACAGATTATCAGAAGGCTATGGGAGTTGATTTGGTTATAGATGGAAGTACGAGTTAGAAGATGAAAGGCTGTTGATTGATATGCTTCGAAATTGGAATTGAGTTGCCCGACAAATAGGTAAACCTTAATATACTATTTATTGGAATGATTGATTTTATCCTGAGTTGGGTGGCCATTCGACTTTGTTTTTCTGTGGAGAAGTTGATGCCCGAAGTGGCAGTTATACTAATCAAGCAGTGCGGAGGAGGTGCTAGCAAAATTTTCGAAAATGTTTAAGAGTTTGAATTTAATTTGGTGATAATTCAAAATATATTTATTTTAAATAACTGGGTTCGGAGAATTCTTCTTAACTTGTAATTTCGGGGAAAAAATTCTTTTAAGGGGGAAGAATGTAACGTCCCAGATTTTCGGCCATTTAAATTGGAATATTTAAATCTGTTTAATATTTTATATTGGAAATATAACGGATTTTATAAAGAAATCATTATACAAAATGGAGTTCGAATATATATATAATTTATAATATAGTTAAAACGAGCTCAAAACGACGTGGTAGTTTGTAATATTGAGTTTTGAACTTCAATTGATTATACAAAATCCATTCTAATTCGGATTTCTATAAAACAAGAAACGTTAGAATCTGTTTGATTATAATTTTCTAATAGAAGTGAAAAATCGAGATTTCGTTTTATAAATTATAAGTTATGTCCAAATTAAATTTAAAAATAATCGCTATGGATTCGTTAATAAATTATAACGCTTATTTAATAGGAATTTGGATATCGTTAAATTCGAAAATACTATTGTTGAGCTATAAATTTCATATTCGTTTAATTTGAAGTGATATACTATTTTATTTAGATATATATGATGATAATAATTTATTTATTATTAAATTGGATTGTTTTGGAATTTTATAATATTTAATCGATATTACTTAAATGTTTAAATAGCTATTTTTCCAAAAACGACCTCTGTTTTCGACAAATTGAAATTTATTGGAATGCGTATAATTAATTATTGTTATATTTCTAGTCTGGAGCTAAATGGAGTTGCTTTGTTGGTAGAAGAAATTTAAGGGTAAACTGATGAATAAATTGAGATCTAAATAGCGTCGTTCATGTAAACAAAGACCGTTTTCGACGAACTTAATTTTATTAGGACCACAACATCCAGACATAGCAGTTTAATTATTTCCGTTGAGTTTGGAAACGATGATGGGCGGTGCGTATATTTAACGGTAGCATGAATAGCGGTACATAGTCCTTAACAGTGTACCAAATAAATAATATATGTATAGCTTAACCCTTAAGAAATTAATAAAAATAGCAGCATACATTGCCTACCTTATACACTACTACCTATGAATTCTTTTTCCAGCATACTACATCTTCTTTTCCAACGTGCCTTCGCACTTATTTCTCTGGTACGCTGGCATGTCTGCTTTGTGTATCCTTTTCATCTGTGCCCGCTGAAAATAACACTGCAACCATACCCTGTCTTGTTTCACCTTTTCAAAGGACCTTATTTTTCTTTCTTCATGCCTTGCTACACGTAGTCTTCACTGTTTGTAGAGTGAATTTCATACCATATAACAACTTTGAAAATCAGTCTAAGCTATGTCCCTTCTTTTCAAAACAGGAGCCATCCCTATCCATCCACTGTAAACAACATACCCTAAATGTACATCTGTACCCGTCTATTGAAGAAAAGGAAGGATAGAATTGGTTCATCCTCCCCAAAAATGTACAATGTTGTAACTCTATATATATATCAGCACCACATGCCTAACAAAGTAGGATTGGACATCATGCATATCATCTCTAGCGTGTATATAAATATTGTGTATGCTCTTCCTTTTTTTTCCTTGTGCAAACGATACTGTCCCATGAAAATCCATATTTAAACTTGAATAGTAAATCCTCACAGAATGAGAAAAAACAAACAACTTTGAAAAGAAAAAGAAAACAATTAGTTTTATTATCATTCGAACCAAGCTCTTGGACGCATCATTTTTCCTAGGGTTGGACAATATTGGCAGCAACACTGAAGGAGTTCCGGTATCGGTAGGGTGTAGTTGAACATAGGCGAGGGGATGGAAGGGTTTAGCAGTAGTGAAGTTGTGCTTTTGGTTGCGAGCAGTTAGTGGTGAGGAGCGATGGAGCGAAATTGAGAACTGAGGGAGTTGGAGCAAGTATTGGTGACTGCCAGTGGTGAGTCAGGGTGGAGGAGTGACATTAGAACAAAACAGATCATGGTGCAGCGGTTTGAATGAGCAGTAGCAGTAACGAAGTGTGGCGCTGTAGTTGAGGTAGAAAGGAGGCGGACTGGAAGCGAGGTGAGAAGATGGCAGTTCGGTGGACACAAAAGTTGCGGTGAAGTTCAAGTTTTGTGGAACAGAAGCAGAAAAAGAAAAATAGGCTTAAGAGAAGAAAGAAGGTGGAAATAGAAGCGGATGGGGGGAGCAGAAGAAGAAGTGTCTAGAGAAAATGTAGGGGACGAGAGCAACGAAGTGGAGATGAGAAAAGAAGGACATGGCCTTGTTTTGGAGAAATTTTGAACGATGGGTACGGTGCCTAACCACTGTTTTTATATGGTCCTAATTACATTTTCAAGTAATACTTATTTGGGCCTAGTAGCGTGGCCTGCTTGTTACAATGTGTTTCTAACTAAAATCCTGATATCCTAATCCTGTTAATACCCCTAATCTAGGATTAATTAAGATGAGTAATTAGATTAATACTAATATAATTATTTTTAAATAAAGACTAGCATGAGTTTTTTTTCTCGAAACCAGCTACTAGTGGCACGTATATAAAAGGATACAACAACCACAGTTACCTGTTTCTTCCAACTTTATAATATGAAGCATGCCTAATCTATATTTTCATTACCTGGTATATAATACGCCTTCATTTTGATCATCTGAGTTTTGAATGAAAATTCAAATAAGTATTTTGAGTTATTTAAGTGAGTTAAGTTATTTGTGATTAAATATTTAGTTAGTTCAATACAATAAGTTGTTGAACTTGAATTAATAAAATTGAGTCAGTGTTCGCTAAGCTGTTCACGGTGAATAGAAAGAAAAAACGTTTAATATATTTGTTAATTATATAATTACAAATATAATTTAGTTTAAAGTAAATCACAGCGTGTAATACGTATTACGATCTCATATGTTAACAGAATCAGACCAAAACAGGAACATTGGAACTTTACCGACAGACGTAATCTCATGAAGCTGGATTGGGTGAAGTTAAATCGAACCATTGTTAACATCAAATGGAAAGACAAGGTGAGTTCAACTCATTCAGTCTTTCCCCACCTAATTTTATATAAGTTGGGTCTAATTATTTGTGTGCTATGGTTGTTAGTTGTTTGATGGATGCTGAATATAATTACATGTGTTGACTGAACTGATTAAATTAAACTTTTGTTTAATTTAAACCAAATAGTTATTTTAACGATTATTCCAAAGGAGGTAACTTACCTCGTTGGTTATGTTTATAAAAGTATAAATGTATTAAATTGAAATTTGGATGTTTGGATTGATGTTATTGTTGAATGTTACATCGGTTTATTTAAACAAATAATTTTGTTTGAGCTAATGTATTTGGTTTCAGTCTAAAACAGGTTAGAGGGATTCAACTGGATTCCTCAAATTTATTGTTTACTTTCGTATTATAATAATATGAACCGTTTTACCAGTTTGATTGGATGATTGATTTGATCATTGATCGTTGAATCTAAATTCAACGTTATTTTGATGTTAACCAATGGGAAGTACTGGTAGGGAGTCGACAGCAGATGGCATAGAAATCCATTGTTTTATAAATGTGATTTACTGTCGCATGAATCGACAGTAGTGAAGTTATAAAGTTATTATTATAACTAAAGATAGTTTTAAAATCTATTATTTTGAAATAATGAAGGAAATTAATACTTATTAATTATTTTTTAGGTTTATAATAAATCACCAAATGATTTCGTAAAGAAAAGTCGGATGTTAATGATATTTAAAAGCGATTAAGCAAAAATTTACCTAAGAGTTAAGACCGATGTTCATTGTTTTTAAGGAATAATTAAATTGGGATTATATGGAAATTTGTTGTCATTTATTTAAATAACAATCATAGTAAGTGGGATTCATTAAATTAATTATATTATTAATTAATTTAATTGGAAGGACGAAATTGGAATGAATCAACGAGTTAACGTTGTTAAGATGAATAAGTCAAGTGCTTAAATGATAATCAATTATTTAAATTGTTATAAATAAATTTAATGGAAGTTATAAAGTCTTAAAACCTTGTTATTATTTAAATAGGATTGCAAGGGCATTTATATTAAATAAATAAGTAAGTTTAAACTGAATTCTTCTTAGAATTCCATTTAATTGAATTTCTGAATCTATGTTGGCGAAGAGGTAAAACCGTGATTTATGAAATGTTTTGTAAATTATTTGAATTGTTGAAACAAGTTATGAATGGAATAAAACTCGTAAGCGTGAGGAGACAAAGTAGGAATCGAAACGGGAACTCAATGGCCAGCTAAATTATAAAGATTTGATCCTAAATCGCGTTACTTAAAACAAGAGATGGAGTTTATTAAGATATGACCAAAATATGTCCAAAGTAAGTTTAATGAAGTTTTTATTTGAATCAAGGTTTATTTATAATGGTTTAAAAGGATATATAAAATACGAGAAGGAATTGGATATAGTTAGAACCCGTTGTACGTTAGTTGAGTTGAGTAACTTTCGAGGTGTAAATATGATGTTGGTTTCGGCCTTCGGGGTTAATACTTAGAGAATTATCCACTTACCAATTCACAATGAGGAACTAATAGAGCAGAAGTGAGAAGATAATGTAATATTCTTATATTATAAGAAAAAAGGGAACATTTTCCAAGTATTGAAGATATAAAATTTTAAATTAACCATATTTTATTTATCAAAGAGGCCGAGTGATGCTGAATGCCGAACCAGTGAATTTATTTTACATTTTTATGGATGAATGTTTGTTATTTGATAGTTAAATAACCGACTATCAAACCTGGCCAATTATTGATTGTTGGTTCAAAAAGACTGGGATCGAATATATCTTCGAAAACCATTCCGACCAGCAAATACGTAATCGTGGAAGAGATCAGATGATGATCGAGATGGAGCATTTGAAGACTATAGGTCTTCAAAAAATGGAAGCATTACTTATAATCTTTGATTAGCTCGCAGAGATAAACTGTGTTTCTGTCGTGGTTGAAATCTATGGATTGCAAGGACTACTCACTACTGATCCTTGGGGTGGTTCCTATAAGGATGCGGTAGGGGGGTGCCTTCGGTTCATCCTGTTCCTGGATGGCGTGTACGGACGATGTGAAATTCTAAAGTAAATGGTGGCCAGAAGTTCAAAAGATTATAACCTTAAACCTAAGAACTGGGAAATAACAAAAATCGGGTAGGCATCATGACTATTGGGTCGCACCCATTAGGGTGTATTGTCACCATCTAAAGAATATTAATTTTGTTACTTCTTTCGCTTCTGTATCTCCCAGGAACGGTTATGTTGGTACCAACCGTATGTGACAATATATTCGATACACTCAAGAGAAATGACTGGGTCATGTGTCGGCCGGGTTGCAAGACATTCTTGTTGAATCCAGTGTATTCCTCTCTAGAAATACACTATCGGCAGGTGGTTCCATATCTTGTCATAATCGAAATCCAATGTCCAATAAGCCCCCATGTTTTTGAATGTATACTATATATGTAGAGGAGAAAATGTAAGCGTTCTGCTAGATTCTATTTATTTGTATTTAGACACTATTATAATATCAGAAAAAATATATGATTTCAAAATGTTTTGGGTTATCGTAAGGTAAAAACTGTCCGTATTTATGTGTGGATTTGTTCTTACGATTATCCTTTTCTTTTGAAAAGATTTTGAATTTTAAAATTAAGTTGGATGATTCCCCTTAAACTGTGCAAATTTTTTCTCACTCTGGTTCACCAGATTGATCCGGTGTTTGTAATGCTCGGGTTAGACCGGGCCGTACAGGTTCAGGTTGTTGGACACTATGAAGTTCAGAAGACGTGCTGAAGGTTCCCTGATGTATTAATATTTATTCCGCTGTGTATTGTATATGGGGACAGATTATTATAACTATCTAGATTATCTTTACGGATGTACTTTGACTGTAAGTATTATTTCAAGTTTTCAATAAAGATTTATTTCCATATTATATTTATTCTACTGCGATGTGAGACTCAGATTCTGATGTGCTTTATTTTTCTTATTTCTTTTATTCCAATATTTCTTTCATTTCTTATCTCACCCTCTAATTTCTTTCTAATAAAGTTCTGGTGTTTTCGATGCTTGAATGTTTGACATGGTATTTTTGTGTTGATTTTCGAAGTCGAAAATCCCTGGTTCGTTACACGCATATTCTATATCCCCTTTTTTTATATTCTACCTGGGCTCACACATCTAAAGTTGGCCCACCACCCAGTTAAAAACCCACTCCCCACACCTGAATTGAAAAGCACTCCTTCATAAATTTTAATACGGTGCACCTATACAGTTATTTTACCTATCGCCAAAATGATTTTCCGCCCTTCAACTCCCATCCCACCACTATGACCACTTTGCCAAGCTCGCAATGTCCATCGCGCACCTTCCATGAACATTTACTCCATCTCTCCCATAAAAACACAATCCGCTTATGTACTGCCATGGTCGTATCTTCTCTCATGGCCGTTCCCTTCCATGTCCCCCCTTTCACGCGTCGACCCACGATTGAACTCACCTTCAAAGCCTCCACTAAGCCATAGAAAACACCCTCATCTCATCACCTTCTACCACCACACGGTTCTACATGTTAGTGATAGCAGACCACCGAACAAAGCCAACCCTGAAACCACATAGCACTTGTACACTTACCCCCATTTCAGCGACTTCACCATCCCCACTTTATTTACCTACCATGCACATGTAAAGACCCAATATTTGTCCCTCTTGTATTGCATTTGATAGTGGACCATCCACCGTTACTCTTCTCTGTTCGCGAATATCTCCGCCAACCTTGTCATGTCACACTCGATCAACCCCCTTCCACTGTGTCTTACTCGATAGGCCGAAGCCTGTCAATACAAACCAATGCATGTCGTGACCCTCGCTAGCCGAGACATGAATACAAGCACCCCATTCTCCTTCAGTTTGAAATAACTCAATGCCTTACAATAAACACAAGGACATACGTTTCGAAATGAAAGGGGCGCCTGTATTTATTTATTTATTTTGAGAAGCACGGGATGTGGCCATAAAAACCCGGTTTAGTATTTTCTGAAGCAAGAAAAAGATAGACGCTTCTTGTGTGTTTATAGGAAGAGAAGACGAATAAGAAGAACATCTTTCTGTATCCTGTTACATTAGGTACTATTTGAATTGAATTGTTGCAGACGAAGTACACGACATTTGCGAAGAAGGGATGGTAGATTAGGTCGGCTGGTAGGTCCGTATGAATGGTTTTGTCTGCACGCTTTGAAGAATAGGGTGACGCAGTGTTGTTTGGTACTGTCTTTGCATGTCTTGATTATAATACGGTAGGTGTTTTCTGAGATAATGAGTTGAATTGAAACAAGCAGCATGGGCGATGTGAAATATTGGGCCGACAATGAGATTATATACTTTTCAGTTAACGACCGTGTCATATAATCTTAAAAGCTTAGCAAACATAATGACATAACATGGCAGCGAAGATATAACAAAGATTTGGAGCACCATTTATATTTAGTGTTTAAGTTTTCAGGATACGACGTTTCCCAATATAACATTTAAATAGGGTTCACGGTTACATATATATATATATATATATATATATATATATATATATATATAGAGAGAGAGAGAGAGAGAGAGAGGAGCGTTCAATGGCACCCCAAATAGTAAGCACCCCAATTGCAGCCCTCTCTCCACCTCTCATTTATTATAAATTAAGCTAGTGGAAGGAGAGAGAAGTAGTGGAGGGAGAGAGAAACATAATACGTGGTGGAAATCAGGGGGCATTTAGGGGTGTTGCGCTATTTGGGGTGCCATTGAACGCTCGCCATATATATATATTGTTGTTAAGTCATTTATTTTTTCACCGCTATGGACAAAAATAAAAATACCGTTGCGACGAGCGATGTGCCACGATCCCAGAAATATATTAATATAGACAAGTTAACTTATTTTGTGAAGTTCTAAAAATGCTGATTTAGAGTGCAAAATACTCTGAATACAAAGTTGCTTATTTTCTAAATTAAAAATTACAATAAATTTCTAAAACTTAAATTATAACTAAGTTTAAAAGATCTTGTCCAAATTCGAAACCAATATTCAATTATATTAAATAAATCGTTATGGTTTATCAATAATTCCGTAGTGACTTTTTGAAAATTTGATTTGGACATAAATTACAATCTATAAGACGAAATCTCGATTTTTCACTTCCATTAGAAAAATATAGTTAAATAGATTCAAACATTTTTTGTTTCGAAGAAATCCGACTTATATCGGATCCTATACACTCAGTTGAAGTTCAAAACGTTAAATTATGAACTATCGTGATGTTACGAGGTCGATTTAAATTATATTAAAATTAATACAATCAATGTCGTGAAATTAATATATCTGTTATAACTCGAAATCTAAATTTAAATAAATATCTCATATTATCCAATTTACGTACCAATGCCAATTCAACCATTTCCAATTATTTCAGAAATTAAATTTACTATTCCACTATTGATATTAATTCAATATTCAAAATATTTGAATTCGAACCATTTAAATGATCAACCCAATATAGTAAAATAATTAAATAAATTAATTATTAAACTGCTAAAATTTCGGGACGTTACATTCCTTTCCCCTTAAAAGAATTTTGTCCCCGAAATTACTGAGGTAGGAAAAATGTTACAATCCTATTATAACTAGGTGAAAAATATCTTGTTTTACCTCTTGACTTCTCTTTCAGCTGAACCAATTAATTTCAATTAAAACATTAATTCATTCTGTTTAACGAATATTTTCAAAAATTCTGAAAATTTTCTAACACCTTAAATTTTCGAGAAATTCCGCCAGCAATTCCTTTGCATGGCTAAATCGGCACTACTACAACTTGCCTTTTTAGGCCTTCTCCAATCTAAAAGAAAATCAAACAACCAAGTGGTTTGCCCAACAGGCTCACAAATCTCATACTAATATAAAACATAAACTTGTACCTTTTTATCGGGAATTCGACTCTTCTCTCTTCCATTTGCTACCACTTTAGCATATACAAATGTATCCCCAACCGATCTCCAATCAACTCAACCTCAAACCAATTATTCTCTTATACCCGAGCCAAATTCCATTTAAAATTCCAGTTCCAATCTCGATTCAAAATTCTTACTCAACAACCCAATTCCATTCCATGTTATCTCTAATCCATTCCAATTTTAATTAATTTAGTTTAAGTTAAATTCTAATTTATTTATGCACTTTTGTCATTTCAAACTATTTTACTTCATAAGCAAAATTGAGTTCAGAATTCAAATTCCTATGTTTTACTTCAAATCACATTGAAATTATATATATTTACATATAATAATAGCAATTCAAAACATTTGATTTTTGATAACTTGTTTCCTCAAAACAATTCAAAAAAAAAATCTTTAGAAGTAATTCGTCACTTAGAAAAACGAAAATGAACACTGATGATGTCGGGATCCATCATCGGTGTTATTTTCCAGTACCCGAAGCGTGTTCAATACTATATCACTTTTCAAAACTTATTTTTAAATGCTTTCATTTTGAAATTACATCAAAATATCCTTTACAATACTTGGAAAAATATTTCTAAATTTACCAAGGATTTAAAATTTTCATATATCAAATTCAAGTTCATTTACAACAACTTCCTAAGTTTTTAGAGTTTTAATTCCAATTTTGATTTAAATCCATAATTAGTTCATCTTAATTTTATAGCTTGCGTTTAATATGAATTCTGATTGGTTCTTTATAACCGTCTCAATTATAATCTTGGCCTTACACATTCTAATTGGTTATTTATAACAGTCTCAATTATAACCATCCCAAGTTGTTAGCAGTGGTATTTGCCTTAAAATTTTGGAGGCATTACTTATTGGGTGAAAATTTTGAGTTATATACATGTCATAAATCTTTGAAGCATCTTTTCAGCTTAAAGGATCTAAATATGAGGCAACATCATTGATTGGAGTTTCTTGCAGCTTATGATCTCCATATTTTATATACTCGAGGAAAAGCCAATGTTGTAGCATATGCACTTAGCAGAAAGAATGTAATCATTGCTAATCGGATTATTACGACCTGGTTGATCGAGAAGATTTCTGTTTCACTGAAATACAATGAGTTTATTCTGAAGATTTGCAAAAGGATTCAAGAAGGAGAAGTCTCAAAATTTTAGATTGATAGTAAAGGAATTCTTAAATTGCAAGGACTAATCTGTGTTCCGAATATTCCTGAGCTCAGAAGAGAGGTAATGGATGAATGCCACAAATATAAGCTTAGGATCCATCTAGGGGTAAGTAAAATGTATCGAGATCGAAAACGAACATTATGGTGGAAGTCTATGAAAAGAGATATTTCTACATATGTAGCAGGTATCCAACTTGCTATAGGTTAAAAGTGATCAGCAGAAGGTCATTGGGTTGTTGCAACCATTAGAGATTCCGGAATGGAAGTAGGATTAAATTTCAATGGATTTTATTGACGGTCTGCCTAGAACAAGAAAGGTAATGAAGGAATATGGTTTACTATGGATCGTTTAATGAAGAGTGCCCATTGTCTTCCAGTAAAAGCTAATAGAAAACCTAAGAGTCTAACTCAGTTATATGCTGAAGAGATTGTTAGACTACATGGAGTGCCCAACAACATTATCAGTGATAGGGATCCGATTCTCGTTAGTAAGTTCTGGAAAGCATTTCAATCTGAGTTGAGGACAAAGTTGAATCTTAGCACTGCATATCATCCTTAGACAGATGGTAAGAATGAGAGGGTGAATCGTATTCTGGAAGATTTGTTACGAGATTGAATTCTCGATTTCGAAGGATCTAGGCAAGATCACATACATTTGGTTGAGTTCTCATATAATAACAGCTTCCAAACTAATTTTAAAATGTCACCGTTTGATGCATTATACGGAAAACCATGTAGATCTCATTCATGTTATATTGAGCATGGTAATCGTCTAGTGTTGGGTCCAGATATGATCCGGGAAGCCTCAGATATCTTAGACTTTATAACGAAGCGATTAAAAGAAGCATACAGATGACAGAAAAGTAAGAAGAAGAGATGTAGCATTTGTTTTTGGTGATTAAGTGTATTTGAAGGTTTCTCCATTAAGGGAGTAATCCGGTTCGGAAAGACAAGATAGTTGGCACCTAAGTATATTGATCCGTTTCCGATACTGGAATGGATAGGAACTCCAGCTTACAGAGCACAACTGCCAGATTAGTTGCCCAGAGTGCATGATGTGCTTCATGTTTCTCAGCTCTGGAATTATGTTCATGATTTAGAATTGATTGTTGAAGAAGCATCGCAAAAGGATTTGGATATTACTCCGAATTTAGCTATGTGTAGCGAGCCGATGAAGATAATTAGGCGAGATACCAGAGTACTAAGGAACAAGAAAGTAAAGTTGGTCAAGGTACAATGGAGTGGAGATCCTAAAGACTGTATGTGGGAGACAGAGAATAGCATTAAATAGGCTTATTCTAGGTGCAGAGTGGTAGTCTTTGAGTAGCTCTTGTGAGAGGTAAATTTATGTTACTTTTTCATTTCTGTTATTAGCTATACTGTTTTCATCCTTTTCGGGACAAAAAGTTCTAAGTGGGGGAGACTGTAACAACCTAAAATTTCAGAACCAATTTAAAAATTATTTTTAATATAATTTTAAAGGAAAATACGATTGAATTTCAAAATTCGATTATTTAAAGCTTATTTGAGAAGTTACAAAGGAACATTATTGAGATGATCTCGGAATTCGAAGAAAATTTTTCTTTATTGAATCCATAGTGTTGAATAATGGTAGAATCCCAAATTTCATAATTTTTGGAGCTAATGTGTAGGCGTGCGAGAAGAAAACATACGCTAAAATCGCATATTGAAATCAAGCTGAAGCATGATCGAAAAAAATGGAAGGTCAGACGAACTTGGAATTCGACAAAACATGTTCCATTGGATGTGGAATTACATTTATTGTCGAAATCCAAAATTTCATGGCAAACGAAATTAATTTTTAATCATGCGATCAAAGGAGGTGGAGGCTAACAAGCATAATTTTATAAACATTGAGTTATAAAATTAATAATGAAATGATGGCCATCCAACGGGTAAAGGTGGTTTTGTTGTGACTCACCAGATCGTGCCACCTCATTGATCAATGTAAGGGGTGGTAAATTTGAAAAAAAAAACTTTATCCTTTCTTTTCCTTCCTTTGTTTCTTTCACCTTTTCACTTTATCCCCTCTTCCCTTCCTCCTCACAATTGGCCTCCTCCCTCCTCTTCCCCTAGTCCACCGCCATCACCACCTGTCTCCTCGCATCCCCACCGACGTGCCGCTTGCCAGGCTGCATCCACCCAGCCCACCGCCGTAGGCCCCCTTTTTGCACTTTTTTTTGCTAAAACACCTCCTTTCTTCCCTTTTTCACCTCCCACCACCTCTAACACCTCTTTTGCAACCTCCTGCACCACCTACGAACCTCGAAACCCTCTCCCCTTCGCTGTAGGAACCCGCATAGCGGACCCCGCAAACTCCATAGCCCCTTATGTGGCCTTTTTGTCCTCCGTTTTGCCTCACACTCTCAGATTTGTTAGTACGTGAGCGTGTGAGCATGTTAGATTGTTGTTCGAGCTCCGTAGGCTAATGAAAAGCTACGTAGAAGCCCGACCATGTCTGCATCGAGTTGGTGTGTCCATATTCCTTCCCGTACAAAGATCGACGGAGTGGAATCCATCGTTGAGAAATCTAAACGCGAAAAGGGCTAGTTAGAATTAACTGCTTAATAGCTAATTGATGAAGTTTAATAATCATTAGTGATTAATCATATAAATATAATAAGATTTTAAGTTCGGAGTAGTGAAATAAAAATATGATTTAATTATCGTTGATGAGAAAACAAAACTAACTAAAAATGGCTAAATAAAATAAACAGTTAATGATTAACTGTTAGAAGTTAATAATAAAATTTACAACGATGTTATGCAATAAGTTTTAATTAATAATGATAGTTTATTATGATGTTAGCTAATGACTGGCATGATAAAAATATCATTTTTAATTGATCTTGGTAGTGTAATGTGTTTGTGCGAAATTAAAATTCGCGTAGTAGAGGGAAAAATATTTAGTATGTCATCAATTGCTAATTAAATATATTTAATAATGTTTATCACTGATCATACAAGTTTATTTCTATGTTAAACATTGGGTAGTTGGATAAAAATATCATTTTTATCTTTTATATGCGATATCCCTTGAATCCAACACTTGAAATACACACCAAGTTTATTTAAAATTTGTTTCACCTTAAATGGAATTGATTGATTAATTAATATATTATTGTTGTTGTGTGTGAAGGTGGTGCCTGGCGCAATGGTAAGGTTACCCGGCTGGTAATCTGGAGCGCGCAGGTTCGAGTCCTGGCCTCTTCACATATAAGAGGGAAAGGCTGTGCGCACTAATCAACCACCCCCAGAGCCCGGAAAGCCGTGAGAATAGTATTAAGACGAGGGACTTCCTAGGAAGTCCTCTCGCACTTGAGTACGGGAGCCTTTGGCATTGGGTATCCATTGTTGTTTGTGTGAATTGGATGCACTATGATGGTTGCTTGTGTGTAATTAAATATACACCATATGATAGTGAACAATAATTGTGGACCATACTGCATACCATAACATAGCATACCCATATAAAAATGTAATTGTTTGATGCTTATATGATGTGAACCATATAGCATGTAATTGCTTGTTACTTATATAATGAGAACTGCATAACAGGTAATTGTCAGATGATTATCCAATGTGGACTAGATAGTATAACCATATAAGCATGTAATTGTTGATCTTATATGATGTGGACTTAATAAAACTTCAACGATAAAATCGTAGGATTTAATAAAAAAAACCACATGGGTCTTGAGATGAAAAAATATACTCGTCTCTCTTGTGTGTGTGTATAAGTAACATGGATTACGAGATAATCCCCATCACAGGGCCATGGGATGATAAATTTTGACACATTTTCCTTGGTTGTAGATAAGTCACAATTTTTTGTGAACATGATGTAAACCCCACAGGGGTGTCGGGACGATAATTTTGGACACATTTCCCGATTGATTTTGGATAAGCTGCAATGATTAGGTGTTACTTTATCGACTGATTACATTCATTTTCATGCCTGCAATGATTTATGAAACGACCCGAACTTCTCTATGAAGGAAAGCACGGATATAATTGAGGACAAGACGAATCAGAACACAAACAGAAGAACATTTCATTGTATATTACAACAATTCCATCAGAATACAAGAATATACAGAGTATGAATAAATATTACACAGAGATATCAGAGATTTAAATTACATTTAAATACATCGCAGTGGAAAATAATACAATACACAACTAGAAGTAATACACGGATACAAAGCTTTCCAAGTATCATTCCAGCTGTAAATCAGGATCCTGTGAATATAAATCTACAAAACCAAAACTACTAGCTGCCCGTGTCAAAATAGGGGCACCCAGAGTTTAGGTTAAAACAATAAACTCCAGCTTTGTTATGTGACTGGTGTGAGAACTAGAACAGTTATTTAAAACTTTACTTTAAATCAGATATATCAAGGGACCACGCCGTATAACACGGAACGGGTTTCCTCCCAAGAATACCAGTGCATATAACAAAACAGCGCAATGCTGTTTTTTGGAAAAATGAAGCTATTATAAAACCCAGGTCCTATCACACAATGCAACGCAAGCCGGGGATAGGGTTTTCCCTTATAATAGCCAGACATGCTTAGTACGTTTTAAAAAAATCATTTGATACTATTATAAGTGCATAATATATAAAACAACTTCAAATCATAAGTATTAATCATAGGCAGCATGGGTACCATATATCATGTCGCCAATACTAGGCTCTACAAACAAAACCGCAAAGTCAACGTATTTGGAAATTGGATTTCCATCTGTGAACTGACGCAAAAGATAGTCCTCACCAAATTCAAGACGCTCTAGTCCGCCCCTCAGGCAAGTACTCAGTCAAGCCTTTGGATCGTCAGGGCTGGTCCACACGGAGTGGATTAAAATGCCTGAACATGCGTTTCCCCGCCCTTTGGGGCATGAGTAAGCCAACGAATGACTACTCCATTGGTCCCGGATCGACCAATATATCCGAGGCGCCTCGCAACAGCAACAACCACATAAGTCAAACTCGTCAGGGCGTGTAAAACCACTGACGCCACTTCTAACTAGAATGAAACGCATGCCCTCCCTGAGGTCCTCTCCCGTTTCTGGTTCACAACCCGGGTGTGAGGCTCGCGAAGTAAACGTTACACAAAGCTATGCCACAAAGGCATTGCTTTGATCATCAACCACAAGACTTTGCTTTTCAACAGAAACCTTGATCATTTGCCACTTAGGCATGCCACACAGGCAATTCACTCTATGCGTTGGATATCCATCAGTATATAACCCCTGAGCTCGTACGTCTCAGAGAAGGGTGTTAAGCAAGAGAATAAATTCTCCGCCGCCAAACAGATATATATTTAATAGAAATCAATCACACAGACTGAAATCCAATGTCAGACACACAGTCCATTTACAAGTTCGTTCTGGGTCTGAACGAAACCGGAGGCACCTAGTACCTCGCATATCCATCGATCTCCAAGTACGTCTGGACGATCACCAACTGATTCCCTCCTCTTGGGTGTACATCCCAATCAAGATCATCAGTAATCACCCAAACGACGTGAAGACCTCCGGTCTTCAACCACCGTCTTCATCTTCGATAATCGCCGAATCAGTTATTCAGAATGGGATAAACCCGGTCTTTCTGAATAACTCGCGTATATAATAAATAAGTGTTACACAAACACAGCATACGCCTCATTCTAATTCATCAGTCACTAACCGTAAATTAACAAGAGAATAATTCCCCAAATATTAACCCCGAAGGCCGAAACCAACATCAAATCAATACCCAGGAAACCATTCTGCTTAGCTAACCTACAGTTAGTTTCTAAATTTCACATTCTTAGGGAAAGGTTCCCATTAATTTTATCAAAGATAAATTCTTTTAAATTTATTCTCTAATCTACTTTTGAATATCAATTCAAACTAGTCGGGATTAGCGAACCTTACCGAAGTAATCATTGGTTTTAATTTCCCAATCCCCACCTATTCATCCCATGAAGTAAAACTAGTCATACTTCATATCTAACACCACAGTGTTATCGGTAAATTCAATTACCATTTCACGTTCAAATCTAATTAAAGATTTAACTATCGCCTGGAGCAATACTGGTGATACTCCATTCTCGATCTTTTCAATCTAATTAAAGATTCATTAAAACTCCACTTTGTTTTAATCTTTAACTGGGTTAAAGAATCAGTGTCATTTAAAACACGATTCACGATAAACCCAAAATCATATTCCACTTCAATCAGTCCCTAACCATAAATTATCAAGTGAGCAATTCCCTAAGTATTAACCCCGAAGGCTGAAACCAACATCAGATCAATACCCCAAAAACCATTCAACTTAACTAATCTCCAGTTAGTTTCTGATTTTCTTAACTCCTTTGTTTCTAAGAACAGTATAATTGAAGATACCGTTCACGACAACCCAAAATCACATTCCATCAATTTTCGGGTTAAAGAACAAGTGTTATTTAAAACACTGTTCACGATAAACCTAAAATTCAATACCAATTCAATTCCAATTAAATATTATTTAACTGGTACACTTCATTAAATCTAAATAAAAAGATTTAATCTTTTTCTCAACTAGGCTTAAGAACAGTGTTAATGAAGAAACCATTCACGACAAACCCAAATCACATTTGATATTAAACACAAGGCTCTAAATAGAAAATATATCGGCTTATATCCAATATCAAATTCTACGACCAACAAACATCGTATTGAAAATAACGATATATATATCTTTCAAATTCCCATAACAATATCTGTATCATCACAAATCCAACATCGAAATATTCTGAAGACAATTTTGATTCAAATCCATTCCAATATAATTATTGGAAATTATGGTTATTTTCAAAACCATTTCAAATCCAGTTTATTTATTTAAAAATAAATAGAATTATAATTCTAGTTCAAAACTAGTTCATTTCGGTAAAAATCTATTTTTATCTTTTCAAATATGGAGTTTTTCATCCCAATTCTTCCCAAATCATTTCTTATGATTTTACACAAATTATTACTATTTTTAATAATTTTATCAAGGCCCGTATAGTCGATTTCCACCGATGGCCATCGAACTGCACTTACAACGACCTTTTCCAAATTTGATTTGGACATAATTCCAAATCCAACCGTTAGATTTCTAATTTCTAATATTCGTTAGAAAACTCTTTTCGATACGAACCCAACGGTTCTGGTTTTAGGAGAATCCGACAGTCGGATCTCCCGCAATATCTATTTGAAGTCAATGGTCGAAATTCACGAACTGCCGCAGCGCGACGCGTTCTATTCAGGCCATTATATTATATATATAATATATATAATATATACTTCATCGATTTCCTTTTAAAACGTATTATATAAATCGTTTTAAATTCGTTTTCAAAACAATTTCAGCTTCTTTTCAAATTCAAATCAAAATTGAATTTTTCCTTATAAATTTTTTTCAAATTCTTTTCAAATTGATTTCAATTCAAATTGATTTTTAATTCAATTTCAGTTCATTTTGAATTCTATTCACTTTCAATTCGAATTCAATTCTGTTCAATTTCAATTCGAATTCATTTCTAATCAATTTCAATTCGAATTCATTTCTATTCAATTTCAATTCGAATTCATTTCTATTTAATTTCAATTCGAATTCGTTTCTATTCAATTTCAATTCGAATTCGTTTCTATTCAATTTCAATTCGAATTCGTTTCTATTCAAAATATCAGATTTTGAAATCACTTTCGATGTTCATTATAAAATGAATAAAATCGATATAAATATCGTTCACGTCAAAATGGCGTAAATCTAATCAACACGGCTTCATATATTTCTATTTTCAAATATTCTATTTCAAATATTTCTTTTTCAAAATTGGAATGAGGCCGAATCAATTACCATAGATTTTATTTCTATGGACTTCCATACAACGAATGTATATATCAACAACGAAAAATAATCAACCATCATCCAAAGTGCATTCTACACTGTATAAGCATCAAATATAAATATTCAACGCTTATAACAGTCTGTCAATCAATCGATCAACATACAACTAATTATTGGGATTAGTGTATGTCATTTATCATCCCAATACCCGTGTGGGGTTTCAAACAATCAAACATAGATTTTATTCGTGCAGTTGGGCGATGTGTAAAATTTATCGTCCCAATCAATATCAGTCAAATGTGTGTATATAAACAAATCATCTGATTTGTTTATTTTTATTTCATTTCATATGCACGTTAAAAATTCTATTTTTAACTATGAAATATTTTCCACTATAAAATATTTTATTTCATTCCACATCACACAATCAAATTTCACAACATAGCAACCAAACAAACAAGTCATCCATGGTGTGCGGACGACGGGTGTCGGGTGCTACTAAGCACCGTCTGCATCCTAGTATATATTTCAAACTAGAAATAAAAATAAAAGTGAGGAGTTCTCACCGATGGTTCCTCCATTCTATTTCTGAACTGTCTGAATTCCCTTTTGATTTCTATACGTTCCATCTCACTTCTTTTCATGCTGTTCATAGTAAAAATCATATTTTTAATATGATGTTCATTTTAAAAATCACATTTTTATAATGGCCCTTTATATCTAAAAATTATATATTTTTACAGCGCCTCTTCTTATATAAAGATCGAATTTTTAACTTCACTTCATATATATATAAATCGAATTTTTATTACTCTACCTTAATAAAAATAATATTTGTATTATGTCTATAATATAAAAATCATATTTTTATTCTTTCTCCTTCTTTGTAAAAATCACATCTTTATGTGATAAAAAATCTAACCTTTCTTTGTATAAAAATGTAACCTTTCTTTGATAAAAACATCGCCTTTCTTTGATAAAAACAATCAAAGCTTTGTTCAATAAAAAAATATAGCTTTACTTACCTCAAAATCTTATTTTTAACTCGATGTTTACTATAAAAATCCTAACTTTAATATAAATAAAACTGATTTTTTTCCCAATTTATATACTGCTTTTATAAATAATAAAAATATAAGCTTTTCATAATCATTCAAACGAAAATGATTCATTTTTTATATGTCATTTTAATAAACAAAAATCCAATTTATTTACGCAATACTTATATATAAAAACCTAATTTTTATACGTTATAAAATAAATAAATAAAAACAGTTTTATAGACATGGATAATTAACAAAAGAAAATATAAAAATAACAGTAAACTTACTGTTCTACATCGCCAGAAGGGGGGATTCGCTGTTGGCCGGGAAGGGGAGGCGCGCGCCAATGCTGGGGGTGGTAGGTCCGGTGCGCGGCTCTGAGGAGGTGGATTGACGTAGTCTGTTCGGGTCAGGGGGGTCTCGTTCGAGCTTTAATGGAGTGGGAGGGGAGAGAGGGTGAGGGTGCCGAAGTGGGAGGGGCTCGCCGGGAAGAGGCGCACGCTGGCGGAGGACCTGGAGGCATCGTGTTATTCTTTTTTTTTAACCTAATTCGATTTTGAACGATATGGGGTTTGACCGTGGTTGAAGTGAAAAAGGAGGGGCCCTTTTTTTATATTTTATTATATTTAATTTTTAAATTCCCCAAAAAGTAACTTCTAATTTCGACCTCCAAACGAGACCCACCGCCTGTCGTCCATAGCTAATTACCCCCATTTCGAATACAATGGGATATGTTTCGTAAGCCAATTCCATCGTTTCGATCTGTTTCCACTGAATTCAAAATACAAATCAGTATATATTGAATTTGAATGCCCATTTTAGTTTACCGGGGCCACATACGAACTCGAAAAACTGCATAAAAATTATTTCTAGCTTGGTATTGGCGATACGGTCCTAACAAAACTAATTTCGTCGAATTCTGAGAACGTTTGAAAAATGGCCATTTTCCAGTCGATTAAAATCAACTGAACTGGTCAAACGCGTTTTCCTTTGCCATGCTCACATACTGATTCGAAAAATTATGAAAATTGGAATCTAGCAATAATTTGACATCATGGATCCAACAAAAGTGGTTTCGTCGAAAACTGAGGTCGTTTGCCAAACTTCCATTTTTAAGAGCCAGAATTCCATAGCGACTATTCTGAAATTTCAACTGGACATATCTTTTGATTCCCGCTACGAAATTTAGATTTTTCGGATTCGTTGGAAAGATATTCTCAGTTAGATTCTATTATTTTTGGTTTCGTAAAAGTCCGGTTTATTTTGAATCCTGTACATCCATTTGAACTTTGAAATCGAATTATCGAACTACCGCGCCATTTTCAATTCCTTTTATAATTTAAAATAAATATTTATATTCTAACGATGATCTATATAATATACACGTTCGAATTCTATTCAAAATAAATTTCTCGTCGATATTATTTAAAATAATTCATTTTAAATAATCAAAATTCGCTAAAATTGCCAAAATAAAAATTTTAAATTCGCCCAGATTTCCGGGTTATTACAATCTCCCCCACTTAAAACTTTTCATTCCCGAAAAGGAACGAAGCCGAAAGTTGTTTAACTAATCAACTCAACTTTCCATATTTTCATTACGGCTTAAGTTCTTCAACATTTTAGTTTCTAAGAACTTTTCAAAATTTTCAAAAATTTGGCTAACACCCTAAATTTTCGAAAAATTTCGCCATAACCTCCCCTGCACCGGGAGCACCGGGAAAATCCCGAAATTGCCATATAGGCCCTCTGATCTCAAAAAGAAAAAGAAAAAGCCAATCGGCTCATAAAATCATCATCACCCAAATAAAACAGTAAATTATGGTAAACATGTACCTATTTGTCGGGCAAACAATTTTATTCTTCTTCTCTAGCCTCCTTGCTATGACCTGTTCAATGTAAGTACATATACATGCATGCAAATGCGATAAACTTCCAATACAATTCACTATTTGATTCAATTTGGCTAAATGGTTAAATATTTTATTAATCATACAATAATCAAACAACACAACCAACAATCGATTAGTTGATTAGCTTTTCAAATTCATAACTTTGATATATAGTCAAAAAAATCAGATTTTTGATGCCAAATCACAACAATAAGCCCTATCTAGTTTCGGTTCTCACACCAATCAATTGGAAATATATAGAAATCTCACTTTCGAAATTAGAAAATAAATACTGGCGATGTTGCCCCGTCACCAGAATTATCCACGGGCACTAGAGTGCGATTCTATAACTATCCAATACTTTAAAACTTCGAATACACGTTTGCAAGACATTTATGCAAAATCTCTATATATTGGATTGTCCAAATTCATATAAATAAATAATCAAATACGAATAATTGATTTAAATTTTCAAAACAAAACTTGTTTTCATTTATAAAAATATACTCTTCGCACTCGTTCTAGGATACTACTGATCCCATCTCTAACGAGTCATTCCCATTGGATATTACTAATCCAATATCTGATGAATTCTTTCTTATGGTTCTAATGTGTCTTGTCCTCTGAGCTCTGTAAACCAAAGCTCTGATACCAAAATGAAACGACCCGAACTTCCCCGTGAAGGAAAGCACGAATAGAATTGAGGAAAAGACGAATCAGAACACAAACAGAAGAACATTTCATTGTATATTACAACAATTCCATCAAAATACAAGAATATACAGAGTATGAATAAATATTACACAGAAATATCAGAGATTTAAATTACATTTAAATACATCGCAGCGGAAAATAATACAATACACAACTAAAAGTAATACGCGGATACAAAGCTTTTCGAGTATCGTTCTAGCTGTAAATCAGGATCCGGTGAATATAAATCTACAAAACCAAAACTACTAGCTGCCCGTGTCAAAATAGGGGCACCCAGGGTTTAGGTTAAAACAATAAACTCCAGGCCAGTCATGTGACTGGTGTGAGAACTAAAACAGTTATTTAAAACTTTACTTTAAATCGGATATATCAAGGGACCACGCCGTATAACACGGAACGGGTTTCCTTCCAAGAATGCCAGTGCATATAACAAAACAGCGCAATGCTTTTTTTGGAAAAATGAAGCTATTATAAGACCCAGGTACTATCACACAATGCAACGCAAGCCGGGGGATAGGGTTTTCCTTTATAATAGCCAAACATGCTTAGTACATTTTAAACAAATCATTTGATACTATTGTAAGTGCATGGTATATAAAACAACTTCAAATCATAAGTATCAATCATAGGCGACACGGGTACCATATATCTTGTCGCCAATACTATGCTCTACAAACAAAACCGTAAATTTAACGTATTTGGAAATTGGATTTCCATCTGTGAACCGAGGCAAAAGATAGTCCTTGCCGAATTCGAGACGCTCTAGTCCGCCCCTCAGGCAAGTACTCAGTCAAGCCTTTGGATCGTCAGGGCCGGTCCATACGGAGTGGAATAAAATGCCTGAACATGCGTTTCCCCGCCCTTTGGGGCATGAGTAAGCCAACGAATGACTACTCCATCGGTCCCGGATCGACCGATATATCCGAGGCGCCTCGCAACAGCAACAAACACATAAGTCAAACTCGTCAGGGCGTGTAAAACCACTGACGCCACTTCTAACTAGAAGGAAACGCATGCCCTCCCCGAGGTCCTCTCCCGTTTCTGGTTCACAACTGGGGTGTGAGGCTCGCGAAGTAAACATTACACAAAGCTATGCCACAAAGGCCTTGCTTTGATCATCAACCACAAGACTTTGCTTTTCAACAGAAGCCTTGATCATTTGCCACTTAGGCATGCCATACAGGCAATTCACTCTATGCGTTTGATATCCATCAGTGTATAACCCCTGAGCTCGTACGTCTCAGAGAAGGGCGTTAAGCAAGAGAATAAATTCTCCGCCGCCAAACAGATATGTATTTTATAGAAATCAATCACAGAGACTAAAATCCAATGTCAGACACACAGTCCATTTATAAATTCGTTCTGGGTCTGAACGAAACCGGAGGCACCTAGTACCCCGCATATCCATGGATCTCCAAGTACGTCTGGACGATCACCAACTGATTCCCTCCTCTTGGGTGTACATCCCAATCAAGATCATCAGCAATCACCCAAACGACGTGAAGACCTCCGGTCTTCAACCACCGTCTTCATCTTCGATAATCGCCGAATCAGTTATTCAGAATGGGATAAACCCGGTCTTTCTGAATAACTCGCGTATATAATAAACAAGTGTTACACAAACACAACATACGCCTCATTCCAATTCATCAGTCACTAACCGTAAATTAACAAGAGAATAATTCCCCAAATATTAACCCCGAAGGCCGAAACCAACATCAGATCAATACCCAGGAAACCATTCTGCTTAGCTAACCTACAGTTAGTTTCTAAATTTCACATTCTTAGGGAAAGGTTCCCATTAATTTTATCAAAGATAAATTCTTTTAAATTTATTCTCTAATCTACTTTTGAATATCAATTCAAACTAGTCGGGATTAGCGAACCATACCGAAGTAATCATTGGTTTTAATTTCCCAATCCCCACCTATTCATCCCAGGAAGTAAAACTGGTCATACTTCATATCTAACACCACGGTGTTATTGGTAAATTCAATTACCATTTCACGTTCAAATCTAATTAAAGATTTAACTATCGCCTGGAGCAAAACTGGTGATACTCCATTCTCGATATTTTCAATCTAATAAAAGATTCATTAAAACTCCACTTAGTTTTTATCTTTAACTGGGTTAAAGAATTAGTCTCATTTAAAACACGATTCACGATAAACCCAAAATCACATTCCGTTTCAATCAGTCCCTAAACATAAATTATCAAGTGAGCAGTTCCCTAAGTATCAACCCCGAAGGCTGAAACCAACATCAGATCAATACCCCAGAAACAATTCAACTTAACTAATCTCCAGTTAGTTTTTGATTTTCTTAACTCCTTTGGGTCTAAGAACAGTATTATTGAAGATACCGTTTACGACAACCCAAAATCACATTCCATCAATTTTCGGGTTAAAGAACAAGTGTTATTTAAAACACTGTTCACGATAAACCCAAAAATCAATACCAATTCAATTCCAATTAAATATTATTTAACTGGTACACTTCATTAAATCTAAATAAAAAGATTTAATCTTTTCTCAACTGGGCTTAAGAACAGTGTTAATGAAGACATCATTCACGACAAACCCAAATCACATTTGATATTAAATACAAGGCTCTGAATAGAAAATATATCAGCTTATATTCAATATCAAATTCTACGACCAACAAACATTGTATTGGAAATAACGATATATATATATATATATATCTTTCAAATTCCCATAACAATATCTGTATCATCACGAAATCCAACATCAAAATATTCCGAAGACAATTTCGATTCAAATCCATTCCAATATAATTATGGGAAATTTTGGTTATTTTCAAAACAATTTCAAATCCAGATTATTTTTTTAAAAATAAATAGAATTATAATTCTAGTTCAAAACTAGTTCATTTCGATAAAAATCTATTTTCATCTTTTCAAATGTGGAGTTTTTCATCCCAATTCTTCCCAAATCATTTCTTATGATTTTACACAAATTATTACTGTTTTTAATAATTTTATCAAGGCCGTACAGTCGATTTCCACCAATGGCCATCGAACTGCACTTACAACGACCTTTTCCAAATTTGATTTGGACATAATTCCAAATCCTACCGTTAGATTTCCAATTTATATTATTCGTTAGAAAGCTCTTTTCGATAAGAACCCAACGGTTCCAGTTTTAGGAGAATCTGACGGTCGGATCTCCCGCAATATCCATTTGAAGTCAATGGTCGAAATTCACGAACTACCGCAGCGTGGTGCGTTCTATTCAGGCCATTATATTATATATATATATAATATATAATATATACTTCATCGATTTCCTTTTAAAATGTATTATATAAATCGTTTTCAAAACGATTTCAACTTCTTTTCAAATTCGAATCAAAATTGAATTTTTCCTTATAAATTTGTTTTAAATTCTTTTCAAATTCATTTCAATTCAAATCGATTTTTAATTCAATTTCAGTTCGTTTTGAATTCTATTCACTTTCAATTCGAATTCAATTCTATTTAATTTCAATTCGAATTCATTTCTAATCAATTTCAATTCGAATTAATTTCTATTCAATTTCAATTCGAATTCATTTCTATTCAATTTCGATTTGAATTCATTTCTATTCAATTTCAATTCGAATTTGTTTCTATTCAATTTCAATTCGAATTCGTTTCTATTCAAAATATCAGATTTTCAAATCACTTTCGATGTTCGTTATAAAATGAATAAAATCGATATAAATATCGTTCACGTCAAAATGGCGTAAATCTAATCAACTCGGCTTCATATATTTCTATTTTCAAATATTCTATTTCAAATATTTCTTTTTCAAAACTGGAATGAGGCCCAATCAATTACCATAGGTTTTATTTCTATGGACTTCCATACAACGAATGTATATATCAACAACGAAAAATAATCAACCATCATCCAAAGTGCATTCTACACTGTATATGCATCAAATATAAATATTCAATGCTTATAACAGTCTATCAATCAATCGATCAACATACAACTAATTATTGGGATTAGTGTATGTCATTTATCATCCCAATACCTGTGTGGGGTTTAAAACAATCAAACACAGATTTTATTCGTGCAGTTGGGCGATGTGTAAAATTTATCGTCCCAATCAATATCAGTCAAATGTGTGTATATAAACAAATCGTCCGATTTGTTTATTTTTATTTCATTTCATATACACGTTAAAAATTCTATTTTTAACTATGAAATATTTTCCACTATAAAATATTTTATTTCATTCCACATCACACAATCAAATTTCATAACATAACAACCAAACAAACAAGTCATCCATGGTCTGTGGACGACGGGTGTCGGGGGCTACTAAGCACCGTCTGCGTCCTAGTATATATTTCAAACTAGAAATAAAAATAAAAGTGAGGAGTTCTCACCGAGGGTTCCACTCCGCCATTCTATTTCTGGACTGTCTGAATTCCCTTTTGATTTCTATCCGTTCCATCTCACTTCTTTTCACGCTGTTCATAGTAAAAATCATATTTTTAATATGATGTTCATTTTAAAGATCACATTTTTATATTGGCCCTTTATATCTAAAAATTATATATTTTTACAGCGCTTCTTCTTATATAAAGATCGAATTTTTAACTTCACTTCATATATATAAAAATCGAATTTTTATTACTCTACCTTAATAAAAATAATATTTGTATTATCCCTATAATATAAAAATCATATTTTTATTCCTTCTCCTTCTTTGTAAAAATCACATCTTTATGTGATAAAAAATCTAACCTTTCTTTGTATAAAAATGTAAATTTTCTTTGATAAAAACATCGCTTTCTTTGATAAAAACAATCAAAGCTTTGTTCAATAAAAAAAATATAGCTTTACTTACCTAAAAATCTAATTTTTAACTCGATGTTTACTATAAAAATCCTACCTTTAATATAAATAAAACTGATTTTTTTCTTAATTTATATATTGCTTTTATAAATAATAAAAATATAAGCTTTTCATAATCATTCAAATGAAAAAGATTCAATTTTAATATGTCATTTTAAAAAACAAAAATCCAATTTATTTACACTATACTTATATATAAAAACCTAATTTTTATAGGCTATAAAATAAATAAATAAAAACAGTTTTATAAACATGGATAATTAACAAAAGAAAATATAAAAATAATAGTAAACTTACTGTTCTACATCGCCAGAAGGGGGGGATTCGTTGTTGGCCGGGAAGGGGAGGCACGCGTCTATGTTGGGGGGTTGTGGGTCCGGTGCGCGGCTCTGAGGAGGAGGATCGACGTCGTCTGTTCGGGTCAGGGGGGTCTCGTTCGAGCTTTAACGGAGAGGGAGGGGAGAGAGGGTGAGGGCGCCGGAGTAGGAGGGGCTCGCCGGGAAGAGGCGCACGCTGGCGGAGGACCTGGAGGCGTCGTGTTATTATTATCATTTTTTAACCTAATTCGATTTTGAACGATATGGGCTTTGACCGTGGTTGAAGAGAAAAAGGAGGAGCCCCTTTTTTATATTTTATTATATTTAATTTTTAAATTCCCCAAAAAGTAACTTCTAATTTCGACCTCCAAATGAGACCCACCGCCTGTCGTTCATAGCTAATTACTCCCATTCCGAACACAATGGGATATGTTTCGTAAGCCAATTCCATCATTTCGATCTGTTTCCACTGAATTCAAAATACAAATCAGTATATATTGAATTTGAACGCCTATTTTAATTTACCGGAGCCACATACGAACTCGAAAAATTATAGAAAAATTATTTCTAGCTTCGTATTGGCGACACGGTCCTAACAAAACTAATTTCGTCGAATTATGAGAAAGTTTGAAAAATGGCCATTTTCCAGTCGATTAAAATCAACTGAACTGGTCAAACGCGTTTTCCTTTGCCATGCTCACATACTAATTCGAAAAATTATGAAAATTGGAATCTAGGAATAACTTGACATCACGGATCCAACAAAAGTGGTTTCGTCGAAAACCGAGGTCGTTTGCAAAACTTCCATTTTTAAGGGCCAAAATTCCATAGTGACTATTCTGAAATTTCAACTGGACATATCTTTTGATTCCCGCTATGAAATTTCGATCTTTCGGATTCGTTGGAAAGATATTCTCAATTAGATTCTATTATTTTTGGTTTCGCTAAATTCTGGTTTATTTTGAATGTTGTACATCCTTTTGAACTTTGAAATTGAATTATCGAACTACCGCGCCATTTTCAATTCCTTTTATAGTTTAAAATAAATATTTATATTCTAACGACGATCTATGTAATATACACGTTCGAATTCTATTCAAAATAAATTTCTCATCGATATTATTTAAAATAATTCATTTTAAATAATCAAAATTCGCTAAAATTGCCAAAATAAAAATTTTAAATTAGCCCAGATTTCCGGGTTATTACAATTTAATTAATAGAATTCGAAATAAGCTACAAGCATGGGACACCAAATTTCTCAGTTTTGCTGGTCGTGTCGAACTGATACCGTCTGTAATTAATCCAGTAGTGCTTTATTGGTTATTCATCTATCAAATTCATGATCACACAATTGATAAACTGAATGCGATGTGCATTGATTTTTTTGGGGTAGTGCAAAACATAAAGTTAAATGGGAAACTTATGTCTACCAAAGAGTGAAGGAGGCATCGGTATTAAATCTTTTAGAGATCTGAAAAAAGCTGCTTGTGTGAAGTTAATGTGGAAATTGTTGATTGACTCGTCGCTTTGGAGTAAATGGATGTTTGCGAAGTATTATAGAGGTAAAGCATTTTAGAACATGAGCATTGATAATAATGCGTCGTGTACGTGGAAAGCAATTTTAAGACTTCGCTCAAATGGAAAGCAATTGTTTAATAAAGTGATTCATGATGGTTCGTCAACATCGTTATGGTTTGATCCCTGGATAAATTGTCGATGTTTGGTAGATATTATTGGAATTTCTGGAGTGCATAGCCCTGGTGGTAGGAATGAAGAAGTCTCTTCTATAATTAATAATGGGAAGTTATGTGGTAGTCTTCATGCAGCTACCAGGGAAATTGCACAACAAGTTAATAGCATTGTGGTTAATCAAAGTATACATGGTGATTTCTGTGAATGGGGTAATGGTGGCAGATTTACATTTCATACGACATGGGAGCATGTAAGAATGACTAAACCTGTTCAAGATGTCTTCAAAGTCATTTGGCACTCAAAGAATTCAAGGTGCATGTCATTCATTACATATTTTGCAGTCATGGAGAGATTAAGTACTAAAGATAGTCTACTTAGACATGGGGTAATGCAAGAAAGCAGGTGTGTTTTATGTGGTACTGGTGAAGAATCCGTGAGACATTTATTTTTTTATATGCCCGTATTCAAGTTTTGTGTGGAATTCTATTAAAGAAAAGCTTGGACTGTTTGTATATAATCTGGATTCATTAGCTGAAGAGATCCGACAGGTTTTGAATAATTTCAAACAGAAGGATCAAATAACAGATGTGGGTTATGCTTCTATAACTACTACGATCTATCATCTTTAGCTTGGGAGGCATTCGAGACAATTTCAGAAATGTGCAACTGAGAAGGAAGTTAGTCTAAAGTTGATTGAGAAGGAAGTGTATTATCTTGTAAAGGGTAATGGTAGCAAATTTAAGAGACCGGCAGTTAATGATGAGTTCATGAGGAGATGGGGTATTGAAGTGTTAAACATTGGCTGAACAAGGCAATGGAGATTTACAGTCGGTTATAGTTTTTCCTTTTACTGTGTAATTTTGGTTGTATTTTCGAACTTTAGTTTTGAATTTGGCATGTGATTTGTTAATATACGGATTTTACATGTGCCCTTTTTCCTTGTTGTAGCACCCATATAGGTTAGGGGGGCACAAGGTTTTGATGAGGCATATAAATGATGTATATGATTGTTTTTTTTTCATAATATAGTGAACCAATTTTCAATATATATATATATATATATATATATATATATATATATATATAAGGGCCTAAAGAGGCGAGTTGTGGTTTTTCCGAGCACTCCATACAAAGGAGGTTATGGCAAAAAATTTCGAAAATATAAGGCGTTAGCCAAATAATTGATAAATAAAATGGTTTGGAAGTAGTTCAACATTTATTATATATATACACATCGAACATAAATTAAAATAGAACGTATCATGTAGCGGTAGTTCGTGTTTTCAACATGCAACTTTAAACGGGTATACCGAGAGATCCGACCATTGAATTTTTCCGAAATTAGAACCGTTTGATTCGTTTTGAAAAGATCTTTCCAACAATAATAAATATGTTGAGATCCAATGGTTAGATTTTGAGAAATCTTCAACCCAAATTTGAATGAAAAGGAGGTTAAACGGGTAACACGTCGTTCAACTGAAATGGATTATACATATATATAAGGGAAAGTCATTTTAAATATTATAAATGATTTGTGGTGAGTTTGAACAAACAGAATAATTTTTGGATGATAAAAATAGTTAAGTTGAATTTGGCAATTTTTGAAAAAATGCTTATATACTGATTTGAGAAAGAATTTGGAAATAAAAATTTTAATTCTTAATGTGAATAAAATTCTTCAGTAACCCTTTTTACTAAGGATACGAATTGAATTATGAGTGCCAATAACTTAACCAAGTTGAGAATAAGATTGTGCATCTTATGAAATCTAACCAATTGAAAGAAAGTTTAATTGGTGAATGAATATTCCAAATACGGATTTTCTTTGACTAGAATTGTTTTAACGTAAATTGTTGGAAAAGACATGGCCTGGTTAAATCCCATTTCAAATAATTGAGCGACGATCAAAAGTCGAAGATAAAGAAGACGATGCAAGACCGACAATCTTCACATTAAAAGGATAACTATTGATATCATGGATTTGGGTAGCTCCCTTGGAGGGGTTATAGTAGTGGTTGTCCAGACGTACTTGTTGATCGTCTGGATATGCGAGGTCCTCTCCCTGTATTAGATATATATGACAAGGAATAAGGTGCCTCCGGTTTCGTTCAGACCCAGAACGAACTTGTAAATGGATTGTTTGTCAAACACATTATTCTGAGCTGTATTAATTGATGTTTGCTAAATATATATATCTGTTTGGTGGCATAGAATTTATTCTCTTAGCTTAATACCCTTCTCTGAGACGTACTAGGTTAGATGTTATTTATTGGTAGCTATCGGTTGTATGGTCTGTAAAGACTATGTGGAATGCTGAGGTGCATGGATCAAAGCTTTTGTTGAAAAGAAGAGTTTGTGGATTATGACCAAAGCACGACTGATATAGCATAGCTTTGTGTATAGCGTTAATTCACGAGCTTTGGGACGCATATCCTTCCATCTCGTCTTAGCAACCCTTTTTCATCCATGGTATATCTAGCAAGGTGACTTGAAGTCTCTCCTATACCAACCCTATCCAAGATGTCTAAAATTTGCAGGTGCTCCCGTTGCATAGATCCAATGCGCTCCAATAGAGTAGGTTGCACCTCCAATGATGCTAACAATCCCAATGTGAAATCCATAGATGGCTTGAAATAAAAGGTCGAGATGTACTCCAAGCTTCACCATTCTATGAATATAGGACTCAAAGTCATCCTCCTCCTACTCAGTACGTCAACCACTGCATTACCCTTGCCCGTGGTACACGCTATCTCAAAGTTGTAGGACGCTAGGAACTCCATCCACTGTTGCTGCCTTAAGTTAAGATCCTTCTGTGAGAACAAGTATTTGAGTGACTTATGATCTGTATATAGCTCAAATCTCCCTCCAAGAAGAAAGGGTTGCCAAGACTTCAATGCTAACACTATTGCAGTCGTCTCTAGATCGTGGGTAGGGTAGTTCTTCTCATGAACCCTCAACTGTCTACTTCAATAGAACACTACCCATCCCTTTTGCATCAGGATGTCACCAAGCCTTGTTCCACAAGCATCTGTGTAACTGTGAACATCTTGCTTCCATATGCCAGAGATAGAACTGGGGCTGCTGTCAGAGCCCATTAGAATATCTGAAAGGCATCCTTACAATCAATGCTCCATGAAAAATCCAAGTTCTTCTTCGTCAATCAGGTAAGAGAGGACGATAACATTGCAAAGTATTTGATAAACTTTCTATAGTAGCCCGCCAACCCTAGAAAACTTATCACTTTCATTGCATTCTTTGGAGCCTTCTAATCTTGAATAGTGACGACTTTAGTGGTGTCCACTGTCATCCAATCCTTGGAGACCACATGGCCTAGGAACCTTATTTCCTTTCTCCAAAAGTGACACTTGGAAAATTACACTAGGAGCTGATGCGATCGAAGAGTGCTTAGAACCTCTCCTAAGCATTGGGCATGCTCTACCTCATTCTTTGAGAAGATCAGAATTTCATCCACAAAGACCGTGAAAAACTTGTTCAGAAACTCGCCAAACACCTTACTCATCAAGTACACAAAATAGGCGGATGCATTTGTAAGCCCTAAAGGCATAACCAACCATTCAAAGAAAACAACTGGAGTTCTGAATGCAGTCTTATCAATGTTGTCCTCTGTTACCCTTTGCTGATGTGTGAAGACCCGTAACTTCCCCGTAAAGGAAAGTGTCGGATAGTTCGAGAACAAGCCACAACAGAACGCATACAGAAGAACATTTCATTGTATATTACAACAATGCATCAGATTACAAGAATATACAGAGTATAAAAGAATATAACACAGAAATATCAGAGATTTAAATTACATTTAAATACATAGCAGCGGAAAATAATACAATACACAACTAGAAGGAGATATACGGATACAAAGCTTTCCGGATATCGTTCCAGCTGTAAACCAGGATCCTGTGAATATAAATCTGCAAAACCAAAACTACTAGCTGCCCGTGTCAAAATAGGGGCACCCAGAGTTTAGGTTAAAACAATAAACTCCAGGTCAGTCATGTGACTGGTGTGAGAACTAAAACAGTTAATCTTTATTTTTAAAGCTAGGTAAATCAAGGGACCACGCCGTATAACACGGAACGGGTTTCCTCCCAAGAATACCAGTGCATAAAACAAACAGCGCAATGCTAAATAAAGAAAAATGAAGCTGTTATAAGACCCAGGTCCTATCACACAATGCAACGCAAGCCGGGGGATAGGGTTTTTACCTTATAACAGCCAAAGAATGCTTGATACGTTTAAAACAAATCATTTGATACTATAATAAGTGCATAGTGTACAAAACAACTTCAAATCATAAGTATCAATCATAGGCGGCATGAGTGCCCCATACCACTATGTCGCCATATATAGGTTATACAATCAAAATCGCAAAGTCACGTATTTGGAAATTGGATTTCCATCTATGAACCGAGGCTAGGGGCAAGATCCTCTACCGATTCGAGACGCTCTAGTCCGCCCCTCAGGATCAGAGCTCGAGTGACCCTTGGATCGTCAGGGCCGGTCCACCGATGTGGATTAAAATGCCTGAACATGCGTTTCCCCACCCTATGGGGTGTAAATCTGGCCCGTCAGCCGACCAGAAGCATCGGCCGAAACCGATATCACGAGGCGCCTCGCTTTTCAGCAAGTAATAATAAGTAACATCCACATGAGTCAAACTCGTCAGCCAGTTCAAGCACTGACGCCACTCCTAACTAGAAAGAAACGCATGTCCTCCCTGATGTCCGTCTCCCGTTTTTGATTCATACCGGGTGTGATACTCGTGAATCAACGTTACACAAAGCTACGCCACAAAGGCCGTGCTTCGATCATCACCACAAGACTTTGCTTTTCAACAGAAGCCTTGATCATTTGCATCTTAGCATGCCACACAGGCAAACCATCCTATGCAACCGATATCAGTCACACAGAATGAAATCCGATGTCAGACACACAGTCCATTTACAAGTCCGTCCTGGGTCTGAACGAAACCGGAGGCACCTAGTACCCCGCATATCCATCGATCTCCAAGTACGTCTGGACGATCACTAACTGTTTCCATCTTCTTGGGTGTACAGCCCAATCAAGATCATCAGTTATCACCCGAACGACGTGAAGACCTCCGGTCTTCGACCATCGTCTTCATCTTCGACTTATCGTCGTATCAGTTATTCAGAATGGGTTAAACCCGGTCTTTCCGAATAACTCGCGTATAATTTTAAATAAGTGTTACACAAACACAACATACGCCTCATTCCAATTCATTAGTCACTAACCATAAATTAATCAAGAGAATAATTCCCCAAATATTAACCCCGCAGGCCGAAACCAACATCAGATCAATATCCAGAAAACCATTCTGCTTGGCTAACCGACAGTTAGTTTCTAAATTTCACGTTCAAATCTAATTAAAGATTTAACTATCGCCTGGAGCAAAACTGGTGATACTCCATTCTCGATCTTTTCAATCTAATTAAAGATTCATTAAAACTCCACTTAGTTTTAATCTGTGACTGGGTTAAAGAATCAGTGTCATTTAAAACACGGTTCACGATAAACCCAAAGTCACATCCCATTAATTATCGGGTTAAAGAACAAGTGTTATTTAAAACACTGTTCACGATAAACCCAAAAATCAATATCAATTCAATTCCAATTAAATATTATTTAATTGGTACACTTCATTAAATCTAAATAAAAAGATTTAATCTTTTCTCAACTGGGTTCAAGAACAGTGTTAGTGAAGACACCATTCACGACAAACCCAAATCACATTTGATATTAAATACAAGGCTCTGAATAGAAAATATATCGGCCTATATTCAATATCAAATTCTACGATTAACAAATGTCGTATTGGAAATAACGATATAAAAATATATCTTTCAAATTTCCATAACAACACCTGTATAATCACGAATTCCAACATCGAAATATTCCGAAGACAATTTCGATTCAAATCCACTCCAATGCAATCATTGGAAATTTTGGTTATTTTCAAAACCCTTTTCGAATTCAATTTATTTATTAAAAAAATAAATAGAATTATAATTCTAGTTCAAAACTAGTTCATTTCGATAAAAATCTATTTTTATCTTTTCAAATATGGAGTTTTTCATCCCAAATCTTCACAAATCATTTCTTATGATTTTACATAAATTATTACTATTTTTAATAATTTTATCAAGGCCCGTACAGTCGATTTCCATCAACGGCCATCGAACTGCACTTACAGCGACCTTTTTCGAATTTGATATGGACGTATCTCCAAATCCAACCGTTAGATTTCAAATTTCTAACCTTCTTTAGAAAGCTCTTTCCGATACGAACCCAACGGTTCCGGTTTTAGGAGAATCCGACGGTCGGATCTCCCGTAATGTCCGTTTGAAATAAATGGTCGAAATTCGCGAACTGCCGCGGCGCGGCGCGTTCTATTCAGGCCATTATATTATATATATAATATATATAATATATATTTCATCGATTTCTATTTAAAACGAATTATATAAATAGTTTTAAATTCGTTTCAAATTCTATTTCAACTTCTATTTCAATTCAAAGCAAAATTGAATTCTTCTTTATAAATTCGTTTAAAAATTCATTTCTATTCAATTCGAATTTCAATTCAATTTGAATTCATTTCAATTCGTTTTCTATTCCATTCGAATTCGTTTTCAATTCAATTCATTTCGAAATCGTTTTCAATTCATTTTGAATTCGTTTTCAATTCAATTCATTTCAAAATATTCGATTTCGAATTCACTTTTCAATATTCATTTCAAAATATTCGATTTCGAATTCACTTTTCAATATTCATTTCAAAATGTTTAAAATCGATATAAATATCGTTCACGTCAAAATGGCGTCAATCTAATCAACACGGCTTCATAAATTTCTATTTTCAAATATTCTATTTCAAATATTTCTTTTTCAAAATAGTTGTTATTATCAAAATATTTCGTTCAACACATGACCAATCTGGTCGGCTGATGCTTCTGGTCGGCTGACGGGCCAGATTTACACCCCATAGGGTGGGGAAACGCATGTTCAGGCATTTTAATCCACATCGGTGGACCGGCCCTGACGATCCAAGGGTCACTCGAGCTCTGATCCTGAGGGGCGGACTAGAGCGTCTCGAATCGGTAGAGGATCTTGCCCCTAGCCTCGGTTCATAGATGGAAATCCAATTTCCAAATACGTGACTTTGCGATTTTGATTGTATAACCTATATATGGCGACATAGTGGTATGGGGCACTCATGCCGCCTATGATTGATACTTATGATTTGAAGTTGTATTGTACACTATGCACTTATTATAGTATCAAATGATTTGTTTTAAACGTATCAAGCATTCTTTGGCTGTTATAAGGTAAAAACCCTATCCCCCGGCTTGCGTTGCATTGTGTGATAGGACCTGGGTCTTATAACAGCTTCATTTTTCTTTATTTAGCATTGCGCTGTTTGTTTTATGCACTGGTATTCTTGGGAGGAAACCCGTTCCGTGTTATACGGCGTGGTCCCTTGATTTACCTAGCTTTAAAAATAAAGATTAACTGTTTTAGTTCTCACACCAGTCACATGACTGACCTGGAGTTTATTGTTTTAACCTAAACTCTGGGTGCCCCTATTTTGACACGGGCAGCTAGTAGTTTTGGTTTTGCAGATTTATATTCACAGGATCCTGGTTTACAGCTGGAACGATATCCGGAAAGCTTTGTATCCGTATATCTCCTTCTAGTTGTGTATTGTATTATTTTCCGCTGCTATGTATTTAAATGTAATTTAAATCTCTGATATTTCTGTGTTATATTCTTTTATACTCTGTATATTCTTGTAATCTGATGCATTGTTGTAATATACAATGAAATGTTCTTCTGTATGCGTTCTGTTGTGGCTTGTTCTCGAACTATCCGACACTTTCCTTTACGGGGAAGTTACGGGTCTTCACATGATGAAATCCCAAGGCCAGATCCATCTACGAGAAAACTGATGTGACTACTAGTTGATCAAACAGGTCATCAATTCTCGGTGGCGGGTGCCTATTCTTCTTGGTGAGCTTATTCAGCTCCTATAATCCGCACACAGACGAAGTAAGCCATCTGCCTTAGTTGCAAAGACAACTGGAGCTTCCCACTCTGAGATGCTTCGCCTAATAAAACCTTTCTCGAATAGCTCCCCTACTTGCTTGCTAAGCTCCCTCCTCTCCCAAAGAGATATGTTGCGCACTGGTAGAGCAACTGGCTTCGTTTTCTCTACCAAGTAAATCTAGAAATCTATCTCATGCTTTGTAGGTAACCCTTTATCCTCGTCAAACACGTCCGTATAATCTCTGATTATAGGTACAGGTTGCAAATCGTCAATAGAATTATCAAGTGATTCTAGAAAACCAAGCATTACTGAACACGTGAGTCATAGGAAATTTTGAGAGTCCTACCATGACAAGTAAGAAAACTAATTACTATCTTTTCACAATCAAGAATGACATCATATATGGCTAGCTAATCCATGCCTAGAATCAAACCATAGCCCATAAATACCAGCACGTATGCGTCACATTCAAACTTGACGCCCAAAATAAAATTCTCAAACCCTACACATCATGGATAATTGCGCCGATTATCCTATGGGGTTTGAGACTACTATGGGATCAGAAATTATACTAGTATAAGGTGCAAAATATCTACTAAAGAACTGGATATAAACGAATGTGAAGCGCCAGAATCAAACAGGGTACTAACAAGATAGGCAAAAAGGGATATCAGACATTCAACCGTGACTTTCCTACCTCGATTAGGTCTACTCGCTTTTAAAGCATGTACTTGTCCAGAAGTTCCTGCCCCCTTTTACTTGCCTGCCGGTGCATTGCTTACTGAAGTGTCCCACTTGTCTACACTTAAAGCAGGATTTCTTAGTCTTTCTGCAGTCCTTCACAGAATGACCCATTGCTCTGCAACCATGACACCAGATATCTTTCTTGAGCTGAGCGTTGTCAGACTTTCCACCTTTCTTTGCTTTCCTTTTCCAGACCATCATTTCTGTTTCTTGCCCTTAGCCTGCATCTCCTTAGTCTTACTATCTTTCTTCTCTTTCTTGTCGTCTTCATGCACAAGAGCCATGTCAACCAGCCTTTCAAAAGTTGCCCCCATCGTATATAAGATAAAGCCAGTCCTTGGAGAGGTTGATTCAACCGTCTTGCAAATCTAAGCGCCTTCTTGTAGGGGCATATTCACCAAGTCTAGTCCAAATCTTGCCAGCTAATTAAACTTATTCACATACTCCTTAATAGGCATGTCACCTTGTTTCAAATCCAAGAATCTTTCTGTCTATAATCCCTTTTCAGCTAAAGATAATAATTTCATCTCGAACCTTTGCCTGAAATCATCCCAAGTAGCTACTGGTTGTCCTGCTTGCTTTACTTCTCAGCAGTAAGAAGCTTTATCATTTAACTCCATGTGGCCAACTGTATCTTCCTTAGGTCGTCGATCTCGAAAAGGCCATACATGTTCTCCGTCTCTCGTAACCAATTTTGTGCTTCAATAAAGCTCTCGGTACCACGGAATGATTTTCCTCCCATAGCATAGAAGTCTTTGTATAACTTTAAAAAGTTATATAATCGTGGAGGTGGAGCAACAGCGGCTGCAGCTGGCGGTAGGGCATCTCCTTCACCTCTGGCAGGTGATGTAGCCTCAAAATACCTATGGAACCATGTCGGTTGCGGAATGCCCCCGGGAAGATTGGGTACCCCAGACATGCTGAAAAAGAAAAGAAAACGAATTCAACAAGGGATCGAGAGAACATTGGATATGGCTTGCAGAGATTTGTTTTTCAAAAACAGATTTTTATTTGAAAATACTTCGCTTTTGAAAACTTTTCTCTAATCATGATACCGAATGTTACATCCCAAGTCTGTTAATGTCACACATAAGAGAATGCATTAAGTTTCGTAAAGCACAATAGGTAAACAGTATAGAAAGTTTACAAAATAGATATAAAATCAGCAGTGGAAAATTTCGACTTCATTACTAAAAATAAAATCATTGTCTCAAGCAAGTTACAACAAAACTAGTTATATCAAATCTGTCTCATAAAAACTTCTCATAAAACAGACATCAGATTACATAATATCATATCCCTCGCTATAAGCCATAATTGAATAGAGAGCAAGTAGCAAACGGTATATCTCAAGAAATACAAGTCCAAGCTATAAGAGAAAGTCCTAGTCACTGTTGAGTTCTTCCACTCTGAGGAACAAGGGTGAAAAGGAAGAAAGAAGTGAAAGAAAAAGGGTCAGACATAAAGTCTGGCGAGTTCCAGTTATTTTCAAATGTGCATAAAATAGAAATGCCAAGAAAAGTAAATAAGACTAGATAAGAAAGGCACTGTGTCATATGAGGTAACTAAACATAATAGAACATCAGGATAGATAAGAATAACATGAATAAACTTTGATCGAGTAATGCTTCACATTTATATCTAAAACTGGTATGTCTGCATCATTACTAGTATAACAAGATTAACAGGTTTAGGTGTTTAACCTAATTACACAATAGTAGGATTAATAGCTGAACTAACAACAGGATTAGGTGTACCCTAATTACATAACAAGATTAGGTGTTAACCTAATTACTTAACAATAGGATTAAGTGTAGCCTAATTACTACCGATGCGATCAGTTCCCTACTACGTAAATACCCTGTGTCAGCCTCGGTAATAGGGTGTATCACTCCATAACCTAACAACTATATAACACAGACCTATTTACTGGTGTTGTAGAGGCTTAGTTTCCCAAACCAGACTCATGCACGCTTATGACTCCGCCGGAACTTGCATGTACCCACATTCGCTATGTGAACCTCTGACTATCTAGTTCATTAAAGGGTGCCATGGACCCTATCTAGTGCAACGCCCACTCTAACAAAATACCAACAGGGATTCTGATTGATATGGGTTCCAAATAGCAGATTGACACTTGCCAAACCCCCTAAGCTTATGCCTCCAGAACTAGGATTTATGAGTCCCTAAAACTCGATACAACAACAAGAAGGTGGGACCTCTTAGCTTGTTAATCTCATGTTTAACCTAGCAGGTAAAGGTATACTAATAAGCATGGTTGTAATATGTCATTACGTGTGTACAACCCTTCCCCAAAAACACCTGCCCATATGTATACAATTTCTACAACGTGTCAGTTTATCAACCTGCATATGGTACTTAATGTCTGTATTAAGTCAAATCTAACATGTCCAATATATGCATACGATTCATCAACTATATTCCCAAATTACAACATGTACAGTTTTATGCAAATTACCTATTTAAAGAAAGTATATACACATTACCCTTTTTATCATTTTATAACAAGCCTACATATGAGTATATTATGCCTTTCCCAAATTATAGTTAATCAGCCCCCAAGTTAATAACATGGCTAAGTTCCTCTTATTATATAATTCATAATTTCCCCAATTATACACACACTCTAATCCGGTATAGCCTAGGATTACAAGGGCCTAGGCTTGGCGTAAAATAAAAAGGGAAAACAGAGGAAGAACAATAGAATAAAACCAAATAGGCATACAGGAAAGACTGGAAATAATCATAAACATAGAAACAGGGAAAAGGAAGATAGGTACATATAACTTGTTAATTTTCCAACAGAAAAGGCATATGTTTAACTTACCATAACGGCATAAGTGATAAACAGTGAAAACATGTATAACATTTATCTTACTAACACTGTATATCCTAACCCAATTTTATTTAACTGTCATGTTATAGTCTAAGAAATCAAATCTTAAAATGACAGGGAACTCATAGTGGGTCTTGGTGAAGAAGAGAATAAATCTCTTATATGTATGTATGTATGTATGTATGCCGTAGAAAAGTCCAATCCAATACTTTTTGTTGTATGTATGCAAGTCCTGAATGTTGTCTTAGTAGATCTAAGTCTCAGCATCATTCTTCCATTATATGTTTGTATTTTTAAAATAATTTCATAGAGGCAAAAGATATGAAGAAGTTGTGTGAATTGGAAATAGGAGAAGCCATTTATTTATAGATTCACAGAGTCAACCTCAGCCTTTAGATTCTTAGGTTTTAATCTTAACCGTACACGTAGTGATGAGCCAGCAACGAATATGGTCTGAAAAACAATCCAGATGTGTAGAACAAATCTCCCCAGATCGGTAGTGGGTCGACCCACCAACCCATGGGGTTTATCCTAGGGTCAACCCAGCCAGCCTTGGGTCGACCCAGGCAGTATGTGGGTCTTCCCACAACGGTCTAGTTTCCCGCTTCTTTTCTCGCTCGTCTCGTTTTGAATTTTTCTAAATTATATTTATATACAAGCTCCTTATATGCATACAAATTTCTAATGCCCACAACTTCTCCACGTTATCTGTTTTACGCAAACTTCGGGTCTATCTATAGCAAAATTCCGAGATGAACACAACGGTAATGTCGTTTTCACTTAATTTAGAATATTTAATTAAGTTATTCCCAATTTATTATCTTTAAGTGTGGTTGTAGTGTATTAAATTTTTGGGTGTTACATATTTGGGACACTCAAATTTAATGAGTGGTCAGCCATGTAAGGCCAGGTTGCAGGATGTTCTTGTTGAACCCTAGTGTTTTCTCTCTCTAGAGAACACTGATCGGAAGGTGCTCCCATACCTTGTCATGTTGAAAATCCAAACTCTAATACGAGCCATACATTTTTAGATGTATACCAACTATGTTGGAAAGTGAGATGCAAGCTTTCCGACTATATTCTTATTTATTTTTGGTTTGACCGACATTATTATAATATCATAGGATTTTATATATAAGAAGTGATTTGGGTGTCGTAAGGTAAAAACATGTGTCCTTTTTATGTGTGGTCGTGTCTTACGAGAGTTCCATTCTATTGAAGGAATTTCTAAAATTAAGTAAGTTGTTGGTAATGTGAATTTATTGCTAAAAGTATTCCAGACTTATCCGGGTTGACTTTGCATTTCCTCAACATGTTCTCGGGTCATACCGAGTATATTTTGAAGTTAGAGTTCTCTTGGAGTTTCAAGAGGAGAGTGGGAGTCGAGACGTAATCTTGTTTTTTTTGGTATTATTTTATTTCCACTGTGTATGTGTATAAATCAGATTTTATAGTCTGATTTTGGTGTGTTGTTTGATATTGTAATCATATAAATACAGTTTTCTTTTAAATAAAAAGTTGATGATATATTATGTTTTATTTGTTCTGTTGTGAGATGTTATTCTACTATGATTCTGTATTCTTCTTCTATTCTAATTTTTCTTTCTATTTCTCACCTTCTAATTTCTTTCTTTTAGCTACTTGGTGTTTTCGATACTCGGGTTTGGACAACTAATAAAGGATTATGTATTATTGTCGAAATTCGAGCTTTCAATTCCTCAGGTGGTTATAGTGGTATCAGAGCATAAGATTCAGTAATAACCTTGGCTTTGTGGCATAACTTAATAAAGACTAGGTTAGTGATACCGTAGATTGAGTTTGAGTTTTTATTTGTGTATGTATATATATATATATATATATGAGAGAGAGTATGTGTAATTAAATATAAAATTATTTTTGCCCAGTTTATTTTGAAAAGGGGGTAAAATTAATAATTTTCTCAAATTATTATAATATTGACAATCAACCAAATTCACAAATATTGATTTGAATAGGAATTCAAAATAGATTGGTAAAAAATTGGTAATAAATAAATTTCATACGAATTAATAGTATGTAAAATAGATTAAGATGGATAATTTGAATGTTTGAACTAATTTGCATGATTATAATGAGTTTTATCTGAGTTAAGAATAGGTAAAGGCACTAATTCATACTTGAACTTATTCGATTAAATTATGAAGCTAATTGGATCAAGTTTGACGATAGTTGCACACTAATTGAGTAAGCTCACTTATAGTTCATCGCTTATTGCTTAATAATGCTCATATAAGGTACGCCTACACAAAATATGAATTTTACTATATGAATTGGGTTTTTCCGACCATGTGGGTCGACGTATATATTTTTATCTCTCTTGTTGTATTGCGAAAAAGTCCCTTCGTATAGGGGGAGACTCTGGTAAAAAGTTTCGAAAATTTAAGCTATTATAAGTTTTTTCAATTTTATGGAAATTTTGTTAGTAGAAATGAATTGGTTTTTATATTAAAACTAATTGGATTATTTGGAACTAAAAGTTTAGAAAATGGAATAGAAGGTTTAATTAAGTGGATTTTTTAAAAGCTAATGGGTTTATAGCATTTTTCCTACCATAGTGATTTCGGGAACGAAATTCTTTTAAGTGGGGAGGAATGTAATGATTTGGATTTTCAATTGTTAAATTAAACACTTAAATTTGGTATTAGATGTTAATTTGAAATTTAAATAATTCGAATTCAACAATTTTGAGTATTAACTCAATTCGAATAATAAAATAATAATTTAATTCTGAAATAGTAGAAATAAGTTGGATTTATAATACAATATAAATTGGGTAATATAAAAGGATTTAATTAAGTTAGATTTGAATTATAATAAGGAATTCGTTTATTAAACGATGTTTGACAACATAATTTATAATTTAATTAAAACCGAACCTACGACATCACAGTAGTTCGCAGTTTTACGTTTTGAACTTCAATTGAATATACCGAATCCAATATAAGTTAGAATTATTTAAAACAAGAATCGTTTGAATCTATTTGATTATAATTTTCTAATGAAAGAGATAAACCAAGATTTCATATTGTAGACTTTGAGCTATGTCAAAATCAAATTTTCAGAAAGTCGCTTTAGATTCGTTTTTTAACCGTAACGATTTATTAAATAACATGAAAGGGTTTTTAATAAACTGAATATCGATATTACATAGAATTTAAAATTGAACCTATATTTTTTCCGTTTCAATATATATATATATATATGTATATGTATATATAATGATAATATTTTATTATCAATGGAATGATAATATTTTATTATCAATGGAATTGGTTATTTTGAAATCAATTATATTTTATCTATTTAATTTGGGACTTTGGAATAGCCAATCTTCAAACGAACTCGGATTTCAACGAAACTAATTTTATAAAATCCGTAATGATTAAGTATTATAAGATTTTATTTTTCAATTGAATTGGATTTATTTTGTGATCATGCACAATATAAATGCATATCAATTCACATTGTAAAGTTAAAAGGAAGTTTGGCAAACAATCTCGAAATTCGATGAAACCAGTTCCATCGTGTTTGAAATAATAAGTTGTTGCATGTTTACTGTTTTCATCGGAATTGGAGCTCATAGTGGTCATTTAAGCGTGTTACTTCATGCATAAGTTTCATATGAATATTTTAATAATACAATTCACCCATAAATAAACCCTAAACCTACCTAAACCTAAGTCAACAATTTTCCCTGGTTAATAACATTTCCCAGCTATTCTTTCATATAAGTTTACAAATCAAATCACAACTTGGAAACCATTACGAATTAGACAAATCTTCCAGCATGAATGTTGGAGAGGAAGGAGAGAGCTTCGATTTAGTAGTGTTCTGAGGTAGTGTGGCGGAAGGGGATGGCCAGAATCCGACGACTGATGTGGTAGGGCTCAGTTTGTATTTCTCTAATTTACGTGCGGTGGTGGCATTTTTAGGTGGTGGTGCGGTGTTGAACGACGATTAGAGTTGGTCGATTTTGGAGTTTAACCGATTTATGGTCACATTCGACATTCCGGCATTGTAGCTCGTCTTTGGTGGTAGGTTTTGGGGGCGGAGGCAACTCGTGGAGAGGCGGACCGGAGGGAAGTGGCGCGGTGGGTCCTACGGGACTGAGGCAATGGTGGTTGGGGATTGTCAATTTCGAGATGGGTATCACGTTCGTGCCTGGGTAGAAGAGGATTAAGGCGACCTTAAGCCATGGTTAATTATGTTAATACCGTAATTAGATGGTTAATTAAGGTAATTAGTTAAATTAATTATTCAAAAATATATTTCAATTTAAATTATAAATTGTATACCTTTTACATATGTAAACATAATTTGACGAAACAAGTTCCATTGGGATGACGAATCCTGCACAGTTGAACATGTTTGGAAGGATTTGGAGCTAGTTGGAATTTTATCTGACTTTAAACTCTAAGTTTGAAATCAGATAAAATGAATTGTAATCCTTGAATCGAAACCAAAATAGTGAGTTAACTCTCATGCCTTCTGGAATCCTATGATTTGATTAAAGTAATATAGCTATAATTTATCGTCAATAATACGAATTAGATGTTTTGATTGTTTATTGTTTGTTTGAATGATTGTTACTGTTTATATAATGTCGTCTTGGATGCTTAGATTAAATTTCTATCTCATATGCATTTATTAAATGATATAATGAACTGTAATGAGGGAAAAGCAAGTTGGAGAGATCTAACTGGATTCCTCAAATATTTTTGTTGTTATTTGATTTCTTATTGTTCATATATGGACTGATTAACCCCAATAACATTAAAACTTTTTTGGGTGTTGATTGTTCAATGGACATTCGATGTTTTCATTTTTTTAATCAATAGACGGTATTGATTTAGTGATTGGATGCAAATGGTCTAAAAACCAAATTTTTAAGATGTTAATTCATTATTAGGCGAATGGACGTATTTAAAGTTATAAAAATTATTTTTATACCTGAAGCAAGTTTTAGATTATATTTTATATAAAGATGAAGTTTTATAAATAAGTTAATATTTTATAGCTGATTTTTATAAAATAATTGTAGGTGATCTATTTTGATGTTTTATAAGTAATGAATTCAGAATTTAACCTATGGGTTAATAATTTGTTATATTTGTTTTTAAGAAAAAAACATTAAGCGATATTATTAATATAATTATATTATTAATTAATTAATTTAAGTGGAAGAATTAATTGAAATCTGTTAACAAATTAACTAATGGTTTGAAGTTGACTAAGTCAACTGTTTTAGTTAAAAATAGTTTAACAAATAGTTGTTTTAACTTAAATAAGGTTTCATAAATAATAATTTACCTTTTAATTAACAATGTTTAAATATTATTGATAATCATTAATGTTGTTAGTTGCTGTTTAATAATTTTAATTTAAAAAGCGATTAACCAACCTATTTTAGTTAATAAGAAAGTAAACTACTTTTGCTTTGCCAAAAAAACTAAACTACTTTTACTTCAGTAAATGACGAAATTAATTATTTTATTTGATAAATATTAGTGACTAACTTTTTAAATGGAATTCGTGTAAGAAAATAATCAAGTTTGAAATAAAATTGAAACGAGATTTGAGCCTACTGGAATGATTTCAAATGAACGTTTACTTAATAACTAAATTGAGTTAAATGATTGTAGTTAATAGAAAATGAGATTTTTGATATTTTCGAATTACAGCCTTTTATTTATCTTGAGAAATAAATGTTGTTGACCAAGGTGTAAAAGGTAAATAAAATACCCAAACTTGAAAGATTTCACTATTATCAAGGGATGATATTAATTTGTAACGTTAGAATATTGGAAATAAATTTATTATTTCCATAAAGAAGTATTACTGCAACTTATTTGCTAGATTTAGATATTTAAATAAAATTATTGTGATTTATAGTAAACAATGTATCGTATGACATTGTTATACACATATAAGATTTGTAATTAGACTTATACCATTGGGTCAAATATGTATAATGAAACTTCCAAAATAAGGAAATTAAAAGAGGGTTTGGAAATATATATCGATATTTTCAAAGTAAAGAAAATAAAGAGGGGTTTGGAGAGTACATTTATTCTAAAGTATAAGTGTTGGTTATTGTTTTCAAAGTAACTAAAACAATGAGGTTTGTTGAGATAAGATTTTAAATCTATGAAATGATTTTAAAGAATAATTTCGAATAAAAGGGGCTTGAGCTCCCAATTTACTTTACAATACTATTGTGATTGATAGTTAAACAACAGACTATTAATGAAATATCCTATTGTACTTTTGACGTGTTAGTTCGAAGAGACCGGGATGGGAACTATACCCAAAACCACTTCGAATTGACTTGCGTTCGAAACTAACTTGTAGGGATACGTATAAAGATGAAAGAATTGAAGACTGTGAATCTTCGTAAAATGGAAGAACCACTTACAATCTCTAACTTTCAACCAGGGGTATACTATGATTCTGTCATGGTTGGAAATCTATGGATTGCACGGACTACTTGCTACTGATCCTTGGGGTAATTCCTATAAAGGATGCGGTAGGAGAGTGCCTTCGGTTCATTCTATTCCCAGATGACTTGTATGGATGAACGTTTGACAGAGCATTTCCTAAGAGTCTTGTACGTTGATTTTAACAAATATATCAAGTTTGGTGGCAGAGAAGGAAACTTCTTTTATCTTAATATCCAGAGTATATTTATTATTGTCCATTAGCGATTTGATGGATTTGACAATGTGGCATTCAAAGTAAATGTGATGTTCTCTGAAAGGTAATAATGACCTCAAGCCTCATCAACCGAGAAATGGCAGAAACCGAGGAGGCAACATGGCTATGTGGGTCATTCCCATTAGGGTGTATTGTCACCATCTAGAGAAAGTGCATTTATTTCTTCTATCGCTTCTGTATCTTGCGGAAAATGGTGGTTGCCGAACCATGGGTGACAATATATTCGGTACACTCAAGTTGAATGAGTGGTCGACCATATGTGGACGGGTGGCAAGATGTTTTGTGGTACCCTAGTGTTTCCCCTCTGGAGAACACTAATCAAAAGATGGTTTTATACCTTGTCGTGTTCGAAATCCAAACTTCAATATGAGTCATATGTTTTTAGATGTATACCCACTATGGTGGAAAGTGAGATGCAAGATTTCAGTACATCAAAGTCTGCTTTTAACAGCGTTTGAAAAACGCTATAATATGGTATAACAGCATTGTTAGAAACGTTGTATAACGACATGCGGTCGTAGATATGAAATTTACAATAGCAAAATTTAAATGCTATTAAAAACTCCAGTAGACAATGTTTTTTTTAACTATTGTATGTAGTTTTCTACAGCGTTATATTTTGCTTTTAAAAATATAAATGATGTTTTTCATTAGCGATTTTTAAACACTATTATAATATTCATAGCATTTTTTTACATAGTCATAGTACGGTGCATTATCTTTTTACAGCTCCTTTAAACACTGTCATTGTTTATACTGTTTTTAAAACATCCACATCTTATTTACCATTGCAACTTTTACACACATATCGTTAACGTAAACTGCATTTTATTAAATTTCAATCGAATAACATACATAACATGTACGAATCAACCCAAAAATTTCATTAAAATTAATAACTATTAATCATTTCATAGACTAAGTTAAATACAATATTCATAAAAAAAATTACAATAGATCCGTAAACAAGAATAATAATTATAAACCAACTTCATTCAACATTAAATAAAGATACAATATCTGCTTCAGGCTGACCTTTGATGTAGTTATCCTTCAACTTCAAAATCACCATATGAAAATTGGTAATAATCAAATACACATTATGTGGAACTAGTTCTGAAAATATAACAAAAAATTTGAATGAGTATTCAAATGACTCCCTTTACCTTATCTTTCCACCATGAAAATTTTCTTTCAATCGAAAAGGTCTCTAGAGAGCAAATATATCTTCATACCTTCACTTTGTACCTTGTTTACTGTAACACAAGAAGTATACGATAACATATTTATATATTTCGTCATAACCATCAAACTTGTAGATAGCAGTCTATAATATGAATAAGGAATTGCTTCAGAAATAAACAACAAAACAAACCTAGCAATGTTACTAGAGAATGGAAGTCCTAAAACACCATGGTATTGTTCATGGTAGAGTACATGCAAGTTAGTTGATTAGTAAAATTTACACCCATATTTTGAGTAAATAATTAACATGCAACAAAAAAAGAAGGAATTTGTACAAACCCACAGGATTGGAAATCTTAACAAAAAAAACAACACATTCAGTAATTCTGGTTATAATGTACCCAAACGGACTAAATGTAACAACCCGTATTTTTCGATAACGTGTTAAGACGAGAATCAAGGCAGAATTTAATTTTAAATTCTGAATCAAGTAAAACGGGCTATGCCATTGCGTTCGTCTCGGAAAAATACGCGAAATAGAGTCTGAGTTTTCGAGAATCGGAGTCCGTATGACCAAGATATGGCCTCGCGAAGTTTCACGAAAAATTCCCAAATTAAAGTATACTTAATTAAGTGAAATGGGTTGCGCAGAGAAATATATATAAATTGATATATATATATATATATATATAATTAAAAATTAAATAAATAAATATGCAAAAATGTTCAAAACAGCGAATTGGGAGAGGGGAATAACCGAACCGGCCGATTTTTGAGGTCGACCCGAGCCCGCTGGGTCGACTAGGGGTTAATCCAGGGTGTTTGGCTGTCAACCCGTGGGCCGATTCGCTCAAATGCAGATTTTGCATTTGGATGGTTCTCATGGTCCATCTTTAATCTAAAGGCCCTAGATGGTTCCTACACTTGACTTCTTCCCCAAGACATGCTTTGATGGCTTGGATTGAATCTAGGTTTAATCCTATGGCCTAAAACACTTGCCTAATCTATAAATAAGACCCTAACCTATCCTAAACCCTCATTATTCACTCATGTAACTAAACTATGGCAAAATTTCTACTCTCATGGCCTCCACTCAACTATCCTAGCCTCCACTTCATTTCTATGAAAGGTTTCATGATCATGAGAGTATTAGAGAGTCCCTATGTTAGTATGAGAGCTTCTCAAGTTGATTTCAAGGCAAAAGCTATGATCTTTGTTCATAAAGATGGTGTTTTTAGTGATTTGGTGCATCCATCTTTGGGTTTTTGGGTGATGGCATGCATAGGCTTCATCATAAGCTTTGGTTTAATCGATTTAGGCCTTCATAGCAAGGTAAGCCCTTCCCTACTCTTAGGTATTAACTATGAAGTTAAAAGTTCATGTTGAAAGTTTGGGTTTGATCATTGAGAATGATGCATGCTATCATGTTATGCAAGTTTATGAAGTCATTATCTTGATCTTATGAGCTAAAAGCCACAACCTTTATGTTGAAATGTTGCATTATGCAACATGAAAACCTTCATAATCATTATGTCAACTTGCATATGAAGTCATAACCCTTATATGATGATATATGCGAGTTAATAGTCATCATTCCTTGTCTTTTGTCACCATGATTCGTTTATGTGCCAAGTTTGGGTTTATGCATGTTTTTGAGGTGTAGGAATGTAACATGCAAGTTAATGAACACATGTGTGCCTCATTTGCCACCATGATTAACTTGTGACTTAATATCCATTTTTGTCATGCCTTTGCCAAGTCTCTTCTTTTAATCCATCACGTTGTTGCAAACGTATATGCGAGTTTAAAAAGCGTTGGGGTCACATTATGGGGAAACATAATGACATGAATATGATTTGGGTAAATGGGTATAAACATGACAACATGTAACGTTAAATATGACATGTGTTTATACTTGAAAACATAACTTGAAATGTAACATGGAAGTTGACATGTAAGTATGCATAAAAACATAAGCTTGGGAATTTACCTATTAAGTTAGGTCTACCCATTGGGAATTTACCTATTAAGTTAGGTCTACCCAATTGCTTGAAAACTTGACTATGAACATGACACTAGACTAAACATGAAAGTGGCCAACTCGAGGTTGGGTTGAGTTTGCAACGTAAAACTACCCGGAACCGACCGGCCTAACTAGTAGTTGCAAACAATAGGACTCAATGTGAGAAGTTGGTCATGTTGTGCTTGAACCCGAGGTTAGAACAAGTTGTGGTGTAAATCTACCCGGACCCGCCCGGCTTAACTAGTAACCACAACAAAGTCTAATGTGAGAGGTTGGGGTGCATTAAATAATTAATGCCACATAATAGGGTTAAGTTAATTTGATTAATGAGGATTAACCAAATATGACATGGACAAATGGGTTAAGTAATTTGATTAGGCTAATGATACTTAACAAAACATGACAGGGTTGGGTAGGTTAAGTAACTTGATTTGCCTAACGACACTTGACCATTTTTATACGACGAGGGGACGGGATTAAGTTAACCAACACTTAATCAATCCAACACGATAACTTGATAAGGTTAAGTAAATTTTCTTAGTAACACTTAACCGTTTAATACAGTTAATGGATGGGGTTAAGTCAACTCAGACCTAACTAATCTAAACATGGTAATTGGACGGGGTTAAGTTAATTTACACTTAACTAATCCAACTCGTTAGTTTGATGTGGTTAAGTGACCTATACTTAACCAATCTAACGTGAAAACATGATAAGGCTAAGTCACGAATCACTTGAATACGCTTGACCGATTTGACTCGGTAATTTGACAAGGTCAAGTTAATTTATTTAATTAATCAATCTAAAATAATAATTAGACGAGGTTAAGTTATGGATTGCTTAATATACTTAGCCAACTTGACACATGATTTGTAGGGTTAAGTCTTGGACTTGGATACTTAGCCAATTTTGACATGGTTTGTAGACGGGCTAAGTTATGAACTTAAGTGACACTTAACCCATTAGATAAACCCTAATTCGGAGGATTAGATAAATAACCATAGTTAAAAGGATTATGGAAATAAGGCTAAGTGGTAAACCTTAGTTAAGGGAAACTAAGTAATAATTCTTAGTCAAGGAAATTTGGACCATTTCTTAGATAGATTAGTAACCCGATACGTTAGGTCAACGTTTAAGTATGCGTGTAGGTGCAGGCTATCTGATTTAGATAAAGGCTCCAACGAACTGGGTAACGAAGCAGCGGCTTCGGGGAACGTGAGGATATTCTTGGGATCCCTCTGTGAGCTGCCAGGTCAATATACTAGGCTCACGAGAGGTTGAGGTCTGCGGTAGAAGAACCAAGAATATGCCTTGGTTGCTATGCAAGCGACCTAAAGACTGGGGTGGATAGCAGTGAGTCGATGAATACATAAGGTGCCCGAGATAGCAAGTTCGTCGATCATCTACCATCTTGAGTCAAGCGTGTACGTACGGAAAGGCAGGGAACACCCAACAGACCATAATTGCTATCTAATTATGGGTGAGGTAGGCCGTAGGATGTGGGCTGGCCGGAGTGTAGTTCTCATGCAAGATTTTCTCTTGTGTTGCCTTTCACTAGTTGAGGGAGGGGTCTCGTGGGACCATAGCCACGTGTAGAAAAGCAGACCTTAGTATCTGCATCGGCAGATAAATCTAAAGCTCCCGACCGAGTCCTGTATTTCTTGTTTTGCATTGTGACAGGACTCGGATGGCACGATGTGATACATGTGCATACAGTTATAGAAAAACGATTCACGATGAATGCGTGGGAAAAAGGGCGCGGTTGAGGGTTAGCGTAATCCCTAGTGGCCTAGGTGGTTTAACCCAAACCGAAATACGAAAGCGTGCAATAGGTAAGCGTAATCCCTAGTGGTGCTAGGTGGCGTAAGTCCTAGTAGTTCAAACGATGATTCATATGGAAGAGCCTAGCTAGAACAAGGGTGACAGTCCAAACGATTTCAAGGATAATACGACATGAGGAAGCCCGTACGAGGTACGGCAAAGTACTGAACTTATATACATGGAAAGAAACATATGATTTGAGTAACCTATATATGCGATATATTAGGTTGACATGGACCATTACATGACATTGGGCAAGGGACATTCATGGTTAACACATGACGTGGGTTGGAATACTAGTACGAGAGGTGCAGAGCAAATATACATGTTAGAACCAGGAAGAATATACGAAACAGATACCGTGGGATGTTAGACGGGGTAGATACCTTGGGATAGTATACTTGATAGAAATCTGACGATGAGATACTTTGATTTATCATGATACCGTAGTTTATCGCGATACCTTAGTTTATCTAAGTTCAATAGTTCATCCTGTTATTTTGATTTAGCTTATCTATCTTGTTGTCATGCTTATGTTCATCTCAGTTTCTCATGACAGTTAGCTTTACTAGTTTTTATACTAATAGTAGATAGGGCTTACTCAGTCTTTTTGACTGACCCATTTTGTTTCGCCTCTTTTCTTCCGTTTCCCCCCCAGGTTACAGGGAGGAAACACTGCTGTTTAGTTCGGACTTCTTCTGCTTGAATGTCATCATGGATGGCTTGGACTTTTCCTGGCTATGGCTACTTTACTGTTTTTACTTGGGGAATAATTTATGAAAAAAAAGTCTTTATGCTTCTTTACTATTGCAAGACAGGTTTTGATGTACTCTGATGTAAAAGGCTTTAGACCTTATGTATTCATGTTATGAAAGTTTGATTTTACTTCCGCTATTTTTATATGTTCTGTCTTGTGATATTTCTGTACATGTTTACCAATAATGCCCCTCTAAAGCTAGTGCATTCCTTTGCGAGTGACCCTAGCGGAGGCGGGGTGTTACATTTGGTATCAGAGCAGAAGGTTACTAGACTGGGCAAAAGTTTTTAAAGATCTTCTGAAAATTATTTGAAAATCGTTTACAAAGAAGCATTTTTTTCAAGAAAATTTTCTTTTAAAAGAAAAAGGCTATTCCCCAAAGGCCATTAGCACTATCCTTGTTTCCTTAATTGAATCTCTTCTCCTTTCTTTCCTCCATCTGTAGTCACAGTGGTTTTAACTGCGACTAGTCTTTTCTATCTACGAAAGTGCTTTCCATGCGATGGAGGTGGTTTTCAAGAGACCAGTGGCCGCGTTATAAGAAAGGATAGTGAGAAAGAGGATAAAGGATACGAGCTTAAGGATGAGCAACTTATTGGTATGGCTTAGTCCTCAAAGGAGGGAGAAAGATGAACAATGAAACCCATGACGAGAAAGTATCTTTGGTATGGTGAAACGGGACGGATAGTTAAGTATTGTGGGACAAGGACAAGATCATCGTTGTATACCCTCACTAGAGTACCTGAGTAGGGGGATAACATCCTTGTTGAAGATCTAGTTATTCTTTTCTATCATCCCGCCAAGACTTTGTTTTGATCCCCGCATCATTTAAGTCCGCTTCGGTAGTTGAGTCTCTGCACCTTAAGTACTAACGTAATAGAGAATCCCGTTTTTGTCTCAAAGTCGTATTGGAGAATCAGTCCATTTATACATGACTTGTTTGGATTTGGGAATGTCTATGCCAAGTGTTGAGTTTGGAAATAATGCTTATGATTATAAGCTATGGATGGATTCTAGGGATGAAGTGGTTATCCAGTAGGGGGTGCCACTCTCGGTTTTGATAGGAGGGTAGTTAGACCTTTTGACTAGCCTTGGTAATGCCCTCGAAGTATCGGGTAACCTTTTTGAGGTTCTGTCATGACTAGTTACTTAGAATCCCTTGATGCCTTTATTGGAAATTTGAAGCCCGATCGAGTGGTGTTCGCCAATAAGACGGATGGTTTACTTCATTTATGCATGGGTTATAGAGATCACCCTAGTAAGTGCGCATGATAACCTGATTGACATCTGTTTACTTTCAAGAGAAAGTTCTTCTACATGGAATGTCTTATAGTATATAAACGAGATCCAAGATTCACTAATGAATTTTGGAAAGCTTGCATGAGATCATGAGTACGCAGTCATGTTTGCGCCAAGTATTCTAGAAAAAGGATAAGTGCAAGTGGAACGAGAGGCGACGAAGAAATGAGTTTCAGCTCATGTTATGGAAGCAGGAAATAAGAAGATACGAAATCACGAAGTTAAAGGGCGGTCAAGGCACAATGGAAGTAAGCCCGAGGAAATACGACTTTGATGGTCAAAGACTAGATACGCGCATGATATCTCTTTTTGGGAGTATATCCTTGATCCCTGTTTCTGTAGAGCTTACTTGTAGGTTATCTTTTATGGACATCCTCTCGGTCCTACTTTCTGTTACAAACCCCGTAAGGAGTTTGTCTTGTTTATCTTCTCGGCCCTGTTTCAGGGAATTCTAGGTAGAACCCTATGGATGTAAACATGTATTTGAAACATGTTATGATTGATATGGTTGCAAGTGGTTGCTTGTGGATGCGCGAATACACATTAGATACTAGCTCGACTCGGTCACATTTCATATTGCATATGCACGAGTATTTATACTTGTTTATGGATGAAATCGAATGTATTATCATGCGGTTGTTGCATATGAATGAATGATTGTGCACGCATATAGTATCTATATGACTAGGACTATTTGCATACATGTTGGATTCATGGCACTATACATATTTTGCATTAGAAAGATTATTCAGGCCTGATCATTAGCATTAGCTAAGGAACATGTACACACACGTTTTGCATATATTCATACAGCATTAGAAATCATCTAAGGACAATGGTTGCTTGTGGATGATGTTTTGAGTAGATGGATGATGGATGGTAGGATATGTTCTTCCTAACTTGGAGATTTCGGGGACGAAATCCTAAAAGGTGGGGAGAATGTAACAACCCGTATTTTTCGATAACGTGTTAAGACGAGAATCAAGGCAGAATTTAATTTTAAATTCTGAATCAAGTAAAACGGGCTATGCCATTGCGTTCGTCTCGGAAAAATACGCGAAACAGAGTCTGAGTTTTCGAGAATCGGAGTCCGTATGACCAAGATATGGCCTCGCGAAGTTTCACGAAAAATTCCCAAATTAAAGTATACTTAATTAAGTGAAATGGGTTGCGCAGAGAAATATATATATATTGATATATATATATATATATATATATATATATAATTGAAAATTAAATAAATAAATATGCAAAAATGTTCAAAACAGCGAATTGGGAGAGGGGAATAACCGAACCGGCCGATTTTTGAGGTCGACCCGAGCCCGCTGGGTCGACTAGGGGTTAATCCAGGGTGTTTGGCTGTCAACCCGTGGGCCGATTCGCTCAAATGCATATTTTGCATTTGGATGGTTCTCATGGTCCATCTTTAATCTAAAGGCCCTAGATGGTTCCTACACTTGACTTCTTCCCCAAGACATGCTTTGATGGCTTGGATTGAATCTAGGTTTAATCCTATGGCCTAAAACACTTGCCTAATCTATAAATAAGACCCTAACCTATCCTAAACCCTCATTATTCACTCATGTAACTAAACTATGGCAAAATTTCTACTCTCATGGCCTCCACTCAACTATCCTAGCCTCCACTTCATTTCTATGAAAGGTTTCATGATCATGAGAGTATTAGAGAGTCCCTATGTTAGTATGAGAGCTTCTCAAGTTGATTTCAAGGCAAAAGCTATGATCTTTGTTCATAAAGATGGTGTTTTTAGTGATTTGGTGCATCCATCTTTGGGTTTTTGGGTGATGGCATGCATAGGCTTCATCATAAGCTTTGGTTTAATCGATTTAGGCCTTCATAGCAAGGTAAGCCCTTCCCTACTCTTAGGTATTAACTATGAAGTTAAAAGTTCATGTTGAAAGTTTGGGTTTGATCATTGAGAATGATGCATGCTATCATGTTATGCAAGTTTATGAAGTCATTATCTTGATCTTATGAGCTAAAAGCCACAACCTTTATGTTGAAATGTTGCATTATGCAACATGAAAACCTTCATAATCATTATGTCAACTTGCATATGAAGTCATAACCCTTATATGATGATATATGCGAGTTACTAGTCATCATTCCTTGTCTTTTGTCACCATGATTCGTTTATGTGCCAAGTTTGGGTTTATGCATGTTTTTGAGGTGTAGGAATGTAACATGCAAGTTAATGAACACATGTGTGCCTCATTTGCCACCATGATTAACTTGTGACTTAATATCCATTTTTGTCATGCCTTTGCCAAGTCTCTTCTTTTAATCCATCACGTTGTTGCAAACGTATATGCGAGTTTAAAAAGCGTTGGGGTCACATTATGGGGAAACATAATGACATGAATATGATTTGGGTAAATGGGTATAAACATGACAACATGTAACGTTAAATATGACATGTGTTTATACTTGAAAACATAACTTGAAATGTAACATGGAAGTTGACATGTAAGTATGCATAAAAACATAAGCTTGGGAATTTACCTATTAAGTTAGGTCTACCCATTGGGAATTTACCTATTAAGTTAGGTCTACCCAATTGCTTGAAAACTTGACTATGAACATGACACTAGACTAAACATGAACGTGGCCAACTCGAGGTTGGGTTGAGTTTGCAACGTAAAACTACCCGGAACCGACCGGCCTAACTAGTAGTTGCAAACAATAGGACTCAATGTGAGAAGTTGGTCATGTTGTGCTTGAACCCGAGGTTAGACCAAGTTGTGGTGTAAATCTACCCGGACCCGCCCGGCTTAACTAGTAACCACAACAAAGTCTAATGTGAGAGGTTGGGGTGCATTAAATAATTAATGCCACATAATAGGGTTAAGTTAATTTGATTAATGAGGCTTAACCAAATATGACATGGACAAATGGGTTAAGTAATTTGATTAGGCTAATGATACTTAACAAAACATGACAGGGTTGGGTAGGTTAAGTAACTTGATTTGCCTAACGACACTTGACCATTTTTATACGACGATGGGACGGGATTAAGTTAACCAACACTTAATCAATCCAACACGATAACTTGATAAGGTTAAGTAAATTTTCTTAGTAACACTTAACCGTTTAATACAGTTAATGGATGGGGTTAAGTCAACTCAGACCTAACTAATCTAAACATGGTAATTGGATGGGGTTAAGTTAATTTACACTTAACTAATCCAACTCGTTAGTTTGATGTGGTTAAGTGACCTATACTTAACCAATCTAACGTGAAAACATGATAAGGCTAAGTCACGAATCACTTGAATACGCTTGACCGATTTGACTCGGTAATTTGACAAGGTCAAGTTAATTTATATAATTAACCAATCTAAAATGATAATTAGACGAGGTTAAGTTATGGATTGCTTAATATACTTAGCCAACTTGAAACATGATTTGTAGGGTTAAGTCTTGGACTTGGATACTTAGCCAATTTTGACATGGTTTGTAGACGGGCTAAGTTATGAACTTAAGTGACACTTAACCCATTAGATAAACCCTAATTCGGAGGATTAGGTAAATAACCATAGTTAAAAGGATTATGGAAATAAGGCTAAGTGGTAAACCTTAGTTAAGGGAAACTAAGTAATAATTCTTAGTCAAGGAAATTTGGACCATTTCTTAGATAGATTAGTAACCCGATACGTTAGGTCAACGTTTAAGTATGCGTGTAGGAGCAGGCTGTCTGATTTAGATAAAGGCTCCAACGAACTGGGTAACAAAGCAGCGGCTTCGGGGAACGTGAGGATATTCTTGGGATCCCTCTGTGAGCTGCCAGGTCAATATACTAGGCTCACAAGAGGTTGAGGTCTGCGGTAGAAGAACCAAGAATATGCCTTGGTTGCTATGCGAGCGACCTAAAGACTGGGGTGGATAGCAGTGAGTCGATGAATACATAAGGTGCCCGAGATAGCAAGTTCGTCGATCATCTACCATCTTGAGTCAAGCGTGTACGTACGGAAAGGCAGGGAACACCCAACAGACCATAATTGCTATCTAATTATGGGTGAGGTAGGCCGTAGGATGTGGGCTGGCTGGAGTGTAGTTCTCATGCAAGATTTTCTCTTGTGTTGCCTTTCACTAGTTGAGGGAGGGGTCTCGTGGGACCATAGCCACGTATAGAAAAGCAGACCTTAGTATCTGCATCGGCAGATAAATCTAAAGCTCCCGACCGAGTCCTGTATTTCTTGTTTTGCCCTGTGACAGGACTCGGATGGCACGATGTGATACATGTGCATACAGTTATAGAAAAACGATTCACGATGAATGCATGGGAAAAAGGGCGCGGTTGAGGGTTAGCGTAATCCCTAGTGGCCTAGGTGGTTTAACCCAAACCGAAATACGAAAGCGTGCAATAGGTAAGCGTAATCCCTAGTGGTGCTAGGTGGCGTAAGTCCTAGTAGTTCAAACGATGATTCATATGGAAGAGCCTAGCTAGAACAAGGGTGACAGTCCAAACGATTTCAAGGATAATACGACATGAGGAAGCCCGTACGAGGTACGGCAAAGGACTGAACTTATATACATGGAAAGAAACATATGATTTGAGTAACCTATATATGCGATATATTAGGTTGACATGGACCATTACATGACATTGGGCAAGGGACATTCATGGTTAACACATGACGTGGGTTGGAATACTAGTACGAGAGGTGCAGAGCAAATATACATGTTAGAACCAGGAAGAATATACGAAACAGATACCGTGGGATGTTAGACGGGGTAGATACCTTGGGATAGTATACTTGATAGAAATCTGACGATGAGATACATTTATCATGATACCGTAGTTTATCGCGATACCTTAGTTTATCTAAGTTCAATAGTTCATCCTGTTATTTTGATTTAGCTTATCTATCTTGTTGTCATGCTTATGTTCATCTCAGTTTCTCATGACAGTTAGCTTTACTAGTTTTTATACTAATAGTAGATAGGGCTTACTCAGTCTTTTTGACTGACCCGTTTTGTTTCGCCTCTTTTCTTCCGTTTCCCCCCCAGGTTACAGGGAGGAAACACTGCTGTTTAGTTCGGACTTCTTCTGCTTGAAGGTCATCATGGATGGCTTGGACTTTTCCTGGCTATGGCTACTTTACTGTTTTTACTTGGGGAATAATTTATGAAAAAAAAGTCTTTATGCTTCTTTACTATTGCAAGACAGGTTTTGATGTACTCTGATGTAAAAGGCTTTAGATGTTATGTATTCATGTTATGAAAGTTTGATTTTACTTCCGCTATTTTTATATGTTCTGTCTTGTGATATTTCTGTGCATGTTTACCAATAATGCCCCTCTAAAGCTAGTGCATTCCTTTGCGAGTGACCCTAGCGGAGGCGGGGTGTTACACTAAACGTTAACATAATTTCTTAAGAAAAACAAACACAAACTTTTAAAAGCTTTTAATTGCTTATTAACGGCTATAAAATTTTCATTCGAATTTCATTTCCATTTTATTTTCTTTGTAAATATTATGTAATAAAACCCGAAAAAGGATGCTGGTTAGAACATATAATGGAGAAAAAAATTTGGTTGTTGGCAGTTTAATAAGTTACTAAAGAGTATAATTAAAGTTACTGAAGAGTATAAATATTTTAAGCACGCATAAGATAGCCAGTATGTGCAGTTTAAATTAGAAATCTACTTTTATTGAGAAGAAAAGTACCTAGATAAAGAAATAAAACTCTAAAAATGAACAGACAATTGAAGATAAAGTCCAGATACTACCTTTCTTGGCACAATTATATATCATCCCATACTTAACCAGCGTAAAGTTTTTTTCCACCTTCACACAATTTTTTTTGTCCAAAATTTCCTTTTTCATGGCATGTTTACTTGGCCTTCTCAAAAACTTGCTATAACAGATGCCTAAGGCAACATTGTAGACCAAAATCATAGGTAAGGCAATCGATATCCCAAAAATAACACTACATTACCAACACAGAAATTTTCTGCATTGAATGACTTTAGCATAGAAAAACGATAGAGGAACCTGTCATTACTTACCCTATGCTAAGAATATACAGGTGCACATCATAGACCTTTGAAAATGCAAACAGAACCATCTAGTGAGGCATTGTTGCCTATTCAATAGGAAGAAGAAAAAAGAAAATCAGAAGTGAACTCAATAGAAAAATCATATATACATTTGACCTATATGATTGCAACATGCAAAAATAAATAGCTGAGGCCAACAAAAAAGTAAGTTGCAAACATAATGCAGATTGCAAGTCCATATCACTAATTTCAACACATGTAGATCATCTGCAATGCTACCAACAAAACCAATAAATAATACTAAACATTTAAATCTTTAATTTGTTTCCTAGGTCATGTAAAGTGTCATTTACAGGTATGTACCAATCACAAATATGCAGTTCAAATTTTAGTTTAACGTAACATTTCATTGACGGATTCGTATAAATTGACAATAAAGAAAATTTTATGGAGTTATATAAAGTTAATTCGGCCTATAAGGATTACATGTGCTTGCATAGGCATTACTTGACTGCAACCACTTCCATTCAATGACATGTCATCTCATGCAAGTCCTGCATCACTTCCCACCTGAAACTGTAGCATCCAAGAGCATGTTTTGGTTTATCGATGCCATAAAAGAAAATTCTAAAATGAGAAGCTAATTAAAACTCCGTAACAGCAACTTATAGACATAATTTTCTGTATCACATCCTAATGTGTGTGTGTGTATACGTACACATATGTATGTATGTATGTACGTATGTATATGTATATGTATATTTATTCCTTATCCATTACAAATTGAATTCAGATGTTCAATGGATTAAACATAGATTCAATATACCTTGAAATTCTAAATTGCATAAAAATTAAATTCTAAAATCCTAACACTTTTTTTATGTAGTAAATCCGAAAACTATTTAATCTATATTTGTAGATTCAAATTTTTTTAATCACTATATGGCAACTAAAGTGGCTATTCATTGTTAAATTTCAATATGTATTATGTATATACTCTATTAAAGATTAAATGTAGGAGTTTTATATGGGTTAATTATGCTTTGGAATCCTAAATCCATAATGTATTAAATTTTAAACTCGTAATAATTTTTATGGAGAAAAAATTAATTTTTATAAAAGCATTAACTCTGAGATTTAAGTATACAACAAAAGAAGTATTATTTGGTCAAGTTTTCAAGGAAAGAGGTAAAATCCTTTTGTAATTCTTTGAACAATTTTCTATGCCATTTATGTGCTTTCATATTCTGTATAACTATGAATAACTGTTTGCTCACCACTTATTTTTGTGAATGCAACTGGTACACCTCATAGGCATTGCATTTATTTATGTATGTTACTCATCATCCAGTTTCGGTGTTATATATTCTTTTAAAAGTTTTGTTAACGTGTACCATAAGGGCATATATTAAGGATTGTATTTATATGCTAAAAAACTCCAAGCTTGACTCTTGCTTTGTGGAACATTCTAAAATTCTCTGTTCTTTAAATATAAACTACAATATCAGAGTTAAATGTAGATTAAATATGAATTGAAATAAACAGTTAGAGCATTAACTTTTGTACTTCCTGCAATCTATTGGACGAATAAATTCTGAAATCCTCACTACGCTAAATTCTATAATCCTAGAAGTTTTTTTATTAAATACTGAAATCCTGAAATAAGCCTTAATCCTGTATAATAAATTCTTCATTTTCTTTGAAATCATAAAGCATTAAATTTATTTTTTATGGAATATTATATATGCCTTGGAATCTTATATAATAAAATTTGTGCATTAATAGGTCATAAAGTATTGGACCTATGATCCACTGACATTATTACTTTTCTCTGCCCTCAAATTAAACCGTGGTTTTTTTCTTAATTAAACAAGATGTAATAACCCGGATAATACGAGCCAATTTAAAATTTTTAAATTGGTGATTTGAAAGGAATTTGAACAATTGAAATAGAATATTTCAATAAAATAGTGAATTAGAAATAGTGAGTCAGTTTGAAAATTTGAACTCAAACTTTGACTGACTGTGCATGGTGGAGAATATAACGGATTTTAGTGAAACCAAAAATATTTAAATCTATTAGTCAATACCTTTCTAACGAATCTAAAAAATCGAAGTTTCATAGCAGGAATCAAAAGTTATGGCCGAATGAAATTTCAGAAAGGTCGCTATATAGAATATATAGCCCTGGAAAATTGATATTTTGCAAACGACCTCGAATTCGATGAAACCACTTTTTTTGGGTCCGGGATGTCAAACTATTGCTAGGTTACAAATTTCATAATTTTTGAAGCTAGTATGTGAGCGTGGAAAAAGAAAATGCGTTTGGTCAATTTCTGTTAAATTGGATCGACCAGAAAATGGCCATTTTTCAAACGATCTCAGAATTGGACGAAACTAGTTTTGTTGGGACCGTATCGTAAAAACATAGCTAGATTTATTTTTCTGGAATTTTTCAAATCAGTTTGTGGCCCTGGCAAATTGAATGTACGTTCAAAGTTAAAAATTAAATGTTTTATACTTTAATTTGAAAAATAACTGACTGTAACAGTCGAATTGGCCAACGAAACATATCCCATTGTGTCCGGAATGGGGGTATTTAGCTAGTGGCGACAGTCGTTGGGCTTGAAAAGGAGTTCGTTGGTGAAAACCCTAATTTTCTGAAATATATATATTCCAGCAAATCAGAAAATTCCATTCATTATTTTAAAAAAAACTAAAAACCCCCGTAACCCACGAACGAACGGCGAAAACCCGTTCAACCCTTCCCACCTCGATCGCCGCCGCTACAGACACCTCCAGCCAACGCCACCACCGCTGTTCACCTCGTCTCCGCCTCCTCTTCAAATCCGACCCCAGCACCCCCTCCCTCGACACCTCCTCCGCCTGAATCGAGTGCCCAAAGTCGACCTCTTTCCAGCGCCGCCGCCGCTCCGATCTGCCACCATCCACGGCCAAACCACCACCGACAGGACCCCCGCTCGAAGCTCTTCCACGTCCACTCCCTGATCGTCGTCTAGGTCAGCGGATTTCGCGAAAACCTCAAACCTAGTTTCGAACCAAATAGAAAGGTGAGTCCTTTTTGATGTCTGCACTTTGAAAAATCATATCTTGTTGGTGTGTTGACGAAATTCGATGAAATAGGAAACATCGGGACCGCAAGGAAGCTCTCTACCACATAGAAGAAGCCGCGGATTTTTCTGAGTCATCTACGATTTTTAGCATTCCGCAAACCAATGTGAGAAATCTAAATAAAATGAATTTGAATGGAAAATGTCGTGTATAAATTATATAAGCGAAATATAAATTACACACGTGTTGTATACCTCATGTACATGCATAGTGTAAGCTATATAAGCGAAGTATGAATTATAAATGCATAGAATAATTGATATATGTGTTGAAATGCAAGTGAAATATAGCAATAATATATATATATATATATATATATATATATATATATACACACACACACACATATATACTCCCCTCGTCCACAAACCATGGACGATATTTATTTTTGATAATTGGTGTGAAATATTGGATGAAAAATACGAATGGTTGAATAATTGTTTGTGGTTGATATTGTTTGGTTGTGGTTGAAAAATACCCATTGGTGATTGAAATGAATTGAAAATATTTGTGGAAATAAAAATAAAACATGCCGCCTGCGTGCGAATTAGATGCATGAATCCCCATTGTCAAAAACCGCGAGGTTTTAAGGTAGAGCGAGAAGCCGTACTAGGGACGGTGCCGGTTTTAACTACCCTGCCGTTATGCTGCCGAAATTTTGAATAATCTTTATGTGTTAGAATTATTTTCATATGTTGAAATTTTCTTCATGCGTTGAAATTATAGCCATATGTTGAAACTATATCCATGTGTGGAAATGTTCATGTGTTGAAAAGTGATGTGTGAAAATTAAATTCATCTGTGAATGAATGAAGTGTTTAAACAATAAAAATCACATTTTTATAATATATATGAAGTATGTAAAATATTCGCCTTAAATATAAATAGTTTCAACAATAAAAATTCCATCTTTCTAATATGAACAACATAAATAAAATATCCATGTGTGGAAATGCTCAAGTGTTGAGAAGTGTGTGTAGTGGAAAAGTTCATGTGTTGAATAAAAAGATCGAACAATAAAAATTACATTTTTATTGAAACTATGAAGTGTTGAAAACATCCATTTGTTGAATAAATATTTTAAGTGATAAAAATATCATTTTTATCATATATGTGATATGCTAAAGATATGCGAAGGTTGAAATAAATATTTGTGAATGAAATATTATTTTTAACATGCGTAGGAACGAAATCAAATAGTCATGTGTTGAAATCTATTTTAGTTCGCCAAAATTATCATCTTTGAAATGTGAAGTGTTAAAAATAGTCACTTGTTCAAATAAATGTCCATGAGTTGAAATATACATTAATTAGCTAATAATATGATTTTAGCCTATGCATGCAACATTAGAATGAATGGTGTTTTTAAACCAAAGTAAATTGAATACGAAGTTGAATGGAAAATGATAAGTGATAAAAATTGTATATATGTACATGCATATTTATGGAACAGGTTATAGCAAAGGGGCTAGAGAAGAGGAATAAAATTTTGTGCCCGACAAATAGGTACGCATTTACTGTTTTGTTTGGGTGATGATTTTATGAGCCTGTTGGCTAGCCGCTTGGCTTTTTCTTTTTCTTTCTAACATGAGACGCCTGTGTGGCTATTTGGGAATTTTCCCAGCCCCTCCCGTACAAAGGAGGTTATGGCGAAGTTTTCCAAAATTTAAAGGCGTTAGTGAAATAATTGAAGTGAAAATGATACAGGAATTTTTGAATGAACTGTATTTATATAAATATATAAATATAAATGAAATTAAAACGAAACGTGGCCGTGCAGTTCATGTTTTGAAACCGTGGTTTCAAACGACTAGTGCGGGAAATCCGACCATTGGATTTTCCCAAAACCGCAACCGTTGGGTTCGCCTAGGAAATATCTTTCCAACGGCACCAACTTTGTGAAGATCCGACGGTTGGATTGTCTGGAATGTTTAATTCAAATCTGAAGAAAAACAGCGCCAGAAACGATTATATTTATATATATATAAATATAATTAAATTAAATCGAATAACGACGCTTCAGTTCGTAAATTGAAATCGTAACTTCAAATGGCTAGTGTGGAAGATCCGACCGTCGGATTTTCCCAAAACTGAAACCGTTGGATTCGTTTTGAAATGACCTTCCTAATGATATAAAATTTGTGAAGATCCAACAGTTAGATTTTCAAATATGTGTAAAACAAAATTAGTGAAAAACAGCGCCAGTGCATCGACACGACCTGAAACGTCGTTTAATTAAATATGGCCGTTTTAAATTAAATAAAAATGGCGACATATCGTTATAAAATACTATAGACGATATAGAGTGGAAATAAACCAATTTCGTTGTGTTTGCTTGATATGTGATGGTTGAATGTATTTAACATGAGAATTATAACTAAAGAACTGAAATGTGAATGTTGAATAGTGCAACCATGTGATAAATTGATTTGAAAATCTAAATATACGTGGGTTATTTGAAAAAGCCGAGTTCATCTCATTTCAAATAATCGATCGACGTTGAGAAGTCAAAGAGTGGAAGACGGTTGAAGACCGACGATCTTCAAATTTGATGGATGGGCGCTACTGATGCTTGTGATTGGAGTAGCTACCATGAAGGAACTGAAGTAGTAGCCGTCCAAACATACTGTTGATTGTACGGATATGCGAGGAATTGGTGCCTCCGGTTTCGTTCAGACCTAGAACGGACTTGTAAATGGACTATGTGTCTGACATTGGATTTTGTTCTGTGCTGATTGATCTCTGTTAAATATATATCTGTTTGGCGGCGGAGAATTTATTATCTTGCTTAACGCCCTTCTCTGAGACATACGAGCTCAGAGGTTATGTATTGATAGAAATCAGTCGCATGGAGTGGATTGCCTGTGTGGCACGCCTGAGTGGCATATGATCAAGGCTTCTGTTGCAAAGCAAAGTCTTGTGGTTGATGATCAAAGCATGGTCTGTGTGACGTAACTTTGTGTATAACGTGAATTCGCGAGCCTCACACCTCGGTATGAGTCAAAAACGGGAGAGTGACTGCAGGGAGAGCACGACGTTTCTTTCTAGCTAAGGTGGTGTCAGTGACCTACCAGCCCTGACATTATATATATACTTTTCACCTGTGTGGTTGTTGGAATGCGAGGCGCCTCGATATAGGTCTGTAAGGACCGAAAAACGTGTGTTCAGGAATAATTAATCCTCAAAAGTAAGGGAGGACCGGCCCTGAAGATCCAAGGATCATAGTGGGGTCCTGGGACATTTGCTAGAGTGTCTCGAATCGGAGAGGAGCTTGCCCCTTGCCTCGACTCATGAAGGAATCCAACTTCCAATACGAAATATGCGGACGTGATTGTATTACTAGTATGGCGACATGATATATGGTACCCATGCCGTCTAGGATTGATATTTATGATTGAATTTGCTTTCGAAACATATATGCACTAGTAATAATATCAAACACTTTGTTTTATTCATATGAAGCATTTTTGGCCATTATAAGGTAAAACTATATCCTCCGGCTTGCGTTGCATTGTGTGATGGGACCTGAGTCTTATAATGGCTTCATTTTATGAAAAGCATTGCGATGATTTAATCATTTACTTTATTTCATGCACTAGCACTCATTGGAGTAAACCCGTTCCGCGAAAGTGGCGTGGTCCTTTGATTTGCCTTATTATTGTTGTTAATAAGTCAAGTAGATTTCTCATACCAGTCCCATGACTGACTCGTAGTTTGTTTCACCTTGCAAACTCGGGTGCCCTCATTTTCACACGGGCAGCCTAGTTACAGGTTTCTGACGCACTTTTGGCTCATGGCGAGGCTTGACTACACCGTGCTGACTTGGATTTTCTCCGCCATTATTGTATCTATATTATGATTCCGCCATTGGCGATGTAGACTGATATTTATTTTGTGTACTCTTTATGTATGATTCTACCTCAGGCGATGGTGACTGATTATGTATCATTATGCACTAAGTTGTATCCTGTACTGTGCTTCTCTGATGTGATGATATCTATATGATTCCGCTGTCATATGTGTGTAAATTATTCTATTTTCTGTTTATGCTATTTTCTGTGATCTGCTAATGATGATTAATGTGTTATATTCCAATGATTATCCTTAACACCCTGTTATGGGGTTTTGGGATCGTCACACAAGAGGTGCTAGGAATACCATTATTAGAATTTGTTGCATTATGGCTACTAACTCAACATGTTACATTATTTTTACTTGATTAGCGACTACAGGGTAAATATATGTATACTTGATGACCTAAGAAGTTAGTTAAAATTTCCAAAAAAAAAAAATCCAAAATATTTAGTGTTAGCTCTAGTTAAAGGTTAGCAAATTTTTACTATTGGACTACATAAAACTTTTGCATTTCAGTATTCAGCTCTTTTGGAGTTGATAGCAGTTTATTGGACTACAACAAATTATTTTTGTTCGACACTTACACAGATCTATGCCTTATATTATTGGAGTTGATAGCCATTTATTGTATGCATATTCAGTTCTTACCTACCTGGCTACAAGTTACCATCTCCATACACTCAGAATCATGCCCGAAAATAAACATTGTACTCCTTTTGTTGATAAATGGGGAAGCATTGGTTATCATCTCTATATTACTAATTTGGTAGTTTGTTAAGCAACAATTCACTCACCTAAAATTAATTATAAAACCATTCTAGTTTGGTTTTACTTTATAGCGACGTGATAAGTAGTATAAACGAGCAGTTTAAACTTTCACTTATATTTATCCTCTATATGTAGTTTCACTAACTACACTAATATCATGTTTGTTTAATGTATCCTGGGCACTACAATGGAATATACAGACGTCGATAAGAAAATATACCTCACATTTGTAATTGTAAGTATATTCAGTTAAATAAATTTAAGCCAATAATGCTTTAGTCTCTATTTTATTGAAGATCTAGAGATCTAATTGACTTTCATCAAATAAATTTATTTTGATATAAAACTTTTAGTAGAACATTTTTCTTCTTCTTTATCACTTGCACTGATTTACCTTTTTTCCACGTAGTTTCAAAAACAAAGTGACATTATACTATACGAGGCAAAAAACCAGCAGTTTAAGATCTAAACTATTCGGCAAGGACATAATTTTATGTACTACCAAAATTTATACTGGGTATGCATGAATGTCTATATTTGTAATATCTCAGCTTTATTAACCATCATTAGCATTATATATAAGGTGGTATGCAAAACATTTGTTCATTTGGAATATTGGAGCTTCCCTTGTGTAACAATGATACTGTCTATAAAAGTGGCCTATTGATTAATTTTTTTATTTATGTAAGGAATGCAAAAAGAATATTATCTGTAATAATTTATCTTCTTTGAATGTGATTATTTATCCTCTTTATTACTAAAACCAAGTGTCCAGTTGCTGGAGTAGACAAGTCCTGAGATGGTAGCAATACAAACTTACCCCACCTAACCTTCAACTCATTCATATGCCATATGACCGAAAATGTTGAAATATGATGAAACTATCGACATAATGGGGAATGGGCTTTATTCATATGCTGCATAGTTATTATTTTTATCCATCAGCATATTTTTAGATAATACTCATAAGTAGATACAAATTACATGTATAGAGATCACTTAATGTAATTTAAAAAAGTCACCAGTTTATAACTTCTCCATAGACTACTAATAAACAATTAATTTCCTATCAAAATGAACTATAATGATTAAAGAAAATAAATTGCTTTCAAATATTTAATAGTTCAATGCTTTCAAATATTTTAATTTCATTATTAGGATATTCTACGTACGGAACCAACAATTGAGTTAATGTAATTTTGATTTGGATAATATTATGCTTCTTTATAGGAAAATAGGTTGTTAAATAAGTAGTTTTGGAAGTTAGATACTTGAAAATATCTGAATATATTAAGTAATTCTTGTTGCTTGGGCCTTCCTTATGTTTGACCATTGATTAACATAAGAATGTGTTTATTTTATGCTCTTATATCTTATCTTTTGTATATAAATAAATATTACTTGGGTATTATTTTGTCATTTTTTCAGATATGCCAACTAAGCCACATGCGGTCAGAAAAATAGAAAATAAAGATCAAAATTTTGTGTATATACATATGAAGAATTATAGAAGAAGATCTTACATCAAGTTGCTTTTTGGACAAGGAAATAATGGTAGAAAGAAAATCCATATCAAAATTCAAAAATAAAAATTGAATTGACAAGGAAGGAAAAGCAAAAAAGGAAAGTCCCAAATTTAATAGAATTAACTAAGGCCCATTTGGGATTGTATTTGGGTTCAGGTTGGCTATCTATCCTATAAATATCCATACATTCTAATTTCATCCAAGAATTTAAAGTTCATTCTTTTCTTTAATATACTTCTGTTGGGTCTAGTAAATCGTGTCATCTATTCAATTAGATTTGGTAGAGCACAATTTACTATTGCAATCTACTTTTCTCATTAGTGATTGGCCGTTTAATTAGATTCGAAGGTAATCCTAATTTTAATTTCCTGTTTATTTATTTGTATTCTGCCATCCTATTTTTCAGGCAACTTATGTTGTCTATAAAATTAGATTTGGTAGAGCGCAAGTTGTCTTTGCAATTTTAATTTTCATCAGTTATTAACCGTCTGATTAGATTCATTGGTAATCCTAATTTTATTTCTGTTTATAATTTTTATTCTGCAATGTAACGAACCCTCGTTTTCTCATTCCTAATTATAGATACGAATACCATACCGACTAACCAAACACTAGAAATTACCGGATCATTTACAGAAAGAAGTTAGAGGGTGAGAAATAGATAGGAAAAAAATTTGAATAGAAGAAAGAAGATTGAAGAAGAACAAAATAACAATACAGAATCTCACATCGAAGCAGAGTAAAATATAATATATATATATAACAAATTCTGGAATTCAAAATATTAACTGTATAACATACCATTATCAGAGTACAACACTTACAACACAGCGGAAAATAATAATAGCTATATAACGTTGAAGCCTCCTACTCCAAGCTCCTCCAAGTATCTGTAAACACCTGAACTACTTGAATGCCCATACAAATTTGGGCATGCAAGAGTTTAGGGTAAAACAAAACAAAAAAAACTCTGGGTCAGTCATGGGACTGGTGTGAGTAAACAATTTAAAACAGTTTGAAAAAAACGATATCTCATAAGACCATGCCCATATAACATGGAACGGGTTTTTTTCCCTTAGGAGAGTCCAAAACACTTTATTTAGCTTTCAAAATCCTTTTGAAAGAAACGATAATCTTTATATCAAAACCTTTTGATATTAAAATAGTGTCTACCAACCACAACTAAATAATCATCTTGCAGAACGCTTGCATCTCACGCTCTACATAAATAGTCTGCAATCAAAACCGTCAGCACTTATTGGATAATGGATTTCCAACTATTATAAGGTATGGAACCACCTTCCGATGGTGTATCTCTAGAGAGGAATACACTGGGTTCAACAAGAACATCTTGCAACCCGGCCACACATGACTGACTAATCATTTTGCTTGGATGTATCGATTGTATATCACCAACGATTGGGATCATCAACCGTTTTCCCGAAAGGGACAACATCGAGTAGAATAAAGAATGAAATGAATTCCTCTAGGTGATAATACACCCTAATTAGGAGCTACCTAATTAGCAATGTTGCCTGCCCGATTTTTGTCATTTCCCGGTTGTTGGGCATGAAGCTACGCTTAATTACTTTTCATTGATAGCACAATCACTTTGAATGCCACATTATCAGTTCCATTAACCATTAATTGAATTTCACAAATATAAATCTGGATATTATGCTAAGAGAATGAATTCTCCACCACCATATATATTTATACATACCAACATATGCGAACATTGGAAATACTCTGTTATACATTCGTCCGTGCAACTTCGTTCTAGGATTGAACGAAACCGAAGTCACAATTTCCATTAAACCATCTTAGGAAATTTCTACCTATGATTAACAAAAAAAGCCCTTGCACTTTTCTCTGTCTTTGATTGTATTCATATAATCTGATTTGTAATGCCACTGCCAACACGGAGTGGTTCTTGGTTAATAATCTAACCGGTCTCTCCATATTGACAACAGTGGTCAAAAACTTCTATAGTCAGTTCTTTAACTATCGAAGGGAAAACAAACATACATCCAAACCATCAACAATCACTGGGCCCTTAATTAATATTTCATTAATTAATCACTTTTCCATTACCTCATCAATATTTGTTAACCTAATATTTTCAATAGTCATCTTGGCCTCTTACACTATTTGGAAAACATTTCCATATATCGTCTTCTGTTATTTTCTATACTTAGAAAATATCTTCTATTTAATATTTTGAAAAAACATTCCAATTACTTATCTCTTTCACGACCATTCATTTTTAAACTTAGGAAATATTTTCTATTTATATTTCCAAAATTCCGCTTACCTAGGTTAAAACGACTGTCGTGTAAAACATCGTTACAACAACCCAAAATATTGCATTCAACCAAATCTCTTTAAACATTGATCTTCGAGACTAAATCTTCCTATTTATTAGTTAATACTGAAATCAATCTAGTTGGGGTATAATTACCTCTCAGACCTTGACTGAAAACATCCTTAACTTCGAAACAGACTAGACCACTCATCTCAAATAATCAACACCATAAAAAACCAATTATGTATTTTAAATACGTGTATACGTTTCTCTTTCTATTTTTACCAGATCTAATTACAGATTTCCTTTTTTGTTTACAATATTCTATTTTAAGTTTAAACCCTTGCTGAATTCTATGTATATTGATTTCTAGTTATCAATTTTACTTGAAAATATTCTAACTTCTTAAGTTTTCGGGAAATCTCGCCAGCACCTCCTTTGTGCCAATAAATACCTCAAACCTCAACTCGCCTCTCTAGCCCCTTTCCCACCAAAAAGAAAATCAAAAAGCCAAGTGACTTGCCGATTCGGCGCATAAAATATCATATGGAATTTAAATGTGTGCTTTTATATCGGGCACCCGAATTAAAATCTTCATACATTTCATTCCATGCCCATTTAACACATGTTCACCTGTTTCCAATTTATCCCAACTAAATCCGGTCATTTCTAACTCAATTCGCTAATTTATTCTTTTAACTACCACTTTTGCGAAATCCCTTTAGTTTGAACATATCATGTTCAAATATATTTTAATTTGCATATGAACAAGTTGAATTCCATTTTTAATTCAAGTTTCATATTCGATTCCGAATATAAGCTTACAAACCTCTTTCACTTATCCCAAGTCCAATTTTGATTCAAAATCTCATTTACTAATTATTCTTCAAATTAGTTAATTCTATTCAACAGTTAAAATTTTGATTTTTCTTTCAAAATCATTACACAACTTGAGTTCATATTTATTTACAAGCCAAATTGGTTTTTTAAAACAGAAATCCATATTTTATTAACTTAAAATACTTCGATTTTATTAAATAAGCTGTTTGGTTTAATAATGGCGTTGTTTTTCTGAAAATTTGATTTTGACATAACTAAAAATCTATAGGATGTAATCCAGATTTTTCTCTTCCATTAGAAAAGCATTATTCAATCAGTCCTGATGATTCTTGTTTCAAAGAATTTCGACTTAAATTGAGTTCTATACACTCAATTGAAGTTCGAAATGCTAAATTACGAACTACCGCGTTGTAGCGAGTTCGTTTTAATTATATTTAAATGTAAATGTTAAACTTCGATTAATTTAAATTCTAACTCCATTCTTACATATTTTAAATATAAGTTAATCAAGTTTTCTAATTCGAACTTAATATTTTCGATTACTCATAGTCGTCAATTATTTCGTTACTCTATTATAAATTTATCTGTAACTCAATTTTCTATAATGAATTCCAATTCCCTTTGTAATAAATTACTTTATTAAATTCAATATAATCGAATTCCAATTATCAATCCATTTGGTTTTTCTCAATTCAGTTTATATTCTGAATTCCGGAATATAATCAATTGTTCTATTTCAAACGTTTTCCAATTCACTTTTAAATTCATGCTTGAATTTAACATTCCAAATTATACCGTGATAATTATCTTACTTAATTTATAAACAATGTTTATAATTTAACTTCCTTGTTTTATAATTTAAAACAAGTTTCCATTCCAAATCCATTTGAAACTCAATCCCTATTTTGAATATTATATTATAACTTATATATAAACAGTGGATCTATTTTCTTTTTTAAATTTAAACTTCTATTTAACACAATCCTAATATCTTATTTTATTTAACTAAATCCGATCTAATCGAATTCAAATCATAAATCCATAGGAATTTTTTAATTCAACTTACATTTTGAACATCAGAATAGATTTCAAAGTTTCTTTTTGAAACTAATTTAAATTCCCTTTAAATTCACATTTGAATTTAGATTTCCCAAATTATCCAAATGATAATTTTTCCCATTTCATTTATAAACATCGTTTATAAATTCACTTCAATTACCTGCATTATTTAATTTATAAACATCATTTATAATTTCAATACTAGTTTTATATATTCAAAACAAGTACATATTTCTATAGCCCATTCGAAATTCAAATTCTATTTTTAAAAATAGATTTCCCCCTTTAAATTATCAAAATTCCTTTTCATGATATTTTTATAAATCACCATTCAGGCCCAGTGATATTTAAACAGCCGAAACACTAAATTTTCAATCACAGGTTTTTCTACCATAACATATTTAATAATATATATGAAAACAAATAATAATATTTTTGAGGAATCCAGTTGGTTCCCTCTAACCTGTTTTCCTACATCCACAAATTTTAACCAACATAAATAATACCCATCCTGCTTCGAGGCAGGGTATCACGGTATAGAAGGTCATCCTCTATCATATTGTGGGGCACATACGGTCATCCGCTGATGATTCTGCGGAAATCCGCTAATGGTACTGCGGAAATATCCAATCACCAATATATATATATATATATAATAGCCACAAACATCAAGCCTAAATAACTAATATATTTATAATAGCCATAAAAATAGTTAAATGTATCCAAATCACCGTGACTTATTTGTGATTATTAATCGTTGTTTCATCTAATTTTAAACAACAATTTAAAATTAGATAAAAATCCATTAGTTTTCAAAGCATTCCAGATGAATTCCACAATATAGCCTATGCCAATACGAAATTCATCGAAACATGTTTTACCTCGATCTGATGTCTTATGAGATATACACATGTGTTAAAAAAATTGAAATAAATAAAGTTATTAATTAAAAATTAATTACCTGGTTACTTTGTAAAATCCTCCTTCCCGTCTTGCAAAATTGATTTGTTCTAGTTTGTAACCGTCACCAAACTCCTTTAGGTAATAGATTATTCATGTCATCCTCTCTCCTTAAAAAAAATAGACCGACCTTCTCATCATCAAGGAGCTCGATGTCCTACTTCAAACTGTGTTCTGCCACGGTGATTCACGAACTCAAGGAAAAATCGCAGCATAATAGTGCTTGGAAATCATCTCTGTAGCTCAAGCTACACGTGCGAACACCATCACTTCGAACCCCCATCTTGAACTCAGGTGAGCACTTCCCCATCAACCATACCTTTACCCTAAATGGCGACTTCCTTGGTCAAATTCGAACATTTAACTTTTGCATCGCAAATACTTTTGAACCTTCCAGTTTGAATTCCATATCGCGACTACACTCGAGCTTCAATTCGAGAGGAGGATTCAATTCGTGGACTTCCTTCTTCATGCGCAGGTTCACTTAAATTCGAATCCAATTTCCTTTTTTTCTATCGGTAGATTTCGATTTGAGGACGAGATCAAAAATAAACTAGAAGGAAAGTTGGATTCTTTGGTTTGCAGAAGAAATAAGTTGTGGCCATATATATTTTATATCTGAAGCTTGAAAATCGATTTGGTTTTCAGAAGAATGAAATGTGTAGGGAGTATGCACGAATATATAGAGGGAGGAAACTTAGCTACTAAGAAATTTTAAGTCTGTGTTGTACATCATAGGGTTATAGGCTTAAGTACGAATTACTAAATTCTGATTTGATTTTGATTTAACTGTGATGTGGGTTCGATCTTATCCATTAAATTTTATAAGAATATATTTTGGGGTTTCAAACTCCAATTCGAGCGCTACAACCGACATTCCTAGGGTTGTACCACGATTTTGAACACACTGGAACAAGATTCGATGCTTCAATTGATCGTATGGAGGAGATCTCGATTTAAAATGATGATTAAATTAAATCAATTAAAATATATCGATTCCAAAACAATCAAAATTATTGATAACGATTTATTATTACTGTTTATATTAAAATAGAATTTATATAAATCATCTGAATTATTTCAATTCAGTTTAAAACTTAGAATTCAATTACTAATCGTTTCCGTTTATGATTATTTGATATACTCGAAATTTAATCGTAATCGATTATTAGTCGATAAACTCGGTATAAAAATCCATTTATATAACTACTGCAACATTTAAAATAATATTAAATTTTAAAAATAAATCGATTAAAATTCTGGGTCGTTACATTTTCCCCCTTAAAATAATTTCTCCCCGAAATTACTAAGGTAGGAAAAATGCTACAATCCCATTTACTTTTCAAAATCCACTTATGTTGAAACCCTAACATTCCATATTTCAACAAATTTTATTTCTCACATAACTCTTGGTTTTCATTTACATTGCACATTGCACATCATATATGCTTACATTCACTTAATATGAATGATTTTCAGCCAATACATTCATATCTAATTCATATTCCATTCATATGCATTCGAATTCATTCAAATTGATTTTAATCAATTTATCCACTTCAATCCTTTCAACTTGCTTAGTTAAATTTAAATTCCAGAATTCAAATCACCGGTTTTTCATTTCAAATTCCTTAGAAATATCATAAATATATAGATATATTTATTTCCATCTCAAATTAAAAACATTTGAATTTTCCAAAACGACTTGTTTTCTTTCAAACAAATTTCCAACAAAAACTTTTCTAAGGTAGCAATCCATCACTTAGAAACTCAAATATAAGAAACAATGATGTTGCAGTCACCATCAGGATTATTTTCCAATCACTGAAGTGAGTTCAGTGCATTAACAATATCAAAATCCATCTAAAATGATTTTCATTCAAAAATCCTTTAAACATAAAGCTATATTGTTTTAATGTACTTCAGAAAATATTGTCCAACTTCCCAAGATTTAAATTCCAAATTCTGGTTTGAATTTAATTTTAATTCATCTCATTTGTATATATTTCACTCATATACAAATTATGTTTGGTTATATATAACCATTCCAATTTTATAATTTCAATTAGTTATAATAATAACAACCAACTCGTCCATATATTATAATTTAAAAAAATTATTTCTTTCTATATCAAGATATAGTTTTGGGTAAAATTATTTCATTTACCCACTTTAAAACAATATTATGCTAAATTCTCTATTTACGTTTTTAGAAATTCCTATCGACTTCGTAGCTTTCCATGATTCGATCTGAATTCATAGTCATCCAATAGAATAGCCAACACAATATAAAACAATTTTATATCAATTAACAAATACGCGCTCTCGTATATACATACTTAACTCATTTTAGGGTACTACTAACACTATCTCTAATGGGTAAACCCACCAAAGCCTAGGTGTTCGCTCAACCCAAGCTCTGATACTACTACAACAAACTGTCATTTTCCCGATCCTGTTTATTGATACAAATACCATATCAACTAACCAAACACCATAAATTACTGGATCATTTATAAAAAGATGTTATAGGGTGAGAAATAGAAAGAAAAAAAATTTGAATAGAAGAAAAAAGATAGAAGAAGAACAAAATAACAACACAGAATCTCACATCGCAGCGGAGTAAAATATAATATATATATAACAACTTTTGGAATTCAAAATTTTAACTGTATAACATATCGTTATCAGAGTACAACACTTACAACATAGCGGAAAATAACAATAGCTATATAATGCTGAAGCCTTCTACTCCAAGCTGCTCCAGGTATTTGCAAACACCTGAACTACTTGACTTCCCATACAAATTTGGTAAAATAAAACAAAATAAACTCTGGGTCAGTCATGGGACTGATGTGAGTAAACAATTTAAAACAGTTTGAGAAAATAAACAATATCTTGTAAGATCACGTCGTATAACACGGAACGGGTTTTTTCCCTTATGAAAATCCAAAACACTTGATTTAGCTTTCAAAATCCTTTTGAAAGAAACGATAATCTTTATATCAAAACTCTTTTGATATTGTAATAGTGTCTACCAACCACAACTAAATAATCATTTAGCAGAACGCTTGCATCTCACGCTCTACATACATAGTACACAATCAATACCGCGAGAACTTCTTAGTGTATCTCTAGAGAGGAATACATTGGACTCAGCAAGAACATCTTGCAACCCGACCACACATGATCGACCACTCATTTCGCTTGAGTGTATCGAATGCATATCACCAAAGATTGGGATCAACAACCGTTTTCCCAAAAGGGACAACATCGAGTAGAATAAAGAATGAAATGAATTCCTCTAGATAGGTGATAATACACCCTAATTGGGAGCTACCCACTTAGCAATGCTGCCTTCCCGATTTTTGTCATTTCCCAGTTGTTGAGGCCTGAGACTATGGTCACTTACTTTTCATTGATAGCACAATCACTTTGAATGCCATATTGTCAGTTCTGTTAATTATTAATTGATTTGCACAAATATAAATCTAGATATTATACTAAGAGAATAAATTCTCCGCCACTATATATATTTATGCAGACCAACATATGCGATCATTGGAAATACTCTGTCAGCCATTCGTTCATACAACTTCGTTCTGGGACTGAACAAAACTGAAAGCACAATTTCCATTAATCCATCTTAGGCAATTTCTACCTGAGAATAACAAAAAAAAGCCCTTGCACTTCACTTCGTCTTCGATTGTATTCATATAATCTGATTCGCAACGCTACTGCCGACACAGAGTTGTTCTTGGATAATAATCCAACCGCTATCTCCATATTGACAACGGTGATCAAAAACATCGATGATCGGTTATTTAACTATCGAAGGGTAAACAAACATCCATCCAAATAATCAACAATCACTGGGCCCTTAATTCATTAATTAATCACTTCTCCATTTCCTTATCAATATATGTTAACCCAATATTTTCAATAGTCATTTTGGCCTCTTACACTATTTGGAAAACATTTCCATATATCGCCTTCTGTTATTTTCTATACTTAGAAAATATCTTCTATTTAATATTTAATAAAAACATTCCAGTTACTTATCTCTTTCACGACCATTCATTTTTAGTCTTAGGAAATATTTTCTATTTCTATTTCCATAATTCCACTTACTTGGGTTAAAATGACTATCGTGTAAAACATCGTTACAACAACCCAAAATATTGCACTCAACCAAATTTCTTTAAACGTTGATCTTCAACACTGATTCTTCCTATTTATAGGTTAATACTGAAATCGATCAAGTTGGGTATAATTACCTCTCAGACTTTGACTGAAAACATCCCTAACTTCAAAACAAACAAGACCACTTATCTCAAATAATCAACCCCATAAAAACCAATTATATATTTTAAATATATGTATATGTTTATCTTTCTATTTTTACCAGATCTAATTATAGATTTCCTTTTTTGTTTATAATATTCTATTTTAAGTTCATTTCCTTGTCGAATTATATATATATATTGATATATTGATTTCTAGTTATCAATTTTACTTAAAAATATTCTAACTCCTTAAATTTTCGGAAAATTTTGCTAGCACCTCCTTTGTACCGGTCAGTAGCTCAAACCTCAACTCGCCTCTCTAGGCCCTTTCCATTCAAAAAGAAATCAAAAAGCCAAGCGGCTTGCCGATTCAGCGCATAAAATCTCATGTGGAATTTAAACGTGTACCTTTATGTCGAGAACTCGAATTAAAATCTTCATACACTTCATTCCATACCTATTTAACACATGTTCACCTGTTTCCAATTTATCCCAACTAAATCCAGATATTTTTAACTCAATTCGCTAAATTAATCTTTTAATTAGCACTTTTGCCAAATCCCTTTAGTTTGAACATATCATGTTCAAATCTATTTTAATTCACTTATAAACCATTCAAATTCCATTTTTAATTCAAGTTTCATTTTCAATTCTGAATATAAATTTACAGACCTCTTTTACTTATAACAAGTCCAATTTTGATTCAAAATCTCATTAACTAATTATTCTTCAAATTAGTTAATTCTATACAACAATTAAAAATCTGATTTTTTTATTAAAAAATCATTTCATTTACACAACTTGAGTTCATATTTATTTTACAACCCAAATATGGATTTTTAAAATAAAAACACATATTTTATTAACTTAAAATACTTTGATTCTATTAAGTAAACTGTTATGGTTTAACAACGATTATGGCTCTGTTTTTCTAAAAATTTGATTTTGACATAACTTAAAACCTATAAGACGTAATCTAGATTTTTCTCTTCCACTAGAAAACAATTATTCAATTGGTCCTGACAATTCTTGTTTCAAATAATTCTGACTTAAATTGAGTTCTATATACTTAATTGAAGTTCGGAACGCCAAATTACGAACTGCCGCGCTGCGATGAGTTAATTTTAATTATATTTAAATATAAACGTTAAACTTCATTTAATTTAAATTTCAACTCCATTCTTATATTTTTTAAATATAATTAATCAAGTTTTCTAATTCTAACTTGATATTTCCGATTATCCATAATTGTGACGGCCCGCCCCTCACTAGCCGACATTTCCAGTGAAACGCGTTGTGCCGACGTCCAAATAGCACGGAACGGTCGTCTAAAGAAAGGAAAGGGAAGGAATTTGAAACTATGTATCATCAAAAAACCTGTAGTATATCTCACAACACATGGAACAAAATATAATAAAAACATAACTTGATATAAAACCGGCGAGACAGTGCATAAGCTGAGGACTAAACCATCATAGCAGCGGAAATATTCAAAATACAGCTTATGATCTAAACCATCATTATTACAACTTTTAAAACTGTCTCTAAATAAAAATAGGAAGGTACACTACTAGTGCCCAAAGTAGTGACCGGCAATAACATAGAGAGAATATATGGGAACAATACGTGTAAGCCTCCTGCTCGTCTCCGGACAGCTACTTGTGCATAACCAACTAAAATGTCTCTAGTGTACTCATTTAGGAGCACCCAGAGTAATAAGAAGAGACATTAAACTTTGGGTCAGACAAAAGTGCGGTATGAGTGATAAGTAGCAAAAACAGAACAATAACAGGTATACATAACCATACCTGAACCTGGACGTGCAACCAAAGAGTTGGCATAACAGGATGTACAATACTCTAAGGTGACACTAACACATAGTGTGAAAATAATGGGGAGGGGGTGTGCATGTCATGGTGATAGCAAACATCAAACATAGAAATCATCCTCACATCTCTCGCTCAGTGCGTAAAGTATACGATATCCACAACTTTGATCACCCAATTCTTTGTTATGATCACTCTGCCTCATGGAGTCATGATGGCTCCACTGCACTGATCCGTAACCACTATTACTTTGCTATGTCCACTCTGCCCCATGGAGTCATGACAACTCCATTGCACTGGCTCATAGCCTTGCTGCGATCACTTTGCCCCATGGAGTCATAACAACTCCACTGCACTGATCCATAGCCAATATCCGTCACTCAGTGGTGAGTCAAAGCTATAGACATTGATAACAAATTTGCACACGTCCCTTAACAAAGTCCAACTCACGAAGTTAACTCGTTCGTTCCCATCTGGATCCTGAGTTCTAACCTCCCATTTAAACTATCTTTGCATCTCGAGTTTTGGTCATCATCCCGATTCGTGACTCTTCAGTGCCGTTCATGACACTCCAAACTCCGATTTCGGGTCGTGCTTCGGCTTGTGACACCTTGTTCCGGTTCGTGGGTTCCCCTCTGGTCATCGGCTCGTGGTCCTCCTCCGGTCCGGCTCGTTGTCCTCACGGTCTGATTTGTGATGAATGGCTCAAGGTCAAGGCTCGGATCGTGATGCTTCATTGTGGCTTGCGGGTGACATCCGGTTAGTGACTCCTGGAGGGTGGTCGGCTCTTGAGGTGGGCTCACGACTATTCAGTGTCACGATCGGGTCGAGGTGGTGCCTCATGAACGGGCATGACCAATTTCTTGCAACTTTTCCAGCAAGCTATTTACACCATACGATGGCGTTTTTGACCATTCTAACCCAACTATTCAGTCACAAAGCATTCCAAACAGTAATAACAACATGTATAATTAACCATAAACAATAATATGACATGTTTATATGGATCAAACATACCCAAAACCCATGTTTTCCCCATAATCATGTTTATCCATAACTAATGATAGGTTTAGCAAAACATGTCCAAATTAACCAAAAAAATTATCAGAGCCCTAAAATAATACTTAAGAATTTTTAAATATTTTTCCAAAATTTTAGCATGCACAATTTCGCTAATTAACGCTAATCACCCCTAATTAGCCGTAATTAGTGAAAAACAATGCAAATCACTCGCCTTAGCCACAATGAATTATAGATCTGAACAACTTTACTGTTTTGGGTCGAATTTCTATGCATCACAGCAGTTCCAACTCTAATTTGGTGTTGATTTGTCTTGATTTGATGTAGCTTAGCTTAATCCTTGATTAGAAAGCGATTAGGAGTTGTTTAGAAGATATTTAGAAGGTGGAAGCCATTGCTAGGGTTGAAGAGAAAGTTTATGGCGGTTGAACATTGACAAAGGAGGGTTTCTCTAGCCCCTATCAGCCCTTATGCAATCCTGATCCCAAAATACGTAATGGGCCTAGCTGCTAATCACCCTAATTAGGCCTGGTTAAGGTGTTTTTTACCTTCCAAACCTTATATCAGCCATATCTCCCAAACGGAAAATCCGTTTGGCTAATGTGACCACTCTACGGAAAGGTAAACCATCATATGAATCCAATGGAAGTGGTTTTAGGTCAAAATTCCTTACCAAACAAAAGTTATAGGCGAAACAAGATTCGGTAGTGGCAAAACGGTCATTTAAAATTCGGCAAAAATCGTGAACATGGGAAATGACCCCAATAGTCGTTCCCCAAAGTTACACGACTACCCGACCTCATACGAAAATGAAATAAATATTCTACGATCCTATGATGCGTAGAATGCGGTTCGTTACATTCTCCCCCTCTTAAGAAATTTCGCCCCCGAAATTCCTTAACTAAGAAACAACAATGTGGCCCGCATGCCTATCAATCATTTGCAACAATCAAACATAATAGCAACATAACAAGCCTATCCTAGCATGTAGTTTACTAACAAGAGGATAACTAAATGGTGTTAAAATCTTACCAGGAAAAGAGTTCTGGATACGTCTTCCTTATGCTTTCCTCTGTTTCCCAAGTACAGTCATTCTCATTCTCGCACCACTGAACCTTGTCCAGTTTCACCGCCTTCCTTCGAAGTTACTTTGTTTCGTATTCGACAATACAGATCGGCCTGCAGTTCTCAACCGCCTCGGGTTCTACTTCGACGTCATCCAACTGATCATTGAAATTGTCATTTCAGGGTTGTGCACGAACTTCCTTAACTTGGAAACATGAAATACGTTGTGAACTCCCGCCATCTTGTCAAGTAATTCAACTTTATATGCTAAATTCCCAACTTGTTCAAGAACTAAGGAAGGACCAACAAATCCTAGTGTTAACTTGCCTCTCTTACCAAATCGAGTCACGCTCTTTAACGGAGAATTTTAAATCTCTTCGCCTCTTATCAACATAACTCTTCTGCCTATCTTGGGTAGTCTTCATTCGCTGTTGGATAACCTTGATCTTGTCTGAAGTTTCTCTTGTCACATCTAGCCCAAGCATGAATTTCTCACCGGTTTCCAACCAACATGATGGTGAGTTGCACGGTCTTCCATACAAAGCTTCAAGTAGAACCATACCAATACTGGACTGATAACTATTATTATATGTGAATTCAACAAGATGTAAATGGTCATCCCATGACCCTCCCAAATCTAATATGCAAGCTCTCAAGAGATCCTCCAATATACGATTCCCCCTCTCTGTCTGACCATCGGTTTGATGATGGTACGCGGTACTAAAATATAATTCTGACCCTAAAGTCTCTTGTAAGCTCTTCCAAAATCTACTAGTAAACAACAGATCTCAGTCGCTCAAAATTCCTTTATGTATTCCACGAAATATCACTACCTACTTCATATACAACTCTGCTAACTTAGTTGTTGTTCTATTCGACTTGATGGGTATAAACCTTGCACTCTTGGTCAATAGTCTACAATCACCCTAACAATATCATGACCCGATCTAGTCCTTGGTAACCCATCAATGAAATCCATTGAGACTTGTTCCCATTTCCATTTGGGAATTTCCAATGGTTGCAACAAACCACTAGGCTTCTTTTGCTCAGCTTTAACTAGCTGGCAATTCATGCATTTGGATATAAACTTCCCAACGTCTCTTTTCATTCCTTCCCATTAGTAGGTCTGCTTCATGTCTCGATACACTTTGTTACCACCGGCATGTATAGTCAATTTTGAGTGATGACATTCTCTAAGCACTTCATCTCTCATTCCATTAACATTGGGCACAACTAGTCTCGCATTCTTTCTAATCCATCCATCTTTATTAAGCCCATACTTGTTCATCTCCTCGTCGATTCCCATTTCTAACTTGGAGATGATTTCTAATAGATTAGGATCGTCCCTCTGACTGGAACCAACCCGCTCAATCATAGTAGGTCTGATCGTCAAACCTGCTAACATCTCTGGATCCAATTCGCACTTAGGTAAGAAATCATACCCAGCGATATACTCCAGTTGCTTCCATTTTAGAAACATAGCCCCTAAACTGGCATGTGTCCTACTTAATGCATCAACTATCGCATTACCCTTTCCTGGTGTACATGCGATATCGAAATCATAGGAAGCCAAGAATTCTAACCATCTTTGCTGTCGGAGATTTAGATCCTTCTGAGAGAAGAGATACTTTAACGACTTATGATCGGTAAACAACTCGAATCTTTCTCCCAAGCGATAGTGTCTCCACATCTTCAATGCGGACACGATCGCTGCCAACTCCAAATCATGGGTAGGATATCTTTTCTCATGAGGTTTCAGTTGTCGACTAGCATAAGCTACGACTCTTCCTCCTTGCATCAATACAGCACCTAGTCTGGTACCATAGGCATCCATGTATACTGTCATCTCTTCATTCCCTTTAGGAATAACTAACACTGGCGCACGCATCGACTTTTCCTTTAGACTCTTGAAGCACTTTCACACCTTTCGTCCCAAATGAAATCTTGATTCTTCTTGGTCAACTGATTTAACGGTGCCGCTATCTTGAAGAAGTCCTGGATGAAATTATGATAATATCCAGCTAATCCAAAGAAACTTCTTACGTCTGTTGCATTCTTGGGCGTAGACCAATCCTACACCGTAGCCACCTTCACAGGGTCCACGAAAATACCATTCTCTGAAACAACATGGCCCAAGAACCTCACTTCCCTCCTCCAAAAGTGACATTTAGAAAACTTCGCTTTCAATTGGTGTTTTCTCAACACCTCCATTGCCGTCCTAAAATGTTCCTTGTTTTCATCCTCTGTCCTCGAGTAGACCAAGATATCATCCATGAACACAAGAACAAACTTATTCAATTGATCCCAGAATACCCTATTCATAAGATCCAAAAAATATGCTGGTGCATTAGTCAACCCGAATGGCATGACCAACCACTCACAGAATCCAGATGGCGTCCGAAAGGCCGTTTTAGGAATACTCTCAGCCGCTACTCGGAGCTAATGAAATCCTGTCATGAGGTCCAATTGGGAGAAGACTCTTGCTCCCTCTAGATGATCAAACAAATCATCTATCCGTGGAAGAGATACTTATTCTTCCTAGCCACTGTATTCAACTCGCGATAGTCCACACATAAACGAAGGGAACCATCTGCCTTAGTGGCAAATACAACTGGTGCGCCCTACTTGGAAACACTTCTTCGGATAAATCTCTTCTTCAAAAGATCGCTTACTTGCACCCCGAGCTCTCGCTGCTCCCTTAGTGCCATACGACGAAGTGGCATCACTATTAGCATCTTTCACTAAATCAATACGGAACTCAATCTCTCGGTGTGTTAGAAGTCCGGTCACTTCCTTGAAGATATCCTGATACTGGCCAGCAATGGGAACCCCTGATAACTCATCCTGCGTAATGTCAAGGGAATTTAGAAAACTAGCTATCAACCACCGCTAGTTAGGCCACCAAACACTGCCCTTCGCCTGTCATCCGCTCTAATAGTCACCGAAAATCCCTCACAGTCTACCACCACCCCGTATCTTTGGTGTCAATTGACTACCAAAATAATGCCAAACCTAGTAAAGCCCAAAACAAAGCAATCACAAGCAAACATACATCCATGACTCGATAAGACCAAATTTCGACAAATCATACTAAGGCTAGTCGGACCACCAATCGAGTTCATCACCACTAAAGGTTTATCGACTATCTCGGGTTCCAATCCCAACCTATCTACCAGGTCACTAAATATGAAGGAATGGGAAGCCCCAGTATCAAACAATACTCGAACAGGAACATCATAAATAGAAAGCATACCTTGAATAACGACATTCTTTTCTTTCTCCGCCGCAGTTGGGGCATTCGACGAAGAAGGAACAACATTAATAGCATATGCTTTCACAGTCTGCTTCTCTATAGGGGGTTGCAGACATTTATCCTTGTGATGTCCCACTTGGCCGTAGTTGAAGCAGTTCCTGTCCGCTGGCTTTGCTCGACAATCTTTGGCATAGTGGCCCTTCTTGCCACAGCTAAAGCACTCAGCATCTTTATTATCTTTCTTTTTCTAACCATCCTTGGTCTGACTCTGCTTCCTTTTATTCTGAGAATTATTCTTGCCCCCACCGCTTGCATGCGTATTTGGCCATTCTGCAGATGCAACAGTGACTTCAGCCTTGGGCTTAGGATAAAGGCTCTCTGATCTCAATGCTTTTCCCAACAATCGACTCAAAAGTCTCATCAATATGGTTTATAAGCCTTCCCTCAGGTACTGATCTAAGCCTGTTATGAACTTCTCATTCTTCTTCTCAGGAGTGTCAATAAGGGATAATCCATACTTCGATAAATTATCGAACTCAGCAATATACTCCGAGACTGCCCTACCATTCTGCTTAAGCTCCAACAACTTCCTAAACAATTCTGATTTCTGAGCAGCTGAAATAAACTTATCACTAAAGCGAGTCTTAAACTAATTCCAAGTAACTTGATCCTCAGGAGTAGCTGCTTTAATAGCATTCCACTAATTCATAGCCTGTCCTTGCAGTTGACTAGATGCTAGCTTCCTCTTCATCACGTCTGCGATTCCCAGATCCTTGAAGATACGCTCACAACTATCAAGCCAATATTGAACTTCTGTAGCCGATTCCATTCCGTGGAACAGCTTCCCACCAAAACTAGTGTAGTCCTTACAGAGCTTGGCGAAATTGGCCCTTGGCGCCTGCACCGCTGCACCACCACCATTTGCAACATTAGGAGCTGCCCTCTGAACATCCCTAAGCATCTCTCTCATGAAGTGAGTAAACATCGTCCTCATATCAGGAGCATTGCTATTATTGGCTCCTGAACTAGTATTCCTCGTATATCGGCTCATCGTTAAATCTGTAAGGAGAAAACGATCAACCAACTCTTCCGTGGTGCTAGTGCAGTGCGACTCCATCCTTAGATATACTAATAGTATATACAGCTTTTGAAAACCAAAATATCACAAATACATGCTCTCATATACATACAATCTCTCCCTAGTGTCTTACCCTGGTTAACTACGCAACTTGGCTCTGATACCATGTGTGATAGCCCTCCCCGCACTAGCTAACATTTCCAATGAAACGCGCTGTGCCGACGTCCAACCAGCACGGGACAATCGTCAAAAGAAAGGAAAGGGAAGGAATTTGAAACTATGTATCATCAAAGAACCGGTACTATATTTCATAGTGCATGGAACAAAATATAATAAGAACATAACTTGATATAAAACCGGCGAGACAGTGCATAAGCTTAGGACTAAACCATCATAGCAGCGAAAAGATACAAAATACAGCTTATGATCTAAACCATCATTATTACAACTTTTAAAATTGTCTCTAAAGCAAAATAGGAAGGTGCACTACTAATGCCCAAAGTTGTGACCAGCAACAGCACAGGGAGAATATATGGGAACAATACGTGTAAGCCTCCTGCTCATCTCTGGATAGCTACTTGTGCATAACCAGCTAACCTGTCTCTAGTCTGCTCGTTTAAGAGCACCCAGAATAATAAGAAGAGACATAAAACTTTGGGTCAGACAAAAATCTGGTATGAGCGATAAGAAGCAAAAACAGAACAATAACAGGTATACATAACCATACCTCAACCTGGACCTTCAACCAAAGAGTTAACATAACGGGATGTACAATACTATAAGGTGACACTAACACATGGTGTGAAAATAACGGGGAGGGGTGTGCATGTCATGGTGATAGCAAACATCAAACGTAGCAATCATCCTCACATCTCCTACTCAGTGCGTAAAGTATACGATATCCACCACTTTGATCACCCAATTCTTTGTTACATCACTCTTCACTGGCTTATAGCCCTGCTACGATCACTTTGCCCCATGAAGTCATAACAACTCCACTGCACTGATCCATAGCCAATACCCATCTCTCAATGGAAGTCAAAGCTATAGACATCGATAATCCCTTTGCACACGTTCCGCAACAAAGTCCAACTCATGAAGTTAACTCGTTGGTTCCTATCTGGATCTTGAGTTCTAACCTCCCATTTAGACGGCCTTTGCATCTCGGGTTTTGGTCATCATCCCGATTCGTGACTCTTCAGTTCGGATCATGACTCTCCAAACTCCGGTTTCCGGTCATGCTTCGGCTTGTGGCACCTTGTTCCAGTTCGTAGGGTCCCCTTTGGTCATCGGCTCGTGATCCTCCTCTGTTCCAGCTTGTGGTCCGCCCTTGGCCTGGCTCGTAGTGCACTACTCGAGTTTGATTCATGATGAATGGGTCGAGGTCAATGCTCGAATCGTGATGCTTCATTGTGACTCGTGGCTGACATCAGGTTAGTGACTCATGGAGGGTGGTCGGCTCATGAGGTGGGCTCACGACTGGGGTGGCTCGTAATGATAGTGTCACGATCGGGTTGAGGTGGTGCCTCACGAACGGGGCATGACCAATTTCTTGCAACTTTTCCAGTAAGCTATTTACACCATGCGACGGCGTTTTCGACCATTCTAACCCAACTATTCAATCACAAAGCATTCCAAACAGTAGTAACAATATGTATAATCAACCATAAACAACAATACGACATGTTTATATGGATCAAACATACCCAAAACCCATGTTTTCCCCTTAACCTTGTTTATCCACAACTAATGATAGGATTAGCAAAACATACCCAAATTAACCCAGATTTTTATCAGAGCCCTAAAATAATATTTAAGAATTTATATATATTTTTCCAAAATTTTAACATGCACAATTTCGCGGATTAACGCTAATCACCCCTAATTAGCCGTAACTACTGAAAAACAATGCAAATCACTCACCTTAGCCACAAATGAATTACAGATCTGAACTTCTCTAATCTTTTGGGTCGAATTCCTATGCAACACAGCAGCTCCATCTCTGATTTGGTGTTGATTTGTCTTGATTTGATGTAGCTTAGCTTAATCCTTGATTAGAAAGCGATTAGGAGTTGTTTAGAAGAGATTTAAAAGGTAGAAGCCATTGTTAGGGTTGAAGAGGAAGTTTATGGTGGTAGCAAAATGACAAAGGAGGGTTTCTCTAGCCCCGATCAGCCCTTATGCAATCCTAATCCCGAAATACCTAATGGGCCTAGCTGCTAATCACCCTAATTAGGCCCGATTAAGCTGTTTTTCACCTCCCAAACCTTATTTCAGCCATATCTCCCAAATAGAAAGTCCGTTTGGCTAATTGACCACTCTACGGAAAGGTAAACCATCATCCGAATCCAACGGAAGTGGTTTTAGGTCATAACTCCTTACCAACCAAAAGTTATAGGCGAAACAAGATTTGGCAGGGGAAAAGCAGTCATTTAAAATTCGGCAAAAATCGTGAACATAGGAAATGACCCCAATAGTCATTTCCCAAAGTTACACGACTATACGAAAACGAAATAAATATTCTATGATCATCCGATGCATAGAGTACGAGTCGTTACAATAATTTTCGATTACTTCTTAACTTCGTTATAAATTTATCTATAACTCAATTTTCTATAATGAATTCCAATTCCTTTTGAAATAAATTATTTTATTAAATATGATATAATCGAATTCCAATTATTAATCTGTTGGTTTTTTCTCAATTCATTTTATATTCTGATTTCTGGAATATAATCAATTGTTCTGTTTCAAACGTTTTCCAATTCACTTTTAAATTCATGCTTGAATTTAACATTCCAATTTATACAGTGAAAATTATTTTACTTAATTTATAAACAATATCTAAAAATTTAACTTCCTTGTTTTATAATTTAAAACAAGTTTCCATTTCAAATCCATTTGAAACTCAATCCCTATTTTGAATATTATATTATAACTTATATATAAACAGTGAATCTATTTTCATATTTAAATTCAAACTTCTATTTAATACAATCCTAATATCTTTTCTGAAAATATTTTATTTAACTAAATTCGATATAATAGAATTCGAATCATAAATTCGTACAGATTTATTTAATTCAGCGTACATTCTGAACATCAGAATAGATTTCATAGTTTTTTTTTTTGAAACAAATTTCAATTCCCTTTTAAATTTACATTTGAATTTAGATTTCCCAAATTATCCAAATTTTAATTTTTCCTGTTTCATTTATAAACACCGTTAATAAATTCAATTCAATTACCTGCATTACTTAATTTATAAACATTGTTTATAATTTCAATACTTGTTTTATATATTCAAAACAAGTCAGTATTTCTATAGCCCATTCGAAAATCAAATTCTATTTTTAAAAATATATTCCCCTTTTAAATCCCAGAATCCCTTTTCGTGATATTTTTATAAATTGCGTCACAAACCAGAGGATAGAGTTTTTACCTTATAATGGCCAAAATATGCTTGATACGTATAAAACAAAGTCATTTGATATTATTATTAGTGTATATATGTTTCAAAAACAATTTCAATCATAATGCATTAATCATAGATAGCATAAGTGCCCCCATACCACTATGTTGCCATACTAGGCTATACAATCAAAACCGCACAATGTCGTATTGGAAGTTTGGATTTCCATCATGAATTAAGGCAAGGGATCATCCTTATCGAATTCGAGACAGTCTAGCCTACCATGTCTTAGGACAAGTACTCTATCAAGCCCTTAGGAGCCACAGGGCCAATCCACATTTTAAATGAATTAAAAATCCCTGAACAATACCTCTCCCCGTCTTATGGGGCGTATATCCATCGACACCGCAGTGACCAATATATCCGAGGCACCTCGCATTCCAACAACCACATAGGTAAAAATATAAATGTCAGGGCATGTAAAACCCTAACACCAGCTCTAGCTAGAAAGAGACGCATGTCCTCTCTGGACCCTCTCCCGTTTCTGGTTCATACCGGGGTGTGAGACTCACGAATTAATGCTACACAAAGCGGCACTATTTAAAGCTATGCGGCACTATTTAAAGCTATGCTTTGATCATCAACCACAAGGCTCTGCTTTTCAACAAAAGCCTTGATTATTGCATCTCAGCATGCCACACAGGTAATTCATGCCATGCGACTAATGTCTATCGATATACATCCTCTGAGCTCGTACGTCTCAGAGAAGGGTGTTAAGCAATAAAATAAAATTCTCTGCCACCAAATAGATGTATATTTAATAGAGATCAATCAGCACAGAAAAAAATCCAATGTTAGACACACAGTCCATTTACAAGTTCGTTCTGGTTTTGAACGAAACCGGAGGCACCTTATTCCTCGTTCCATATGTCCAATATAGGAGAGAGGCCCTCGCATATCCGGTCGATCTCCAAGTACGTATGGACGATCGCCACTTATTATCTCGTCTTGGGATGCCTCCCAATCAAGACATTAGTAATCATCCAAACGATGTGAAGATCTCCTGTCTTCAACCACCGTCTTCATCATCTATTTCTTGTCGTTGATCAATTATTTAAAATGAGAATTAACTCAGCCTTTTCAAATAATTCACGTATATTTAGAATTCAAACAAATTCATTTCATGGTTAAATTATTTGACATCTATGTTTCAGTTCATTAATGTAATTTTCATATCAGACACATTCAACCATCAGAATATCCAATAAACCAAATAAATTCGGTTTATTTCCATTCCATATCGTTTACAATATTTTTAAATGATTTTTCACTATTTTTATTTATTTAAAAATAGCCCATTTTAATTAGAAGACATTTCAGGCCATAACGCGGCCATGGCGGTGTTTTTCTTCAGATTTGATTTACACATATCTGAAAATCTAACCGTTGGATCTTTACAAACTTTATATCATTTGAAAGATCTTTTCAAAGCAGACCCAACAGTTCCATTTTTGGGAAAATCCAATGGATGGATTTCTCCGTATAATCGTTTAAAATTACGATTCCAAAATGCGAACTGCAGCGTCATTATTCGTTTTATTTTAATTTATATATATATAAGTATAATTCGTTCGTTAATTTCCAAACCATTTTCACTTCATATACGGGTTAAAAATAATATTTTTAACCAACAAATATTTATTTCAACACATGAATATTTTTAGCGACTCATATCCACAATAAAACTATTAATTTCTTTGTTCAAACAATTTATTCAACACATGAATATTTTTATAACTTCATATATACGATAAAAATGTGATTTTTATTGTTCTAGCCATTTATTCAACATATGAGTATTTTTCAAACTTCACAGACGTGATAAAAATGGGATTTTTATCTTTCTAATCATTTATTCAACATATAAATATTTTATATACTTCATATACGTGATAAAAGTGTGATTTTTATCATTCTAAATATTTATTCAACATATTAATATTTTCTATACTTCATTCAAGCGATAAAGATGTGATTTTAATCATTTGAAATATTTATTCAACATATGAATATTTTCTATACTTCATTCAAGCGATAAAAGTGTGATTTTTATCATTCTAAATATTTATTCAACATATGAATATTTTACCAACACCATGAATATATTTAAACACATGAATATAAATCAAACACATAAATATTTCAGAAAATTTCGGCAGCATAACGACAGGGTAATTAAAACCTGCACTGTCCCGATGTACAGCTTCTCGCGCTACCTTAGGCCTCGTGGCGTTCATAAGGGGTATATTTAAATGATCTAAGATCAATTTCATATAGCAATGAATTTTCCAAAAAAAATCCAATTTGGTTTCAACCACAAACAACCATTCACCAACACAACCAAATTTCACACCAATCACAAACAAGTCGTCCATGGTTTGTGGACGACGGGTGCCGGGAGTTTCTAAACTCCGTCTACAACCTAACATATATTATTTCTAAATTTAATTGAATTTAGAAATCTCACCTCGCTTTCGGCTTTGCCTAAAATTGTAGCGAGCTCCAAAAATTCTCTGGTCTCTTCTAGAATGTAGAGAACGTCCTCACCGTCCATGTGTCTCTAGTTTCACTGGATTTCGATCACACAGCAAAAATATATGATTTTTATACGATTTTAAAACTTTGCAACACTTTAATGTGTGGAAATAAGTTTAGTTATTTAAAGCCCTATACCTCTCTTTAGTGTTCAAAACTAGGTTTTTAGTTCACGCTTAATCTGTTGCTCGAGACCAAAATCAAACGATACCATGTCGAAGTGTTCGTAATAGGCTTCCCGTCGCTGGTGGTAGGGCCCAGATCAACGCAGTAGGGGTGGCATAGCGGCGGGTTGAAGTCTTCGACTCTGAGGAGCTGGATCTCGGCGTACACTCGACGATGGAGGGAGTATCTTATACGGATTTGAAGATTGAAGGGAGATCTATAAAAACGTCAGCCGGGGCATGTGATTTTAATGAGAGGAATCGCCAGAAAGTTGGAGGGAAGGTCGGAAGATGTTTCTGCCATTCGTCGATGAGGGGTAGCGGGTTTTCCAAAATAATGAGAAAAGTAAGGAGAAATATGATTGGCCAGGGTTTTTTATATTTGTTTTTAATTCTTTTAATTCCGAAAATACCCTCAGTCTATATGAACTCCAATTCAAACACAACGACTGTCGCCCTTAGCTAAATACCCCCATTAATAACACAATGGAATATGTTTTGTAATCCCATTCGACTGTTTCAGTCAGTTATTCTTCAAATTAAAATATAAAACATTCAATTTCATATTTGAACGTACATTTTAATTTGCCGGGGCTACATGCTGATCCCAAAAATTCCAGAAAATTAAATCTGACTATGTTGGAATGATATGGTCCCAACAAAATTAGTTTCATCAAATTTGGAGACCGTTTAAAAATTGGTCATTTTCTGGTCGATCCAATTCAAACTAAAATTACCAAATGCGTTTTCCTTTGCCATGCTCGCATATTAATTCCAAAATCATGGAATTTGGAACCTAGCAATAAATTGATATTCCAGTTCCAACTAAAGAGGTTTCGTCGAAAACAGAGGTCGTTTGCAAAATGTCTATTTTTAAGGGCTACATTTATATTAAATTTCATAGCGACTATTCTGAATATTCTACTGTCCATAACTTTTGACTCCCGCTATGAAATTTTGATTTTTCTGATTCGTTAGGAAGATATTTTTAACCAGATTTAAGTATTTTTGGTTTCACAAAAATCCAGTTTATTTCGAATCATGTACATTCAGTCAAAGTTCAAAGTTGAATTTTCAAACTACCGCGCTATTTCTAACTCCTTTTAAAGTTAAAAAAAAGTTATATTCTACCTTCAATTCAAATAAATATATACATTCTAATTCTATTCAAAATAAATTTCTTGTTGTTATTTTTTAAAACAATTCATTTTAAATGTTAAAAATTCATTAAAACTGCCAAAATAAAAATTTTAAATTGGTTATGATTTTCCTGGTCGTTACATAAATCATCATTCAAGCCCAATGATATTTAAACACCCAAAACACTAAATTTTCAATCATAGGTTTTTCTACCACATCATATATGATAATATATGTAAAAAACAAATAATAATATTTTGAGGAATCCAATTGGATCCCTTCAACCTGTTTTCCTGCATCCACAACTGTTAGCTAACATAAATAATATCCAACTTGCTTCGAGGCAGGATATCGCGGTATAGAAGGTCATCCACTATCATATTATGGGGCGCATAGGGTCATCCGCTAATGATACTGCGAGCATTAGCTAATGGTACTTCGAGAAATATCCAACCACCAATATATATGTATGTATATATATTTAGCCACAAACACCAAGCCTAAACAACTAATATATTTATAGTAGTCAGAAAAATATATAAATGCATCCAAACAACCAACAATTTATTTTTTTACTATAAAAATAAATTTAAATAAATTTCTAAGTGAAAATTACTCAATTCCTGATTAATTCCACACTATAGCCTATGTCGATACTAAATTCATTGGATCTTGTTTTACCTCGATCTGATGTCGTATGAGACATACACATGTGTTATAAATATTTGAAATAAATAAATGTGATTAATTAAACTAATTAACTAAAAATTAATTACCTAGTTACTTTGTAAAATCCTCCTTCCCTTCTTGCAAAATTCATCTGTTCCAGATTGTAATCGTCACCAAAATCCTTCAGATAACAGACTATTCACGCCATCCTCTCTCCTCAAAAACAGCAGACAGACCTTCTCATCATCAAGGAGCTCAATGTCCTTCTTCATACCGCGTTCTGCCACAGTGATTCAATAACTCAAGGAAAAATCACGATATAATAGTAATTGGAAATCATCTCTGTAGCTCACGCTACACGTGTGAACACCATCGCTTCGAACCCCTCTTCTTAAACTTAGGCGAGCACTTCCCCATCAACCATGCCTTTACCCTAAATCGCGACTTCCCCGGTCGAACGAACATTGAAATTTGGCATCATAGAGACATTTCAACCTTCCAGTTTGAATTCCATACCGCGACTGCGCTCGAGCTTCAATTCGAGATGAGGATTCGATTTGTGGACTTCCCTTCTTCACACGTAGGTTCACTTCGATTCGAATTTGAATTCGAATCCAGTTTCCTTTTTTTTCTATCGATAGATTTCAATTTGAGGACGAGATTGAAAATAAACTAAAAGGAAAGTTGGATTCTTTGGTTTTCAGAAGAAATGAGTTGCGGCCATATATATTTTATATCTAAAGCTTGAGAATAAAATTGGTTTTCGGAAGAATGAAATGTGGATGGGGTATGCACGAATATATGGAGGGGGGAAACTTAGCTACTAAGAGATTTTAGGTCTGTATTGTACATCATAGGGTTATAGGCTTAAGTATGAATTACTGAATTATGATTTGATTTTGATTTAACTACGATTTGAGTTCGATCTTATCCATTAAAATTTATAACAATATATTTTGGGGTTTCGAACGCCAATTTGAGCGCAATAACCGACGTTCCTAGGGTTGTACCACTATTCTGAACACACTGGAACAGGATTCGAAGCTCTATTTGATCGTATGGAGGTGATATCGATTTAAACTCATGATTAAATTAAATCAATTAAAATATATTGTAACAGCCCGCATTTTACGTATCGGAAGATCTTAAAATATATTTATTTTATTCTATGAGTGTTGGATCATTCTAATATTTGAAAATGTTGTTTATGAGGATGTGAGACTTGTTCATAATTTTTGTCGATTTTGTTTGTGACCATTTTGCCCCTGTCAGCCTTGTACAGGGAATAAGTTTTGACTCATGTCGAATCATAGGGTGAGACCTGTGCCATTGGAAAGGAATTGATGATTGCCTTTCCGTAGAGTGGTTACATTAAGGATTTGGCTCAACGGTTTGGGAGAAATCGCGGTTTTAAGGTTTTTCAGTTGGCTATTCAAGTTTTGGAGCCTTAGTGGAATCCTATAAATAGGGGGTGAGAGTGGAGGGAAAAGGTTTACTTTTTCCCATTCTCTCATTTGAAGGCATTTGATCTCCTTCTTCCTCCTACAACTTTCCACCATTAAAAATCCAAATCTAAGGGAGCAAATAGAAGGTCTACACCATTCAAGGCTAGATCTACATCATTTCAAAGGTGAATTCATGTCATTTTACCATCAAATTGGGATGTTTTACCATAGATTTACACCATTACAAGTTCATTTTCATATGCATCACCCTATGATCTAATCTAACAAGTTTTACTCGTTAATTTCATGTCATTTTACATGTTTATGTTAGTTAGATCTCTCATTTTGATCATATGTTCATTTTAATGGTATTTGGCGAGATTTACATCATTTTTGTGGTAATTGTCATATTCATATGGATAGTAATGTTATGATATTTTTATGATTGTGTTTGATGATTTTAGTTGAGTTGGTTTCGTCGTTTGGCGTAGATTTGGTCGAAATCGGAGTTGAATTGCAATATGCAGAAATTGGCTCAATCAGGGGTTGGCTCGGCCATAGATTGACTCTGCCAAAGATTGGCTCGGCTAGGAGTTGGCTCGGCCATTGGTTGAACCAGCTAGGAGTGGATCGGATTGACTCATATTTGGATTGGGTCCTGCTTGGATCGGGTCAGGCAAGACTGGATCGGGTCGGGATAGACTGGATCGGTTCGGGCTAGACTGGATTGGGTCGGGCCAGACTGGATCGGGTCAGTTGGTGGTTATATGGAATGGATTGGTCATCCTGGATCGGATCGGCCTAGTTTGGATCGGGTCGGTCTAAAAGAGGGCAGATCAGTCATGTTTTTAACAGCGCTTTTAAACGATGTGGTTGATAGCGATGATGCTATGGTTTGTTTTCAACAGGGCCATTTTCTGAAAATGTATGTTTTTCGGGTATGACTCAGATTTGGAGAAAAAGGTCTGAAAAATATATTTTTCGGGGGCAACCCCCCAATCATTAGTCGCAGCGCAGTGATGTAATTAGCTCGGTGAAGGTGTGACTTCGAAGTAAGTTCAGGTAGGAAGATTCGAAGTGTTGAGAGTTGTTCGTTGATTGGAGTAGAACATCGAATGAAGTAACAACTCAATGGTCGTGGGTTGGTGGATAATGGTTGCTCGAGAAGGTCGCTTGTGCAGTAAATAGCCGTCAAGGTTGGATGACTAGAGATATTGAAGGCCGAGGGATTATCATTATCATGAGTTCTAGTACCCTTGGTCTTGGGGAAAGGCCTAGTTGTCAAGGTTGGACATTGTCAAGGTTGGACATATGGGGTTTATGATAGAACTGGGGCTACCATTAGCCCTTAACATATGGCAAGGTTGGCCGTCATACGATTAACAATGGTTTTAAAGCAGGATTGGCGGTGATAGCCAGAGTCAGTCATAGATGATTGGTTGTTCTTTTGTACTATCTCACATAGATTTTCCAAAGTCGAGGGAGATGTTCTTTGAGTGCTTAACTGATATTGGTCTAGGCCTCTGGAGAGAGTACATGGGGGATGTTAAACTCGATTAGGGTTGACTGTGTGAGACTTATATAATCTGGATGTCATGTGTGTTTTCCATGATTGAATGGGTGTTCTGGTTTCCATGGATGAATGGTTGAATTGTTATTGTAAAGGCTATCACTGTCCAATGTGGGGAAGATAAGGTTGAGTTCTTCTCTAATGTCGTGGGTAGATTAGTATGTTTATCTATCCTTTCTCATACACTTTATTGTTGAAGTTTGTTAGCTGTTTTATCGCTCGCTAAGACTGTTGTATGACTAGAGGTTTTATGTTTCCTCTTATTACCTTGGGTTGTTCATCCGGTTGTGGATTGGCAGACTAAGTAGCAAGTGACAGGTGGTGCTTTAGTGAGGACGATGGTGCTGATCGGTGGCGAGCAGGAGGCTCAAGTACCAGTTTTACTAGTGTCTAATAACTGGATTACCGCTGTTTGCTTTTGGGAGTAATGTAGTGAAGCAACTTTGTACAGACACTAATTCCAAGTTGTGGATATTACTTTTTGGTTCTATGAAAGTCTCGTGTTTCTGCTTCACTATTACTACCTGTTGTATATAATCAATTATGTTTTATCCTTGCATTGTGAGTTTACGATAGGTTTTGCTTGTGTTTAACTACTCTGATGATCGTCCATGACTACCTCGCACACCTTTCAGCGCATTATTTCTTTTGTATAGTGCGGGGGTTATGGGCGGCCATCACATTTGGTATCAGAGCTCTAGTCAATGATTTTTGGCCAAAGTTCAAGGATGTAATCGCGTATGAGAGATGTACTTATAGATTTCAGTTGGATGCTTACTATATATATTAGCATATATAGTAGTAATGGTTGTTTTCCTTTAGCAGATTTCTTGAGGGTGACTAATTATTCTAAATTGCATATTTAGAATGAGTAGACGAGAAACAAGTCGCGCTACTAGAGGAGCCAATGCTGAACGGGGAAATGGTGGTGAACCTAATTACCTGGCCATGTTTAAGCAATTATGCGAAGGGCACCCGCTCCAGTAGCGGCAATGGTAGATGTTGGTGTGCGAGTTCCTAGAGTAGTAGATTTTACAAAGATGTGCAAGGACTTTACATCTCTTGGGAGGAAACCATCCAAGGGAACTGAACCAGCTGAAGAAGTTCAGAGGTGGATAGATTCTTGTGTTCGAATCTTTGGAGACTTGGGTATCGAGGATGCAATAAAGAGAAAATTTGCATCAAGGCAACTGTAGAGTAAGGACACGGAATAGTGGAATTCTATTACACTCGAGACTCCATAGGAAGAAATTTCGTGGGAGCTATTCCAAGCTAAGTTTGAAGCAAAGTTTATCTCCACAGCTCAGAAATCTGATCTATTCAAGAAGTTCATAAAGCTGAAACAGAATGGTCGTTCTGTGGTTGACTATATTTCTGATTTCGAAGCCTTGTCTAGATATGCTCGTTCATATATTGATACACCATATCATAAGAACGAGAAGTTTGTCTTGGGTTTGGATGCTTATATTGGAAAACCGTTAGTGGACCATCTTGAGGATTCATTTGAGAAGATTGTGGAAAAAGCTATTCGTCATGAGAGCTTGTTTCCCAAGGAAGCAAATGTTGTCGCTGCCACCAAAGAGGCTCAGAAACCACAGCAGGGTGGTAATAATAAGAAGAGGAAGCAACAACAACAAAAGGGAAAAGATGGACAAAAGAAACCCAAGAGTGAGGTGGTTTGCTTTAACTACCAACAGAAAGGCTATTATGCTAGTGAGTGCAAGAATCCCAAAGCTGAGAAGAAATGCTTCAAATATGGAAAGACTGGGTACGAGAAAAGGGCAAGCAGATTGTGAAGTCATGTGCTTTGGAAGCTATGCCATCTTCTTCGAGAGCTCCTACTGTAGAGGAGAAGGGAAAGGGTGTCTTGGTGCAAGGTACTCTTTCTGTTAATGGTGTTTCAGTTCGTGTGCTTTTCGATACTGGAGCATCACATTCCTTCATTTGCAATGAGCTTATGTGTCTCTTGGGTTTGGAACCTGAGATTTGTGATAGACCATTTGTAGTGACTAATCCAGTTGGGGGTTCATCAAATCTTTGCATGATATGTCGAGGTCTAGTGTTGTCGAGTCATGGTTGCTCTTTTGTGTGTGATTGCTTTGTTCTTAACTTCGCTGGGTTTGGGATCATCTTGGGCATGGATTGGCTCAAGAGGTATGTGGCAAGGGTGAATTGCGAGAAGCTAGAGGTGAGGGTCGGGGATGTGGAAGGGTAAAAGGTGTTGATTATATGTAAGCGCGAAGACGGGGTCTTCGTGAGTTATCTGTATTCGTTTGGGATTCCACAAGAAGACCTGTCATCGGTGATGATCGCTAATGAGTATGTAGATGTCTATGACGAGGTAAAAGGGTTGTCGCCGCATCGTGAGATCGAGTTTAGGATCGATTTGGTCAAGGGTGCTAGACCAATCGTTATGGCACTTAGGCGGATGGCGCCTAAGGAACAGCGAGAATTCGAGGTGCAAGTCAGAGACCTTTCGGGAAAAGGATTCATTCGGAGGAGTGTATCCGAATGGGGTGCACTAGTCGTATTTGCAACTAAGGCAGATGGCTCGTTAAGATTGTGTGTGGACTATCGTGAGCTGAACAAGGTGACTAAGAAGAACAAGTATCCATTGCCAAGGATTGATGACTTGTTCGATCAGCTACACGAAGCCGAAGTGTTTTCTTAGATGGATTTGGCAATGGGATTTCACCAGTAGAGAGTGGCTAAGGATAGTGTGCCAAAGACTGCTTTTAGGACACCATCCGATTTCTTGAATGGTTGGTGATGCCATTCGGGTTGACTAACGCACCAGCATATTTTGTGGATCTTATTAATAGAGTATTCAGAGACAAGTTGAACAAGTTTGTGCTTGGGTTCATGGATGATATTCTGGTTTACTCCAGAAATGAGGAAGAACATAAGACGCACTTGAGAGTTGTGTTAGAGATCTTGCGAAAGCATCAGCTTAAGGCTAAGTTCTCAAAGTGTCACTTTTGGAAGGATGAAGTGAGGTTCTTAGGTCATGTAGTTTCTGGAAAAGGGATAGCGGTTGACCCCGCTAAAGTTGCAGTAATCCAGGACTAGGATCGAACTAAGAATGCGATGGATGTTCGGAGTTTCCTTGGGTTGGCAGGATATTACCGACGGTTTATCAAGGATTTCTCCAAGGTAGCTGCACTATTGATAGAATTGACGAAGAAGAACCAAGTGTTTACATGGGATGCAAATTGTGAACAAGCGTTTGGAATCCAGAAGGAGAGATTGACGAGTGTACCTGTGTTGATCATTCCAAGTGGGAATGAAGAGATGGTGGTATATGCCGATGCATGTGGTACTGGACTTGGAGCAGTGCTAATCCAGAAGGATAAGGTTATGGCCTAGGCGAGTCAACAGCTAAAGCCGCATGAGACCAATTACACAACTCATGATTTGGAGTTGGCGGCGATTGTGTTTGCTCTGAAGATGTGGAGACATTACCTGTTGGGAGTTCGATTCGAGTTGTTTACGGATCACAAGTCATTGAAGTATCTTTTCTCCCTAAAGGATTTGAATCTTCGGCAGCAAAGATGGTTAGAGTTTCTGGCATCATATGATTTTGGCATAGCCTATACTCCGGGCAAGGGCAACGCAGTTGCAGATGCGTTAAGTCGAAGACACGCAAGTTTGGGAGCGATGTTTTCGGAATGGAAGATCCTCGATTACTTGGCAAGGTTCAATTTCAGGCCAAGGTGTGAGCTGGAACCTGAAATGTTGGCGAGCTTGTCGATAAGACCTGCTCTTATCGAAAGGATTGGCGAAAGCCAAAAGAAGGATGCGAATGAGCTCATTCAGAATCTAGAACCAGAAGATAAAGAGTTCGAGGTCGATCGAGAAGGTTGCCTTCGAAAACAAGGGCGATTAGTTGTTCCTGATATTGACGGATTGAGGGATGAGGTTCTGAGAGAATGTCATCACTCAAAGCTGACGATTCATCCCGGTGGATATAAGATGTATAATGACATGAGGAGAGTCTACTACTGGGAAGGGATGAAGTGAGATATTGGAAAGTTCATTTCCAAGTGTATGAACTATCAGTTGGTGAAAACTGAATAGAAGAAGCCGAGCTGTTTACTTCAGCCATTAGAAGTTCCTACGTGGAAGTGGGAGCAGGTATCGATGGATTTTATCGATGGACTACCTAGAACCAGGGCAGGAAACGAAGGGATTTGGGTCATCATGGACCGTTTGACCAAAAGTGCGATATTCATTCCTGTTAAGTCGACAAGGACGACATTGAAATTGACTGAACTTTATGTGAAATGGATAGTTCAATTCCATTGTGCCCCAAAGAGCATAGTGAGTGACCGAGATCTATTATTCATGAGTGGATTTTGGAAAAGTTTGCAAGAAGCTTTGGGAACCGAGTTGTTTTTGAGTACGACATACTATCCCTAAACTGATGGTCAGACCGAGAGAGTCAATTGAGTTTTGGAAGATCTCCCGCAGGCTTGTGTTTTAGACTTAAGAGGATCATGGAAAACCATTTACATCTACCTGAGTTTGCGTATAATAATTGCTACAAATCAAGCATTGGGATGGCACCATATGAAGCGTTGTATGGAAGGCCGTGCAATTCTCCAACATGTTGGCTAGATACTGGAGATAAGTTGGTACTTGGGCATGAGATGATTAGAGAAACCTCGGATTGTATCGAGATAGTTCGACAACGAATGAAGGCAGCCCAGGATCGTCAGAAGAGTTACGCCGACAAGCATCGTAAGGACTTGGAATTCGACGTGGGCGATATGGTTTTCGTGAAAGATTCGCCGCTAAAACACATAGTTAGATTTGAAAAGACAGGAAAGTTAGCTCCAAGGTTTGTTGGACCATTTCCAATAGTCGAGCGAATTGAAAAGCTCGCATATAGATTGGAGTTACCCGAGAAGATGTCGAGAGTGCATAATGTATTCCATGTGTCGTTTCTATGGAAATTCGTGCATGATTCGAATGTGGTGGTATCTCCAGAACAGTATGAAGACTTAGAAGTAGAGACCGTAGTTTTGAGACCTCGTAAGCCACTTTGTGTTGTGGGGAATGACACGAAACAACTTAGAAGGAGGACGGTTAAGCTAGTCAAGGTACAATGGAGTGAGGATGGAGACGATTGTACGTGGGAGACGGAAGAGAGTATGAGAGCGACCCATCCAGAACTCTTCGTCGGTAGGACCCTTTGATATTGTATCTTCGTTATATCATTGTATCTTATTGTTGATTGTTAGAATTCCGCGTGCTAGGATAAGGCTATGGATGCATGGCTTGATGGTTGCTAGTTTGGATGATAGAATTGGCTTTTCATGGATGATAGGCATGCGGAATCGTTGTGATTACTTGGGTTTGTTTGGAATTTCGGGGGCGAAATTCTTAAGGGGGGGGGGGGAGAATGTAACAGCCCGCATTTTACGTATCGGAAGATCGTAAATATATTTATTATTCTATAAGGGTTGGAACATTCTCATCTTTTAATATATTGTTTATGGGGATGTGAGATATGTCCTTAATTTTTACCGATTTTGCTTGTGACCATTTTTCTCCTGTCAGCCTTGTACAGGGCATAATTTTTGACACAGGTCGAATCAGAGGGTGAGAACTATGCCATTAGAAAGGAATTGATGATTGCCTTTGCGTAGAGTGGTTATATTAAGGATTTGGCTCAGCGGTTTGGGAGAAATCGTTGTTTTAAGGTTTTTCAGTTGGCTATTCAGGTCTTGGGGCCTTAGTGGAATCCTATAAATAGGGGGTGAGAGTGGAGGGAAAAGGTTTACTTTTTCCCATTCTCTCATTTGAAGGCATTTGATCTCCTTCTTCCTCCTACACCTTTCCACCATTAAAAATCCAAATCTAAGGGAGGAAATTGAAGATCTACACCTTTCAAGGCTAGATCTACTTCATTTCAAAGGCAAATTCATCAGATCGAGGGGTTTGATTCGGAGTGCTCATTGTCTGGGTTCTTATTTCTATCGTTTTAGACTGTTTCAGCAAATCGGTGAGTGATTTACATCTCTTACATGTATGCAATGAAGTATATGAGTGTTTGTGCATCTTTCTCATCAAATTGGGATGTTTTACCATAGATTTACACCATTACAAGTTCATTTTCATATGCATTACCCTATGATCTAATCTAACAAGTTTTACTCATTAATTTCATGTCATTTTACATGTTTATGTTAGTTAGATCTCTCATTTTGATCATATGTTCATTTTAATGGTTTTTGGTGAGATTTACATCATTTTTGTGGTAATCGTCATATTCATATGGATAGTAATGTTATGATATGTTTATGATTGTGTTTGATGATTTTAGTTGAGTTGGTTTCGTCATTTGGCGAAGTTTCGGTCAAAAACGGAGTTGAACTGCAATATGCAAAAATTGGCCCGGTCAGGGGATAGCTCGGCCATAGATTGACTCGGCCAGAGATTGGCTCAGCAAGGAGTTGGCTCGGCCATAGGTTGAACCGGCTAGGAGTGGATCGGATCGAGTCATATTTGGATCGGATCCTATTTGTATCGGGTCAGGCTAGACTAGATCGGGTCGGGCTAGATTAGATCGGGTCGGGCTAGACTGGATCGGGTCGGTTGGTTGTTATATGGATTGGATCGGTCATCTTGCATCGGATCGACCTAGTTTGGATCAGGTCGGTCTGAAAGAGGGCGGATCGGTCATGTTTTTAATAGCGCTTTTAAACGCTGTGGTTGATAGTGATGATGCTATGGTTCATTTCCAACAGGGTCATTTTCTAAAAAAGTATGTTTTTCGGGTATGACTCAGATTTGGAGAAAAAGGTCTGAAAAAAATATTTTTCGGGGGCAACCCTCTGAACCCTAGTCGCAGCGCAGTGATGTAATTAGCTCGGTGATGCTGTGACTTCGAAGTAAGTTCAAGTAGGAAGATTCGAAGTGTTGAGAGGTGTTCGTTGATCGGAGTAGAACATCGAATGAAGTAACAACTTAAAGGTCATGGGTTGGTGGATAATGGTTGCTCGAGAAGGTCGCTTGAGCAGTAAATAGCCGTCAAAGTTGGACGACTAGAGATATTAAAGGCCGAGGGATTATCGTTGTCGTAAGTTCTAGTAACCTAGGTCTTGGTGAAAGGCCTAGTTTTCAAGGTTGGACATATGGGGTTTTTGATAGAACTGGGGTTACCATTAGCCCTTGACATATGGCAAGGTTGGCCATCATACGATTAATGATGGTTTCAAAGCAGGATTGGCAGTGATAGCCAGAGTCAGTCATGTATGATTGGTTGTTCTATTTGTACTATCTCACATAGATTATCCAAAGTCGAGGGAGATGTTCTTTGAGTGCTTAACGGATATTGGTCTAGGCCTCTGGGGAGAGTACTTGGGGGATGTTAAACTCGATTAGGGTTGTCTGTGTGAGACTTATATAATCTGGATGTCATGTGTGTTTTCCATGATTGAATGGTTGTTCTAGTTTCCATGGATGAATGGTTGAATTGTTATTGTAAAGGCTTGCATTGTCCGATGTGGGGAAGATAAGGTTGAGTTCTTCTGTGGTGTCTGGTTAGATTAGTATGTTTATCTATCCTTTCTCATACACTTTATTGTTGAAGTTTGTTAGCTGTTTTATCGCTCACTAAGACTTTTGTCTGACTCAAGGTTTTATGTTTCCTCTTATTACCTTGGGCTGTTCATCCGGTTGTGGATGGGCAGACTAAGTAGCAAGTGACAGGTGATGCTTTAGTGAGGACGATGGTGTTGATCGGTGGTGAGCAAGAGGTTCACGTACCAGTTTTACTACTATCTAATAACTGGATTTCCGCTGTTTGCTTTTATGTGTAATGTAGTGAGGCAACTTTGTACAAACACTATTTCCAAGTTGTGGATATTACTTTCTAGTTCTACGAAAGTCTTGTGTTTCTGCTTCACTATTACTACCTGTTGTATATGTTCTATTATATTTTATCCTTGCGCTGTTAGTTTACGACAGGTTCTGCTTGTGTTTACCTACTCTGATGATCGTCCATGACGGCCTTGCCCACCTTTCAGCGCATTATTTCTTTTGTATAGTGCGGGGGTTATGGGCGGTCGTCACATATATCGATTCCAAAACAAATAAAATCATTGATAACAATTTATTATGATTGTTTATATTAAAATAGAATTTGAATTATATAGATCATCTGAATTATTTCAATTCAGTTTTAAATTTAAAATTCAATTACTAGTCGTTTTCGTATACGATTATTTGATATACTCGAAATTTAATCGTAATTGATTATTAGTTGATAAACTCGATGTAAAAATCCATTTATATAACTAGCACAATATTTAAAATAATATTAGATGTATAAATAAATCGATTAAAAATCCGGGTCGTTACATGCAATTTCAATTTTTATTGTTTTCAATCAAATCCTCCAGATTCATCCAACTCGCCAACAAAATGTATAAATAATAAAATTTAATTTTCCTCCTTGTGTTCGACCTGCATGCTACACACATGTGCGCTTGCAGTAATTTATAATAAAAATGTACTTTTCTAATCCATTAGAAAGCATCTAACAAGTTTTGGCGCTATTTGCCGGATGGTAACAATTAGTTTTTCAAATACCCATCTCGCATCCGTCATCAGCAACGTAGGCAAAAACCACAACCATCAATGTGGGATGCATAAACTCCTTGAACAACAACTACCACATCAAATCTCAAAGACCGAACCCCAAAATCTGATTAAAAAATCACAAACCGAACCCTAGAAACCTGATACCAAACTCATAAGAAAAATCGAAACCACAATCCAATTTTGAAAAAATGTTTTTAGAAGAGGAAAGTATGTGATTTGTTTCTAAAAAAAGGAAGTCCTGTGTATGTTTGAGAACATAAAAAGGGGGCGTACATAAAAGGATGAAGGAGACTTTTCCTTATTGGTATTTCTTTTGAGATTCACGGCTTCTAGATTGGCGTGCGTGGCTCTAAAATGCTTTCGTCTGCATGGATTTTATATTTAAGTGCATGAGTTGTGAGATTTTATTCTGGTTGAGTTTTGATTTTGGTCGAGTCGAGTTTTGGTCCTTTGAGTTTAGTTTTTTTTTTCAATATTTCTTTTTTTTAGCTGAGTCATTTTGCTTGTTTTATTTCTTTTAGTCAGGTCAGTTTATTAGTTTTCTTTTCTTTTTTTAAAATTTTTTCTTTTTGATTTTTTGTTTGTTTGTTTTATTTGCTTTTCTATTTAAAAAACAAAAGAAATCTAAGTTTTCTTAGTTTATTTTGAGTTGTGCATGTTCTTGTTTTTGATGGAATTTTTGAGTTATTCTTCTAGTTTTGATTCTGAAATAGGACATGTCGACATGATATGAACATACATGAATGACATGTTAGATTTAGCTATTCAAATAGCTTCTTTTACTTCAATAAACATGTCTACTATATCATTTGAAGACGAGCTTAAACTTTTAAATGACGAGAATGAATATATGAACGTTTAAAAGATAATCGTAATTCCATATCATTAAAAGAAATTGTGGTTAAACACTCAAATTTATGGGATTATGGTAATCTTCATCTAAATGGTAAAAATCATTGTCACGAAAAATTTTGCATGGGGAAGATTTTGATTTCAGAATTTATTGACATGCCTCTTGTACCTCAAAAATTAGATACGAAATCATCATACATCATTTTCGATAGGGGAAAGTGTGGGAGGAAAAAAACATCAATTTTCACAAAACAATCACCATCACCATAAATTTAATTTTGCATATGATTTTCATTTGCTTATAGTTGGTAAATTGCATTTCATTTGACAAATAATTCTGCATTTAATTCATCTTTGGGTTCTATCTTTAAAATTTAGGAAACGTTTTTATAGTGTGGACACTATTTTGACCAAGTGAGGGGGGAGTCTGCATTGCATTCTTTTTATTCTTCTTTAATTTTTTTCTTCTTTTCATTTTCATTATTTAAATAGGACCATCATGCATTAAAATTGCAGTAATATGCCAATTTTTTTTGGAAGTACGACTTTTTTTAGATTGGTACAACGAAGCAAGTTAGCAGTTTATGAGTTGGACACCTAAAGATTACAGACATTTTTTGACAAAATCAGGGTCGGTCTGCATAATCTGCCAAGTTCGGTCCCAAACTCTCACGTCAGTCCACGAGGAAGTGCATGAGTGGTATATCTTTGTCTTTAAGTCAGGTGTATGCAATTAATTAATAATAAATTTTCATTTTCATAGTGATAGAGAATAAGCAATGATGCCCAAACGCTTCTTGACCTTATTGATTTAACTAGTCATACACAAATAAATGAGAATACCACTTTTCAAACTGTGACATGCAAACTTAGAATTTATTTCATGGCTGCATTATGTTATTAACCGAACCAACTGGCCAAACTAAAATTTAATACTTAAAAACTTGAATTATGTTGAAAATTTGTGACAAGTTGAGAATCCAAAATTTTCTATAGATTGATTTTGAATTGTAAACAACTATGTTGCAATTTTTCTGAAACAAGTCGTGTTTTTAGTTTTGTTTTCATTTGAGTATGTCCATACATTTATATAGCTGCATAAGAATAATTGCACATATCATTTTGATTTTGCGGGTAGTATCCGCTGAAAACCCTCACGTGACACCACTCGTCCCACTAGGAACACCTAGAGGTTTAACAACTTGTTCAAAATTCTCAATGCAATTGTGTTTCCTACGAAAGTGTGACCTATCTAGTTTAGTTTTTATTTTTGTTTTACTCGAGGACGAGTAAAAGATAAGTGTAGGGGCATTTGATTAACGTAGAAATGTGCTTATTTTATGCTCATATATCTTATCTTTTGTATATAAATAAATATTACTTGGGTATTATTTTGTCATTTTTACAGATATGTCAATAAGCCACATGCAGTCAGAAAAAAGATCAAAATTTTGTGTATATACATATGAAGACTTACAGATGAAGATCTTACATCAAGTTGCTTTTTGGACAAGAAAATAATTGGTTGAAAGAAGATCGATATCACAAATCAAAAAAGAATTGACAAGGAAGCAAGAGGAAAAGAGGAAAGGCCCAAATTTACAAGAATTAACTAAGGCTCATTTGTGATTGCATTAGGGTTTAGGTTGGCTAACTATTATATTGTAACACCCCACCTCCGCTAGGTCACTCACAAGAGAATGCACTAGCTTTGGAAGGGCGTTGTCTAGGTAAACATGCACAGAAATATTACAAGACAGAACATATAAAACAGCGGAAGAAAAACCAAATTTTATTACCTCATAAAATTATAAGGTCTAAAGCCTTTTACATCAAAATGCCTTTAAAAGCCATTACATTGAAAACCTGTCTTGCAATAGTTAAAGAAGCACAAAACCACAGTCATAAAATATTCCCCAAGTAAAATGGTAAAGCAGCCATAGCCAAGAAAAATCCAAGCCATACATGATGACCTTGAAGCAGAAGAAGTCCGAGCTAAATAACAGTATTTCCTCCCTGAAAACCTGGCCATGGGGGGGGGGGGGGGACGGAAGACAAAGAGGCGAAAGAAAACGGGGTCAGTCATAAAGACTGGTAAGTCCTATCTACTTCCAGCATAAAAACAAGTAAAGGTAACATGACATGCATAAACTGAAAGTAAACATAAGGATAATGAAAAGATAGATAAGCTAAACCAAGGTAACAGGATGAACTACTATATCAAGATAAATTACGGTCACTATGAATCAAGTATTACATCCTAAGGTTCTATCGAGTATAACATCCCAAGGTTCTATCGAGTATAACACCCCAAGGTTCTATCAAGTATATTTGCCCTGCACCTTCCGTACTAGTATCCCAACTCGTGTCATGTGTTAGCTACAAAATGTCCCTTGCCCAATGTCATGAAATGGTCCATGTCCACCTAATGTAGGTTTTCCCAACTCGTATGTTTCTTTCCATGTATATGTTTAGTCCTTTGCCGTAAATCCTACGGGCTTCCTCACGTAGTTCTATACTACTTCAACGTAGTTCCATTATCCTAGAAATCGTTTGGACTGTCACCATTGATCTAGCTGTATTTTCTTACCATGAATTCTTGAATGTTCGGCTAGGATTTATGCCACCTAGGACCACTAGGGATTACGCTACCTACTAAACGTTTTCGTAACTCGGTTTGGGTTTAAGCCACCTAGGACCGCTTGGGATTACGCTACCCGTCAACCACGCCCTTTTTCCCACGTATGTATCGTGAATCGTTTTCCATGTCTAGATGCACATGTATCTCAATGTGCCATCCGAGTCCCGTGACAGGGCTAATCAAAAAATACAGGACTCGGTCGGGAGCTTTAGGTTATCTGCCGATGCAGATATCAAGATCTGTTTTTCTACCGATGGTTATGGTCCCACGTGACCCCTCCCTCAACTACTGAAAGGCAATCCAAGAAAATCATGCACGAGAACTATACTCCGGCCATCCATGCCCCACTTTCCTATTGGCCAACCTCACCCATAACTAGATAGCAAGTATATGGTCTGTTGGGAGTTCTCTGCCTTTCCGCATACGTACACGATTGACTAAAGATGGTAGGTAGTCGACGACGTGCTATCACAGGGCTAATCTAAGTATCGCCAACTCCACGCTAATCCACCCCAGTCTTTAGGTTGTTCGCACAGCAACCAAGGCATACCCTTGGTTCTTCTAACGCGGACCTTAACCTCTGTGAGCCTAGGCGGATCATCTGCAACCTCACAGAGGAATACCAAGAGTACCCTCACATCCCCCGAAGCTACCGCTTCGTCACCCAGTTCGCTGGAGCCTTTATCTAAGTTAGATAAACATTCGATCCTCCTCGTGTGTTTGTTTAAACGATGACCTACCGTATCAGGTTACTCATCTATTTGTGAACTGGTCTAATTCTCTTGACTAAGAATTATTACTTAGTTATCCTTAACTAAGGTTTATCACTTAGTTTCCCTTCCCGTTATCCTTATTAACTACCATTTTCCACTTACTCCCCTGAACTAGGGTTTTTTCTAATGGGTTAAGTGTTGTCATTCGAGTTCATGACTTACCCCGCCTACGAATCATGTCAAAATTGGCTAAGTATTCAAGTTCAAGACTTAGCCCTACAAACCATGTATCAAGTTGGTTAAGTATATCAAGAAGTTCATGACTTAACCCTAGATTATCGTGTCAGATTGGTTATGTGTAGGTTAACTTAACCCTATCAAATTACCATGTCAGATTGGTTAAGTATAGGTTATCTTAACCTCATCAAGCTACCGCGTCAGATTGGTTAAGTATAGGTTGTCTTAACCTCATCAAATCATCGAGTAAAATTGGTTAAGTGTAGGTTAACTTAACCCCATTAAATTATCGAGTCGGATTGGTTAAGTATAGGTTAACTTAACCCCATTAAATTATCGAGTCGGATTGGTTAAGCATATTTAAGAGGTTCGTGACTTAACCCTATCAAATCATCAAGTCAGATTGGTTAAGTGTAAGTTAATCTTAACCCCATCAAATTACCGAGTCGGATTGGTTAAGTGTAGGTTAACTTAACCCCATCCACAAGTCGTATTTATAATGGTTAAGTATCATTCTTGTTGGTTTACTTAACCCTACCACGCATCGCGTTATCCCAGTCAGGTGTTATCAACCCATTTAGGTTAAACTAACCCATCTGCTAATCATGCTATATGGTTAAGTGTCTTTAAGTTATCAAGTCCGGTCTTACTTAACCTACCCATTCATTTAATATCGGTTAAGTGCCATTAGTCAAACTAACTTAACCTTATCATGTGGCATTAAGTAAATTAATGCACCCCAACCTCTCACATTAGATTTTGTTGTGGTTACTGGTTACGCCGGGCGGGTCCGGGCAGCTTTACACCACAACCTAGTCTAACCTCGGGTTTTGAGCACGATATGACCAACTACTCACATTGGGTCTTATTGTCTGTAGCTACTGGATTTGTCGGGCAGTTCTGGGCAGATTTATGCTACAAACTCAACCCAACCTCTAGTTGGCCACTTTCATGTTTTTCTACTTGTCATGTTCATGTCAAATTTAGGCTACGACAGAGTCCACGTTTTCCACTTATGCCCATTGTCCCATTACTTAATTCATGTTAAGTTTCATAGCCCATCTCAAGTTTGCCTAAACTACCCAAGGCGTATTCCCCACGCAAGTGAAAGCGAGTCAACATAGTAGGAATAATATGACAACATATTGGCCTCAAACATGTAGGATAGCTTAAAGGGATTGGCCCCAAACATGTATGATAGCATAAAGGGATTGGCCTCAAACATGTATGATAGCATAACACTAGGTTCATCATCATAGGCATGTAAATGGTCATGAAGGGTTTAGTTTCTTTTACATGCATAAGCCCCAAGTCAAGTTCATATGAATGTTCCACAAGTCAAATTGTTCTAAGGGTTCATGCCAACATTCCACAAGTCAAGATTCAATCTTGCATGATAAACTAGGTCAAACTCAACATGAGTTGCATGATTTAATCACTAAGAAATAGCCCAAAGTCATAGGTTCAAGAGAGGGGCAAGACTAAATTCACATAGACTAACATACTTAGGTTTCATCTCATTTTATTTCATGTCAACATTAGAACTACCGTTTAGATCTAAAAGTAGCTAGAACTTACAAAACGTGGCTAGAGATTTATGAGCAAGCATTTGTCGTAGAACGGTGTTGAGATGATGCTCTACTTCCTTGATTTGATGTAGAAAGCTTGCTCCTTTGACTTGAATCTAGTTTGCATGCTTAAGCCCTTGAAGTTGAAGATGGAGGCCATGATCAAGAGACATTTGGGCAACACTTTGTTGTTAGGATGGTTTGTAGTGAATTAGGCTAGGTCTTAGGGTGTTTTTATAGAAGTTAGGACTAGTTTAGGCCCTTAGATTAACCCTAGTTTAGATCTGAACCATCCATTCTCGTCACAGGCCAACAGAACAGACCCAAAGGTGCAAGCAGGTGCACCAGGCCAACCTGGCCCGACCAAGGAGGTCGACCCCCAGGTCGACACCCAGGTCGACTGCCCAGTCGACCTGGTCCCTGGGGGGTCGACTCCCTAGTCGACTCCCCAGTCGACCTGGGGCTGGGCGGGAAATTTTCCCGCCCAGTCAATTTGGGGCTAAATTCGAAATTTGAAAATCTGTTTTTGTTTTCTGATTTTTCGTGAAACTTCTAGAGGCCATATCTCGGTCATATGGACTCCGATTTACAAAATTTCGGACTCGTTTCCAACCAGAATTCCGAGACGAACGCAACGGCGTAACACGTTTCTCTTGATTCTTATTTTAAAATTTAATTCTGCCCTGATTTCTTGTTTTAACATGTTATAAAAATTCGGATTGTTACATTCTCCCCACCTTAAAGGATTTCGTCCCCGAAATCTCCAAATTAGGAAGAACGTATCCTACCATCCATCATCCATCTACTCAAAACATCATCCACAAGCAACCATTATCCTTAAAAGATTTCTAATACCATATGAACATATGCAGAAAGTGTGTGTATATGTTCCTTATCTAATGCAAATGATCAGGCCTGATTGATCTTCTAAATGCAAAATATGTTTAGTGCCATGAATCCATATGTATGCAAATAGTCCTAGTCACATAAACACTATATGTGTGCACAACCATTCATCCATATGCAATATTCACATGATAACACATTCAAATTCATCCATAAACAAGTATAAACACGTATACATATGAAATATGAAATGTGACTGAGCCGATCTAGTGCCTAGTGTGTATTCGCGCATCCACGAGCAACCACTTGCAACCATATCAATCATAACATGTTTTCAAATACATGTTTACATTCACAGGGTTCTACCTAAGGTCCTCAAGATAGGACCGAGAATATAAGCAAGATAAACTCCTTTTGGATTACAAGAAATCCCTTTCTAAACCCAACCCATATCCTATAAATCCCAAAATGTTTAGTCAACCTAACGGACACCTTCAAACCCTGACATGTATTATTAATCGATGAGTCATGCCCCCTATGGAGTTCGCAACAGAAATAAGATCGAGAATAGGACCGAGAGGATATGCATAAAAGATAGCATGCGGGTAAGCTCTACAGGAAAACAAGGATCAAGAATATACTCTTAAAAAGAGATATGATGCGCATATCTTGTCTTCAATCTTCTAAGTCGCATTTCCTTGAGCTTAATTCCATTGTGCTTTGACCATCTTTAACTTCATGATTTCGTGGCCTCTTAACTCCTATTTCCAAACATGAGCTGGAACTCACTTCATTGTCGCCTCTTGTTCCACTTTTACTTATTCTCCCTCTAGTATACTTGGCTCAACCATATCCGTGAACTCATGGTTTCATGTAAGCTCTCCAAAATTCACTAGTGAATCATGGATCTCGTTTACTTGCTCTACGGCATTCCACGCAGAAGAACTTATCTCTTGAAAACAAAAAGATGCCAACCATGTTACCAAGTGTACTTACTAGAGTGATTTCCATAACTCATGCACAAGCGAAATGAACCATCCGCCTTAGTGGAGAACTCTACTCGAACGGATTACCAACAAATGCATCAAGAGGTTCTAGGTAACCAATCATGACAGAACCCTAAAGGTTACACGAGACTTCGAGGGTATTACCAAGGCAGGTCAAGAGCCTAACTACCCTCCTTTCAGAACCGAGAATGACACCCTTACTGGATAACCACTCCATTCCTAGAATTAAACCCATAGCTTAAAAGCATAAGCATTATTCCCAAAAGTCATAGGCATCCTCAAATCCAAACAAGTCATGAATAGATGGACCGATTCCTCAACAAGATTTGAGACAAAAATGGGATCCTCTACTATGCTAATACGAAGGTGCAGAGACCCAACTATCGAAGCAGACTTAAATGATGCGGTGATCAAAGCAAAGTTCGGACGGGATGATAGAGAAGAAAAGCTAAACCATTCACAAAAACGTTACCATCCTTCTTAGGTACGCTAACACTGAGAGCATACAATTGCCCTCTCGATGATCTTGTCCTCATCTCATAATACTTGACTATCTTTCCCTTTTTACCCTGCTAGAGATACTCTCTCTTGTCATGGGTTTTATCATTCACCCTTTTCCTCCTTTGTGGATTAAGCCATACCAACAAGTTTCTTGTCCTTAAGCTTGTATCCTTTATCCTTGTTCTTACTATCCTTTCTTATAACGCGGTAACAGGTCTCTCGAGAACTACCTCCATCGTACCGAAAACACTGACGTAGTTAGAAAAGGATTAGTCGCAGTTCAAACCACTGTGACTACAGGTGGAGGAAAGAAAGGAAAAGAGATTCAATCAAGGAAACAAAGGATAATGCTAATGGCCTTTGGGAAATAGCTTTTTAAAAATAAAACTTTCCTTGAAAAATGCTTCTTTGTAAACGGTTTTCAAATAGTTTTCAGAAGGTTTTAAAACTTTTGCCCAGTCTGGTAACCTTCTGCTCTGATACCAAATGTAACACCTCACCTCTGCCTGGTCACTCACAAGAGAATGCACTAGCTTTGGAGGGGCGTTATCTAGGTAAACATGCACAGAAATATTACAAGACAGAACATATAAAACAGCGGAAGAAAAACCAATTTCATTACCTCATAAAATTATAAGGTCTAAAGCCTTTTACATCAAAATGCCTTTAAAAGCTATTACAATGAAAACCTGTTTTGCAATAGTTAAAGAAGCATAAAACCACAGTCATAAAATATTCCCCAAGTAAAACAGTAAAGCAGCCAGAGCCAAGAAAAATCCAAGCTGTACATGATGACATTGAAGCAGAAGAAGTCCGAGCTAAATAACATTATTTCCTCCCTGAAAACCTGGGGGGAGGGGGGAAATGGAAGACAAAGAGGCGAAAGAAAACGGGGTCAGTCATAAAGACTGGTAAGTCCTATCTACTTCCAGCATAAAAACAGGTAAAGGTAACATGACATGCATAAACTGAAAGTAAACATAAGGATGATGACAAGATAGATAAGCTAAACCAAGGTAACAGGATGAACTACTGTATCAAGATAAACTACGGTCACTATGAATCAAGTATTACATCCCAAGGCTCTATCGAGTATAACATCCCAAGGTTCTATCGAGTATAACACCCCAAGGTTCTATCAAGTATATTTCCCCTGCACCTTCCGTACTAGTATCACAACCTGTGTCATGTGTTAGCTACAAAATGTCCCTTGCCTAATGTCATGAAATGGTCCATGCCAACCTAATGTAGGTTTTCCCAACTCGTATGTTTCTTTCCATGTATATGTTTAGTCCTTTGCCGTAAATCCTACGGGCTTCCTCACGTAGTTCTATACTACTTCAACATAGTTCCATTATCCTTGAAAACGTTTGGACTGTCACCATTGATCTAGCGGTATTTTCTTACCATGAATTCTCGAATGTTCGGCTAGGATTTATGCCACCTAGGATCACTAGGGATTACGCTACCTACTAAACGTTTTCGTAACTCGGTTTGGGTTTACGCCACCTAGGACCGCTAGGGATTACGCTACCCGTCAACCACGCCCTTTTTCGCACGTATGTATCGTGAATCGTTTTCCATGTCTAGATGCACATGTATCTCAATGTGCCATCCGAGTCCCGTGACAGGGCTAATCAAGAAATACAGGACTCGGTCGGGAGCTTTAGGTTATCTGCCGATGCAGATATCAAGGTCTGTTTTTCTACCGGTGGTTATGGTCCCACGTGACCCCTCCCTCAACTACTGAAAGGCAATCCAAGAAAATCATGCACGAGAACTATACTCCGGCCATCCATGCCCCACTTTCCTATTGGCCAACCTCACCCATAACTAGATAGCAAGTATATGGTCTGTTGGGAGTTCTCTGCCTTTCTGCATACGAACACGATTGACTAAAGATGGTAGGTAGTCGACGACGTGCTATCACAGGGCTAAACTAAGTATCGCCGACTCCACGCTAATCCACCCCAGTCTTTAGGTTGCTCGAACAGCAACCAAGGCATACCCTTGGTTCTTCTACCGCATACCTTAACCTCTGTGAGCCCAGGCAGATCATCTGCAACCTCACAGAGGGATACCAAGAGTACCCTCACGTCCCCCGAAGCTAACGCTTCGTCACACAGTTCGCTGGAGCCTTTATCTAAGTCAGATAAACATTCGATCCTCCTCGTGTGTTTGTTTAAACGATGACCTACCGTATCAGGTTACTCATCTATTTGTGAACTGGTCCAATTCTCTTGACTAAGAATTATTACTTAGTTATCCTTAACTAAGGTTTATAACTTAGTTTCCCTTCCCGGTATCCTTATTAACTACGATTTTCCACTTAGTCCTCTGAACTAGGGTTTTGTCTAATGGGTTAAGTGTTGTCATTCGAGTTCATGACTAACCCGCCTACGAATCATGTCAAAATTGGCTAAATATTCAAGTTCAAGACTTAGCCCTACAAACCATGTATCAAGTTGGTTAAGTATATCAAGAAGTTCATGACTTAACCCTAGATTATCGTTTCAGATTGGTTAAGTGTAGGTTAACTTAACCCTATCAAATTACCGTGTCAGATTGGTTAAGTATAGGTTATCTTAACCTCATCAAGCTACCGCGTCAGATTGGTTAAGTATAGGTTGTCTTAACCTCATCAAATCATCGAGTAAAATTGGTTAAGTGTAGGTTAACTTAACCCCATTAAATTATCGAGTCGGATTGGTTAAGTATAGGTTAACTTAACCCCATTAAATTATCGAGTTGGATTGGTTAAGCATATTTAAGAGGTTCGTGACTTAACCCTATCAAATCATCAAGTCAGATTGGTTAAGTGTAAGTTAATCTTAACCCCATCAAATTACCGAGTCGGATTGGTTAAGTGTAGGTTAACTTAACCCCATCCACTAGTCGTATTTATAATGGTTAATTATCATTCTTGAGGGTTTACTTAACCCTACCACGCATCGCGTTATCCCAGTTGGGTGTTATCAACCTATTTAGGTTAAACTAATCCATCTGCTAATCGTGTTATATGGTTAAGTGACTTTAAGTAATCAAGTCCGGTCTTACTTAACCTACCCATTCATGTCATATCGGTTAAGTGCCATTAGTCAAACTAACTTTAACTTATCATGTGGCATTAAGTAAATTAATGCACCCCAACCTCTCACATTAGACTTTGTTGTGGTTACTGGTTACGCCGGGCAGGTCAGAGCAGCTTAACACCACAACCTAGTCTAACCTCGAGTTTTGAGCGCGATATGACCAACTACTCACATTGGGTCTTATTGTCTGTAGCTACTGGATTTGCCGAGAAGTTCCGGGCAGATTTATGCTACAAACTCAACCCAACCTCGAGTTGGCCACTTTAATGTTTTTCTACTTGTCATGTTCATGTCAAATTTAGGCTATGACAAAGTCCACGTTTTCCACTTATGCCCATTGTCCCATTACTTAATTCATGTTAAGTTTCATAGCCCATCTCTAGTTTGCCTAAACTACCCAAGGCGTATTCCCAACACAAGTGAAAGCGAGTCAACATAGTAGGAATAATATGACAACATATTGGCCTCAAACGTGTAGGATAGCACAAAGGGATTGGCCTCAAACATGTAGGATAGCATAAAGGGATTGGCCTTAAACTTGTATGATAGCATAAAGGGATTGGCCTCAAACATGTATGATAGCATAACACTAGGTTCATCATCATAGGCATGTAAATGGTCATGAGCGTTTTAGGTTCTTTTACATGCATAAGCCCTAAGTCAAGTTCATATGAATGTTCCACAAGTCAAATTGTTATAAGGGTTCATGCCAACATTCCACAAGTCAAGATTCAATCTTGCATGATAAACTAGGTCAAACACAACATGAGTGGCATGATTTAATCACTAAGAAATAGCCCAAAGTCATAGGTTCAAGAGAGGGGCTAGACTAGATTCACATAGACTAACATACTTAGGTTTCATCTCATTTTATTTCATGTCAACATTAGAACTACCGTTTAGTTCTAAAAGTAGCTAGAACTTGCAAAGCGTGGCTAGAGATTTATGAGCAAGCATTTGTCGTAGAACGGTTTTGAGATGATGCCCTACTTCCTTGATTTGATGTAGAAAGCTTGCTCCTTTGACTTGAATCTAGTTTGCATGCTTAAGCCCTTGAAGTTGAAGATGGAGGCCATGATCAAGAGACATTTGGGCAGCACTTTGTTGTTAGGATGATTTGTAGTGAATTAGGCTAGGTCTTAGGGTGTTTTAATAGAAGTTAGGACTAGTTTAGGCCCTTAGATTAACCCTAGTTTAGATCTGAACCATCCATTCTCGTCACAGGCCAACAGAACAGAACCAAAGGAGCAAGCAGGTGCACCAGGCCAACCTGGCACGACCAAGGAGGTCGACCCCCAGGTCGACTGCCCAGTCGACCTGGTCCATGGGGGGTCGACTCCCTAGTCGACCTGGGGTTGGGCGGGAAATTTTCCCGCCCAGTTTGTTTGGGGCTAAATTCGAAATTTGAAAATCTGTTTTCGTTTTCTGATTTTTCGTGAAACTTCTAGAGGCCATATCTCGGTCATACGGACTCCGATTTACGAAATTTCGGACTCGTTTCCAACCAGAATTCCGACGAACACAACGGCGCAACCCGTTTCTCTTTATTCTTATTTTAAAATTTAATTCTGCCCTTATTTCTTGTTTTAACATGTTATAAAAATTCGGGTTGTTACATATATAAATATCCATTTATTCTCATTTTAAATTTTATCTAGTAATTCAAAGTTCATTCTTTTCTTTTCTATACTCCTCTTGGGTCTAGTAAATTAGGCCATCTATTCAGTTAGATTTGTCAGAGCACAATTTACTATTGCAATCTACTTTCTTCATTAGTGGTTGACCTTCTGATTAGATTCAACCATAACCCTAATTTTACTTTCCTGTTTGTTTATTTTTGTTCTGCAATTTTATTTTTCATGCAACTTGTGTCCTCTATACAATTAGATTTGGTAGGGCACAAGTTGTCTTTGCAATTTTAATTTTCATTAGTGATTGACCGTCTTATTAGATTCAACGGTAATCCTAAATTTATTTCTGGTTGTTGTTTTTAGTATGTAAATTCAGTTTTTATTGTTTTCAATCAAATCCTCCAAATTCATCTAACTCGGCCATGAAATATATAAATAATAAAATTTAATTTTCCTCCTTGTGTTCGACCTATATACTACACACCTATGCGCTTGTAGTAATTTATAATTAAGTTGCGCTTTTCTAATCCATAGGAAAGCATCAAACAACCATAGGAACATATTTCCTTGCTTAAAATCAATAGATATTAGCTATTAGGAAAAAGTAATGTAGGTAGGAAAAATCAATTGTAGATACTACCGTTCCACCTTGACTAATCATAGCTAGTAATAATAAAATGTGTACATAGTAAAAAAATGTTGTTTTTTGACGCTTTTGAACCCAAGGGAATCTGAATAAACGTAGGAAATAAATTAGAAGATAATCCATTCGTGCGTATATATGTGTGTATAGAAAATATGGTGTGATAAGTACATAATACCAGCTATTGCTAGAGTAGCTCCTCTGAAAAGGACTCTCTAGTAATTGAAATGCCATTTGCAGCTCTTTTTTGAAGCTTCCTTTGTTACTTTAAACATCATTCTTAATTCAAAAAATGATCACTAATATTTTGTTAATTGTGCACACGAATAAAGAATAATTACCACAACATTATTTTGCAAAATAAATGTTCCGATAATACTAATCATCAATTAATTATGATGAACAAAACATCGTAACTTATTATATAAATGCTTAATCATAAAACAACAGTTCTAGTTTTCGTGCAGCTAAGAAAAGAAAAAGGAAATCTGTACTTACAATGGGAGTATATTTTTACTAAGGATGAGAAACTTACTATTAACTGATGTGTAAAAATCCAAGGATATTTGGTACTGGAGGATAAGTGTTGAGCAATGGTAATGTTAATGCCAGCATGATCAATTTACATTAACAGAAGGGGAAATTACATCATTGAATGAAATATGAATAATTATATAAATAAATATCGTTGATAAACGAGATAGATTGATGAGTCCGAAGAGTCTCTCTGCTCTTGCCTAAACAGCAATTCAAATAATAGAAGACTAATGTTTTGTCCAAGCTAGTGGTTCCCTACATTTTCAATTCACACCTTGGCCACCCGTACAACCAACATATCAATTGAACAAAGATCGAATATCATCAGCACCAATAATCAATTTGTGTTCTGCAAATTCCTTTGACTGAAAAATAGCTACAGTAATTAATAATGGATGGTATATGCATAAACCATTTTACTGCTGAGACAAACTGCGACTACATCAAAGCACAAAATCGAACTGATGTAAGTGAGTTAAATGAAAAGTTATAAATGTTAAGAGTAATAATATTCAGGTTTTGAAATGTGAACATTTAATTCTTTTTAGTATTAATGTTGTGTATGAGTATTCAAAAATTTTATGCTTTATACTAGAAATCACGACAGAATCAAGTGATAAAGTCACACAAAACATGGTTCCTATGACTTTTGATGCTATAGCTTAGGACCAATACTATATTTTTCAAGCTCGTGCTGCTTCATGATCAGTTTATCCTTTACACACATCTGCAAATTGTGGGAAGGAGAATATTCACCGTATTATGTGCATAGTTCAAAACATATAAATGCTCAATAACTCTAGAATAATTCATGTTATCTTAACTTATAAAAAAAAAAAATCAAATTGGAAATATAAGAATAAAACTATAATTTTAAAGGTACCATAAAAACAAAAAACATCTCATCTAACAAAATCTCGATCGCCTCTAAAAGATTATGTGAGATAAGAAGGACAACAAAATAATTATCAAAAAATTACAGAAATATAAAAAATACCTTATTCAGTAATCATATTTGCCAATAACCAGAGTGGTATTTGCACATCGCAATCTCTTTGCCAGTTGTTGGAGCCAACTAGCCTGTAGAAGCAAAGCGAGGAGGAGAATTGCAGGAGCTAGCATGTTGTTGCCGCTTGTCGCATCGTTCAATTTGGATGAAGCGATGGGAAGATCAAAATTTTTAATTAGTGGTTTTCTATCTATACTATCCTTGGATTTCTCTATTTTGTGACGCATAAGGTCTTGCCCGATAACCAGCCGTAGCAGTGGTGTAGATGGAAACCAAGGTGGAGATAGAGGAGGATGCTTCTATTTGAATAGGGACAATAAGGACTAATTTTAGGGGTATCGAAGAGGGAAATAGAGAAATTAGGGAAAAGTGGATGAAATCTTGGAAAGAGTGAAACAAGCGGTCAATAAAGATTAAAGAGTGCACATTTGTTAATTAGTTAACGTAACCATCTCAATGTTTTTGGAAAGAGAAGGAAAAGAGGGAAATAATATTTACAACATGTAACCGATTAACATTATACTGTTTTTCTATTTATACATAGTTTTCTTGTAGTGTTTTCGACTATATTCTTACTTATTTGTGGTTTTATAGACATTATATAATATCACGGGATTTTATATGTAAAAAGAGATTTGGCTATCGTAAGGTAAAAACATGTGTCATGTTTATGTATGGTCGTGTTTTATGAGGGTTCCATTATTTTAAAGGATTTTCTAAAATTAATTTATTGTTTGTAATATGAATTTATCACCAAAAGTATTCCAGACTGATCCAGGTTGATTTTGCTTTGCTTCAAAATGTACTCGAGTCAGACCGAGTATATTCCCTGGTTTGGTTTCTCTTGGAATTTCTGGAGTGGAGTTGAAGTCGAGATGTAATCTCGAGTTTTTTGGTATTATTTTATTTCCGCTCTGAATGTCTATAAATCAGATTTTATAGTCTGATTTTGAAGTGTACGCTGATATTGTAACCATATAAATACAATTTTTTTAAGTAAAGAGTTGATGATATATTATATTTTATTCGTTCCGCTATGAAATTATATACTACTCTGATTTTGTATTCTTCTTCTTCTATTCTTATTTTTCTTTCTTTCTATTTCTCACCCTCAAGTTCCTTTCTTTTAGTTGTTTGGTGTTTTCGATACTTGGGGTTTTGCAATTAATACATGATTATGTATTATTGCTGAAATTCTTGCATCGAATTCCTTGGGTCATTACAATCAAAGCTCTGGAAGATATGGATATGAGAAGCCTGGATTTTGGTTCGATGTATCCTAGCCCAGTGTTAAAACCGAAAATCGACTTCAACACAAAAGGTGCAAAGGTTGCACTTCACCAATTCGGTAAGATTAGAATATGGAACCGCATATTCAAAAAATAAAGAGAATAAAATTAAGAACACAAAGGAATTTTTATAGTGGTTCGATCCAAAATAAATCTATATCCACTTTTCAATCATTTCTCTTTATGATCCTTCGTTTTACAATATACAAGCATTCTCTCTTTACATTCATCTCACTTTTCCCTCTCTTTTCACTCTCTTTATGATCCAATTTCACTTGAATTTAGCAAATAAATTGGAGAGGTCTCTAGCTTTGTGATGATGGATGTATGAATCTGTTGGAGAATGGAGTTTTGATGACAACAACCTTATTCCAATTATCATTGATTATAAAATATATGCTAACGCTTTTGGTATAGAATATATATATATATATGTGTGTGTGTGTGTGTGTTTGTGTGTTTGTGTTTGTGCAGGAATTATATACGGGAAATATTACTGAAGACTGTACAGTTATAAAGATGAAAGAGATTCAAAGATCAGAGAAATTTTCAAGACTTATGAGTAATCAAGAATTCAAGAGTTCAAAATCAATATAGTTATAGAGTCTAAATTTTGTAAGACCCTAAATAGCACTCCAAGTTCAAATTCAAATTCTAATTTTCAAATTCTGATTTTCAATCCTCAATCCTCTTTATTTTATTTTTCAATTTTATTCTCAATCGTCTCTGTTTTATTTTTCTATTTTATTCTCAATCCTCTATATTTTGTTTTTCAATTTTGTTTCTATTTTTATTCTTCTTAGTTTTTCAAACTTGAATTTTTTATATACTTTATATTTATACTTTATGTAGTTTAAAACCTTATAATTTTATATATATATTTATTTAGTTTAAAAGTATGTTTTCGTATGATTTTCTATCATAAAATATTTATTTACAACACTAGAATTTTGCTCAAGAATTTCCATAACTAGTTTTATATTGAAATACTTGAAAAATGTTTTGAAAAATAAAAAATATACATGACTGTGTCGACATAGTAAAAAGTTTATGTCGACATATAATTGCTATTTTTTCTAATTTTGAGGGAAGTGTCTTTTCACTATTTGAAACGCTTCATAACCATTGCAACCCTTCATACTCTATAAAAAGAGGTTAAAACCGAATTTTTTTAACACATCTTCTTCTCTAACTTTATCCTCTTTCATCCTACCATTATTCTTAATCAATTTTATGGTTTTTACACTTATACTCTATCAAATTCACTTCTGAATTGGTCAAACTTCTTATCTCTTTACTCTCTTCTCTCTGAATCAAGTGTTTTTGAAGAGTTATAGAGTTATTTTGTAATTGGTTGGGTTGAATAAACCTTGTTGTGAGTCGAAGAGGAGTTGGTGTGTCCTTGTGGGCCACGAAATCAAGGAAATAGGAGTCGGTGTGTTCTTGTGAGCAATGAAATCAAGAAAGTAGGAAGCAGTGTCTCCTTGTTGAGCCATGAATTCAAGGAGAGTGTAATTGACTATTGAAAGAGTAATAGAACTCTGCACAACCCAGCGTTGTGTGGGACTGGACGTAGGAGTGATCGAACCAGTAAAAAATCTGGTGTGTTCTTTCCTTTTCTACACTTTTGTTTTTGTTTATTTTGGTTCTGTGTTTGAATCTGTGTCTGTGTTTGTGTTTGAAGTGTTTGATTCATCCCATAGTTCTCCCTAGTTTTTAGTTTTGTTTAAATTCTTACAAACACTATTCACCCCCTTAATGTTTGCTTTGCCTGAACGGTCCATTCCGCAGTCCCTAACAATTGGTATCAGAGCAAGGTCTTTCAAAAGTTCATAATCTGATTTTTGAAAATTTTAAATGGCATATTTTGAAATGATTTATAGCACTAGTTTAAATTTATGTATTGCATCAGTATTAGATAAATCTGCATTCAATTTTATTGAAAAATCAAATTACTATTCGATTTTTGAATATTGAAGTTTTGAAATTTGAAAATTTGAAAATTTTGAAATCTTGGATATGTTACAAAACCATCGGGATATAATTAAAGTTAGTTATTTTGGAAGTTCTTTGATTATTTTAAAAGTCATTTGAATATTTGAAAAGACATTTGAATTATTTGAAAAGTTATTTGATTATTTGAAAAGTTCTGTTGTTTTATAGGAAAAGATGTGTTAGATGGCTAATGGATAATCAAACTCTGAAAGATGGTTTACGTGGCTATTGGGAATTCAAACTCCAAAATGGTGGCTATTGAAAATTTAAATTCTGAAAAGAAATTAAAAAGAGGAGAAGAGTAACAACGGTTGGTGAAGAAACATCAAGAAGAAATGGATATATATATATAATATAATATAAATCAGCAAAGAAATGGGTACCAGATCACTTTATAACTTTGTATTTTCATCTACAACTTATCTTCATACTGTACTTTTCTTCATTTTCTTGTAATGTCGCTGGTTTCATGAGACCCCATCAAGAATTGACCAAGTAATGATCAAATGAAGTTTTGATGAATAAAGAGAGAGGGAAACCAAAATTGCCAATGGTTATCTTCAAATTGCATCCATAGGTTAGACTATTTTGTCCTAAACCCTATTCCCAATTGTAGTACTCATTCTCGCGGTCGATTTTGATGGGCAGCTCGTTAAATTCTGATCAAAATTGAGTAAGATGTGGCAGTTTGAAGTTGGTGATTCAAAACTGAAAACTATTACGGGATTTCATGCAAACCTCTTACTGTTTCGAATTGCTGCACCCCAATATTATCCAAATTCATCTCCAAACTATTATTAGATCATAGTCCTTTCATTTCTCATTGATTTTCCGCTGATTTCGTCCAATTCCGTCAAGAAACGAAGAAGTTATGCCTCCTGAAAGTTTGATTGAAAATGAAAACCGAGAAGAAGAAGAAAAAAGAAGTGGTTATGAAGAGACATGACATTTGGGACTTTATATAGTAGTTGAAGTGTCCATTCATTCAAAATTCAAAATTCAAATTCAAATTTTGGCGCCAAGTTGGTTGAACTACTAAATCTTCAATACCTTTCTCATACTGTGTTCAAATTCAGCAAATGAATACACTATCCCGATCATAAAAACGAGCCCGTCGCAATAGAGCAGATTTCATCATCAAATTCCAGAAGATCATTTCAGAATTCAGAGAATATCAAAGAAATGGATCTAGAAACTGGGTACCCTTAATTAATTTTTAAATTTTTGGTTGGATGGATGTTTTGCTTTCTTTGCTTTGTTTTAAATTTAAACTTTAAACTTTGAAATTCAAATTTGAAATTTGAAATCTGAAATTCAAAAATAATTAAAATAAAATTAATATAATAATAAAATAAATTTTTGATGTTTGTTAGGATTAATATTATTTCAGAAAAAATTAAACCTGAAATATAAATCGATAATATAAAACCAAGATGTAAAAACAATATGCTTTTTGATTTTCCACATGTATGTTGACATACATAAATAATCATGTCGACATAATTCAAATTTTGAATTTCAAAAGTTTAAACTTCCCTCCATTTTTTTTTAACTAGAAAATACCAGTTCAAACTTTAGTTATTAATGTTGTTTGCCTACTAATTTTTCATATCTTGTTTCAAAATATATATATTATTCTTATGATTTCATAATAATTTTGGGTTACATTATCATAAATAATATTTGTAACTTAATACTTATTTTGACTTCCTATTCAGATTTATAAAACTTGTATATTTAACTTAATATAAAGAAATATATATATATATATATACCTGATTTTTTAAAGTATTTTAAATATAAGAAGTTTTATAGATTACTCAATAATGTTTTTAGAAGTATAGATTTCTTCTAAAAAATAAATGGTTTTTTAGCAAATAAATATGTTTTGATTCCTAAAGTTTAAATCTAAAATAGATTTATATCAAATTATTGATGTATATCTCGTAAATTAAATTTTAAGTTCTTTTTAAATTAGTTTTATATATAATTATGTATATATGTTTATATGGCTTACGTTATATTAAAGAAATTTTATATTCCCTTTAAAAAGATCTTCAATTCTTACTATATGTGTAATACCCGGTATTTTAATAACATGTTAAAACCACAAATCAAGGCAGAATTAATTTTTAAAATAAGAATCAAGGGAAAAGGGTTGCGCCATTGTGTTCATCTCGAAATTCTGCTTGGAAACGAGTCTGGGTGTTCGAGAAACGGAGTCCGTATGAGGGAGATATGACCCTCCAAAATTTCAAGGATTTTCAGATAAAAAAAACAGCTCGAATTCAAATTCGAAATTCAAATTCAAACCCCAGCGCAGACTGGGCGGGAATTTTCCCGCCCAAGACCAGGTCGATCTGGGGATCGACACTTTGGTCAACCTCCCAGGGGCCCGGTCGACCCTATGGTCGACCTGGGGGTCGACCTGGTGCTGAAACCCAGTTTTGAGCCTGGGTTCATTTTGTTGTTTATGGTCTCATTTTCAGTCTAGGTTCGTTCGTCTAATCCTATATAAACAGCCTCCTAGCCCCATTCTCTTTACACCATTCTTCTCTAACCTTATGCTGCACAAATTCTTGATGGACATGGCTTCTTCTTCAAAATTAAATTAAAATAAAACACGAAGACTATTTCTTGGAGACTACGGCTAGGAATTGAATATTGGGGATTTTCTTCTACAATCAAATCGAGATTCAACAATTCAACGACTAGTTTCTAGACTTGACTTATGCATCTCAATTTCTTAGTCCACGGTCTGTAAGTTCTAGTTACTTTGAGATGTAAACTTTTTAATTGTAATTTGGACATGAGATAAAGTGAAATTGGACTTAAGTATGATAATCGATTCACATCTATTCTAGTTTCCATCTTGGATCTTGACATTTGGGAATATTGTTATGAAATTAGTTTGGACCTATTCATGTTGTAAATCAAACCCCTTCATGTTCGTAACATTATCATGCCCGTGATATTGAATCAGTCTATTATTTACAAGTTGGGACTATCACCTTATGCCATGACTATCACCTTATTATGCTAGATTTGAAATCCTATTATTTTCTATATGCCAGTGATGTTGTAACCAATTATCTCATGTTATATCATGCTAGTCTTGTAGTCCCTTTTATCACTTTATGCTCATCCTCTTTGCCTATCATAGTTTTGATGTTATTCCCTTTTTTTCTGGATCTGGATTTACTTGTAATTTAGATCGATTCACGTTTACGTGCGATGGGAATACGATTTGGGTAGATTAGGCAAAACATGAATTGGTTATGAACTTGAATCATGAAGTTGATAATAGGCATAAGTTTAAACTTGACATGAAACTTGCCATGAAACTTGACACGAACTTGACATGAAATTTGAATATGGACATGACACTAGAATGAACTTGAAAATGGCCAACTCGAGGTTGGGTTGAGTTTGCAGTGTAATTTTGCCCGGAACCGCCCGGCAAATCCAGTGACTACAAACAATAGGATCCAATGTGCGTAGTTGGTTATATCGCGCTTGAAACCCGAGGTCAGCCTGAGTTGTGGTGTAATTCTACCCGGAACCGCCCGGCATATCCATTGACCACAACAACACGCCTGAGGTGAGAGGTTGGGGTGCATTAATGAATTAATGCCACATGATAGGGTTAAGTCATGAACATGAAAGACAGCACTTAACCAACTTGACACATGATTAGTGGGGTTAAGTCATGAACATGAAAGACAACACTTTACCAACTTGACATGCTAGACTGATAAGGGTTAAGTCACGAATTTAAATGACAACACTTAACCTGCTGGACGGAAACCCTAGTTACGCGGTCCATTTCAGCAGTAACCCACTTAGATGTATCATGGTACCTTGGAACTAGGCAGGGTGGGGCACGATTACTGGGCTGATTATAAGCGACCAGAACGACGGTTGAGTTGGCGCACCAGAGTAGGTTCAGGCGGACAATGGTTGTGCACGTAGTCCGGAGTTGAAAAAGCAGGCATTGGGCATTAGTAGGTTTACACTGTGCATGCTTGATTTGTGTCGGTGGTTGGCACCCTAGGGCTTGATACACCCTATGGTGGACCTAGCACAGGTAACTACATTCATGATAGGGCCGTATGACACAGACACATAACGAGCTAGAATTTGTAGGGAGCCAATCGATTAATGGATCGTTCCATTGGACCTAGTAATGGGTTATTCATGATATTGGACCAAGGGATCATTTCATGGTTAACATATGACATGGGTTTGGGATACTAGTACAGTTGGTGCAGCGAGTCTTGAACATGCGATGCTATACTTGATTTATACTTGAATTATCCTATCTTAGTCTATCTTGCCCATCTTGTCATCATCCTTATGTTTACTTTCAGTTTATACATGTCATGTTACCTTTACTTGTTTTTATGCTGAAAGCCACTAGGACTTACCAGTCTTTATGACTGACCTGTTTTCTTTCGCCTCTTTTTCTTTCGTTTCCCCCCAGGTTCTCAGGGAGGAAAATCTTGCACTTAGCTTGGATTTTGCTTGCTTTCGATTCAGCTCATGTACGGTTTGATCTTGAGCTATGTTATGGCTGCATTTCTGCTACCTTTGGGGAATTAAGCTACTTTTGTTGTTTTAAGTTTTATGCTTCTTTATTTATGCAAGACAGAATTTGTTGTAATGGAAAATGTTGACTTTGGCCATTTCGTACTTTGGGTGTAAAAGGTTTTGACTCTTTTTGAAAGTAATGAAATTTAGCTTTTGATTCTTCCGCTGTTTTATTTATGTCTGTCTTGTAATATTTCTGTGATTGTTTACCTCGATAACGCTCCTCTGAAACTAGTGCATTCCCTTTGTGAGTGACCCTAGTGGAGGTGGGGTGTTACACTTGGTATCAGAGCAGAAGGTTACCAGACTAGGCAAAAGTTTTTAAAACCTTCAAAAACTATTTTCAAAACCGTTTACAAAGAAGCATTTTTCAAGAAAAGTTTTGTTTTATTTAAAGGCTATTCCCCAAAGCCACTAGCACTATCCTTTGATTTCCTCGTTTGAATCTTCTTCTTTTTCATTTCAGCATGTCTGGGAATCTTAACCTTCCAAAGGGCGTGCCAATACCTAGCTGGTTCAGAAGGTACTTAGAGGCTAGGGCCAACGATGCAGGCCCAGCATATATTCCTCCTCCAGCTGCAGCGGTTCCTCCTCCTCCTCCTCGTGCAAATGCTTTCTCAAATATCTGCAGAGATTTAAGGGCCATGGGTGGAAAGGATTTCAAGGGAACTGAATCATTCATAGAATCGAGGAACTGGCTCTAATAAAATGAGGATCTGTTCGTTATCTTCGAGGTGGACGATAGGCAGAAGGTACAGTTGGCAGTAAGGTTGCTTAAAGACGAAGCTTCCTATTGGTGGGAAGTCACTATCGCTAAAAGAACTATTGATACATGGATGGATTTCAGAGTAAGGTTTGCGATGAAGTTCCTCCCACAAGTTAAACGCAATCTACAGCTGGAAAAGTTCTTATCTCTTAAGCAAGGAAGTATGACAGTCAAGGAGTACGTCAATCAATTCAATCAGCTGGCCCGATTTGGATTGGACTTAGTAAATACTCCTCATAAGAAGGCTCTCCATTTTGTCAAGGGGTTGAATGAGCCACTTCACAGATTGGCTATGACCCACATACCCATGGGGGCTACTTACGAAAGGTTAGTAGACATGGCGCTCTTAAATGAGGAAGACAAGGGAAAGAATGAGGCAAAAGTAGAAGTTCCTCAAGATAAGAAGGAGGAAGGGTCACAGAACAAGAAGACTAATCCAAAGAAAGGCGGGAAGAAAAACAAACCCCATGAAAAGAGAAAGTGTAATTTCTGTTGCACTCCTGGACATCTGGTCAAAGACTGCAGGAAGAAGAAAAGGAAGATGGGTGGTTGTTTCCATGTGGTGAGACAGGACACATGGCTAAGGCCTTCCTAAGGAAGCAAGGGCAGGGAGCTGGACCTTCTTCTGGAGGACAAGTCCATGCTCTCACGGTACCTCCGCAAGAACGAGGTAGAAATATTTCTGTCGAAAGTTTAGTCTATCTTTTTTATCATCCAGTTCGAACCTTGTTTGATTCTGGCGCATCGTATACTTTTATTTCTTCTGATATTGTTGAAACTCTACACCTAAGTACTAGTGTAGTTGAGGATCCCGTTATTGTTTCAAATCCAATTGGTGGCTCCGCTCATTTATCTATGATTTGTGTGGATTTGAGGATTTCTATCTTAAGCGTAGAATTCACGTGTAATGCTTATGTTCTCGGATTTATGGGATACGGTTTGATTCTAGGCATGGATTGGCTGTCCAATAATGGAGCCATTCTCGATTATGAACGAAGGGTAGTTAGACTCGTGACTCGCCTTGGTAATACCCTTGAAATTTCTTGTAACCCTATGGGTCCTGTCATGTTATGTTATCTAGAATCTCTTGACTCGTCTATCGATGATTTGCAATCAATAAGGGTAGTCCGAGAATATCCCGATGTCTTTGATGAGGTTAAGGGGTTACCCACTAAACGCGAGATAGATTTCCGTATATATCTTGTTGATAACGCTAAGCCAGTTGCATTGCCCATTAGACACATGGATCCGCGAGAGAGAAAAGAGCTTAGTAAGCAAGTTAAGGAGTTGCTTGAGAAAAATTTCATTAGGCGAAGCATTTCTAAATGGGGTGCTCCGGTGGTATTTGCAACTAAGGCGGATGGTTCGCTTCGTCTATGCGTAGATTATCGTGAGTTAGACAAGCTAACTAAGAAGAATAGGCACCCACTACCGAGAATCGACAACTTGTTCAACCAGCTTGTAGGAGCATCTGTTTTCTCTCAACTCGATCTAGCTAAAGGATTCCATCAGCTTAGAGTGGCTGAGGATAATATTGACAAGACTGCGTTTAGGACTCCAGATGGTTTCTTCGAATGGCTTGTCATGCCGTTTGGTTTGACGAATGCACCCGCATACTTCGTAGACTTGATGAGTAGGGTGTTTAGGGAGTTCCTTAACAAGTTTGTGGTGGTCTTCGTGGATGATATTTTGATCTTCTCAAAGGATGAGGAAGAACATGCTAGAAATCTCAAGGAAGTCATGGATACGCTTAGAGCACACGAGTTAAAGGCTAAGTTCTCCAAGCATCATTTTTAGAGAAAAGAAGTTCGGTTTCTTGGACATGTAGTTTCTAAGCAAGGTATAGCTGGACCCCGCAAAGGTAGTTGTGGTGCAATACTGGAAAGTTCCTAAGAATGCAACGGAAGTGAGAAGCTTTCTCGGTTTGGCAGGCTACTATAGGAAGTTCATTAAGGACTTCGCTAAGATTTCAGTCCCTCTTACTAGGTTAACGAAGAAGAACCTAGCTTTTGCGTGGGAAATAGAGTATGACGTTGCTTTTCAAAGGCTTAAGAGAGCCCTCACCACAGCTCCAGGTTTGGCATTACCCAACGGAGGTAAGATGTTTACGGTGTACACAGATGCGTGCGACACGGGTTTAGGCGTTGTCCTAATGCAAGAAGGGAAGGTGATATGCTACGGGGGTAGACAACTTAAAGTTCATGAGAAAAACTATCCCACACATGACATGGAATTGGTCGCGATTGTTTTTGCGCTTAAGTCTTGGCACCACTATCTTCTAGGAGAGAAGTTCGAGTTGTATACCGATCACAAATCGCTCAAGTACTTCTTTTCACAAAAAGATTTGAATCTAAGGCAACAGAGGTGGATAGAATTCTTGGCATCATATGACTTCGATATAGCTTATACCCCTGGCAAGGGTAACGTGGTGGCGGATGCGCTAAGTAGAAAAAGGTTGACTTCGAGTCCTTTGTTTGTTGAAAGGAAAAGTCTAGAGTTTATAGCAACCTTTGATTTCACACCTGTTGTTGAGTCATTGGCTAGCACGTTAGCATCTCTTGAGTTAAGGCCTACGCTTCTAGACCAAGTAGGGACTTCACAAAAGGAAGACCCATAGATAGTCGAGATCATGGAAAAGTTGATTAGAGGTGAAATGTCAAGTCACCTCAGTAGGTATACCACATATGACAAGGGATGGCTAAGGTGTGATGGTAGACTATGTGTCCCACAAGTGGGAGACTTAGTAAAGAGAGTTCTCGAAGAGGCGCATCACTCGAAGATGACTATACATCCCGGGGGGGATAAAATGTACAAGGATATGAAGCGCATTTTCTTTTGGAATGGGATGAAAAAGGACGTGGCGGAATTCGTTTCTAAGTGCATGGTGTGCAAACAAGTAAAGGTCGAGTCGAAAAAGCCCGGTGGGCTATTGCATCCTTTGGAGGTTCCGCTGTGGAAATGGGAGAGTGTCTCAATGGATTTCGTGGATGGATTGCCTAGGTCAAGGAAGGGCAATACTAGCATATGGGTTATAGTAGATAGACTCACGAAGAGTGCTCACTTCATTCCTGTAAAGAGCAAGAGGACCGCATCATGGCTAGCGTCTATATACCTTCGAGAAATAGTACGGTTGCACAGAGTTCCTTCTAGTATAGTTAGCGATTGTGACCCGATTTTCACCAGCGAATTTTGGAATAGTTTACAAGAAGCAATGGGTACACGACTAAATTTAAGCATGGCCTATCACCCACAGACGAATGGACAAACCGAAAGGGTAAATAGGGTACTAGAGGATCTTTTGAGGCTACGCATTCTTGACTTTGGTGGTACTTGGGAAGATCACCTACCTCTCATTGAGTTCGCGTATAATAATAGTTACCAAGCTAGCATAGGAATGGCACCATTCGAAGCTTTATACGGAAGACCGTGCAAGTCACCAACTTGTTGGTGGGAGTCGACAGACAAGCTCATACTTGGACCCGACATGATAAGGGACACTTCCGAAAAGGTTGAGTTGATACGAAGACGGATGAAAATGGCCCAAGATAGGCAGAAATCCTACATGGACAAGAGAAGGACAGACTTAAAGTTCGAAGTCGGAGATATGGTCTTTATAAAAGTTTCCCCTTTACGCAATGTGGTTCGCTTTGGAGCGGTTGGAAAGTTAGCACTGAGGTTTGTACGACCGTTCCCTATCATCGAGAGGATTGGACAAATGGCCTATAAGGTAGAGTTACCCGAGAGGTTGGCCGGAGTACACAATGTCTTTCACGTTTCGCATCTTGGAAAGTGTTTACATGAGTCTACCGAAGTGGTTGAGCCAAGCATCCTTGAAGGCGTAGAAGTGGAAAAGGGAAGCAACATTGAGGCGAGTTTCGATTCGTATCTTAGGAACGGAGATCAAGAAGCTAAGGAATCGAGAAGTCAAGCTAGTTAAAGTAAAGTGGAGTGAAGCCCAAGAAGACGCAACTTGGGAAACCAAAGAGAAGATATGCTCGCTATACCCATTTCTTTTTTAGGGTACTTTCTCGATCTCTTTTTCCTATAAGTTTACATACCTTCGTATCATGTACATGCTTTTACTATCCATGTTTGTCTTGTTATCTTCTCGATCCTATCTTGAGAACCTTAGGTAGAACCCTTTTGGATGTAAACATGTAATTGAAACATGTTATGGTTGATGATTGCAAGTGGTTGCATAACACATATTAGGCACTAGATCGGCTCAGTTTCATTGTTCATATTGCATATGCATGGGTGCTTATACTTGTACATAGATGGAAACTTGATATGCTATCATTTGGATTTTGCATATGAAGGAATGTTTGTGCACTCATGTAGAGATTATAAAATATGTTAGGAATCTGCATACATGTTGGACTCATTACACTAGCATATTTAGCATTAAGGAGGTCTACTGAATCAGTAACCGTCTGATATTTTGCATTAGATAAGTACATACACACACACACTAGCATAAGTTCATACAGCATTAGAAATCTTTTAAGGACAATGGTTTCTTGTGGATGATGGTTGAGTAGATGGATGTTGGATTGTAGGACACATCCTTCTTAACTTGAAGATTTCGGGGACGAAATCCTTTAAGGAGGGGAGAATGTAATACCCGGCATTTTAATAACATGTTAAAACCATAAATCAAGGCAGAATTAAATTTTAAATAAGAATCAAGGGAAAAGGGTTGCGCCATTGCGTTCGTCTCGAAATTTTGCTTGGAAACGAGTTTGGGTTTTCGAGAAACGGAGTCGTATGACGGAGATATGACCCTCCGAAGTTTCAAGGATTTTTATAATAGAAAAACAGCTCGAATTCGAATTCGAAATTCAAATTCAAACCCCAGCGCAGACTGGGTAGGAATTTTCCCGCCCAGGACTAGGTCGGCCTAGGGGTCGACACTATGGTCGACCCTATGGGCGACCTGGGGGTCGACCTGGTGCTGATACTCAGTTTTGAGCTTGGGTTCATTTTGATGTTTCTGGTCTCGTTTTCAGTCTAGGTTCGTTCTTCTAATCCTATATAAACAGCCTTCTCGCCCCATTCTCTTTACACCATTCTTCTCTAACCTTATGCTGCACAAATTCTTGATGGACATGGCTTCTTCTTCAAAATTAAATTAAAATAAAACACGATGACTATTTCTTGGAGACTACGGCTAGGAATTGCATATTGGGGATTTTCTTCTACAATTAAATCGAGATTCAACAATTCAACGACTAGTTTCTAGACTTGACTTCTGCATCTCAATTTCTTAGTCCACGATCTGTAAGTTCTAGTTACTTTGAGATTTAAACTTGTTAATTGTAATTTGGACATGAGATAAAGTGAAATTGGACTTAAGTATGATAATCGATTCACATCTATTCTAGTTTCCATCTTGGATCTTGACATTTGGGAATATTGTTATGAAATCAGTTTGGACCTATTCATGTTGTAAATCAAACCCCTTCATGTGCATAACATTATCATGCCTGTGATATTGAATCAGTCTATTATTTACAAGTTGGGACTATCACCTTATGCCATGACTATCACCTTATTATGCTAGATTTGAAATCCTATTATTTTCTATATGCTAGTGATGTTGTAACCAATTATCTCATGTTATATCATGCTAGTCTTGTAATCCCTTTTATCACTTTATGCTCTTCCTCTTTGCCTGTCATAGTTTTGATGTTATTCCCTTTATTTCTGGATCTGGATTTACTTGTAATTTAGATCGATTCACGTTTACGTGCGATGGGAATACGATTTGGGTAGATTAGGCAAAACACGAATTGGTTATGAACATGAATCATGAACTTGATAATAGGCATAAGTTGAAACTTGACATGAAACTTGCCTTGAAACTTGACACGAACTTGACATGAAATTTGAACATGGACATGACACTAGAATGAACTTGAAAATGGCCAACTCGAGTTTGGGTTTAGTTTGCAGTGTAATTCTTCCTGGAACCACTCGGCAAATCCAGTGACTTCAAACAATAGGATCCAATGTGGGTAGTTGGTCATATCGCGCTTGAAACCCGAGGTCAGACTGAGTTATGGTGCAACTCTGCCCGGAACCGTCCGGCATATCCAGTGACCACAACAACAGGTTTGATGTGAGAGGTTGGGGTGCATTAATGAATTAATGCCACATGATAGGGTTAAGTCATGAACATGAAAGACAACACTTAACCAACTTGATACATGACTAGTGGGGTTAAGTCTTGAACATGAAAGACAACACTTAACCAACTTGACATGCTAGACTGATAAGGGTTAAGTCACGAATTTAAATGACAACACTTAACCTGCTGGACGGAAACCCTAGTTACGCGGTCCATTTCAGCAGTAACCCACTTAGATGTATCATGGTACCCTAGAACTAGGCAGGGTGGGGCACGATTACTGGGCTGATTATAAGCGACCAGAACGACGGCTGAGTTGGTGCGCCAGTGTAGGTTCAGGTGGACTATGGCCGTGCACGTAGTACGGAGTTTAAAAAGCAGGCATCGGGCATAAATAGGTTTACACTGTGCATGCTTGATTCGTATCGGTGGTTGGCACCCTAGGGCTTGATACACCCTATGGTGGACCTAGCACAGGTAACTACATTCGTGATAGGGTCGTATGACACAGACACATGACGAGCTAGAACTTGTAGGGAGCCGATCGATTAATGGATCGTTCCGTTGGACCTAGTAATGGGTCATTCATGATATTGGGCCAATGGATCATTTCATGGTTAACATATGACATGGGTTTAGGATACTAGTACAGTTGGTGCAGCGAGTCTTGAACATGCGATGCTATACTTGATTTATACTTGAATTATCATGCTATCTTAGTCTATCTTGCCATTCTTGTCATCATCCTTATGTTTACTTTCAGTTTATACATGTCATGTTACCTTTACTTGTTTTTATGCTGAAAGTCACTAGGACTTACCTGTCTTTATGAATGAGCTGTTTTCTTTCGCCTCTTTTTCTTTCGTTCCCCCCCAGGTTCTCAGGGAGGAAACTCTAGCACTTAGCTCGGATTTCGCTTGCTTTCGATTCAGCTCATGTACGGTTTGATCTTGAGCTATGCTATGGCTGCATTTCTACTACCTTTGGGGAATTATGCTACTTTTGTTGTTTTAAGTTTTATGCTTCTTTATTTATGCAAGACAGAATTTGTTGTAATGGAAAATGATGACTTTGGCTATTTGGTAATTTAGGTGTAAAAGGTTTTGACTCCTTTTGAAATTAATGAAAATTAGCTTTTGATTCTTCCGCTGTTTTATTTATGTCTGTCTTGTAATATTTCTGTGATTGGTTACCTCAATAACGCTCCTCCAAAACTAGTGCATTCCCTTTGTGAGTGACCCTAGCGGAGGTGTTAAAATATTTACCCTACTAATATTATTTAACTCCAGAATTATATTGAATATTTTACTGCTTATCATGAATATTTTTTAATTAAACTCTTATCTTTATTTCAATCACTTTCATTAGTATAATTAACCTAAGTCTAGAAAATAACATTATCCTTGTTGATTCAAATAATTTATTATATGCATAATAGTTAGATATTACTTTAAGTATCTTTTATAGAAATACATATCATCATCCAATCATTCTATATATTATTACCATAATATCATTACGCATCTTATTTCATATCATACATCATTACAGTACATCTCAAATTTAAATCATTTACATCACAAATTACATTTCATTCAATATATTACTTCATATTGTTTTGCATATGTCATATTGCATTATTACCAAGACACTGTATTACATGTTAACTTTAATTTCACTTATAATAAGTATACATAACATATTTATTTTGTCTTGATTAATTTGATTGACTTATTTGGCTTGATTAAATTAATTGGATTGATTGACTTGTTTGGTTTGTTTGACTTGAATAACCTATTAACTCACTTGACATGGTTAAATTTCATTAGTGATTGACATGAGCTTTATAAGTTTTAGGATAAATAGAAGTTATAATAAATGATTAGCTTTGAATTTATTAATGTGTTGTTACAAGAAAACTTAAATTGGTTGACTGTTTGGATTAAATCACTTTACTTAACTTATAACATATTTTTAAGAATATCTTATAAAAGTTATTTCTTATCCCATATTAAATTCTTATTATGGTTTTAAGTAAATTAGAGTTTAGGATTGGTTTACTCTTGTATTAGATTAAGGGGAAGTTTTATAGTTTCTAGGATTAGCTTAAGGTTCAGAAGTGTTTATTAACATATATTACTTAATTTGGTTGATTTGATTGATTGCTTGAATTGATTGCTTGAATTGCTTGTTTGAATTGATTGCTTGAACTGATTGCTTGAATTGCTTGTTTGAATTGCTTGTCTGGATTGATTGCTTGATTGATTAAAAATATTGATTGTATTGCTTAGTTTATTATCCTTCTATTTAGACTAGTACAGTCATAATTTAGGGGGAGTTGTAGAAATTTGTAGATAAAAGAAGAATTATATATTAAGGGAGAGTTATAGATTTAGGGGTAGTTATATACAGAATTAGGATATGTAGATATAGGATTTCGGATCAGGGGTGTGCTTTACTAGTTAGGTAGTTATAGGATTTAGGGGGAGTAGTTTTAGAATTTCTTTTTGATAATGCCAAAGGGGAAGATTATAAAATATAGGCATAGTTTTTAGAATTCTTACAAACAGGGGGAGTATAGAAGGAACATCATTAAACAGGTATATAAGGATATGATATTTTATAAACTAAGGTTGTCATCATCAAAAAGGGGGAGATTGTTGGAGAATGGAGTTTTGATGACAAAAACCTTATTTTAATTATCATTGATTATAAAATATATGCTATCACTTTCAGTATAGGATATATATATATTTGTGTGTGTGTGTGTGTACTGGAATTATATACAGGAAATATTACCGAAGACTGTACAGTTATAAAGATGATAGAGATTCAAAGATCATAGAAATTTCAAGACTCATGAGTAATCAAGATTTCAAGATCAATATAGTAATGGAGTCTAAATTTTGTAAGACTCTAAATAGCACTCCATGTTCAAATTCAAATTCAAGTTTTCAAATTCTAATTTTCAGTCCTCAATCCTCTCTATTTTATTTTTCTATTTTTTCTCAATCCTCTCTATTTTATTTTTATATTTTATTATCAATCCTCCCTTTTTTGTTTTTCTATTTTGTTTCTATTTTTATTCTTCTTGGTTTTTCAAACTTGATTTTTTTTATATACTTTATATTTGTACTTTATATAGTTTAAAACCTTAAATAAATATATTTAGTTTAAAAGTATGTTTTCATATGATTTTCAATCATATAATATTAATTTACAACACTAGAATTTTACTCAAGAATTTCAAGAATTAGTTTTATATCAAAATACTTGAAAAATGTTTTAAAAATAAAAAATACACATGAATATGTCGACGTAGTAAAAAGTGTATGTCGACATATAACTGTTATTTTTTCTAATTTTGAAGGGAAGTGTCTTTTCACTATTTGAAACGCTTCAGAACTGTTGCAATGTAACAACCCGTATTTTTGAATAACATGTTATAACATAAATGGAGGCAGAATTAAACTGTAAAATCTGAATCAAGGGAAACGGGCTGTGCCATTGCGTTCGTCTGGGAAAAATACGCGAAATAGATCCGAGTTTTCGAAAATCGGAGTCCGTATGAAGAAGATATGGACGAACGAAGTTAGGCAGAAAACCCGAAAACAAACCAGAATGCACTGGCGCACTTGTGAAGTGCGCCAGCACAAAAATAGACTGGCGCACTTGGGAAGTGCGCCCGTGTCGAGCCAGAAACATGCACAGCTTTCTGGCTTGACCCTGGCTGGCTTGGTGCACCTGTTTTGGTTCTCTGGTCTGCTCTGCTGGCCTATGACGATTTTTGATGGTTTAGATCTAAACTAGGGTTAATCCTATGGCCTAAACTAACCTAAACTTCTATAAAAGGACCCCTAAACCTAGCCTAAATCACCATTATTCAATCCTACAACTAAACTATGTCAAATTTGTTTCTCTCATGGCCTCCACTCTCATGCTAAAATTCCTAAGTTTATTTATATGAGAGATTTTGAATGCATACAAGTATTTTCAAGCTTGTATGAAGGTTCTTGGTTTGCATTCAAGTCAAGTTGCAACATTTCTATTTCAAAGCAAGGGTTTTTATTGATTTGGCTCAAGGGTTTTCATTTGGAGATTGCATACTTGGGTTTTTGGTGCTTGCATAAGGGCTTCGTCTCAATCTTTATAATAAATATTTATTTGTGTCTACATAGCATTGTAAGCCCTTTTCTACTTTCTTTTTATTGAACTCTAAAGTTAAATGAATGATGCAAGTTTGGGGTTGATCATTATATGCAAGTTTGGTTGATCATTATATGCAAGTTTGGTTGATCATTATATGCAAGTTTGGGTTGATCATGTTATCATGTTATGCAAGTTTGGGTTGATCATGTTATCATGTTATGCAAGTTTGGGTTGATCATTATACACATGTTATCATGTTATGCAAGTTAAACTTGAGTTTATGACCTTAAAGCTTCAAGCTTTATGTTAAAGGTTGCATTTTGGCAACATGAAAGTTATCATAACCCTTATGATAACTTGCATGTAAGGCTTAATGCGAACTTCTAGCAACTTCTACATGTTATTTATCACCATGTATCACTCATATGCTAAGTTTGGTTTTATGCATGCTTTTGAAGCCTAATAATGCAATATGAACATATGTACATTTCATATGCCTCCATGTTAAACTTGTGGCTTCAACACCTTTTTGTAATGATTATGCCAAGTTCCCTATTTTTTCTTTTATGCGTTGTTGCGATTATGTAAACGATGGGATTACGTTGGGGTTGGGTAACATAATGACATGAACATGGTTTTTATAACATAACGTGATATGTTAACTTGTAATTATGTTTTGGAAACATAATGGACATGACACTTAGAAAATATGAGTGTGGCCAACTCGAGGTTGGGTTGGGTTTGTAGCATAAATCTACCCGGACCCGCCCGGCTTAACTAGTGGCTACAAACAATAGGACCCAATGTGAGAAGTTGGTCATGTTGTGCTCGAACCCGAGGTTAGACCTAGTTGTGGTGTAAAGCTACCCGGACCCGCCCGGCTTAACTAGTAACCACAAAAAAGTCTAATGTGAGAGGTTAAAGCGCATTAAGTTAATTAATGCCTCCTGATTAGGGTTAAGTCATGGTCCACTTAATACTTAACCAATTTGGGCTTGATGGATTAATCGAGGTTAAGTCAGGAGCCTTGGGTACTCTTAACTAATTTAATCCACGTGTGGATCGGGTTAACCACATTTAACCCGTTAAGAAACCCTAGTTGCGTGGTCCTTTTCAGCAGTAACCTTCTTGGTAGTATCATAAGACCCTAGGACTAGGCTAGGGTGGGGTACGATTACTGGCTGATTGTAAGAGACCAAAAGAGACGGCTGAATGATGCCTCGGTTGTTCAGGCGGACCATGGTCGTGCACATCAAGTCCGGAGTTGAACACGGGCAACGGTAGGTTTGGACTGTGCATGATGGTATGGTGTCTGAGGGTTACACCGTAGGGCCTGATACACCCTAGGGTGGACCCTGCACAGTCAACTACATTACATGATTATGCCGCATGACACCTACACTTAACGACTTAGGCTTATAGGGAGCCGATCGACTAGACCGAGTAGTTGGACCTTGATTTAGGTCATCTCATGATGTTGGGCCAAGCTTGGGCCAAGGGATCAATTCTTTTTTTTTACTTGACATGTTGGAATGCTAGTACACCCGTGGTGCGAAACTTAACCTTTATTATGCGATGACATCTTTATCTATCTTGTTAGTTAATCATCATGCCAGTATGTTATTATCCTTATGTTCATCTCAGCTTCTCATGCCAGTTAACTTTACTAGTTCATAGACAGATAGTAGTAGGGCTTACCAGTCTTTTTGACTGACCTGTTTTCTTTCGCCTCTTTTCTTCCGTTTCCCCCCCCCCTCAGGTCCTCAGGTTGGGAACATTGGAGCTTAGCTTGGATCTTTCTAGCTTGCTTACCGGATTTGCTCATGTACGGGTTTGGACATTGAGCTAGCTATGGTTTATCATTTCACTTTGGGGATAGTACTTTATGTATTTTAGTTTTTCAGTTTATGCTTTTATCTAGACTTTGTTATTGGAAAATAATGACTAAGTACTTTATTGTAACTTAACTATGGTTTTGGAAATGCAAGTTTTATCCGCTGCTTTACTACTCTGTTTTTCTTATATGTTCTGTCTTGTGATATCTGCATGCATGTTTACCTTGTTTAAACGCCCCTCCAAAGTCAGTGCCCTTGCAAGAGTGGTACTGGCGGAGGTGGGGTGTTACATTTGGTATCAGAGCATAAGGTTAACAAGATTCGAGCAAAAGGTTTTTAAAACTTACCTTTTGAAAAACTATTTTCAAAACCAATCAAGTATTTTCCAAGAAAAGTCTAGTTATTTAAAAAAAGGCTATTCCCCAAAAGCCATAGCACTATCCTTCGTTTCTTCGTTCTGAATCTATCTTTTTCTTCGTTTCAGTATGGCCGATAATTTTTCCATTCTGGAGGGCGTACCAGTACCTATTTGGTTTAGAAGGTACATGGAGACAAGGGCGAACGAAGTCGGCCTCGCGAACATTCCTCCTCCTTTCCCCGTCACTAACATTTCTCCCCCTCCCGTAGCTGTGGTTCCTCCTCCCCCTCAGCATCCGCAAGAGGATTTCGCAAAGCTTTGCAAAGATTTTAAAGCGATGGGTTGCAAGAATTTTGTCGGAACGGAGACTCCCGTGGAGGCAAGAAACTGGTTAAAGGAAAGTGAAGACCTCTTTGCTATCTTTGATGTGGAAGATCGTACGAAAGTTCTGTTGGCGGTATGGCTATTGAAAGGGGAAGCTGCTTATTGGTGGGTAGTCATCACCACTACTAGACCCATCGAGACTTGGGATGACTTTAGGAGAAGGTTTAGACTAAAGTTTCTATCATCGACAGAAGAGAACCTTCAGATAGAGAGGTTCCTATCTCTAAGGCAAGGGGACATGACAGTTAGGGAATACGTGGAGAAGTTTAATCAACTTGCTCGGTTCGGTCTAGAATTGGTAAACACAGCTCGGAAGAAGGCCCTACACTTTGCTCTAGGATTGAACGAGCCATTGCGCGGTTTGGCCATGTCTCATATACCCATGGGGGCGACTTTCGAGAGTTTGGTGAATATGGCCCTACTTCAAGAGGAAGATAAGAGTGGCAAGAAGGAGGTCAAGGCAAATGAGTCCCAAGGCAAGAAGGAAGATACCGAGAAAAGAGATAGGAACAACAACAAGGCAAGAAAGACAAGAAAGTGCAACTTCTGTAGGATCACTGGGCACATAGCAATGGATTGTAGAAAGAAGAAAAGGAAGTTGGGAAGATGCTTTCATTGTGGAGAGGCTGGACATTTTAGCAAGGATTGCCCCAAGAAGCAAGGACAAGGGCAAGGACAAACTCAGCAAGTAAGACCCTCTGGAGGGAAATTGCAGGCTCTCCTCGCTCTTCCAACTTTTGATCGAGGTAGTGTTTTTATAAAAATTCATGTTTACACTTTCTGATTTTCCTGTTCGCACCTTATTTGATTCTGGCGCATCGCATAGTTTTATCTCTTCTGATATTGTTGAAAGTTTGCACCTAAGTACTAGCCTAGTTGAGGATCTCGTTTGTGTTTCAAATCCAATTGGGGGTTCCGCCCATCTGTCTATGATTTGTGTGGATTTGAAAATTTCTATCTTGGCCACAGAATTCGCATGTAGTGCTTATGTTCTCGGGTTCACGGGATATGCGTTGATTTTGGGCATGGATTGGTTATCCAGTTATGGAGCCATCCTCGATTGTGAGCATAGGGTGGTGAGGCTCATGACTCGCCTCGGTAATACCCTAGAAATTTCTTGTAACCCTCGAGGTCCCGTCATGTTATGTTATCTTGAATCTCTCGACTCGTCCATCGATGATCTGCAAGCTGTAAGGGTGGTCCGAGACTATCCCGATGTCTTTGAAGAAGTTAAGGGGTTGCCCCCTAAACGAGAGATAGATTTCCGCATTTATCTAGTCGATAATGCCAAGCCAGTATCATTGCCCGTTAGGCACATGGCTCCACGTGAGAGAAGGGAGCTCAGTAAGCAAATCAAGGAGTTGCTTGAGATGAATTTTATTAGACGAAGCATTTCTGAATGGGGTGCTCCGGTGGTATTCGCTACTAAGGCGGATGGTTCGCTTCGTCTATATGTTGATTATCAAGAGTTGAACAAGCTGACAAAGAAGAATAGGCACCCTTTACCGAGGATTGATGATCTCTTTGATCAGCTGGTAGGTGCTTCTGTTTTCTCTCAACTCGATCTAGCCACCGGATTCCATCAGCTTAGAGTAGCTGAGGATAGCATTGATAAAGCTGCGTTTAGGACTCTAGATGGATTCTTTGAATGGCTTGTCATTCGGTTTGACTAATGCACCCGCATACTTCGTGGACTTGATGAGTAGGGTGTTCAGGGAGTTCCATAACAAGTTTGTTGTTGTCTTCATGGATAATATTCTGATCTTCTCAAAAGATGCGGAAGAGCATGCTAGGCATCTCAAGGAAGTGATGGATACGCTTAGAGCGCATCAGTTGAAAGCCAAGTTCTCCAAATGTCATTTCTGGAGAAGGGAAGTTCGGTTTCTTGGACATATAGTTTCTAAGCAAGGCATAGCGGTGGATCCCGCGAAAGTGGTTGTGGTTCAAGACTGGAAGACTCCTAGGAATGCGACCGAAGTAAGAAGCTTTCTCGGTCTGGTGGGCTACTATAGGAAGTTCATCAGGGACTTCGATAAGATTTTAGCCCCTCTTACTAAGTTGACGAAGAAGGACTTAGTCTTTGCATGGGACTTGGAGTGTGAGCTTGCTTTTCAAAGGCTCAAGTGAGCCCTTACCTCAGCTCCAGTTTTGGCAACGTGGATTGGCACATGTTTTCAAGAGATAGTTTTCTGCGTGGGATACCATATAGTATGTAAACGAGATCCAAGATTCACTAACGAACCTCGGGAAGCTTGCATGAAACCGTGAGTACGCAGTTGGGTGAAAGCCAAGTATTTTAGGCAAAGGATAAGTGGAAGGGGAATGAGAGGCAACGGTGAAATGAGTTCTAACTCATATTTTGGAAATAAGGATTAAGAACTACGGAATTTTGAAGTTAAAAGACGGTCAAGGCACGATGGGATTAAGCACAAGAAAATGCGGCTTAGAAGACTGAAGACTAGTTACGCGCATTATATCTCTTTCTAAGAGTATATCCTTGATCCCTATTGTTCCGTAGAGCTTACTCGCATGCTATCTTTTAAGTATATCCTCTCGGTCCTATCCTCAATCTTAGTTCTGTTGCAAACCCCATAAGGAGTACGACTCGCCTGTTTGTGAGATATAGTTGGGGTGAAGATGTTCGTCACCTAACTATTTGGGCTTTATGGGATATGGGTAATAATTGATAGACTTACAAAGAAAGCCCATTCTATTCCGGTGAAAAGCAAGAGTACCGTATCATGGCTAGCATCTGTTTATCTTCGAAAGATAGTGTGGTTGCATGGAGTTCCTTCTAGCATAGTTAGCGATCGTGACCCAATTTTCACTAGCCAGTTCTGGAGCAGTTTGCAAGAAGCAATGGGTACGCGATTGAATCTGAGTACAGCCTATCACCCCTAGACGGATGGCCAAACCGAAAGGGTGAATAGAGTGCTAGAAGATCTTTTGAGGTTTTGTGTTCTCGACTTCGGTGGTACTTGGGAAGACCACCTTCGTCTTGTAGAGTTCGCTTATAATAATAACTATCAAGCCAGCATAGGGATGGCACCATTCAAAGCTTCGTTTGGGAGGCCGTGCAAGCCACCAACATGTTGGTGGGAAGACGACGGATAAGCTTATAATTGAGCCCGACATGAAAAGGGACACATCCGAGAGGGTTGAATTGATTCGAAGACGGATAAAAACGGCCCAAGACAGACAGAAATCCTATGCAGACAGGCGAAGGACAGACTTGGAATTTAAAATTGGAGATACGGTCTTTGTGAAGATTTCTCCTTTGCGAAATATGGTTCGCTGACACCAAGGATCGTAGGACCCTTCCCTACTATAGAAAGAGTCGGGAAGATGACTTATAAGGTGGAATTTCCGAGAAGCTGGCCGGAGTGCATAATGTCTTTCATGTCTCGCATCTCCGGAAGTGTTTGCACAGACCCGCCGAAGTGGTTGAACCAAGTATTCTTGAAGACATGGAGGTAGACGAAGAGGCAACCCTGAGGCGAGCTCTGATTCGTATAATGGAATCGGAGACAAAGAAGCTAAGAAGCAAAGAAGTTAAGCTTGTTAAGGCGCAATGGAGTGAAACAGAGGGAGACGCAACTTGGGAAACCAAGGAGAAGAGGCGCGTGCTTTATCCATTTCTCTTTGAGGATACATTTTCAATCTCTTTTCCTAGATTGGTATCTCTTCCCTTTGCTATCCATGCTTATCTAGTTTATCTTGTTTCGTAAATCTTGTCATGAGAACCTTAGGTAGAAACCCTTGGTTGAAACATGTATCTGAAACATGTTATGTTTGATGTTTGCAAGTGGTTGCAAGTGTTTGCAAGTGGATACTCGTGGATGCATAATACACGTTAGGCACTAAGATCGGCTCACACACTTTCATACCGCATATGCATGAGTGTTTATGCTTATCCATGGATGAAAACTTGTTATGCTATCATGTGGATGTTGCATATGGATGAATGTTATGTGCACTCATGTAGAGATTATAAATTATGTTAGGAATTTGCATACATATGGACTCATTTCACTAACATATTTTGCATTAAGGGGGTTTACTGAATCAGTAACCTCCTGATTTTCGCATTAGATAAGTACATATACACACACCTTTGCATATGATCATACAGCATTTAGAATCCTTTAAGGACAATGACTACACGTGGATGATGTTTTGAGTAGATGGATGATGGATGGTAGGATACGTTCTTCCTAACTTGGAGATTTTGGGGACGAAATCCTTTAAGGAGGGGAGAATGTAACAACCCGTATTTTTGAATAACATGTTATAACATAAATGGAGGCAGAATTAAACTGTAAATTCTGAATCAAGGGAAACGGGCTGTGCCATTGCGTTCGTCTCGGAAAAATACGCGAAATAGAGTCCGAGTTTTCAAAAATCGGAGTCCGTATGAAGAAGATATGGACGAACGAAGTTAGGCAGAAAAACCGAAAACAAACCAGAATGCACTGGCGCACTTGTGAAGTGCGCCAGCACAAAAATAGACTGGCGCACTTGGGAAGTGCGCCCGTGTCGAGCCAGAAACCTGCACAGCTTTCTGGCTTGACCCTGGCTGGCTTGGTGCACCTGTTTTGGTTCTCTGGTCTGCTCTGCTGGCGTATGACGATTTTTGATGGTTTAGATCTAAACTAGGGTTAATCCTATGGCCTAAACTTCTATAAAAGGACCCCTAAACCTAGCCTAAATCACCATTATTCAATCCTACAACTAAACTATGTCAAATTTGTTTCTCTCATGGCCTCCACTCTCATGCTAAAATTCCTAAGTTTATTTATATGAGAGATTTTGAATGCATACAAGTATTTTCAAGCTTGTATGAATGTTCTTAGTTTGCATTCAAGTCAAGTTCCAACATTTCTATTTCAAAGCAAGGGTTTTTATTGATTTGGCTCAAGGGTTTTCATTTGGAGATTGCATATTTGGGTTTTTGGTGCTTGCATAAGGGCTTCGTCTCAATCTTTATAATAAATATTTATTTGTGTCTTCATAGCATTGTAAGCCCTTTTCTACTTTCTTTTTATTGAACTCTAAAGTTAAATGAATGATGCAAGTTTGGGGTTGATCATTATATGCAAGTTTGGTTGATCATTATATGCAAGTTTGGTTGATCATTATATGCAAGTTTGGGTTGATCATGTTATCATGTTATGCAAGTTTGGGTTGATCATGTTATCATGTTATGCAAGTTTGGGTTGATCATTATACACATGTTATCATGTTATGCAAGTTAAACTTGAGTTTATGACCTTAAAGCTTCAAGCTTTATGTTAAAGGTTGCATTTTGGCAACATGAAAGTTATCATATCCCTTATGATAACTTGCATGTGAGGCTAAATGCGAACTTCTAGCAACTTCTATATGTTATTTATCACCATGTATCACTCATATGCTAAGTTTGGTTTTATGCATGCTTTTGAAGCCTAATAATGCAATATGCAAGTATATGAACATATGTACATTTCATATGCCACCATGTTAAACTTGTGGCTTCAACACCTTTTTGTCATGATTATGCCAAGTTCCCTATTTTATCCTTTATGCGTTGTTGCGATTATGTAAACGATGGGATTACGTTGGGGTTGGGTAACATAATGACATGAACATGTTTGTTATAACATAACGTGATATGTTAAGTTGTAATTATGTTTTGGAAACATAATGTACATGACACTTAGAAAATATGAGTGTGGCCAACTCGAGGTTGGGTTGAGTTTGTAGCATAAATCTACCCGGACCCGCCCGGCTTAACTAGCGGCTACAAACAATAGGACCCAATGTGAGAAGTTGGTCATGTTATGCTCGAACCCGAGGTTAGACCTAGTTGTGGTGTAAAGCTACCCGGACCCGCCCGGCTTAACTAGTAACCACAACAAAGTCTAATGTGAGAGGTTAAAGCGCATTAAGTTAATTAATGCCTCCTGATTAGGGTTAAGTCATGGTCCACTTAATACTTAACCAATTTGGGCTTGATGGATTGATCGAGGTTAAGTCAGGAGCCTTGGGTACTCTTAACCAATTTAATCCACGTGTGGATCGGGTTAACCACATTTAACCCGTTAAGAAACCCTAGTTGCGTGGTCCTTTTCAGCAGTAACCTTCTTGGTAGTATCATAAGACCCTAGGACTAGGCTAGGGTGGGGCACGATTACTGGGGTGATTGTAAGAGACCAAAAGAGACGGCTGAATGATGCCTCGGTTGTTCTGGCGGACCATGGTCGTGCACATCAAGTCCGGAGTTGAACACGGGCAACGGTAGGTTTGGACTGTGCATCATGGTATGGTGTCTGAGGGTTACATCGTAGGGCCTGATACAACCTAGGGTGGACCCTGCACAGTCAACTACATTACATGATTAAGCCGCATGACACCGACACTTGACGAGTTAGGCTTATAGGGAGCCGATCGACTAGACCGAATAGTTGGACCTTGATTTAGGTCATCTCATGATGTTGGGCCAAGCTTGGGCCAAGGGATCAATTCTTGTTTTTACTTGACATGTTGGAATGCTAGTACACCCGTGGTGCGAAACTTAACCTTGATTATGCGATGACATCTTTATCTATCTTGTTAGTTAATCATCATGCCAGTATGTTATTATCCTTATGTTCATCTCAGCTTCTCATGCCAGTTAACTTTACTAGTTCATAGACAGATAGTAGTAGGGCTTACCAGTCTTTTTGACTGACCTGTTTTCTTTCGCCTCTTTTCTTCCGTTCCCCCCCCCCCTCAGGTCCTCAGGGTGGGAACATTGGAGCTTATCTTGGATCTTTCTAGCTTGCTTAACGGATTTGCTCATGTATGGGTTTGGACATTGAGCTAGCTATGGTTTATCACTTCACTTTGGGGATAGTACTTTATGTATTTTAGTTTTTCAGTTTATGCTTTTATCTAGACTTTGTTGTTGGAAAATAATGACTAAGTACTTTATTGTAACTTAACTATGGTTTTGGAAATGCAAGTTTTATCCGCTGCTTTACTACTCTGTTTTGCTTATATGTTCTGTCTTGTGATATCTGCATGCATGTTTACCTTGTTTAAACGCCCCTCCAAAGTCAGTGCCCTTGCAAGAGTGGTACTGGCGGAGGTGGGGTGTTACATGCAACCCTTCATACTCTATAAAAAGAGGTTAAAACCAAAATTTTTAACACATCTTCTTCTCTAACTTCATCCTCTTTTATCCTACCATTATTCTTAATCATTTTTATGGTTTTTACACTTATACTCTATCGAGTTCACTTCTGAATTGATCTAACTTCTTCTCTCTATAGTCTCTACTCTCTGAATCAAATGCTATTGAAGAGTTATAGGGCTGTTTTACAATTGGTTGGGTTGAATAAACCTTGTGAAGAGGAGTCAGTGTGTCCTTGTGGGCCGTTAAATCAAGGAAATAGGAGTCAGTGTGTTTTTATGTGTCGTGAAATCAAGAAAGTAAGAATCAGTGTCTCCTTATTGAGCCGTGAAATCAAGGAGGGTGTAATTGACTATTGAAAGAGTAATAAAACTCTGCACAACCCAGCGTTGTATGGGACTGGATGTAGGAGTGATCCGAACCAGTATAAAATCCGGTGTGTTCTTTCCATTTCTGCACTTTTGTTTTTGTTTATTTTTCTTCTGTGTTTGAATCTGTATTTGTGTTTGTGTTTGTAGTGTTCGATTCTTCCTATAGTTCTATGTAGTTTTTAGTTTTGTTTAAATTCTTACAAACATTATTCACCCCCTCCCTCTAGTGTTTGCTTTGCTGAATAATCCATTTTGTATTCCCTAACAAAATCATCAATCACTTAGGTTCTTTGATGCTCTTTCATGACTTGGTAGGAATTTTGTGTTAAATCTGAATTTAGAGAGGATTGGAGAAGATAAGAGATTCCATGAATTGTGTTGGAAAAGATTTCTAATGGAACTTGAATGAGATTTGATCCATATAAACTTGGAGAGAAGTTGTTAGATCCATGGAGGCCATTAATGAAGTTGGAGGATAATTTCAAATTTGGTGGCACTTCGTGGTAGGAATGAAATTGGATCCCTCCCATGTGTGAAATATGAGGGGTATTTATAGGTGGAGTTGGTGTGGTGTGGCATTAATGTAATCACGGGGTCTAATGCCTTAGGTCGCAAACGACCTAAACATCTCATACCCAACGACATAAAGAGAATTTGTGGGCCAAAACCTCAAACTGAGCTGAAGAATACGGTCTAAAGCCATGCCACGGTCTAAACATATAAAACAACCAAAATTCCCCTTATTACGTGTGTTCACCATTTATGGTTGTATAAAGCTGTTTGCCTCCACTTTACAACTGTCATCACATGAATTAAACATCTCCTCCCTTGCTCGCATAGCTTCAACCGCCATTTATAGTTGTGCCAGCTCATTCCTTCATGAAACAAAGATGCTGCCATACGGCAACGTTCCAAAGCCTGGATGGATGTAACGGTCCGAGCTTATCATACATAAATGACCTAAATGGCCTCTGATGACATTCGAGCTAAGATTAGAGCGGACGATCTAAAGCTGCTTTCTGGAGCGATTTTGATGATTATAACGATCTAAATGGTCTCGCAGGTGGCTTTAGCTCGTAAGAGCCTGTAGCTTGCAAGTGGCGATTCCATGCCGATGATCTAAATGAGCCAGCAACCCAGTGGACTCTGCACATGAAGGACCCAAGAGAGGGTAGATGACCTAAGTAAGGTTCATCCATTGTCCATTGCTAAACTGAAGTAAACATAAGGATTTAACAGTATGATTCGACATGAAATGAGACTTGTGGGTTAACCATGCATGTACAACACAACATAAATGAAGCAATCACCCAAGTGTTATGGTTTGCAAATACCTGGATGTGATGTGCTTACGACTTGGTGCAAGCTTTGAGTTATGCCACGTTGCTTTCATGCAGATAATACTGGTCCTCGCTATCGCAGCACGACCTAAGATGGTCTTAACGACCTAAGCAAGCCGCTGACGAGCCAAAACGTGGAGAACGGCCCAAGGCCTTGATGAGGCCACAACGACCTAAGGATCCCAGGACGAGCTAACGTGGGTTATGGTCCGTGTATATACCATGTTGTTGATCCCGTATGCCCACATATACTTCCATTTTGTTCTGTGTTTACCCAGGTTATTATGCTGATATGTCCACATGAATTTAAAGCTTTGTATATGGGGAAACTTGTTTTTTATATTAATCTAAAGACATGTCAATGATTTGGTTTCAATCTGTGCATTTGTGTACTGCAAGCCATGCATTCGTCTCGTAATAACTATTATGACATACATCTATACCAACATAATGAGTCAATCAATGATGTAGGTGTTAACACGTGCTCTTCATTACATCCTCTGAGTATAAACCCCTTTGCCTATATATATAACACCAACAACCTTATTAGGTCGTGTTGGTAGTTAGATCGCGGAGATGACCTAAACACTGGTACATGACCAGTACTGCTCTTGACGAGCGAACGAATGACGTCCTGACATCCGAGTGGCCATTATCATCATAGCCGTAGATCGTAGACCATCGTTACACACAATATACACTACCTGATATGTGTATGCACAAAAACTGGTACATCTTATGTATTTAATTCCATAGCAGCCTGCCACCATTCATAAACAGTTCATAATTCAGAATCGTTTTTTAATAACAGGGTTAACATTAGCCCCTCGAAGCTTGTATTTTTTTCTTGCGGGAAATGCGAGCTTTGAAATGAACATTGCTATTTATATATTTTTATGTTGACTGATGATCTTGATTGGGATGTACACCCAAGAGGAGGGAATCAGTTAGTGATCGTCCAGACGTACTTGGAGATCGATGGATATGCGAGGTACAAGGTGCCTCCGGTTTCGTTCAGACCTAGAACGAACTTGTAAATGGACTATGTGTATGACATTGGATTTTATTCTGTGTGATTGATTTCTATTAAATATATATCTGTTTGGCGGCGGAGAATTTATTCTCTCGCTTAATGCCCTTCTCTGGGACGTACAAGCTCACGGGTTATATATTGATGGATATCAATCACATGGTGTGAATTGCCTGTGTAGCATGCCTAAGTGGAAATTGATCAAGGCTTCTGTTGAAAAGCAAAGTCTTGTGGTTGATGATCAAAGCACCGCCTGTGTGGCATAGCTTTGTGTAACGTGAATTCGTGAGCCTCACACCCCGGTTATGAACCAGAAACGGGAGAGGACATCAGGGAGGGCATGGGTTTCCTTCTAGCTAGGGTGGTGTCAGTGATCTACCAGCCCTGACATTTATATTATTTTCACCTGTGTGGTTGTTGCGGTTGTGAGGCGCCTCGGATATATCGGTGACTGTGTGGAGCCAATGGAGTCATTTGGCTCATTGACTCCCCAAAGGGCGGGGAAACGCAAAGTTCAGGCATTTTAATCCACATCGGTGGACTGACCTTGATGATCCAAGGGCCCACCTGAGTCTGGGTCCTGAGACACGAGCTAGAGCATCTCGAATCGGTGAGGACTATCTTTTGCCTCGGTTCACATATGGAAATCCAACTTCCAATATGTGACATGTGTGGTTTTGATTGTAGAGTCTAGTATTGGCGACATGATATATGGTACCCATGCTGTCTATGATTGGTACTTATGATTGAGATTGTTTTAATACTATGCACTTATAGTAATAATAAAAGATGAAATTTAGCGTTTCAAGCATTATTTGGCTATTATAAGGTAAAACCCTATCTTCCGGCTTGTGCGGCATTGTGTGATGGGACTTGGGTCTTAGAATAGCTTCATTTTTCTTTATTTAGCATTGCACGGTTTGTTTTATGCACTGGTATTCTTGGGAGGAAACCCGTTCCATGTTATACGGCGTGGTCCCATGATTTACCTATCTTTTAAATAAATATTAATAACTGCTTTAGTTCTCACACCAGTCACATGACTAGCCTGGAGTTTATTGTTTTAACCTAAACTCTGGGTGCCCTATTTTCCACACGTGCAGCTAGTAGTTTTGGTTTTGCAGATTTATATCCACAGAAACCTGGTTTACAGCTGGAATGATATCCGGAAAGCTCGGTATCTGTATATCTCTTTCAGTTGTGTATTATATTATTTTTCCGCTGCAGTAATATATTGTAATCTCTGATATTTAGTGAATGTGTAATATTGATTTATACTCTGTATATTCTTTTATTCTGATGGAATTATTGTAATAAGCAATGAAATGTTCTTCTATCTGCGTTCTGGCTTGTCGTGTTCTCAAAAACAATTAGGGGTTTTGAACGGTCTTTGTCGGTTTAGCGATCGATTAGGATCGAGCGAAATTCCTTTTCGTTACATTTGGTATCAGAGCTTTGGTTTATAGAGCTCGGAGAACAAGACGCATTAGAACCATACGAAAGAATTCATCAGAGATTGGGTTAGTAATATCCAACGAGAATCTCGTTAGAGATGGGATCAGTAGTATCCTAGAACGAGTGTGAAGAGTAATGTTTTTGAAATAAAAATGAAAATAAATTTTGTTTTGAAAATTTAAATCAATTATTTGTATTTGAATATTTATTTGTATTGAATTTGGACAATCCAATATATAGAGATTTTGCCTATACGTCTGATCCACGTGTATTCGAAATTTTAATATACTGGATAGATATAGAATCACACTCTAATCACCCGGAGATGGTACTGATGATAGCACGTCATCATCAGTATTTATGTTCGAGTTTCGAAAGTGGGATGTTTATATATTTTCATTAGACCGGTGTGAGAACAAAAACTATATAGGGCGTACTGTTGTGAATTGGCATCAAAAATGTGATTTTTTTTGACTAGGTATCCAAATTATGAATTTGAAGAGCTAATCAACTAATTGATTGCTGGTTGTGTTGTTTGATTATTGTTTGATTAATTAAATGTTGAACCTTTAGCAAAATTGAACCAAATAGTGAATGGTATTGGAAATTTGTCGCATTGCATGCATATACATGTACTTACATTGAACAGGTTATAGCAAGGAGGCTAGAGAAGAGGAATAAAATTGTTTGCCCGACAAATAGGTACATGTTTACTAATTTATTGGGTTTTGGATGATTTTATCAGCCGATTGGCTGTTTCTTTTTCTTTCTGGATTGATGAGGGCCATGAGAGGCTGTTTGAAATATCCCGAAGTCCCCGATGCAGGGGAGGTTATGGCGAAATTTTTCGAAAATTTAGGGTGTTAGCCAAATTTTTGAAAAATTTGAAAAGTTCTTAGAAACTGAAAAGTTGAAGAACTTAAGCCGTAATGAAAATAATGGAAGTTGAGTTGGTTAGTTAAACAACTTTCAGCTTCGTTCCTTTTCGGGGACGAAAAGTTTTAAGTGGGGGAGATTGTAATAACCCGGAAATCTGAGCCAATTTAAAAATTTTATTTTGGCAATTTTAATGAATTTTGAAATTTAAAATGAATTATTTTAAATAATAGCGACGACAAATTTATTTTGAATCGAATTTGAATGTATATATTTATATAACTCGACATTAGAATATAAATATTTATTTTTAATTTTAAAAGGAATTGAAAATGGCGCGGTAGTTCGAAAATTCAATTTCAAAGTTCAAATGAATGTACATGATTCAAAATAAACCGGATTTTAGCAAAACCAAAAACATTAGAATCTATTTGAGAATATCTTTCCAACGAATCCGAAAAATAGAAATTTCATAGCGGGAACAAAAGGATATGTCCAGTTGAAAATTCAGAATAGTCGCTATGGAATTCTAACCCTTAAAATGGGAAATTTTGCAAACGACCTCGGTTTTCAACAAAACCACTTTTGTTGGATCCGTGATGTCAAGTTATTGCTATGTTTCAAAATTCGTAATTTTCTGAATCAATATGTGAGCATGGCAAAGGAAAACGCGTTTGACCAGTTTCAGTTGATTTTAATCGACTGGAAAATGGCCATTTTTCTAACGGTCTTGGAATTTGATGAAATTAGTTTTGTTTGGACCGTATCGTCAATGCGAAGCTAGAAAGTATTTTTCTAGAATTTTTCGAGTTAGTATGTGACCCCAGTAAATTGAAATGTGCGATCAAATTCAATATATAGAGTTATATTTTGATTTTGACGAAAACTGATCGAAACGATCAAGTCAGCTTATGATACATATCCCACTGTGTTCGGAATGGGGTTAATTAGCTGGGAGCGACAGTTGTTGGGCTCTATTTAGTGTTCAAATAAAAAAGTTACTTTTTGAAATTAATTAAATAATTAATATATATATATTATTTAATATCCTTTCCCTCTGCTCTCTCCTTTCATTACTCCGTCAGGAAAAAAAAAAGGGGATCGCGCCCCCCCTTACCGGTGCCGCTAGTGCGAGGAACCCCCCTCCTTTGCCGCCACCTCCCCTTCGATTCCTCCCTCCTCCGCCGCTTCCTATATCCGCACCACCCTCCCCAACTAGCTCCCCTTCCCTGCGAACGACGAAACCCCCCCAAACCTCCACCGAGATCCGCACCGCAGGCCCCACATCGTTGCCAGGGCACTCCATCACCGCCCCCCCTCTCTCCTTCCACCGCTCCTCCTCTTCTCCCTTCTGAAAAAGCCCTAGCCGCCTCCATTTCGCCAACAGCTCTCCCCCACTTCTCAAACACTTACAAAGGCTTGACTGAGTACTAGTCCCAATAATTAGCCACCTCCAAAGGCTTAACTGAGTACTTTCCTGAGCGGCGGACTAGAGGCTCTCGAATCGGTGAGAACTCCTCACTTTTATTTTAATTTCTAGTTGAAATATATACTAGGATGCAGACGGTGCTTAGTAGCACCCGACACCCGTCGTCCAAAGACCATGGATGACTTGTTTGTTTGATTGCTGTGTTGTGAAAATTTTATTGTGTGATGTGCAATGGAATAAAATATTTTATAGTGGAAAATATTTTATAGTTAAATGTATAATTTTTAACGTGTATATAAAATAGATGGTAATAAACAAATCGAACGATTTGTTTATATACACTGATTTGACTGATATTGATTGGGATGATAAATTTTACACATCGCCCAACTGCACAAATAAAAATCTGTGTTTATTGATGTGAAACCCCACACGAGTGTTGGGATGAAATTGGCCATACACTAGTCCCAATAATTAGCTGTATATCGATTGATAGATTGACAGGCTATTATAAACGTTTAATATTTATATTTGATGCTTATGCAGTGTAGAATGCACTTTGGGTGATGGTTGCCTGTGTTTGATTGTTGTAGTGTACGTGTGGGTATGAAATCCATATAATTAACACTATATGGTAGTTGATTGGGCCTCATTCAAATTTGGAAAATAGAAGTAAATTCATGTGTTGAATAAAATATATATTCATGTGTTGAATAGAAGTAAATTCATGTGTTGAATAAAATATATATTCATGTGTTGAATAAAATAAATTTCATGTGTTGAAGAAAATATTCATTTGTTGAATAGAATAACGAAGTTATTGAAATATATAAAGCCGTATTGATTTGATTGACGCCATTTTGACGTGAACGATATTTATATCGATTTTATTCATTTTTATAGTGAATATAGAAAAGGAAGTGATTTCAAAATATAACGTTTTGAAAATATTATCATTTATAGATTAATGATATGGAATATTCAATTTTGGTTTGAAATTGAATATGAAGTTGAAATCGTTTTGAAAACAAATTTAAAACGATTTATAAAATACGTTTTGAAAGGAAATCGACGAAGTATATATTATATATATTATACATATAATATAATGGCCTGAATAGAACGCGCCGTGCCGCGGCAGTTCTCGAATTTCGACCATTGACTTCGAATGGATATTGCGGGAGATCCGACCGTCGGATTCTCCTAAAACCAGAACCATTGGGTTTGTATCGAAAAGGGCTATCCAATGAATATTAGAGATTTGAAATCTAACAGTTGGATTTGGAATTATGTCCAAATCAAATTTGGAAAAGGTCGCTGTAAGTGCAGTTCGATGGCCGTTGATGGAAATTGACTGTACGGGGCTTGATAAAATTATTAAAAATAGTAATAATTTGTGTAAAATCATAAGAAATGATTTGGGAAGAATTAGGATGAAAAACTCCATATTTGAAAAGATAAAAGTAGATTTTTATTGAAATGAACTAGTTTTGAACTAGAATAATAATTTATTTATTTTTAAAATAAATAAATTGAATTTGAAATGGTTTTGAAAATAACGAGGGTTTCCAATAATTGAATTGGAATGGATTTGAATCGAAATTGTCTTTGGATTATTTCAATGTTGGATTTCGTGATGATACAGATATTGTTATGGGAATTTGAAAGATATATTAATATCGTTATTTCTAATAAGATATTCATTGGTCGTAGAATTTGATATTGAATATAAGCCGATATATTTTCTATTCAGAGCCTTGTTGTAACACCCCGTGCATTCAATAACAGTGAAATTCACAAATTAAAGTATAATTAATTTCAAATCAAAGAATTAAGGGAAACGGGATATGCCATTGTGTTCGTCTCGGAAAAATACGTGAAATAGAGTTCGAGTTTTCCAAAATCGGAGTCCGTATGACCAAGTTATGGCCCGTCAAAGTTTTCAGAAAATTTCAAATTCAGAAAACAGCTCGAAGATTCGAATTTCAAACACGCAGGGAGGCAGGGCGGGAAAGTTCCCGCCCAGGACAAGTCGACAGGGGTTTCGACAAGCCAGTCGACACCACCCCCCCGTGACGACTGCCCAGTCGACACGGGTGTCGACTTGCAGGTCGACCTGCTTGGTCGGCCTGGCTGGCCTGGTCTGTGCTGGGTTCGAATTTCTGAGGCTTGCTTTGTCACGAGGGCTAGGTGTCAGCTCCTGATTGGTCTCTCTTTCGAATGAATGGCTATGATTAACCCAAGCTTCATCGACGGTCCTAATCAGTTCATAAACTCTATAAAAGTGACCCTAGACTCTACCTAATCTATTCATTCAAAAATAAGAATGAGGCCATCATGCTGCTGAGGAACGACTAGGAGTAGCCACCAATTTGAGAGACAATTAGGAGACAAACTCTAAAGCATAAAGCAACTACAAGTTAAACATAAACAAATCAAATCAACGCCTATATCAAAGGAATAGCATCTCCAAATCCAGAATTCAGATTCCTGAATTGAAGAATTCGTCACATGATTGTAAGTAGAGTACTATTCCGATGTGAATAAATAACTGTGTTTGATTTGTGTAAAATGAGAATTACACTTGATTTGTGGTGATAGTAATTCATATTTGTGCGTTGCTATGATTCTAATCGATTTGGAATGTTGTGATATAACGATTGGATATTCGCAAGTATGTAATTCATGATAAAAACTACATGTTTGCGGTAGTTTATTTGAGATTCATGCAAATATACGATTGGATATTCGCAAGTATGTAATTCATGTTGAAGCTACATGTTTGTGGTTGTTTAATTGAGATTCATGCAAGTATGTGGTTTTGCTACTATGCCAACATAATGTATATTTTTGTACAAAATCACTTTTTGTGTAATTGGATCAAATTTGGGGTATTATGATTCATATGAAATTATGTTGGAATTGGCATCATGATCTATGTATAAAACCATACTTTTGTATTAGAAAAAAAAAGTAAGCCTCTTTGTGAACTTATGTTGATTTTATGAATATGACTAGGCTATGTTTGGTATTATGCCTAATTGAAAAACATGTTAGGCCTATATTGTTAACAAGAACTAGATGATAATATATGTGACACATAGCTAAGTTAGATTTACATTCCAATTGCAAGTTCGCATGAATAAAGTAAAAACCATGATTTCATGTTTAGGAATATTTATGCCATGATTACATGAATAGATCAAAAACCATGATTTCATGTTTGGGTATATTTGTGCCATGATTATGTGAATAGATTAAAAATCATGATTAAGTTGGAATAATTCTAGTTGAACTATACTTTTGTATTAGTAACAAAAGTAAGCACCTTTGTAAACTTATAGTAATTTTATAAACATGATTTGCTTATGTTTGACATTATGCCTAAGTAAAAAAATATAGGTTTATGTTGTAGTTAAGACTATGTGTCAATAATGATATCTAATTTAGTTAGATTCTTAACTTAACTACAAGTTTACCTGGTTTGATTTATGTCACTTATGCTTTATGACCAAAGTATATGTTACTACAATGCAAGTACACCAGTTTCTATTTTGTAGTTCCAACGTTATGTTGCAAGTTCATGCGTTCACATTCCCCATTTTGTGTATATAATCACGTTTTAAGCCTCCCCTTTTTCACGTGGCTAAGTTGGGCTTAAAAGGCTAAGCCCAACATATATTATAATAAACGAACGTATTAAACGGGGGAAATAGCGTTGGGCCAAATTAATTAATAAATGAAAATATAAAAGTAGATGGGCCCAAATTAAAGAATGGGTTGGGCCCATGATTGGTGTAAACTTTTACACCATTAGCTTAAATTTATTTTGAATAATGGGCCGCAAATATTTACATATAAGAAAATAAAGAAGAAAGACAAAATATGTAAATGTAGAAAATACGATGTGTTTAACCCGAGGTTGGATTGAGTTGTGATGTAAACCTGCCCGGAACCGCCCGGCTGTCCAGTAGTCACAACAATACCTATCCAATGTGGGTGGTTAAACATGGAGCCCAATAAGGACCCGAGGTTAGACTGAGTTGTGGCGTAAGACTGCCCGGACCCAACCGGCAACAGGCAGCCACAACAATACCTGTCTAATGTGAGAGGTCAAGGCTTTAATAAGACAATTAAGGCTGAGTCAGGATTGATAGGATTAAGTAAATTATATTAATACTTAATCAAAATGGAACATGCTAAACTAAACAGACTGATTGGGGGTTAGGTTTATAAAACACTTAACCAACTTAGCATGTTGGCTAGAAATAGAAAAACCTAGTAGCGGGGGACCCTTTTCAGCAGTAACCCTATAAGGTATCATGATACCCTGAAACTAGGCAGGGTGGGGCACGATTACTGGGCTGACTGTAACAAATCGACGGCGGTGGTGCAGCAGTGTAGGTTCTAACGGGGTGTGGGCGTGCACTCACTCCGGCGCAGAAAAATAAGGCACTGGGCACCAGTAGCATACCTGTGCATTCTAGGGTTGTGTCAGGCCGCCGCCATGGGACTTGATACACCCCATGGTGGGACCAACATAAGTAACTACAACATCGGGGGCCGTAAGACACATGTAATTATGCGAGTAGGAGCCGATCATCATAAAATGGATCACTTCACCCTGATTATGGGGTGCCAGTTGGGAACTAGTTTATATGGGTTCAGAGATTGATATGGGGTACGATAGTATATTCGACCGTAGACAACTTAACTAAGTTTATGGTGCTTTCCCCATTTCTAGTTTACACTTATCATACCCAGTTCTTTATTCATAGACTGAATAGTCCTAGACTTACTCAGGCTTTATGTCTGACTCTACTTTTCTTTCGTCTTCTTTTCTTCTATTTCCCCCCAGGTCCACAGGGAGGTAATACCGCAGCTTAACCAGCCTTCATATCCAGCTTGAAGAGAAAGAATGTATTGCTTGGATCTTTTCGTTTTGGACTATGGCTTTGGACAGCAACTATGGGACTTTTGCAGTTTATTTATGTTTTCTTTATGCTTCTTTAAATAATGTAATCAAGACAGTTATGAAGATGTTATGTTTTTGGAAGTATTGTAAGACAATTATGGTATGGTTGTTGTAACACGTATTTTTAATGAAATAAAAGTTGTTGTTTTTCCGCTGTTCAAAAATATGTGTTCTTATATCTGTCTTGTATATCTGTGACTTATACTTATAAACCTCCACCAAAATTAGGGCATTCCCTTTGAGAGTGACCCTAACGGAGGTGGGGTGTTTCACTTGGTATCAGAGCATAGGTTTACCAGATAAGATAAAAAGTTTTGAAAATTTATTTTTCAAAAAGGAAATTTAAAGAAGCATTTTTTTAACAAGATAAAATATTATTTTATTTTAAAAGGCAAAGTCCCCCCAAAGCCATAGGTACTATCTCTTAACCTTCGTTTTGAATCTATCCTTTTTGTTTCAGCATGTCCGAAGAACTTAACTTGCCAGAGGGTGTACCAATAGCTGGTTGGTTTAGACGGTTCTTAGAAGCAAGGGCCACTCAGCCAGGTCCTACCGTTCCTCCTCCCCCAGCTGCAGGAAATCATCCAGCTGCAGCGGCACCTCTTCCTCCACCTCCTCCGCGGGGAAACACTTTTGCTAAGATATGTAAAGATTTTAAAGCTATGGGAGGAAAGGATTTTCATGGAACTGAGTCCTTCGTGGCAGCTAGAAATTGGCTGAAAGAAACCGAGGACTTATTTATCATCTTTGACGTAGAAGATAGACAGAAAGTACAACTGGCAGTATGGCTACTAAAGGGCGAGGCTTCCTCCTGGTGGGAAGTCACTAATGCAGAAAGACCAGTGGAGACATGGGAGGACTTTAGGGCAAGGTTTGAAGCTAAATTTCTCTCAGATGCGGAAAGGAGTTTGCAGTTGGAAAAATTCTTATTTCTTAAGCAAGGGAACAAGACAGTCAAAGAGTATGTTAATCAGTTCGATGAGCTGGCTAGGTTTGGGCTGGACCTAGTCAACACCCCGCACAAGAAGGCTCTCCGTTTCGTCAAAGGGTTGAATGAGCCATTACACAGTTTGGCCATGACTCATATAACCATGGGAGCCACATATGAAAGATTGGTACAAATGGCATTTCTGAACGAAGAGGATAAGGGCAAGAAGGAGACAAAGGCAGAAAGCTCTCAAGGGAAGAAAGAGGGTTTGCAGCCTAAGAAGACAGACTTTAAGAAGGGCGGGAAAGGCAACAAAGAGAAGAAGAAGAGGAAGTGTAATTTCTGTGGCAAAGTGGGGCACTTAGTGAAAGATTGCCGGAAAAAGAAGGCCAAGGAGAATGGTGGGTGCTTTTTGCGGTGAGACAGGCCACAGGGCTAAGGACTGCCCAAAGAAACGAGGACAGGGGCAGAGGGCTGGATCCACCTCAAGGGCACAAGTTCATGTGCTAGAAGCGCCACCTCTGCAACAGCGAGGTATAAATACTTCTGTAGAAAGTGTAGTTTATCATTATGATCACCCCGTTCGCACTTTATTCGATTCTGGCGCATCACACTCCTTTATCTCGTCTGCTTTAGTAGAATCTCTGCACCTAAAAACTAGTATGGTAGAGGACCCCTTAATTGTTTCAAACCCAATTGGGGTCCCAGCTCATTTGTCTATGATCTGTTTGGGATTGAAAATTTCTATTCTAAGCGTAGAATTTCAATGTAGTGCCTTTGTTTTGTGCTTTTCGGGATATGGTTTGATTTTGGGCATGGATTGGCTATCCAGTAATGGGGCCATCCTTGATTGTGAGAAAAGGGTTGTTAGGCTCCTAACACAGCTCGGTAACACTTTGGAAATTTCTTGTAATCCCTCGTATGCGGTTATGCTTAGTTATCTTGAATCGCTAGATGCCTCTGTTGAAAATTTGCAATCGGTTAGAGTGGTCCGGGAATATCCGGATGTCTTCGAAGAGGTGAAGGGCTTGCCTCCGAAGCGGGAGATAGACTTCCGCATATACCTTGTAGATAATGCAAAGCCCGTTGCGTTGCCCGTTAGACACATGGCTCCACGGGAAAGGAAAGAGCTCAGTAAACAGATTAAAGAGCTTCTAGAAAAGGGGTTCATTAGGAGGAGCATTTCAGAATGGGGTGCTCCAGTGGTGTTCGCTATAAAGGCGGATGGTTCACTCCGTCTATGTGTTGACTATAGGGAGCTCAACAAGCTAACGAAACCCTCTCCCCAGAATTGACGATTTGTTTGATCAGCTTGTAGGAGCGTCTGTTTTCTCCCAACTCGATTTAGCGACCGGTTTTCATCAGCTAAGGGTGGCTGAAGATAGTATCGATAAAACGGCATTCAGAACCCCAGACGGCTTCTTTGAATGGCTTGTCATGCCTTTCGGCTTGACAAATGCACCTGCTTACTTCATGGACCTGATGAGTTGGGTATTCAGAGATTTCCTCAACAAGTTCGTAGTGGTCTTCGTAGACGATATCCTTATCTTCTCAAAGAGTGAAGAGGAACATGCTCAGCACTTAAGGGCAATCATGGAAACTCTGCGAGTCCATCAGCTAAAAGCCAAATTCTCCAAATGCCACTTTTGGAGAGAAGAAGTGAGGTTCCTTGGGCACATAGTATCCAAACAAGGGTTAGCAGTGGACCCTGCTAAGGTAGTGGCGGTACAGGATTGGAAGACACCAAGGAATGCAACTGAGGTCCGAAGTTTTCTAGGACTAGCAGGTTTCTATCGAAAGTTCATAAAGGATTTTTCAAAAATCTCAGCTCCGCTCACGAAATTGACCAAGAAGAATCTAGCGTTCAATTGGGACTTGGATTGCGAGTTTGCTTTCCAACGACTAAAAAGGGCTCTTACAACAGCCCCAGTTTTGACGTTGCCAGATGGGAGCAAGATGTTCACTGTTTATACAGATGCATGTGGGACAGGGCTAGGCGCTGTCTTAATGAAAGAAGGAAGGGTAGTAGCTTATGGCGGGAGGCAGTTGAAAGTGCACGAAAAGAACTACCCGACCCATGATCTTGAGTTAGCTGCCATCGTCTTTGCACTCAAGTCTTGGCGACACTATCTCCTAGGTGAGAAGTTCGAACTTTACACTGACCATAAATCGTCGAAATATCTTTTCTCGCAGAAAGATCTTAACTTGAGGCAACAGAGATGGATGGAGTTTCTTGCCTCATATGATTTCGAGATCTCCTACACTCCGGGAAAAGGCAACGTAGTAGCAGACGCGTTAAGCCGAAAGAAACTGACCTTAAGCCCGCTGTTTGTTGAAAGACAAAGCCTAGAGTTTATAGCCAGCTTCGACTTTAGGCCTTCCTCCGATTTTGTACCAGGCTTGCTAGCATCTCTCGAAGTGCGCCCGACTTTAGTGGACTCAATAGGGACAGCACAACGCGAAGACCCTCAGCTAATGGAAACGATTGATAGGCTAATTAGGGGTGAGACTTCAAGTCACCTCAACAGATACTCCATCGACGATAAGGGTTTGCTAAGGCGAGACGGAAGACTATGCGTCCCACAGACAAGGGATTTAGTAAAGAAGAATCTGGAGGAAGCACATCACTCCAAGATGACGATACACCCAGGCGGAGATAAAATGTACAAAGATATAAAAAGAACTTTCTTCTGGAACGGCATGAAAAAGGACGTGGCAGAATTCGTTTCTAAGTGTATGGTGTGCCAACAGGTTAAGGCGGAACAGAAAAAGCCTGGCGGACTGCTACATCCTCTAGAGGTCCCGCAGTGGAAGTGGGATAGCATCTCAATGGACTTCATCGATGGGCTGCCTAGGTCTAGGAGAGGCAATACTAGCATATGGGTAATAGTGGATAGGCTTACTAAAAGCGCCCACTTCTTACCTGTCAAAAGTAAAAGAACTGCCTCATCTCTAGCATCTCTTTACCTCAAGGAAATTGTCCGACTACACGGAATACCATCCAGCATTGTTAGTGACCGAGACCCTATCTTCAAAAGTGAGTTTTGGCGGAGTCTGCAAGAAGCGGTAGGCACGCAGTTATGCTTGAGCACAGCCTATCATCCCCAAACCGACGACCAAACGGAAAGAGTGAACAGAGTTTTGGAGGACCTTTTAAGACTGTGCGTCCTTGACTTCGGAGGAACGTGGGAAGACCATCTTCCTTTGGTGGAATTTGCCTACAACAACAGCTATCAAGCAACCATCGGAATGGCGCCCTTCGAAGCTTTATATGGAAGACTGTGCCGATCGCCCACTTGTTGGTGGGAGTCTACTGATAAGCTCATACTTGGACCAGATATGATCTGAGAGACTACAGAGAAAGTAGACTTAATACGAAGAAGGACGAAGACGGCCCAAGACAGACAAAAGTCCTACGCCGACAAGAGGAGGACCGACCTTGAATTTGAGGTTGGGGACAGAGTTTTTCTTAAGGTATCTCCGCTAAGGAACGTTGTTCGTTTTGGAACCACAGGAAAGCTAGCACCAAGGTTCGTAGGGCCATTCCCTATCATCGAGAAAATTGGGAAAATGGCCTATAGATTAGAGCTACCTGAAAAGCTGGCCGGAGTTCACAACGTTTTTCATGTTTCACATCTCCGGAAATGTCTACATGAGTCTGCTGAAGTGGTAGAGCCAAATATCCTAGAAGAAGCTGAAGTGGAACGCGAAGCAACCATAAGAAAAGTTCCAACCCGCATATTGGGAACGGAAGTGAAAAAGCTACGCAACCGCGAAGTCAAGCTCGTCAAAGTTCAGTGGACCGACGCTGAAGGAGATGCAACTTGGGAAACTGAAGCTAAAATACGCACTGCCTACCCTTTTCTTTTCGAGGGTACATCCTTGATCTTTCTTTTTCCTTAAGTTGCGCTTATATCTATCTTTTTAGGTATATTTCCTCGACCTTATCTTTTAGGTAGAAACCCTTTGGATGAAAACATTTAATTGAAACATGTTATGGATGATGGTTGCAAGTGGTTGCAAGTGATTGCTAGTGGTTGCTCGTGGTTGCATATACACACACAATCTAGGTTTTAGATCGGCTCAGTCACTTCATATTGGATATGCATATATGTTTGCATTCGTATATGGTTGAACTTTAATGTGTTGTCATATGGATGTTGCATTTGTATGAATGATTGTTCACTCATGTAGAATCATGAATAGGAAAATTTTCATACATAATGGATTCATGGCACTCACATAGTTCGCATTAAGGAGGTCAACTGAATCAGTAGACCACCTGATTTTGCATTAGATAAGTACATGTACACACACACTTCGCATATGATCATGAAGCATTAGAAGTCTTTTAAGGACAATGGATACTCATGTTTGATGGATGAGTAGATGGATGTTTGGATGTTAGGATATATATATTTTTCCTAAACTTGAAGATTTCGGGGACGAAATCCTTTTAAGTGGGGGAGAATGTAACACCCCGTGTATTCAATAACAGTGAAATTCACAAATTAAAGTATAATTAATTTCAAATAAAAGAATTAAGGGAAACGGGATACGCCATTGTGTTCGTCTCGGAAAAATACGTGAAATAGAGTCCGAGTTTTCCAAAATCGGAGTCCGTATGACCAAGTTATGGCCCGTCAAAGTTTTCAGAAAATTTCAAATTCAGAAAACAGCTCGAAGATTCGAATTTCAAACACGCAGGGAGGCAGGGCGGGAAAGTTCCCGCCCAGGACAAGTCGACAGGGGTGTCGACTAGCCAGTCGACACCCCCCCCCCGTGTCGACTGCCCAGTCGACACGGGTGTCGACTTGCAGGTCGACCTGCTTGGTCGGCCTGGCTGGCCTGGTCTGTGCTGGCTCCGAATTTCTGAGGCTTGCTTTGTCACGAGGGCTAGGTGTCAGCTCCTGATTGGTCTCTCTTTCGAATGAATGGCTACGATTAACCCAAGCTACATCGATGGTCCTAATCAGTTCATAAACTCTATAAAAATGACCCTAGACTCTACCTAATCTATTCATTCAAAAATAAGAATGAGGCCATCATGCTGCTGAGGAACGACTAGGAGTAGCCACCAATTTGAGAGACAATTAGGAGACAAACTCTAAAGCATAAAGCAACTACAAGTTAAACATAAACAAATCAAATAAACGCCTACATCAAAGGAATAGCATCTCCAAATCCATAATTCAGATTCCTGAATTGAAGAATTCGTCACACGATTGTAAGTAGAGTACTATTCCGATGTGAATAAATAACTGTGTTTGATTTGTGTAAAATGAGAATTACACTTGATTTGTGGTGATAGTAATTCATATTTGTGCGTTGCTATGATTCTAATCGATTTGGAATGTTGTGATATAACGATTGGATATTCGCAAGTATGTAATTCATGATAAAAACTACATGTTTGCGGTAGTTTATTTGAGATTCATGCAAATATACGATTGGATATTCGCAAGTATGTAATTCATGTTGAAGCTACATGTTTGTGGTTGTTTAATTGAGATTCATGCAAGTATGTGGTTTTGCTACTATGCCAACATAATGTATATTTTTGTACAAAATCACTTTTTGTGTAATTGGATCAAATTTGGGGTATTATGATTCATATGAAATTATGTTGGAATTGGCATCATGATCTATGTATAAAACCATACTTTTGTATTAGAAAACAAAAGTAAGCCTCTTTGTGAACTTATGTTGATTTTATGAATATGACTAGGCTATGTTTGGTATTATGCCTAATTGAAAAACATGTTAGGCCTATATTGTTAACAAGAACTAGATGATAATATATGTGACACATAGCTAAGTTAGATTTACATTCCAATTGCAAGTTTGCATGAATAAAGTAAAAACCATGATTTCATGTTTAGGAATATTTATGCCATGATTACATGAATAGATCAAAAACCATGATTTCATGTTTGGGTATATTTGTGCCATGATTATGTGAATAGATTAAAAATCATGATTAAGTTGGAATAATTCTAGTTGAACTATACTTTTGTATTAGTAACAAAAGTAAGCACCTTTGTAAACATATAGTAATTTTATAAACATGATTTGCTTATGTTTGACATTATGCCTAAGTAAAAAAATATAGGTTTATGTTGTGGTTAAGACTATGTGTCAATAATGATATCTAATTTAGTTAGATTCTTAACTTAACTACAAGTTTACATGGTTTGATTTATGTCACTTATGCTTTATGACCAAAGTATATGTTACTACAATGCAAGTACACCAGTTTCTATTTTGTAGTTCCAACGTTATGTTGCAAGTTCATGCGTTCACATTCCCCTTTTTATGTATATAATCACGTTTTAAGCCTCCCCTTTTTCACGTGGCTAAGTTGGGCTTAAAAGGCTAAGCCCAACATATATTATAATAAACGAACGTATTAAACGGGGGAAATAGCGTTGGGCCAAATTAATTAATAAATGAAAATATAAAAGTAGATGGGCCCAAATTAAAGAATGGGTTGGGCCCATGATTGGTGTAAACTTTTACACCATTAGCTTAAATTGATTTTGAATAATGGGCCGCAAATATTTACATATAAGAAAATAAAGAAGAAAAACAAAATATGTAAATGTAGAAAATACGATGTGTTTAACCCGAGGTTGGATTGAGTGGTGATGTAAACCTGCCCGGAACCGCCCGGCTGTCCAGTAGTCACAACAATACCTATCCAATGTGGGTGGTTAAACATGGAGCCCAATAAGGACACGAGGTTAGACTGAGTTGTGGCGTAAGACTGCCCGGACCCAACCGGCAACAGGCAGCCACAACAATACCTCTCTAATGTGAGAGGTCAAGGCTTTAATAAGACAATTAAGGCTGAGTCAGGATTGATAGGATTAAGTAAATTATATTAATACTTAATCAAAATGGAACATGCTAAACTAAACAGACTAATTGGGGGTTTGGTTTATAAAACACTTAACCAACTTAGCATGTTGGCTAGAAATAGAAAAACCTAGTAGCGGGGGACCCTTTTCAGCAGTAACCCTATAAGGTAGCATGATACCCTGAAACTAGGCAGGGTGGGGCACGATTACTGGGCTGACTGTAAGAGGTCAAATCGACGGCGGTGGTGCAGCAGTGTAGGTTCTAACGGGGTGTGGGCGTGCACTCACTCCGGCGAAGAAAAATAAGGCACTGGGCACCAGTAGCATACCTGTGCATTCTAGGGTTGTGTCAGGCCGCCGCCATGGGACTTGATACACCCCAAGGTGGAACCAGCATAGGTAACTACAACATCGGGGGCCGTAAGACACATGTAATTATGCGAGTAGGAGCCGATCATCATAAAATGGATCACTTCACCCTGATTATGGGGTGCCAGTTGGGAACTAGTTTATATGGGTTCAGAGATTGATATGGGATACGATAGTATATTCGACCGTAGACAACTTAACTAAGTTTATGGTGCTTTCCCCATTTCTAGTTTACACTTATCATACCCAGTTCTTTATTCATAGACTGAATAGTCCTAGACTTACTCAGGCTTTATGTCTGACTCTACTTTTCTTTCGTCTTCTTTTCTTCCGTTCCCCCCCCCCCCCCCCAGGTCCATAGGGAGGTAATACCGCAGCTTGACCAGCCTTCATATCCAGCTTGAAGAGAAAGAATGTATTGCTTGGATCTTTTTGTTTTGGACTATGGCTTTGGACAGCAACTATGGGACTTTTGCAGTTTATTTATGTTTTCTTTATGCTTCTTTAAATAATGTAATCAAGACAGTTATGAAGATGTTATGTTTTTGGAAGTATTGTAAGACAATTATGGTATGGTTGTTGTAACACGTATTTTTAATGAAATAAAAGTTGTTGTTTTTCCGCTGTTCAAAAATATGTGTTCTTATATCTGTCTTGTATATCTGTGACTTATACTTATAAACCTCCACCAAAATTAGGGCATTCCCTTTAAGAGTGACCCTAACGGAGGTGGGGTGTCTCACTTGTATTTAATATCAAATGTGATTTGGGTTTGTTGTGAATGGTGTCTTCGTTAACACTGTTCTTAAACCCATTTGAGAAAAAGATTAAATCTTTTTATTTAGATTTAATGAAGTATACTGATTAAATGGTATTTAATTGAAATTGATTTTTGGGTTTATCGTGAACGGTGTTTTAAGTAACACTTGTTCTTTAACCCGATAATTAATGGAATGTGATTTTGGGTTTATCGTGAACCGTGTTTTAGTTGACATTGGTTCTTTAACCCAGTTAAAGACAGGATATTGATTTTGGGAAGATTAAAACTAAGTGGAGTTTTAATGAATCTTTAATTAGATTGAAATAATCGAGAATGGAGTATCACCAGTTTTGCTCTAGGCGATAGTCAAATCTTTAATTAGATTTGAACGCGAAATGGTAATTGAATTTACCGATAACACCGTGGTGTTAGATCTGAAGTATTACCAGTTTTACTTCATGGGATGAATAGGTTAGGATTGGGAAATAAAATAAATGATTACTTCGGTGTGGTTCGCTAATCTCGACTAGTTTGAATTGATATTCAAGGAAGATAAAAGAATAAATTTAAAGAATTTATCTTTGATAAAATTAATGGGAACCTTTCCCAAAGTATAAGAATATTTGAATAAAAGAATATTCTGAATTGGAATGAGGCATATGTTGTGTTTGTGTAACACTTGTTTATTATATACGTGAGTTATTCAGAAAGACCGCGTTTATCCCATTATGAATAACTGATTCGATGTGGTTTCGAGGATGAAGACGGTGGTCGAAGACCGGAGGTCTTCCCATCGTTTGGGTGATTACTGATGATCTTGATTAGGCTGTACACCCAAGAGGAGGGAATCAGTTAGTGATCGTCCAGACGTACTTGGAGATCGATGGATATGCGAGGTACAAGGTGCCTCCGGTTTCGTTCAGACCCAGAACGAACTTGTAAATGGACTGTGTGTCTGACATTGGATTTTATTCTGTGTGATTGATTTCTATTAAATATATATTTGTTTGGCGCCGGAGAATTTATTCTCTTGCTTAACACCCTTCTCTGAGACGTACGAGCTCAGGGGTTATATATTGATGGATATAAATCGCATGGTGTGAATTGCCTGTGTGGCATGCCTAAGTGGCAATTGATCAAGGCTTCTGTTGAAAAGCAAAGTCTTGTGGTTGATGATCAAAGCACTGCCTGTGTGGCGTAGCTTTGTGTAATGTGAATTCGTGAGCCTCACACCCCGGTTGTGAACCAGAAACGGGAGAGGACATCAGGGAGGGCATGCGTTTCCTTCTAGCTAGGGTGGTGTCAGTGACCTATCAGCCCTGACATTTATATTATTTTCACATGTGTGGTTGTTGCTGTTGCGAGGCACCTCAGATATATCGGTGACTGTGTGGAGCCGATGGAGTCATTTGGCTCACTGACTCCCCAAAGGGCAGGGAAACGTAGTGTTTAGGCATTTTAATCAACATCGGTAGACCGGCCCTGACGATCCAAGGGCCCACTAGAGGCTGGGTCCTGAGACACGGGCTAGAGCTTCTCGAGTCGGTGAGGACTATTTTTGCCTCGGTTCACAGATGGAAATCCAACTTCAAATACGTGACATGTGTGGTTTTGATTGTAAAGCCTAGTATTGGCGACATGATATATGGTACGCATGCTGTCTATGATTGATACTTATGATTGAAATTTTTATAATATTATGCACTTATAGTCATAATAAAAGATGAAATTTAGCATATCAAGCATTCTTTGGCTATTATAAGGTAAAACCCTATCCTCCGGCTTGTGTTGCATTGTGTGATGGGACCTGGGTCTTATAATAGCTTCATTTTTCTTTATTTAGCATTGCGCTGTTTGTTTTATGCACTGGTATTCTTCGGAGGAAACCCGTTCTGTGTTATACGGCGTGGTCCCTTGATTTACCTAACTTTAAAATAAAGATTAATAACTGTTTTAGTTCTCACACCAGTCACATGACTGACCCGGAGTTCATTGTTTTAACCTAAACTCTGGGTGCCCTATTTTCCACACGGGGCAGCTAGTTTTTTTGGTTTTGCAGATTTATATTCATAGGAACCTGGTTTACAGCTGGAATGATATCCGAAAAGCTCTGTATCCGTATATCTCTTTCAGTTATGTATTATATTATTTTTCCGCTGGAGTAATGTATTGTAATATCTGATATTTAGTGAAAGTGTAATATTGATTTATACTCTTTATATTCTTGTATTCTGATGGAATTGTTGTAGTAAGCCATGAAATGTTCTTCTGTCTGCGTTCTGGCTTGCCGTGTTCAAACAATCAGGGGTTTTGAATGGTCTTGGTCGGTTTAGCGATCGATTAGGATCGAGCGAAGTTCCTTTTCATTACATGCTGAGATCGGGTTGTAACTCTTTTTTTGCCATGACGAATCATAATTTGAAATCTTATGCTTCATGTCATTTGTTATGTTACTAAAATATGCGATTGCACGATTTTGGACTTATACTTCGTTATTGATTGTCAATGTCAGTAACGGATTAGTTTAATAATTAAAAGAAATGAATCACAGCGAAATTTACTTTGAATTGAATAAAGTGTTTGTGCATGATAGTTTTTCTTAACGGTTTAAAACTCATTGAATATTATTCGCACAAACACGTAATTCAATTCGAATTCGCATTAACGCTTAGAATCAACTAATCGACCAAGGCCGATTGTGATTTCAAACGTTACTATTTTAATGACTTACATGATGGTGTACAGTATTTCACATTTGGAGATACTTATCTATGATTTATTTTCTGCTTCTTCTTGGAGAAGCTTCAGATATTCGTGCCTTTAACTGGGAGGTACTTATCCTTCATTACAGGATAGCCTTTTATGGCTCAGTGTTTGTCTGCTTTGTAGGCTAGTTCTGACATCAGAGACTCCACTGGATGCCTAAGTTTGTCTTTTATCATGTGCAACATTGAGTTGAGATCAATAGTATTTACATGATCACATGAACTTAACTATCTGGAAGTTTGCTAACATGGTCTGGCAATTTCCTAACTTGTCTACTCGAACTATTACAATCGCTTGTGCTTGACCATATTGTCCAATCATGCTCGACCAACATGTTGGTTTAAGCATGCCCGACCCGACTTGGGTTCGAGTATGTTCGAACATGTATTGATTTGAGAATGCACATTATTTTTGATGATTTTCCTGCGTTAGGGCCTCTGTAAGTCGTTGAATTTTCTGTCTATAAACTTTGTTTGATTTGATTTCATGGATTTTGCTTGAGGCTTGGAATGCCAGAAAGTATTAACTGCAATCTGTACTTGAAAGCTGCAAGCTTACAATTTGAAGTAGTTGGGTGATATTTTGATAACTTGCAAAGTCCAAATTGGAGATCATGATCGAGCTTATATGCCTTCAAGCTTTATTGAATTACTAATTTGCTGGAGTAAGCTTGGAATCGACTTTGGACATTCAGTGATGTAAATGGATTTACAAAATTGGCTTGCATACCAATATGTACTTCAAAATCTGCTGTTTGCTTTGATACTGAGTTGCTTCAAATCCGGTAAATATATGTTTGTTGCATCGTGATTCAGTCGTGGCTTTTTATATGCTTTAAACTCCCTCTTGTCAAGGCATAGCCCGAGCTTTAACTTAGTGGAAACTTCGAGGATTGGGTTGGTGAAAGCACCAAAATTCTAGGTTGCTCTAGAAACTCGACTCGTCAACTCCGAGCTACTCTGGCTCTTGACTTAACGATTGAGTTTGTACGCTTTATGCCACCAGACAGAAGACTAGTTGTCATTCTGGAAGATGGATCATTTCTGCTTAGACTGAATCTTTTATCCGAGTTTCCAAGGTTATAACAATTACAGGATTACGAGCGAATCAAAATTTCATTATCCCCTTACCGCCGGAGCGGTTTCTTTTTCCTGGTCATCCTTTTACTTTGTTGTTGTAGCTTTGTTGAACTCAGAAACCTCAGTTTAAATTGGCAAATAACTCTTGAACAAGCCAATATTACCTGCCGGCTTCGTTTGTGTCTTTTGCCTTATTTAGATGAACGGTGGTGCAGCACTGGCTCAGTTTCATTGGAGAGTTTCCCTTAGGATAAGTGACTTTTTAGAGAATCTGTAAAAACGAATTTTTGCGCACATTCGGCGGCAAATTTGTTGTTGATTGCTCAAGACGACAACGGGTTAGTCCAGTAAAAGGAGTCAAATCATGAGAAACATTCATAGATTTGAATGTGTTATCAATGAGAAACTGCTTTTTATTTAGGAGTTTATGACTTGGTAGATATAGTTCACACTAATAATACACTCAATTTGTTTATAGATAACATTCGATATCCGTCAGTCTTGGTTTTGGACTGCCAATTCTAATATTCTCTTTCAAATTGTATTAGGTTTAATACTTATGAATTGCGTGCACTTGACAATTTGTTTGATGGAATTCAGAATCTGGCCTGCCTTATTCAATTATTAGCGATGCCCAGACGACATGACTCATGTTCCCTGCCAATCCTTTTGGGTGACCATAACCACAGGATTTTCGGTAAACTGAGTAGCTTTGTGCATCACTTAATGAGTTGTGCCAGGCCAGCATTTTATACGATGCCTTTGCAGTATCCATCCTGTGGACCTCGAGCTCTGAAACTTGGTTTTTTGGAATTTGAATGTTGTACATTAATGAATCGCATCTTGCATTATTTTTGCATTTGCCCATATCAGGTTTTTCCGTAGTCCGAGATGCTTTGTTGTATATTGCTACCTCGTCGTATTGTTGTCTCTTCTAACAGTGTTAGATGTCATAGATCATCCCGAGCTAGGCAAAACTCTGGATTTTCGCTTCACAATTGTTTTCCCCAGCACATGATTAATGTTAAACCTTTTTTATAACTCACGTTGATGTTGTTGATGGATACCAGCTTTAATTCCTAGAGAGATGCTATCGCTTTATGGGATTATGCTGTATTAGCATAGTCGCCTTTCAGCATCATTTATTTTCGGGTTTGAAGCAGATTACCATCGGGTTCTTTGAGTTATGTACGATTAGAGCTTTGTAGTCAAGGAAACTTTCATGTTGGGGAACTTTAGATTTTCTTAGCCAAGGAATTCAATATTAAAAGAGATTGCTTTTGATCTATCTTGACTGATGTACCTTCCCTTTCTCCTCAGGACAAGTCAATGTTTAACTAATCAAACCTTCAAGGTTGCTTTTTATTAACATATAAAGTCACACTGATTTTGTCACAATTTCTGGATGCCCTTTGAAGGTAAAATCTTTTTGACGAGCTTCTGAATATGGATCTCCCGCTGTTTGCACATTTTGGCTTATATATTTCTGAGTATATTTTCTTTTTTGTTGAGTAAGAATTGGGTTTTTGTTTATTGTGTTGTCATGATGAACCCATGATATGTCTTCTGAACATTGTCCAATTCTTAATGTGGTCATGTTACTCTTTTATCACAGGTTGTCACGAATTGTGTGAGATGAATGCGATCAATTTTGCCGAATTTCCATGATTTAGATTGTTGCACTAGAAGTTTCTAATTTGTTGGCCAAAGTATTTTGCTTTTATCGGCTCATTTAGAGCCCCTGAGCATGCCAATGTATCTAGGAAACCTGGATTTAGTAGTCGACTATGTGCTTAAGTCTTTGAAGGCTATTGATGAGCAAGATAAAACTAAGAAGTTTCTTATCCCCGAACGGTTCCTCTGTGAAATCGGACTACTTGCACCAACTCGATCCTTTCTCTCTTGAGCAATTCTTTCTACTTTCCATTGTGTGGCCAAAGCATCGGATGCCCCAGCCTCTGACGGAGATGCGACATTAGAAAATTCCACCAGAGATTCTTCTCTCTATGCACTTATCTTCTTCATGTTTTACAAGCCTTTTGTGTGAAGTTGTGACGAGCTTGAGGTATGTACTACGAGCATTAATAGTCTTTCTTAATGTAGTGGTGATTCCCCCAAACCAAAGTTTGTTACCGAATTTTATAGGCCTGGTGTGACCAACCATATCTAAATATCTTAGTTTTGATCAAACACCAGAAATTCCTGCCGTAATGCCAAAGTCCATTGCTTTTACTATTACATTCAGAATCTACAAGCTTGCTCATTTTCCAAGGATCTTTAACTTAATTGATCAAACTCAAACCTTAAATGCGAAGAAATTTCTCGTTTTTGTGCCCCTGCTTGAGAGGTCTTATATTTTTAATATATCCAGTCGTATTTCTCGTTAGCCTGGCAATCTAGGACCTTCGGAGATTAGATTTAAACATATGCCCCCGTGGGGTCTTGCTTTTCGTACCTCCGAAGTGGTGCTTGTAAACTCGTTATTCGTTGTGACTGAATGATTCAGCCACTTGTAGAATTTGTATGGCGCCTTCGAGAAGGTATTTGGGTCCATCACTAACCGAGTTTGGAAGACCCAGCTTACGGTTGGATGCGCCCGTAGGGGTCTTTAAAATATGTCAGTAACTGGATTTGGAAGACCCAGCATCAATAGTTGAATTTGGAAGATCCAACATCTGATCGGATGCCCACAAAGAGGTTTTTTGAAGCCCAGGGTTTGTCGTAATCGGGCCATGTAATGATGGCACTGACGATCAACTGGGTTCCCCTCCGGGAGGTCTTTGGTTTAAAGGCACAGTGTATGTTGCAATCCGACATGTATCAATGGCGTCGACGATCGACTGGGTGCCCCTCGGGGAGGTCTTTGGTTTAAAAACCTAGTATTTGTTGCAATCGGGCCATGTATCAGTGGCATCGGCAATCGACTAGGTGCCCCTCGGGGTGATCTTTGGTTTAAAAACCCAGTGTTCATCGTAATCCGCCCACGTATCAATGGCGTCGGCAATCGACTAAGTGCCCCTCGGGGAGGTCTTTGGTTTAAAAACCCTGTGTTCGTCGCAATCCAGCCATGTATCAAAGGCATCGGCGATCTACTAGGTGCCCCACGGGGTCTTTGGTTTAGAGTTACGTCGTTTCACGGGGCGGACGCTAGTTTATTCATCGGGTTTTACTACGATCTATCAAAACCAGTGTCATGGACCTTGCAACTACGAAGGTGTCGCTACGGTGAGACTTACAACCTTGTTTATAATCTGAACGATGCATCATTTGACCGTTCAGCCCTTGGTGTTCCTTATTTGCCAGGCTGTGCTCTACACCTTCATATTTGATGCAAATGATGTTTTGAGTATTAAGCCATGGGCACTTGAGTTATCCCAATCGGGATGTGCTTTAACGGTCAGTAGGATTTGCTAGATTATGGATGCATTAATGTTCTTTTCAGAAGATGATTGCTTCAACTGATTCCTTCTTCTGTTCTCCTTTATCAGTGAAATCAGCGATGAAATCGGCTAAAGCCTGGCCATTTATAGTTCTTCGGGGATGATAAGTGATGTCATATTGGCTAAGCTTAATATTCCACTTCAATAACCTTCCCGAAGTCTCTGGGCAGAAGAGAACTTGCTTTAACGGCTAATCGGTAAGAATTTTGATAGAGTGTGCTTCGAAATATGGCCTTAGCTTCTTTGAGGCAGTGGGCAGACAATATGCAAACTTCTCTATCTTAGGATAATTCAGCTTTGCCCCGGTAATCCTTTTGAACTAGTATGCTAGCCATGGAACCTTTTCTCGAAGTGATTCCCTTTCAGTCAAGCTTATAGTTTTTTAGTTCGTTTGCTGAGGCACTTGCTCATTGTTTGACCCTTCGTGACGCCTTCCTTCCACTTTTCAAGGCAGTGCTTTTTATCTCTATATTTGAGTATATTTGGCCCTTGGACAAGTGTTGTTGAGAGTCATGAAGTATTGTCGATTTCCAATGAAACAAGCGCTCGTCAGGCGTCATTTGTCGCAATCAGGCCGAGTAAATCTGGCTTTGGCGATCTTTTTGAGTGCATTGCTTGCTCCTTTCCTTATTACTGGATCTTAAGTGACTCCACTTTATTATTTTCCATGGTGCATTACATCTCCGCTTTACATGCGGGATGATGCTTGTTGCACTCGACACTTGAAATATCATTGTTGAGGCGTGTTGTAAGTATCACTCAGACTTATTGAACTCCTCGATGAAATGTGCAACCTCATGGCACAATGCCCATTTGCTGCGCTTTTCATTGTTTGACTTTAGATAGATTTTTCTTTTATTTGAAAGGTGGTGCTTTACATCACTGGGTTTACTTCATATGATGCTTTCGGTACCCAACACTTGAACTGCCCAAACGGGGCATGCTAGCAAGGGTCGCCAGAGATTATCAGATTGCAAGCTAGTAAGTGCCCTGATAATTTTAAATCGATTTTAGTGACTTTCGACCCAATGGAATAATCGAAGTAAAGAAAATGCATACTTCTTATTATATGAAAATTGACATAGTAATTGCTCAATTACAATTCCACCTTTTTCCAGAAGAGGTTAATATTTGTAAAAGAAAGCATAACAATTTTTCATAAGAACTAAGCAGTGCTTTTATGTAGAGTATTGACACAAGCGGTTGTTATTCCAGATTCCCGGTATTGAAACTTCATCAAAAGCAGACAATCTATAGATGCCATTCAGAAGCTTTTGGCTGATAACATATGATCTTTGCCAGTTCGACTCAAATATTGCAACACCGGCCTTTACTGAGCTTTGGTATGGAAGTGTCGCGTGATCATTGGATGAACATGAGCTTCTAATTCCATTGGGATCATTGCCTCCGTCGGCTATACTCTTGAGAATTGGCATAGCTTTGCATTTTCTCCTAACTTTTATTGGCTGAACGAGAACTATTTGCTATATTATTGAACATTGGCTTCACACTGTTTCCTATTGGAGCCTCTTCACCAGGGCTTGATCATTTGATGGATATGCTTCGCCCTTGAGGAGTTGGAAGAGGATTTGTTGTATGCGATTTCCTGACATATTGTTGTAGCTTGCTCTTCCTAACCAACATCTCGATCGAGTTTTTTAGATGTCTGCAATCATTAGTATCATGACCAGGCCGGTTGTGATAATGGTAGAAACTTCCAGACGTCGCTGCTTTGTTCGAGCTCTTCAATATTGGTGGTGGCTCCAGAAAGAACCCTGTGCCTTTAGTAGAAAAGAAGATGTTCTCTGAGGTATCATTCAGTGGAGTTAATTCTTTAGATTTAAAAAAATGAAATCTCTTGTTCCCTTTTTCCTTTTTGTCTCCATATGTTCTTTTTCGCCGTTTGACATCCTTCTTGTTGTTTACCGGAAAGGTTGGGTAGAAAGGTCGCTTGAACTTGTTTTCCATATTGTCATGATGACCACAATTCTCTATGTGAAAATCCAAAACAGTCATATACGTGCTCCTTTCTACACCAAGTTGTTCTACATGGCTTGTGAGACTGGCTTGAGTGGCTTCGAGAGCTTGTATTTGATTCAACAACATCTCATTTGAAGCATCTACTTTCTGGTGCAAATTGGTCATAGTGGCAACGAACTCTTTATGAGTTACATAATCCCTTGGAGTTTCATCCACGATTAGATTGTTGGCTTGAGAAGCAACGGAAGCATCCACAATGACATTGTTAAAGATTCCTGCAAGCTTAATGTTATTTCCTAACAGAGGCTCCTTGTCTTTACGTTGTTCCGTGAGGCAGACATCGAACCTTTTCCTCGACCTTTATTGGGAAGGCAATGATAGCTAGCAAAACGAGGGCTTGTACTTTTGGTCAGAAGAGATGCCCATTCAATAGGTATTGTAACCTTTTGGGAAACATACTTGTTTGCGTGCCTTTTCTTTGACGGGACTTGTTTGAACACTTCGAGATCTATTTTGGAAACTTCAATGCTGGTTTCATTTCCAATATTTGACCGAACATCAACTTCCTTTACGTCATGATCATGATTATGATCTAACATCGATGAGTGCTCATTCCCATTTAGGTCGATCTCAATTTTATGAGGTGTCGGATTGGCTCGAGCAACAAGGAGAGTTTCCGTCTTGTCCATCAAAGGTTTATTTTGCTTATTGAAATCGGTAACAATAGCTTTAAACCTGCCATGGGTTACTCTAACTCCCACAGTCTCAGCGACAGTCGGATTACCGATTTGTGGAATGGAGGACACATCTTTTACATCTTTACCACATTTTTGTGAATCAACTTTTAAGTATATAGGATTCGCTTGAATGGCCAAAAGCATATCAAGCTTATCCATTAAGGTTTTGTTTGAAATCACCATATGTCGATTCAAGCCGCCCACAACCGTATCCAACTGATCTTGAGTTATGCCAACTCCAATTCCCAAGGATCAATTGATATTTGGAAGAGGAATAACTATTGGCACTCCCCAAACTTTCGGCAGACTTATTGTCGTAGTTCTTTGGTAGAGGCATAACTTCGTGAAACTCTTCTGAATTTAGTAGAGACCTTTTAAATTTGAAAGAGAGTTCGTTGATTGGTTTAGATCTTAGATTTGTAGGATCTATTGTAGAAGTAGGCTTAGAATTCCAATGGTAGGCTCTTAGGATTGAGAGAAGTGCGAACGAAAGTGATACGAACGCGACCCCACGGTGTGCGCCAAATGTTAGAACTGGAAATCGACTTCAACACCAAATGTGCAAAGGTTGCACTTCACCAATTCGGTAAGATTAGAATATGGAACTACATAATCACAAAATAAAGATCATAAAAGTAAGAACACAAAGAAATTTTTATAGTGGTTCGATCCAAAATGAATCTACATCCAATTTTCAATCATTTCTCATTATGATCCTTTGCTTTACAATATACATGAATTCTCTCTTTACATTCATCTTTCTTTTCCCTCTCTTTTCACTCTCTTTATGATCTAATTTCACTTGAATTTAGCAAAGAAATTGGAGAGATCTCTAGCTTCATGATAATGGATGTATGAATCTTCAATCACTTAGGCGCTTTGATGCTCTTCCATGACTTGGTAGGAATTTTGTGTTAGATCTGAATTTACAGAGGACTGGAGAAGATTAGAGATTCCTTGAATTTTGTTAGAGAGATTTCTAATGGAGCTTGAACGAGATTTGATCCACATGAACTTAGAGAGAAGTTGTTAGATCCATGGAGGCCATTAATGAAGTTGGAGGAGAGCTTCAAATTTTGCGGCACTTCGTTGTAGGAATGAAATTGTACCTCCCACCCCCAAGTGTGAAATATGGGGGGTATTTATAGGTGGATTTGGTGTGGAGTGGAATTAGCATAATTACAGGGTCCCATGCCTTAGGTCGCGAACAACCTAAACATATCATACCCCATGACCTAAAGAGAATTTATGGGCCAAAACCTCAAACTAAGTTGAAGAATAAGGTTTAAAGCCATGCCACGATCTAAACATATAAAATGACCCAGATTACCCCTCTGACGTGTGTTCACCATTTACGGTTGTATACAGTTGTTTGCCTCCACTTTACAATTGTCATCACATGATCTAAACATCTCCTTCCTTGCTTACATAGCTTCAACGCCTTTTATAGTTGTGCCAGCTCATTACTTCATGAAACAAAAATGCTGCCATGCGGCAACAATCTAAAGCCTGGATGGATGTAATGGTCTGAGCTTATAATACATAAACGACCTAAACGGCCTTTGATGACATGCGAGCTAAGAATAGAGCAGACGATGTAACGTTGCTTTATGGAGCGATTTAGATGATCATAATGATCTAAGTGATCTCGTAGGTGGTTTTAGCTCGTAAGAGCCTGTAGCTCGCAAGTGGAAATTCCACGCCGACGGTCTAAATGAGCCAGCAACTCAGTAGACTCTGCACATGAACCAACCAAGAGAGGGTAGACGACCTAAGTGAGGTTCACCCATTGTCCATTGTTGAACTGAAGTAACCGTAAGGATTTAACAGTATGATTCGACATGAAATGTGTATCACCCCGTAATTTTAACGACAGTAAAGGTTATAAATTAAAGAATAACTAATTTAATAATTAGAATTAAATGAAACAGACTGCACTGTTGTGTCCAACTCGGAATTCTGATCAAGATAGACACCTGGTTTGCATAAAACGGACTTAGTATGAAGAAGTTATTAAGGTTTAGAGTTTGTATGCATATAAAGAAGATATATATACATATAAATTCAAAAATATTCAAAAATCATATATCCGAAAATCTGGCGCGCGAAACACGGAAAAGCCGACATATGAGGTCGACCTGAGTCCCCCCTGGGTCGACCCAGGCTCTTGGGGGTCAACCCAAAGGTCCACCCAGGGGTCGACACCCATGAAGGGGGTCGACCCCTCTGCAGATCTGGGCAGAAAAACATTTTTTTGAACTTGGACCAATTTCAGGGCTAGATTCTTTGGTTCAAGTCTATGTAATGGACCCTAAACCTAGATTTTATTCATTTAAAAAAATGGTGGCGATGGTGGAGGTCTACTGCAATGTAAATTGAATTACCTTTTCTTCTCCAAATCCAATTCAACAAAGATATACAAACTCAACGATTGCTACAACAACAAATTCAATGTGTTCTTCGCAATAATTTGGTTCCATTTCCTTAGATATATTCACTATGTGTTCTTGTTATTTTTATACCTAAGTATTTAAATAGTAATTTTGATATGTATATAAAAATTGGATCTTGAATCGGTGCCTTATCAGTTCAATTATGACATACTCATCGGATCTGTTCTTATATGTTTTTATCATCACCATGTCTAATCTTGTCATAATATGCCTATTCAGTTTTTATGCTTATTTCTACCGTTATAATATTGATTCGTTATTATGCCTATTCTGATTCTTTTCTCTCCCTCTTTTCCCTTTTTATTTTTATAGCTAGGCTACCTTCGAGCCTAGGCCTAATACTGAAATATGCGAACGTGCAAAATTGGGAACGATTGGGAAAGACATAATTTGGGGCATAACTGGTATTGAAAAATATGAATATATATTTAGGCATAAAAATTTGGAAATATACGAATATGGATTTGGAGGCATATATCGTGTTGGATAATATGAATAAGAATTCTGGCATACATTGGAAAATATGTGAACATGATTTTGGGTATAACTTGTACTAAAATATTGATTTGGGGTATAAATTGGAACATATGTAATTATGAAATTGGGCATAGATTGTAACATATGTAAATGTCAATTTGGTGCATAAACTGAAACACATGTGAATATTGATTTATGGCATGGAAACCTATAATTGAAATAGGATAATTGCAAATATGAACATGCTTAAAATTGGAATTGGAATCATGCTTAGGCACGAGGTTAAATTACACTTGTGGTATAAGTCTGCCCGTAGCCGCCCGGCATATCCATCGACCACAAGTGGATATCTAATGTGAGAGGTCTAGTGTGAAACGGCGCCACGACATGAGGTTAAGTCTAAACTTGTGGTTTTTAAGTCTTCCCGGAGCCACCCGGCATATCCAGCATCCACAAGTGGTTGACTTAATGTGAGAGGTCTGGGGCATTAACATATATAAATAGGAAAAATAATATGTAGACTTGTCCTAGGGATAAGTAAAGATTACAACTTAGGTTATAAAAACTAGTAAGGAAATGAGGTAACCGATGAGATAAGGTAAGTGACACTTAATTATAAATTAAGTAATTAGCAAATAGGGAAAAACTGAAACCAGTTATTTGTAATAAGTAGAGAAAAAGGGGGGAAGTTTATGAAACGTAGGAAGTTGTAATTAATTATAAATTAAATAATATGTAAACTTGGAAGTATGAAATATGCTGATAAGAATTACATGTTTAGACTTGTCCTAAGGACAAGTGGAAATTATAACTTAGGTTATAATAAATGAAAAAGGGAATAGAATAACTTATGTAAGGGGACAAGTTATACTTAATTGTAAATTAAGTTATTTACAAGAACAAGAATTTGAAATCTATGGATTAGGACAAAATAAGTTATATTGGTGGGGAGAGAAACTTATTAGTGGACCTTAGTTAAGAGAAATAGGTTAATAAGTAAACAACGCTAAGTTGTAGTGACGGTGTAAAATGGAATTATGATTAAATGAGAAAGAACGAGGGAAACTTATAAAATGATATAAGTTATATTTAATCATAATTGATAATTACACATTAAGTATGAACATGTTATTGTAACTATGCAATCGGACGACGAAAATGTAAAGTGATTGTAAAGTACAGACCTTGAATTACAGTCTAGAGAATAATACGTTGTGGGCTTATTAATGGTTCAAGTTATATAACTGAAATTAATAAGCAAGAGAAACTTGGTAACTTGAATAAGAAGTCAATGTGAATGGGGATAACCAAGTTAAATGGAAACCTAGTGAGGTAAAGCAAGCGCGTAAAAGAATGTTTAAACATAGGGTCTACTGACACATTAGAATAAGCCACTTGGATCAGTCTGTACGTTTAAGGGTGAATAACCCAACGGGGTAGATCATCGTGGTGTTATCAGGCATGAGGGGAGCGCACGTTCATCTAATTATTTCGGCGGCTCCAAAGGACTGGATGGGGAAGCACGCGACTTCCTGAGATACGTAAGGTGCTCCTGGTAGTCCTCTGTGCAGTGGTAGATGATTAGGTTGTGCCCGCAGAGGTTAGGTCTGCGTGTAACTACTAGGTGGGTGGGCCTTGACAACAAAAGTAGTTATGCAGTCGGAATGCTATGACGCGGTGAAATTACGGTGATTTGGCGGTGGCCTCTATGGGGAGGTGAAGGGTCATGACCAACAAGGATAGTAGATCGTTGGATACCCGTCATCGGCAGCCAGTGGGATACGAGAAGACTAGAGCTAAAACCAATAGACCATTTTATCTTTCACTATCGTGGTATGGGTGGTTGAGGGAAGACGCCAAATGGATGTTTAGATTGTTTGTTATTAAGGGTTGTCGTTTATCTCTTGTAGTCTTTACTAGTTGAGGGAAGGACCAAGGTGGGGCCATAGCCACCATGAAAACAAACCCTAGGAATATCTATATTTTGAGGCTCTTAAAGGCGGCCCTATACAAATATGGAAAAGCTCCCGACCGAGTTCCGTGTTTCTTGTATCTCCCTGTCACGGAACTCAATGCACATTAGAGGATGTGCGATTGAGGCATCGAGCTACAGTTACAATATATACGCAGGACAGTCTAGATACATGCATGACTACTTTGGGTGATGTATCACAGACTTGAGGGCATTACTCTGGAATGAAATCTGATTCGATCGATGGTGGCGATCTGCATGTCTACGTAGCATAGTAATGACAGATATATGCGGAACGTAACATTGTTATATAGAGATCCGTACATCACTCTGACGTAGGATGAGGGACTGCATACTTTTCTATGGTATTACAAGGGAAACCATGCGAGTGGGATACCATGAGGTGTACCTCAGTATTGAGAGGTAGCTACATATATACCATATTAGGTTAATCCACTTGGAAGTAAATGGGTACGGCACATGTATAAGCGTTCAGTGTTATTAACCCAAGTAACCTAATAATCAAAAAAATGTAATAGAATAGTATTTGTAGGGATCATTCTGTTTCAGAGATACTAGTATTGGTGCAGTGTAGAAAAACCTATTTAAGAAGCACAGTATATTCTGTTCAAGCTTATCTTGCTCAGTTTACACTTGTCCTTGTTACTGTTACCTTGTTCTTCCAGTTTTTATATACCTACCATGATACTTTTATTTATTTATATTTAAAAGTAACTGGACTCGCCAGACGTTACGTCTGACCCTTTTTGTTTCCTCTTCTCTCTCTACCATTCCTCCTCCCTAGGTTCTCAGGGTGGAAGTGCTTAGAGTTGATTTGGATTCTTTCATCTTAGCTTGGATTTTGGTGATTTACCATTTTGACTTCTTGCCGACTCTCTTATGGCTTCGCAAGGGAAATATGGTTTTATGCTTTTGTACTCTGATATTTTTGGCAAGACAGATTATTAATGTAATTGGTTATTTCAAACTTATAATGTAAACTCAGTATTTGGGACCGTGATGTTTTGATTTAAATAAAGTTTTTGATTCCGCTGCTATTTTACATGTCTGTCTTGTGATATTGTGTTCTTAATTACCTATAACGCTTCACGAAACTTAATGCATTTTATATATAGTGACAATAATGGATGTGGGATGTCATAAAATGAGACTTGCGGGTTAACCATGCATACAACATGGAAAAAATGATGCAATGACCCAAGAGCTATGGTTTGCAAATACCCGGATGCGACGTGCTTACGACTTGGTGCAAGCTTTGAGTTATGCCACGTTGCTTTCATGTAGATAATACTGGTCCTTGCTATCGCAGCACGACCTAAGATGGTCTTAACGACCTATGCAAGTTGCTGACGAGCCAGAACGTGGAGAACGACCCAAGGCCTTGATGGGGCCACAACGACATAAGGATCCCACCACGAGCTAACGTGGGTCATGGTCCGTGTATGTACCATGTTGTTAATCCTGTATGTTCATGTATGCTTCCATTTTTTCTGTGTTTACCCATGTTATTATGCTGATATGTCCACATGAATTTCAAGCTTTGTATATGGGGAAACTTGTTTTTTATATTAATCTGATGACGTGTCAATGACTTTTCGTAACCTATGTATTTGTGTATTGCAAGTCATGTGTTCTTCTCCTAATAACTCCTATACCATACATATATACCAACATAATGAGTCAGTCAATGATGTAGGTGCTGACACGCACTCTTCATCACATCCTCCGAGTATAAACCCATTTGCTTATATATATAACACCAACGACCTTGTTAGGTCGTGTCGGTAGTTAGACCGCGGAGACGACCTAAACACTGGTACATGATCAGTACTGCTCTTGATGAGCTAACAAATGAGGTCCTGACATCCGAGTGGCCATTATCATCATAGTCGTAGATCGTAGGCCATTATTACACACAATATAAACTATCTGATATGTGTATGCTTAAAAATTGGCACATCTCGTGTATTTAATTCTGTAGCTGCCTGTCACCATTCATGAACAACTCATAATTCTGAACCGCTTTTTAATAACGGAGTTAACACCCGGATCAGTGAAGCCCAGCTTGACCTTCCACAATCACATTATTTTGCTCAAACAAGCCCAGATCGGCTAACCGACTCGATGTTCCACCTCACCACTTACACATTTCCATTAAGTTTCCGGATCGACTAAATTTGGGTCGGTGTAGTCGAATCGGACTATGCTGGCCTTGAACCTAGTTATTTTATGGATACTTATTCAATCACCTAAACATAATCCACTATGCCACGAACTTCAGATGGGATTCCACGAGTCTTGGTCGACTTGGATTCATGCACTTCTATAATACGCCCCCAAGGCCTCGTTTTCAAGGGTTCGAACTCTCTTCTCCCAAACACACCAATGCAAGGACATTGCAGTGCCAAATATCAACTCTGATCTATTATCTGATTTATTTCATATAAATTAATTTTGTTGTAATCATACAGTGTCACAGAAAATAGATTACGCGAAGTGGAAGTTGGCCTGATTGGCGAATCAGTATAAAATCTCTAGTGTCCCTTTTATTCCTTGTATTCTATGATCGATATTCTTTGATTGTGATTAGGTGTTGTACCTGGAAGAATCAATTTCCACATCAACATTATTATAATGCATTTGAAAATGTAGTTAAATATGCTATTGTTTTTAAATCTTTTCCAAGATGTAGTTAAAAACTGCATTAGTAATGCAGCTTTTAACCGCATTACACAAATGCAGTTAAGATTACAATATATTAATGCACTTTTAACAATATTTATGAAATGCAATTTAAAACTGCGCTATGGCATTGTAGTTTGTAATTGCATTCCACATATACAGTTAAAATATGTAAGTAAATAAATTCATACTCGTGGAAGCTACAAATTCATCCATGTACTTGTACATGATGGTGAACAATCATAAAAATTCACTTGTTTATTATGAAATGGACTCTTGGGTTCTTTGCCTTGGTTATCTTCAAAGACTAGTGACACAGTTAAGCGTTTATAACAAATGGTCAAATAATCGTTTTAATTTGGTCACATACATATTTTCTTTATTCTTTATCTATTTCATAATTTGTTGCTATATTATGAATACTTCTTAACAACGGATTTCTCTTAACAAGTGTCAAGGCTGCCAACCCTATACCCTTTGAAAAAATATCAAAAACTTTATTAAATTGACAAGATTAATATTTTTTTTTGAAAATTGATGTGTCTTCTTGTTATGCTACATACATTTTATATCATTACAACCAATGTTTAGGAAATGATGTACACAAACATAAATTTTTTAGAGCACAACCAACAATGGCTTGTTCAGTGACTAAACAAGCCATGGAGCAACTAGGTGTGGCTTGTTTACTACTCCGTGGCTAGTTTGGACCAAATTTGGGTTTGGTTGAGTGAACAGAGACTGGTTGGTAAAACGGCGAAGATTTAGCCGTTATAAGTTTATAGCGGCAAAGTCTTTGCCGTTTTATGTTTATAACGGCAAAGAGTTTGCCGTTATAAACTTTTGAACATAAAATAATATATAATACACTATAAGTTGCGGTTTGTTTAATAAAATTATGTGAGAGAGTGAACTGGTTCGTGGCTGGTTTATACCTATCTGGTTGCAAATCTCGTTGACTCAGTTAAAAGTATGAGAGAGAGTGAACTGAACAAGCCACATTGTTGGTTATCGTCTTAGGGATATAAAATGAGATATTTAAACTTGTTCTCCTGTTGTATTCATTTGATGAAAAAGAAGAAAAAAAGACATGTCCATTCAATGTTGGTGATTTATTTACTCGAATATTGGTGAGTGGAATGAAAAGAACACTTTTTGTACCCCTAAAATCTAAAACTGGTCATTTTGGGAGATTTAAATCGAACTTCCTTATATAAAATCTCATTTCTATATCCATTTCACTTTTGAAGTCCTTTATATACCACAATTTAATTATTAATTTTTTTATAAACCTCCTGTAAGAGGGCGATCAATCCCTTTCAGCAGAAAATCCTAAATAAGATCTTGTAATGATGTGATAAAACAAAAAAATGTTCAAATGATTATCAGTCATTGATCACAGAAAAAAAATGGAAATAACAAAGAACACACAATATTTGTAGTGGTTCCACTATCGCGAGTAGTGTACGTCCACTTTGATGGGGATTTTTTTGACAAAACTGACAGGGTTGGGTGGGTTCTTACCACTTTATTGATAACCAAAGACGAGTACATATATAAAAGGTTAGAAAAACAAAACAAAAGAGTAGAGAGAAACAAATTTATCAAGCAATAATAAACAACATGACAGAACAAAGTTTGAGAAGTAGTAAAAAACTTTATTGCCAAATCCCTAGGTCGAAGACATGCGACATGAGAAGCAGTCCATTCCGTAATTTCTGCAGAACCAGGTTCTTAATTTGTGCATTATCAGGTGCTTTGTGTGGCTCGAATATATTTGCGCTTCTGAACTTCCACATAATCAGGATGAATTTCTTTAGTATGTAGGAGATCAAAGTAGACTTCATGGCCCCTTTTGCTATGTGCTTGTGCAATCACTCCCATTCAACGTCACTCTGCTGCGCCATATCAAACCGCCCAGCTCTATCCATAGTTTCAGTCTAGAGTTCATTGATGAGTGTGCAATCGAAGTATAGCTGCTTGATGTCCTCTTGTTTAGAGCCACAGAAGACGCAGTAAATAGGTATCATCATGCCACAAGAGACGAGTTTCACTTTTGTAAACATGGCATTGTGAAGCACTTTCCATAAATAGAAGTTTTCTTTTACTTCATTTGCTCCCCGCCGTATGTACTTCTGCCACCTACAAGATCGCATGCAAAGCTTTAACCTCATACAAACAGGAGCACATTTGTCTAATGGAGAAAGAATAACCTATCCACTTCCATGAAGTTCTTCCCTCTGAAGGCAACAGGGGAGGTAGTTCATTAATCCTTTTCCAGATCACACTGCAGGCTACTGTTGAGCTCCTCGGCATAATGAATCTGTCATCAACAATACAGCTACCAACAGTCGCACGCTCATGGATACCGGAGATAATTTTATCTTGATATAATATTAAATTGTTGATAATCACTCTATGGTCTATCCATGGATCTTCCCAAAAAATTGATGCTAGAGAAGGTTGAAGCTTTGTATTTGAAAAAGACAAGATTTCTTGACGCAATTTGAAAATACATGACCAAGTCCAGCTAATATTCAGGGGGGTTCATAGTCCAGAAGTTTTGATTACCTACTACATGATTTTTCGACCAAAAAACCCAAATACTATTTCTATTATTTAGGAAGTTATCTATTTGTTTAGTAAATGCCGCTTTATTCCATATAACGGTGTTTATGATTCCAAGACCTCCTTTAACAATCGGCTTTTCAAGGTACTTAAACGATATAGGAGCTGAGTATTTAATATTTATACTACCTTTCCCAAAAAAAATTCATAAAGATTGATCTGATCATATTTAGCAATTTATGGGAAGTATGTATGTTCTCGACCAATGAGAGTGCATCAAAATAATTATAGATTTAATCAAAATGAGTCTACCTCCTTGGCTGAGAAATTTGGTCTACCAACATTCCATTCTGCTTATTATTTTGCCAAAGAGAGGAAGGCACTGAGCAGTATTTAATAGGGATTTATTATTATTTAAGAGATTACATAGTTTTATACTAAAGCAGAGTAATAAAGAAATAACATAAGAGAAGTTAGGATGAGATAAACATTCTTTATGGCCCTGTTTATATATAAAAGATTTACTTGGGGATGAAGTAATTGATTTATGTAAATAAATAAATTCATGGAAGAATCATTAGCAATAATTTACTTGCCACATCCCCTTTTTCTCTGTCAATCAATTCTATCCCAATATGAATTTTTTCCGTTTCTTCTTTCACAAAATATAGCAACAAATATATGGCGAATATCTCCAAAATCTCTATCTCTTTAATATTCCTTTCCATTTCTTCCATGCATAAAAAGGTACCAATATACCATCTCCAAAATCTATTTAATTTTAGAAATATTGTTTCGCCAAAATTCTAATAATCTCCACCTTGATACAATATCTCTTGCAACCAAGAAACTCCAATATGAATGTTTCTCAATGAGTTCCTGCAAAATCCACCCCTCATTGCACTTTCTTAATGAACTCCGGCAAGGCCACCGCCCACCAACAAAGTGTTGGAAACACTCAAAAATAAGGTAGACATCATGCAACCAAACTCACTCACAACAAAAAAAGTATAATATAACACATATTTCTTTATACAAGATGATTACCACATCCAGTCATGAATTCAACCAAGTCGCTCTCTTTCGCATAGTGCCACCATATGACACCTAGCACTTCATCAAGTGAATCAAATTCGAGCAATGCTCAAACTTAGTAACAGGAAATGCCTTTGTAAACATGTATGCTGCTTTGTCATTTGTGTGATCCTTCTGAAGATGAACAAACTTCTCCTCATTCTTAGAGATAAAGAAAGACTCTCTTACCTCTACATGCTTTTTTCTATAGCTTAAAGCCAGATTTCAGCTAAATGAATAGCACTTTGACTGTCACAATTCACCAAACAATTATCTTGTACCAAGACTAAATCACTCAGCCTCTACAAATAAAGCACCTCCTTAGCTGCCTCAACTGTAGTTATTAACTCTGCCTCTTTAGTAGACAAAGCAACTATAGTCTGCAACCTTGCTCTAAAACTAATAGTTGTTCCTCCAAGAGTGAACACATAGCCTGAAATTGACTTCCTTCTATCTCTATCTTTGGCATAGACTGATGACCAAATCCGACCAAGCTGAAATCTTTATTTCTACCATGAAAAACAAGTCTATAATAATAATGTTCCTTTAGATATCTAAAAATATACTTTATTGCTTTCCAATGGGATTTCCTCAGATTTGATATATATCTGCTGACTAATCCAATAACCTAAGCAATGTCAGCCCTAGTGCACACCATAGAATACATCAAGCTACCTTCTACACTCGCATAAGACATCTTTTTCATGTAGGCCCTATCCTTTTTTGAGATTGGTAAGCCCTTGTTGGAAAGTTGTATATGCAAAGGCATAGGTGTACTTATAGCCTTTGCTCCATCCGTGCTAAACCGAGCAAGCACCTTTTGAATATATTCTTTTTGGGTAAGTCTCAAAAGTCTAAGCTTTATATCTCTTTGGATTTCCATCCCCAAAATTTTCGTTGCTTCTCGAAGGTCTTTCATTTCGAATTACGCTTCTAATTTGAAATTCAACTCAACTATTTTAACTTTATCCTTAGAAGCGACCAAACATATCACCTACATACAAAAGCAAGTACACCCAATTATTATTCCTTAAATGTTTGAAATAAATATATGCATCTTTAGTACTATGATCAAAACCATTTGACAGCACAAAATAATCAAACCTTTTGTACCGCTGCCTAGGCGACTATTTTAGATCATAAAGAGAATTCTTCAACCTGCATACCCAATTGGACTTTCCATTTATAATAAATCCTTCTCGCTGCTTTATGTAAATGGTTTCCTCTAAATCATGATGTAGGAAAGTGGTCTTCACATCAAGTTGTTCTAACTCCAAATTGTGAGCAGCAACTAATGCAAGTGGGATTCGAATTGAAGTTTGTGACGGCCCGCCCCGAACCAGCCGACATTTCCCCAAAATGCGTTGTGCCAATGCCCGACTAGCACGGGACGATTGTCAAAGAAAATGGTTTGAAACTATAAATCACCAAAGAACATGTAGTATATCTCACAACGCATGGAATAAAATATAATAATAACATACTTGACATAAAATAGGCGAGACAATGCATAAGCTGAAAACTAAACCATCATAGCAGCGGAATCCAAAATACAACTTATGATCCAAACCATCATTATTACAACTTCAAAATACTGTCTCTAAAGCAAAATAGAAAAGGTACACTACTAACGCCCAAAGCAGTGACCATCAACAACACAGGGAGAATATATGTAATTAGTACGTGGAACCCTCCTGCTTATCTCCGGACAGCTACACGTGCATAACCATCTAACCTGTCTCTAGTCTGCTCGTTTAGGAGCACACAGAGTAATAAGAAGAGAGATAAAACTCTGGGTCAGACAAAAGTCTGGTATAAGCGATAGCAGTAAAGTAAAACAATAACAAGTATAAATAATCATACCTGAACCTGGACCTGCAACCAAAGAGTTAGCACAACAAGATGTACAATACTCTAAGGTAACACTAACATAAAGTGTAAAATGGAAGTGTCCATGTCATGGGGATAGAAAACATCAAACATAGCAATCATCATCTCATCTCTCACTTAGTGCGTAAAGCATGCGATATCCACCACTTTGATTACCATATCTATTGGGGACATGACGACAACTCCGTACAACTATTGCTATGACCATACTTCCCTGGTCTATAGTCAATAACCCTACCCAGTCCACGCATCTCTGGCTCTAGGTTAAGGGCCAACCAGTCCACACTTCCCTGACTCTAGTTCGTCTACATGCCCCCTCTCTTCAAAGGTGAACCGAAGTTATAGACATTGATAATCCATTTGCATGCGTCTCGCAGCAAAGTCCAACTCTAGAAGTTAACTCGTTGGTTCCCATATGGATCCTGAGTAATAACTTCCCATTTGGACTTCCTTTGCATCTCGGGTTTTGGTCGAATTGGAGTCGATCTTCAGAAGATTTCACGGTCATCGTCGTTACATTCGCTTTCCAGGCTCGAAGACCAGCTCATGGTCCTCCCCTGGCCATCGGCTCGTGGTTCCCCCCTTTGACTCGAGGCTCGTGACATCGTGGTCCGCTTGTTGTTTGTGGCCCCCAAGCTCCGGTTCGTGGCTCACCCCCTTCGGCTCATGGTCCTCCTATGTCTGGTTCGTGACTTGCTTCATGGTTCGAGCTCGCATGGTAGAGCAGTTCTTGAGGCTCATCCCGGTTCGTGACTGGCGGTTCATGACCCTTGGAGTGGTTCGGTTCGTGGTCATGAGGGTGCTTCACGAGTGTGGGTCGTGATGCTTAGGACACGAGCCGCACTTCCTGACAGTCTTCCAACAAGCTATTTACGCCACACGACGATGTTTTCAACCATTCTAACTTTTCCAAACAATCATAAAGCATCCCAAATAGTAGTAACAACATATATGATCAATCAAAAACATTAAAACATCAATCACATGTGTTACTTAGGATCAAACATACCAAAATCTATGATTTTCCCCTTAGTCTCATTAGCCATGTTTAACTATAGGGTTAGCAAACTTAATCCAAATTGACACAAATTTCTACCAAAGGCATAAAATAATACTTAAGAATTTCTACATATTTTTCTAGATTTTTACGATGCATAATTTTGCTAATTATCACTAATAATTAGTGAATAAAAGTGCATATCACTCACCTTAGCCACAAATAAATTATAGATCTGAAAACACCACTAATTTGGGTTGAATTCCTATGTGTTTCAGCAGCTATATCTTTATTTTGATGCTAATCCGCCTTAGTTTAATGTGATTAGGAAGTGATTAGGGATGAATTTAGAAGGTGGAGGCCATTACTAGGGTTAGAGGAAGATAAGTGGTGGCTAGAAGAATGAATATGAATCATCCTCTAACTCTTTTCAGCCCTCCCATAACCCTAATCCCAAAATGGGTTATGGGCCAAACCACTAATCACCTAATTAAGCCTGGTTAAGCTGTTTTTCCATCTTCAAACCTTATTTCAGCCACATCTCCCGATCGTTACGCCCGTTTGATAATGTAACCACTCTATGGAAAGGTAAACCATCATTCGAGTCCAATTTTAAGTGGTTTCAGATAAAAACTCCTTACCTATCAAAAATTATAGGAGAAACAAGATTCTCCAAGGGCAAAATGGTCATTTAAAATTTGGCAAAAATCATGAATATGGGAAATGACTCCAATAGTCGTTTCCTAAAGTTACACGACCAAACAACTTCGTATGTGAATGAAATAAATATTCTATGATCCTCCAATGCGTAGAATGTGGGTCATTACATTCTTCTCCCCTTAAGAAATTTCGCCCTCGAAATTCCTTAACTAAAACATACAATGGTACCTCGCGTACCTATCAGCCATTTACAAACAATCAAACATACATAACAACACAGCAAGCCTATCCTAGCATGCGGTTTGCTAACAAGGGATTAATTATATCGCGATTAAAACCTTACCAGGAAAAGAGTTCTGGATATGACTTCCTTATGCTTTCCTTGGTTTCCCAAGTACAGTCATTCTCATTATCACCCCCACTTGACCTTAACCAGTACAACGTCTTCCATCGAAGTTGCTTCTTATCATGTCCGACAATACAAATCGTTCTGTGGCTCCCAACTGCCTCAGATTCCACTTCGATATCATCCAATTCATCTGGTTAAATAGTCATATCAGAATCGTGCACGAACTTCCTTAACTAGGAAACATGAAATACATTGTGCACTCCCGCCATCTTGTCTGGTAATCTAACTTTATATGCTAAATTCCCAACTTGTTCGAGAACTGGAAATGGACCGAAAAACCTTGGTGCCAATTTACCTCTCCTACCAAATCGAATCACACTCTTTAACGAAGGAATTTTGACGAAAACCAAGTCGCCAACGGAGAATTTCAATTCTCTTCGTCTTTTATCAGCATAACTCTTCTGCCTATCTTGGGCAGCCTTCATTCACTGTTGAATAACCTTGATCTTATCTGAAGTTTCTCGTATTACATTTGGCCCAAGCACAAATTTCTCACTGGTCTCCAACCAACATGATGGTGAGTTGCACGGTCTTCCATACAAAGCTTCAAATGGGGCCATACCAATACTGGATTGATAACTATTATTATATGCGAATTCAACCAGATGTAAATGGTCATCCCATGATTCTCCAAAGTCCAATATACAAGCCTTTCAATCCTCTAATACATGATTCACTCTCTCTGTTTGACCGTTGGTTTGAGGATGCTATGTAACACCCCACCTCCGTTAAGGTCACTCACAAAGGGAATGCCTTAACTTTGGTGGAGCATTTTAGTAAACAGAAACAGAATACTACAAGACAGATAAACAGTACTTGAAAAATTATAACTTTATTTCAAACAGAGGCTTGGTTACATCCTTTCAAATCACAATATCAGAATTCAAGTAAAAAATACCAATCTTGTACAAAAGCCTTCAGAATGCATAGTTTAAAATCATAATCCCCACAGAAGAAGACAAGCCATACTTTAAGCACTGCAAGCGGAAGAAATCTGGATCAAGCTAGAGTATTCCCTTCTATGAAACCTGGGGGGGAAACGGAAGAAAGGAGGCGAAACAACAAGGGTCAGACAAAAGTCTGGCAAGTCCAGTGATTTTCAGTTATGAACAGATAATAATAACATGACATGAAAATAAAACTGGATGAGAGATAATTGTAACAGATGTAGCAGATATAACAGAAGATCAGAATGATATAAGCTATTGCTTTACACTTCTCTGTACTAATACTAGTATAACAGAATTAGGTGTCACCCTAATGTCTAAACTGAAACAGAAACGGGTACAGAGTAATTTAACCGAAACAGAATGCTAATAATGGGCCTTTACTACCCGATCAGAAACAGACAGAAGCAGAAACATATTAATCCCTACGGAAACAGAATGTAGAATTAGGTGTACACTAGTAATGGTCCTTTACCACCCGAACAGACGGTACCACGCAGAAACAGACAGGTGTTACCACCCAACAGAAACAGACGGTACCAACAGAAACAGACAGAACTAAGTGTACCCTAAAACCCTACCCCAAGCGATCGACTCCCTTATACATAAATATCCTATGTCGGCCCCACAGTAGGGTGTATCACTCCCTAAAGTGACAACCAATTGGCACAGACCTATTTACAGATGTCATGGCGTCTTACATCCTCAGAGGTAGACCGGGATCCATGCACGCACATGACCCGGTTGGAACGCACCATCAACACCCCTCGCCATTATCAGAATGAACCGCTTATAATTAGTTCAGTAAGCGTGCCCGGACCCTACTTACTGTTGGGTCAAAGTTTTGATACCAGAAAGGGTTACTGACTAATATGGGTCCCAAACAACAGATGACACAAGTAATTCCCCTCCTAACCTTGTGTCCCCAGACTAACAGATTTCAGCTTAACTTGTCTACAAGTTTCAGACATACAAAATTTAGATTAACTAGTTCACAGATCAGACAATCAAGTTAACAGGTTTTCAGACTAACGGATCAGATGTTCGAATTAACAGGCTTACAGATTAACTGGTTACAGATTAACAGACTTACAGATTAACTGGTTACATATTATCTAACTTTGTATTGGGCTTACGGATTCACGAAACGGGTTTATCAAATTCATTGGTCCAATTGGTTTAGCCTTACCCAACACGTTTTAGACATCATAATTATCTCAGATTTTCATTAATTAAATATTAATGCCCAAACCTCTCACATTAGACAGACAGTTTGCGGCTACTGGTTAGGTCAGTTTGTTCTGGGCAGGTTTCTGTCGCAAACTGAGTCTAACCTCGGGTTTCAAGCACGTTATAACTAACTTCTCACATTAGAACCTATTGTTTGCGACCACTGGAATATGCCGGGCGGTTCCGGGCAGAATTACGCCGCAAACTCATTCTAACCTCGAGTTAGCCATGTTTATCTTTGCGGCCAATTAATTAATGATTCACCATTTATACCCACGCCTAATATACATGTCAATTATTCATAACTATAGCCAATTCAGATTATGTCAAAAGCGGACTAATTATATCAACTCAACAGATATTGCAGATAAAAGATTTTTCAGATTAGGCGACTTAACGGATTTAGCAGATTAAGCAAACTAGCAGATCAAGCATATAACAGTTTAGGCATCTTCAGCAGACTTAGCAGATGACAGATTTGGTATATGAACAGATATAGCAGATTATAGCAGAACTAGCAGATTAGGCAATATAACAGAACTAGCAAATTAGGCAATATAACAGAACTAGCAAATTAGGCAATATAACAGAACTAGCAGATTAGGCCATATAATAGATTTAATCATTCCTTAAAGTTTCATAAACATATCTTGCCAAATTATAAATTTGGCCTAAGTTTGCATGCCTAAATAGTTGTCATGATTCACATTATGATCATATACCCCACGTTTGCATTGAATTTACATGGCACAGATTATGGTCATAATTTTCCATATAACACACATGTCAAATTTAGTTAAACTTGCCTAGTACAAAAGATTCACATATAAATTATACCAAATATAGCCATCGATTTCAATGCATGTCATATATTCAAAAATCTCCCACTTAGGTGTTATTCACATTTAATAGTTATCAAATCTTAACAAAAATCTTCACACCTAAGTCATATTCCCTTTTTATCCCAAATCATGAATTTCTATATAAACAATATGCCCAACAATCTAGAACTTTAAATTATAACAGATCTTTAATTCAAAAATATGCGTTATGTCCAATGTCTCAAGTCACATGTTAATATACAATGGTTCCTCTTCTTCCAATTCACAGAATATGCACAGATCTAAATCTAGTTTACAACCTATGTCCTTTTAGTCACAGATTAGCCATGTCCAATTATGCCATCATTCATTATTTATCCCAAAGTTTAACGTTCGTGCGTTAATCTCTTATGAGATTTGGCGCAGGCTCGGGGTAGCCTGGCTATAGAACAGAAAGAAGAAAGAGATATAGAATAAAATAGATCAGAACAGAACATACGCAATCTCAAATTCAGATTTATAATCATGTCACAATTATAATTAAAGTTTATATCGGAAAATAACTGCACTTGCCTTGGTTGGATTCTAAAAGAAAAAGGTGTTGTAGCTGTTCTCTTTTAATCCTAATCAGAATTGGAGGAAGAAGAAGCACAAGTCCTAGCTTAGGTTTCAGCAGAGTAGATACGCCATTGATTTATTTATTTTTAGAGAGGAAGAGAGCAATGGAGGCTAGAGAATTGTATATGAGATTTAGGTTTAGGTTAGGGATGTATATATAGGTGTAGGAAGTTATCTAGGACCATTAGATTAACCCTAAATCATGAGAACCATTCAAATGCAAAATCTGCATTTGAGCGAATCGACCCACGGGATGATAGACAAACACCCTGGATTAACTCCTAGTCGACCCAGCGGGGCTTGGGTCGACCTCAAATATGGGCCGATTCGGTTATTCCCCCTCCCAATTCGCTGTTTTGAACCTTTTTTGCATGTTTATTTATTTAATTTTTATATATATCTATATATATATTTCTCTCATATGCATACAAACTTCAAGGCTTAATAACTTCTTCATAATTAACCATTTTTTTTTAATATTCTCAGAAAATACGGGGTGTTACATTCTCCCCTCCTTAAAGGATTTCGTCCCCGAAATCTTCAAGTTAACAAGAATGTATCCTAACATCCAACATCCATCTACTCAACCATTCAATCACAGGCATCCATTGTCCTTAAAAGGTTTCTAATGCCGTATGAACATATGCAAAGTGTGTGTATATGTTTCTTATCTAATGCAAAATCAAGCGGTCTATTGATCCAGTTGACCTCCTTAATGCGAATCATGTTAGTGTCATGAGTCCAAATATGTATGCAAGAAATCCTATTTGATACACATCATTTCTATATGAGTGCATAACCATTCATCCAAATGCAACATCCATGTGAGGAGTCAATCATTCTACATCCACAAAAATTGAAAAATGCACACACATCCATATGCAGTATGAGAGTGTTTTTGAGCCGATCTAGTGCCTAGTGTGTGTATATGCATCCACGAGCAACCACTAGCAACCACTTGCATCCACTTGCAACCATCAAACATAACATGTCTCAAACACATGTTTACACCCATTAGTTTCTACCTAAAGTTCGAATATTCGATCGATAGGATACAGTCGAATGATGGAAGTGAGTACAGATAGAACAAAAACTTGGTTCCCATTAGACATGGGTCCTAAGTATCGGCCCCAAAGACGGAAACCAACATCAAATTGACACCCAGAGGATTACCTTCTTTAGACAATGTCAAAACTGGAAATCTTATCAGAAGTATTCAAATATTTACAGACTACTGGTACAGATCAGGTTCCCTAATGATTCTTAGGAAGCTAAGCATGATAAAATCATACCCCACGAAAACTCAGAATGTATGCGTCATATTTGACGCGTAACACAGATATCCCTCAAACCCAAATCTCAAACAGATGAGCCATAACCCTTATGGGTCTAAGTCTACAGCGGAATTCAGAAATAATACTAGTATTAAAGTGCAGAGACTCGACTACAAAATCAGAATACCATAATCGGAAAGAGTTCAAACTCAATAATCAGATAAGGAAACTAAACTCTCTACGGAAATTTTCCTACTTCTATCCTATCCACCAACAATGAGAGCATTCACCTTCCTTCCCGAAGTAGGTCATGTCCTCTATCCTTCCTCTTGAGTCAAGTTTCCATAAGTAAAGCACTTTTCCCCTCCTTTATCTTCAGGCTTTTCTTCCTTCTTTTGTGTTTCCTTTTTGCCTCCTTTGTGAACGAAGTCCATGTCCATGAGTTTCTCATCCTTGGATTGTGCTCCTTAGCCAATCTCCCTCATTCTCATCTTTACTATCTGTGTGTAACACGTGGACAAGTCCCGCGAAAGCTGCCTCCATCGCCCGAAAAATCCGACAAAGCTTGAAAGAAAATTAGCCGTAGGCGAGACTACTGCGGCTACAGATGGAAGTCGGGCGTTTATTTGCGCTTTGACTAGTGTCATAGTCTTACCAAGCCTACAGAACCATGCCGCGATGAGGTTACCTCCCAGAAAGCCGGGAGCCCCGGAGAAAGAAGGAAACAAAGATTCAAACGGAGGATCAAAAGATAGATATATGCTTTTGGGGATTATGTTTTTCAAAAATAGGCTTTACTTTCGAAAATACTTCCTTTTTAAAACCTTTTTGAAAATAGTTTTCAAAAACTTTACCCAATCTGGTAACCTTCAGCTCTGATACCAAGTGTAACACCCCACCTCCGTTAAGGTCACTCACAAAGGGAATGCCTTAACTTTGGTGGAGCATTTTAGTAAACAGAAATAGAATACTACAAGACAGATAAACAGTACTTGAAAAATTATAACTTTATTTCAAACAGAAGCTTGGTTACATCCTTTCAAATCACATTATCAGAATTCAAGTACAAAATATCAGTCTTGTACAAAAGCCTTCAGAATGCATAGTTTAAAATTATAATCCCCACAGAAGAAGACAAGCCATACTTTAAGCACTGCAAGCGGAAGAAATATGGATCAAGCTAGAGTATTCCCTTCTACAAAACCTGGGGGGGAACGGAAGAAAGGAGGCGAAGCAACATGGGTCAGACAAAAGTCTGGCAAGTCCAATGATTTTCAGTTATGAACAGATAATAATAACATGACATGAAAATAAAACTGGATGAGAGATAACTGTAACAGATGTAGCAGATATAACAGAAGAACAGAATGATATAAGCTATTGCTTTACACTTCTCTGTACTAACACTAGTATAACAGAATTAGGTGTCACCCTAATGTCTAAACTGAAACATAAACGGGTACAGAGTAATTTAACCGAAACAGAATGCTAATAATGGGCCTTTACTACCCGACCAAAAACAGACAGAAGCAGAAACAGATTAATCCCTACGGAAACAGAATGTAGAATTAGGTGTACACTAGTAATGGGCCTTTACCACCCGAACAGACGGTACCACGCAGAAACAGACAGGTGTTACCACCAACAGAAACAGACGGTACCAACAGAAACAGACAGAACTAAGTGTACCCTAAAACCCTACCCCAAGCGATCGGCTCCCTAATACATAAATATCCTGTGTCGGCCCCACAGTAGGGTGTATCACTCCCTAAAGTGACAACCAATTGGCACAGACCTATTTACAGATGTCACGGCGTCTTACATCCTCAGAGGCAGACCGAGATCCATGCACGCACATGACACGGTTGGAACGCACCATCAACACCCCTCGCCATTATCAGAATGAACCGCTTATAATTAGTTCAGTAAGCGTGCCCGGACCCTACTTACTGTTGGGTCAAAGTTTTGATACCAGAAAGGGTTACTGACTAATATGGGTCCCAAACAACAGATGACACAAGTAATTCCTGTTGAGTCAAGAACTTTTAATGATCGTTTTGATTAATGACGAAAAGAAGCTTCATGATCGACAAAAAGAAGATACAATGGTTTCATAGGTTAGAAGTTGGTTATTTAGAATATTTTATGTTAAAATCTATCCTCAAATAATCATACTTCCCATTGATTTCAAAATTATGCATGAAAACTCGTTTTTATTGTATATTGACAAAAACAGGTCAACCTGTTAAAAATAACAGGTCAACCTATTTTTAAATATAACAGGTCAACCTGTTAAAATTAACAGGTCAACAGCTTTTTGAAATAACGGTCAAAAACCTGTCAACCTATTAATTTTTCCTGTCAACCTATTTTTGAATTTCATGAAGAGTCATCTTCTTTCTTGATTAGTTGCATCCATTTCTCTTCATTTAAAATCATTTCTTTTGATTGCAACTTTTCACCAACAATTGCAACTTCTCAATTACTATAAATACATCAGTTTTCAATCAATCAAATTACCGAATTTTCTCTCCATTCTCTGATCTATATTGTATTATTCTTAGCATTCTAAAAGCACTCAAAAGCATTCAATTATCGTTTGAATCTCCAAGTATATTTAATACACTTGTGATTCAACTCGATAATCTACTTCCAAATCTTTGCAAACATCAACATATATTTGAGGATAAGATTATAGGAAGGTTGTACTCAATCATTGACTAATCAGTGTTGAAAGAAAGAACACATTCAAGGTCAAAGTCTTGTAATCGTCTTGTGGGTAAGCTTGTAGCCCGTGAAATCAAGTGGGTAAGCTTGTAGCCCGCAAATCAAGTAGTGTTGTGAACCTGTTCCTCCGAGTGAAGAGAGGGTGTTGTTTAGTGAAAATCCGAAGAGGAGCTTCGGGACTGGACGTAGGACGGGAGGTCCGAACCAGTATAAAATCCTGGTGTCATTACTCTACTTTACTTTACTTTACTGCATTTAAAGTTATCTGTGATATATATATTGTTATCATATCATATTCCGCATAGCCATATTATAGATCCTACATACGTCGTGCACACCGACTTTTCAATTCCCCTCCTAACCTTGTGTCCCCAGACTAACAGATTTCAGCTTAACTTGTCTACAAGTTTCAGACATACAAAATTTAGATTAACTAGTTCACAGATCAGGCAATCTAGTTAACAGGTTTTCAGACTAACGGATCAGATGTTCGGATTAACAGGCTTACAGATTAACTGGTTACAGATTAACAGACTTACAGATTAACTGGTTACAGATTATCTAACTTTGTATTGGGCCTACGGATTCACGAAACGGGTTTATCAGATTCATTGGTCCAATTGGTTTAGCCTTACCCAACACGTTTTAGACATCATAATTATCTCAGATTTTCATTAATTAAATATTAATGCCCAAACCTCTCACATTAGACTGACAGTTTGCGGCTACTGGTTAGGCCGGTTGGTTCTGGGCAGGTTTCTGTCGCAAACTGATTCTAACCTCGGGTTTCAAGCACGTTATGACTAACTTCTCACATTAGAACCTATTGTTTGTGACCACTGGAATATGTCGGGCGGTTCCGGGCAGAATTACACCGCAAACTCATTCTAACCTCGAGTTAGCCATGTTTATCTTTGCAGCCAATTAATTAATGATTCACCATTTATACCCACGCCTAATATACATGTCAATTATTCATAACTATAGCCAATTCAGATTATGTCAATAGCAGACTAATTATATCAACTCAACAGATATTGCAGATAACAGATTTTTCAGATTAGGCGACTTAACGGATTTAGCAGATTAAGCAAACTAGCAGATCAAGCATATAACAGTTTAGGCATCTTCAACAGACTTAGTAGATGACAGATTTGGTATATGAACAGATATAGCAGATTATAGCAGAACTAGCAGATTAGGCAATATAACAGAACTAGCAAATTAGGCAATATAACAGAACTAGCAGATTAGGCCATATAACAGATTTAATCATTCCTTAAAGTTTCATAAACATATCTTGCCTAATTATAAATTTGGCCTAAGTTTGCATGCCTAAATAGTTGTCATGATTCACATTATGATCATATACCCCACGTTTGCATTGAATTTACATGGCACAGATTATGGTCATAATTTACCATATAACACACGTCTCAAATTTAGTTAAACTTGCCTAGTACAAAAGATTCACATATAAATTATACCAAATATAGCCATTGATTTCAATGCATGTCATATATTCAAAAATCTCCCACTTAGGTGTTATTCACATTTAATAGTTATCAAATCTTAACTTAAATCTTCACACCTAAGTCATATTCCCTTTTTATCCCAAATCATGAATTTCTATATAAACAATATGCCCAACAATCTAGAACTTTAAATTATAACAGATCTTTAATTCAAAAATATGCGTTATGTCCAATGTCTCAAGTCACATGTTAATATACAATGGTTCCTCTTCTTCCAATTCATAGAATATGCACAGATCTAAATCTAGTTTACAACCTATGTCCTTTTAGTCACAGATTAGCCATGTCCAATTATGCCATCATTCATTATTTATCCCAAAGTTTAACGTTCGTGCGTTAATCTCTTATGAGATTTGGCGCAGGCTCGGGGTAGCCTGACTATAGAACAGAAAGAAGAAAGAGATATATAATAAAATAGATCAGAACAGAACATACGCAATCTCAAATTCAGATTTACAATCATGTCACAATTATAATTAAAGTTTATATCGGAAAATAACTGCACTTGCCTTGGTTGGATTCTAAAAGAAAAAGGTGTTGTAGCTGTTCTCTTTTAATCCTAATCAGAATTGGAGGAAGAAGAAGCACAAGTCCTAGCTTAGGTTTCAGCAGAGTAGAGACGCCATTGATTTATTTATTTTTAGAGAGGAAGAGAGCAATGGAGGCTAGAGAATTGTATATGAGATTTAGGTTTAGGTTAGGGATGTATATATAGGTGTAGGAAGTTATTTAGGACCATTAGATTAACCTTGAATCATGAGAACCATTCAAATGCAAAATCTGCATTTGAGCGAATCGGCCCACGGGATGACAGCCAAACACCCTGGATTAACCCCTAGTCGACCCAGCGGGGCTTGGGTCGACCTCAAAAATGGGCCGGTTCGGTTATTCCCACTCCCAATTCGCTGTTTTGAACCATTTTTGCATGTTTATTTATTTAATTTTTATATATATCTATATATTTTTCTCTCATATGCATACAAACTTCAAGGCTTAATAACTTCTTCATAATTAACCAATTTTTTTTAATATTCTTAGAAAGTATGGGGTGTTACATGCTACGTGGTACTGAGATGTAATTCTGATCCTAAAGCCTCTTGTAATCTCTTCCAAAACCCACTAGTAAATAACTGATCTCGGTCTCTCAAAATACCTTTAGGTACTCCATGAAATCTCACTACCTAATTCATATACAGTTTCGCGAGCTTAGCTGTCTTTCTATTCAACTTGACGGGTATAAACCTTCCAATTTGGGTCAATCGATCCACAATCACCCAAATGCTATCATGACCCGATCTAGTCGTTAGTAAACCATCAATGAAATCCACTTAGACTTGTTCCCATTTCCATTTGGGAATTTCCAGCGGTTGAACAAACCACTAGACTTCTTTTGCTCGACTTTAACTAACTGGCAATTCATGCATTAGATATAAACTTCCTAACCTCTCTCTTCATCCCTTCCCAGTAGTAGGTCTACTTCATGTCTCGATACATTTTGTTACCACTAGGTTGTATAGTCAGTTTCGAGCGATGACACACTCTGAGCACTTCATCTCTTAATCCATTTACATTTGGTACAACCGACCTCTCATTCTTTCAAAGCCATCCTTCTCTATCAAGTCCATACTTGTTCATCTTCTCATTGTCGATATCCATCTCTACCTTGGAGATGATTTCCAATATGTTAGGTCTCTCTGACTGTACCAATCCATTCAATCAAAGTCAGTCTGATCGCCAAATTTGCTAACATCTCTGGATCCAATTCGCACTTAGGCTTGAAATCATATCCTGCGATATATTCCAGTTGTTTCCATTCCAGAAACATAGCCCTAAATTGGCATGTCTCCTACTCAATGCATCAACTACCACATTGCCCTTCCCGGGTGTGTATGCGATATTTAAATCATATGAAGCCAAGAACTCTAACCACCTCTGCTGACGAAGATTTAAATCCTTTTGAGATAAAAGATACTTTAACGACTTATAATCGATAAACAACTGGAATCTTTCTCCTAAGAGATAATGTGTTCACATCTTTAACAAGAACACGATCGCTGCCAATTCCAAATCATGGGTAGGATATCTTTTCTCATGCGGTTTCAATTGCCGACTAGCATAAGCTACAACCATACCTCCTTGCATCAGTACAACACCTAGTCCGGTACCACAGACATCCGTGTATACCGTCGTCTCTTTGTTCCCTTTAGGAATAAATAACATTAGTGCACATGTTAACTTCTCTTTTAGGGTTTTAAATGCATTCTCACACCTTTTGTCCCAAACAATAGCTTGATTCTTCTTGGTCAACTGAGTTAATGGTGTCGCTTTCTTGGAGAAGTCTTGGATAAACTTACGATAATATCTTGCTAACCCCAAGAAACTTCTCACATCCATTGCATTCTTGGGCCTAGAATAATCTTGTACCATAGCCACCTTCGTAGGATCCATGGTAACACCATTCTCTGAAACAACATGGCCCAAGAACCTCACTTCCCTCCTCCAAAAGTGACACTTAGAAAATTTTGCTTTCAATCGTTGTTTTCTCAACACCTCCATCACTGAATACCCTATTCATAAGATCCACAAAATATGCTAGTGCATTGGTCTACCCAAATGTCATGACCAACCACTCATAGAATCCAGACGGTGTCCGAAATTCTGTTTTAGGTATACTCTAAGCTTCTACTCGGAGCTGATGAAAACCTATTGTGAGATCTAACTGGGAGAACACTCTCACTCCATTCAACCGATCAAACAAGTTGTCTATCCGCAGAAGAGGATACTTATTCTTCCTAGTCACATTGTTCAGCTCACGGTAGTCTACACATAAGTGAAGGGAACCATTGGCCTTGGTAGCAAATACAAATGGTGCTCCCCACTCGAAAACACTCCTTCGGATAAACCCTTTCTTTAAAAGATCGCCCACTTGCACCTCGAGCTCTCGCTGCTCTCTTGGCGCCATACGACGAAGTGGCATCACTATAGGTCTGGCATCTTTCACTAAATCAATCTGAAACTCGATCTCTCGGTGTGGTGGAATCCGGTCACTTCCTCGAAGATGTCCGGATACTCTCCAACAATAGGCACATCTGATAACTCATCTTGCGGGATGTCGAGGGAATGTAGAAAACTAGCCATCACCTCATCGCTTGGTAGGCAACCCAATACCGCCCTCCGCCCATCGTACGCTCTAATGGTTACCGATGACCCCTCACAGTCTACCACCAGCCCATACCTTTCGAGCCAGTCGACTCCCAAAATAATGCCAAACCCAGTAAAGCACAAAACAAAGCAATCACAAGCAAACATACATCCATGACTCGATAAGACCAAATTACGACAAATCATACTAAGGTTAGTTGAACCACCAATCGGGTTCATCACAACTAAAGGTCTATCGACAATCTCGGGTTCCAATTCCAACCTATCTACTAGGTGACTAGATACGAAGGAATGGGATGCCCTGGTATCAAACAACACTCAAACAGAAACATCATAAATAGAAAGCATACCTTGAATAATGACACCTTTTCCCTTCTGCACTGTAGTTGGGGCATTCGACAAAGAAGGAACAACGTTGATAGCAAACGATTTCACCATTTCCTTCTCCTTAGGGGGTTGTGGACATTCATTCTTAAAATGTCCCACTTGGCCATAGCTGAAGTACTTCTTTTCCCCTAGCTTTGCTCAACACTCTTTAGCATAGTGACCCTTCTTGCCACAGCTATAACACTCGATATCTTTCCTATTCTTCTTTTTCTGACCATCCTTGGTCTGATTCTGTTTCCTCTCATTCTGGGAATTATTCTTGCCTCCACTGCTTGCTTGTGGCTTTGGCTCATCTATAGATGAAACAACACCCTCGTTCTTCAACTTAGGGTAAAGGCTCTCAGATCTTAATGCCTTCCCTACAATAGATTCGAATGTCTCATCGATATGGTTTATGAGTCTTTCCCCCATGTACTCATCTAGGCTAGTTATGAACTTCTCGTTCTTTTACTCGGCAGTATTGATAAGAGATAATCCATACTTCGATATGTTATCAAACTCAGCAATATATATTTGAGATTGCCCTACCATTCTGCTTAAGCTCCAGGAATTTCCTAAACAATTCTGATTTCTGAGTGGTTGGGATAAACTTATCACTGAATCGGGTCTTAAACTGATTCCAAGTAACTTGATCCTCATGAGTAGCTGCTTTATTAACATTCCAACAATTCATAGCCCATCCTTGAAGTTGACGTCATGCTAACTTTTTTCATTGCATCATCGATTCCCAAATCCTCGAAGATACGCTCACAACTATCCAGTCAATCTTGAACCTCTGTAGCCGATTCCGTTCCATGGAACAACTTTCCACAAAGGTTAGTATAATCCTTACCGAGCTTGGCGAAATCGGCTCTAGGCACCTACTTCGCAACACTACCACCGTTAGCTGCATTAGGAACTGCCCCCTGAGCATCCCTAAGCATCTCTCGTATAAAGGCAGTAAACATCATCCTCATATCAGGGACATTTCCATTATTGGCCCTTGAACCCGTACCCCTAGTATATCGGCTCATTGTTCAGTTTGTAAAGAGAAAACGATTAACCATCTTCTTAGTGGTGTTAGTGCAGTGCGACTTCATCCTTAGATATACTAATAGTGTATATATATAGTTTTTGAAAACCAGAATATCACAAATACGTGCTCTGATATACATATACTATATCTCCCTGATGTCTTCCCCTAGGTTAACTATGCAACCTGGCTCAGATACCAAGTGTGAGGCCCGCCCCGAACCGACCGACATTTCCCCGAAATGCATTGTGCCAATGCCCGACTAGCACGGGACGGTCGTCAAAGAGAAGGGTTTAAAACTATGAATCACCAAAGAACCTGTAGTATATCTCACAGCGCATGAAATAAAATATAAGAATAACAAACTTGACATAAAACAGGCGAGACAGTGCATAAGCTGAAAACCAAACCATCATAGCAACAGAATCCATAATACAGCTTATGATCCAAACCATCATTATTACAACTTCAAAATATTGTCTCTAAAGCAAAATAGAAAAGGTATATTACTAATACCCAAAGCGGTGACCAGCAACAACACAGAGAGAATATATGTAATTAGTATGTGGAAGCCTCGTGCTCGTCTCCGGGCCGCTACACATGCATAACCACCTAACTTGTCTCTAGTTTGCTCGTTTAGGAGCACTTAAAGTAATAAAAAGAGATATAAAACTCCGGGTCAGACAAAAGTCTGATATGAGCGATAGCAGCAAAGTAAAACGATAAAGGTGTAAATAATCATACCCGAACCTGGACCTGCAATCAAAGAGTTAGCACAACAAGATGTACAGTACTCTAAGGTAACACTAACCTAGAGTGTAAAATGGGAGTGTGCATGTCATGGTGATAGCAAACATCAAACATAGCAATCATCCTCACATCTCTCACTTAGTGCATAAAGCACACGTTATCCACCAGTTTGATCACTAGATCTGTTGGGACCATGAAAGAAACTCCGTACAATTATTTCTATGACTATACTTCCCTGGTCTATAGTCAATAACCCTACCCAGTCCATACATCGCTGGCTTTAGGTTAAGGGCCAACCAGTCCACACTTCCATGGCTCCGGTTCATTTACGTGCCCCCTCTATTCAATAGTGAATCAAAGTTATAGACATCGATAACCCCTTTGCTCACGTCCCGTAGCAAAGTCCAACTCTAGAAGTTAACTCTTTGGTTCCCGTCTGGATTCTGAGTAACAACTTCCCATTTGGACTTCCTTTGCATCTCGGATTTTGGTCGAATTGGAGTCGATCTTCAGAAGAGTTCACGGTCATCATCGTTTCGTTCGCTTTCCAGGCTCGAAGACCAGCTCGTGGTCCCCCCTTGCAACCGGCTCGTGGTTCCCCCTTTGGCTCGCGGCTCGTGACATCGTGGTCCCCTCTTTGTTCGTGGCCCCCAAGCTCCAGTCCTTCGGCTCGCCCCCTTCGGCTCGTGGTCCTCTTAGGTCCGGTTCTTGACTTGTTTCATGGTTCGAGCTCACATGGTGGAGCGGTTCTTGAGGCTCATCTCGATTCGTGACTGGCGGTTCGTGAACCTTGGAGTGGTTTGGCTCGTGGTCGTCAGGGTGCTTCACGAGTAGGGGTCGTGATGCTTAGGTCACGAGCCGCACTTCCTGATTGTCTTCCAGCAAGCTATTTATGTCACACGATGGCATTTTCAACCATTCTAACTTTTCTAAACAATCAAAAAGCATCCCAAATAGTAGTAACAACATATAGGATCAATCAAAAATATTAAAACATCAATCACATGTGTTATTTAGGATCAAACATAACAAAATCTAGGATTTTCCCCGTAATCCCCTTAACCATGTTTAACTATAGGGTTAGCAAACTTAATCCAAATTGGCCCAAATTTTTACCAGAGGCATAAAATAATACTCAAGAATTTCTACGTATTTTTCCAAATTTTTATGATGCATAATTTCACTAATTATCACTAATCACCCCTAATTAGCCGTAATTGGTGAATAAAAGTGCAAATCACTCACCATAGCCACAAATAAATTATAGATCTAAAAAATCAACTGATTTGGGTCGAATTCCTATGTGTTCCAGCAGCTTTATCATGATTTTGATGCTAAGCCGCCTTAGTTTAACGTGGATTTGCTTAATATGTGATTAGGAAGTGATTAGGGATGAATTTAGTAGTTGGAGGCCATTACTTGGGTTAGAGCAAGGTAAGTGGCAGTTGGAAAAATGAAAATGAATCATCCTCTAACTCTTTTCAGCCCTCCCATAACCCTAATCCCGAAATGGGTTATGGGCCTAACCATTACTCAACTAATTATGCCCGGTTAAGCTATTTTTCCAACATCAAACCTTATTTCAGCCATATCTCCCAAATGGTAAGTCCGTTTAATTAATGTGACCACTCTATGGAAAGGTAAATCATCATCCGAATCCAATGAATGTGGTTTCATGGCAAAACTCCTTACCAATCAATAGTTGTAGGTGAAATAAGATTCGCCAGGGCAAAACAGCCATTTAAAATTCGGCAAAAATCGTGAACATGGGAAATGATCCCAATAGTCGTTTCCCAAAGTTACATAAACATATGACTTGGTATGTAAATGAAATAAATATAATACAATCCTCTGATGCGAAGAATGCGGGTCGTTGCAAAGTTTGTCTAACAACTGGAGCAACTATTTCATCACACTCCTACCCCTTTCTTTGTGAAATACCCTTTAGCTACTAATCTTTCATTGTATCTACCATCATCTTTCCCCTTGAGCACCCACTTGCAACCTATGGTGCGGATTACTTGAGGTAGTGGCACTAAATCCCAACTCTCGTTCTTTTGCAAAGACTGCATCTCCTCATGCATAGTGCCATTTCACTTTGAGTTTTCACTCGATTTCATGACATCTTCAAACCTCAAAGGTTCATCATGAATTACATGTAAAGTATACTCGTACCAATTATCAAGGCTTAAATTTGTATACTTTCAATCTCTATATCTAATTAGAGCTCTTATTGATCTCTGACTAACCGGGATGGCTATATCGTCGGTCTCTCCTTCAGCTCCTATGACAACCCAGATTTTTGGTTGCTTAATTTTGAACATCAAATATTGTTTTAAATGTTGAGTTAATATTATAAATTGATTTTTATATTGCGTTTATTGAATTAATATTAGAATATAATTTAATTTCGAGTATATCGTATTATTATAATACAAAAAAGAAAATATGATTGAATTTGAAGGTAAAACTGAATTGAATGATTCAAATGATCAATATAAATTCTATTTGAATTAGAACAATAATATTAATTTATTATCAATGAATTTGATTGTTTTGAATTTAAATTATATTTTTGTTGATTTAATTTGACACGTATAAATAGTCAATTTTCAAACGACCTTGGTTTTCGACAAACTAATTTTATAAAGTCCGGAATGTCAAACCATAGTATTATGTCAATTTTCGTTGTGATTGGGGCTCGTAAATGGTCGTTTAAACATGAAATTTCAGGCATAAGTTTCATGAGAACATTATAATAACAATTCAAACCGAAATCAAATAGATATCTATTTAAATAAAATAAAATTTTATTTATATCAAATTGCAATAAAATCAAATCAAATCAAATCAAAATTAAATATGTGCCTTGTACTTCGGCAAACAAAATTTGAATGACATCATACCTTAAGCCTATACCACATATGAAATGTTCATCCTCTCCCTCTATATAATCGCGATACACCCCCTATACTATTTCCCTCCTCAACAAATAAAACGTAAGCTTTAGATCAACGAGTTGGCCGATCTTTAAGGTAGAGAAATTGTCTTTCGGGAAAGCTTTATTCAGGTCTGAGCAGTCAACACATGTTCACCACTTCCTATTTGATTTTCTAACCAAGATCGGGTTGGAGACCCATTATAGATAGAGGGCATTGAGGATGAAGCCATTATCAAGCGACCAATCCATCTCCTCTTTAAGTGCCACTGATCTCTCTATTTCCAAGATTCAGCGCTTTTACTTGATTGAAAGATGCTTCAAATCAATACTAAACATACGACAAGTGATTCATGGTTCGATGCCATACATATCAGAATGGGTCCAAGAAAATACATCTAGGTTGGCCCATAAGGAATCCACAAGTTCTTCCTTTATTAACGAGTAGAGTTGTGATCCAATCTTCAAGAAATGAGTCGGGTCGGCAGGGACCATTCGGACATCGACGGTTGGCTCCACTTGGGTATACCTTTCAGAATCAGACTATTCGTCTTCCCTTGTATCGAGGCCTTTGAAATGACGGCAGTTGCGTTTGAGCCAGGACCTAAACTCTAGTAGTTGTTACGCACTTACAGTTTTGGTGTACTGGAACGACACTAGACAGTTCCAATCCCATTCTTCGTCAAATATTTCTTGAGAAGGGACCACGGTGACATGCAGACTCAGAGTTCTACAAGGAAAGGACGTCCGAGGAAGATGTTGTAGGGAGAATTAACATCGATAACCATGAAGGTGGGGATTCGGACCCTGCTGCGATCCCCCTCTCCAAGCTCGACTAGCAGTTCTACCAAACCCATTGTCTGGTTGGAGGATCAATTGAAGCCATAGACGGTGGCATGGAAAGGATTCAATTCTTTGGTCGCAAGTTTCATATGGTCATAGGCCAACTTGAAGATGATATTGATGGAACTCCCTGAGCCTACGAGGATTCTTCGGACGTAGGCAGGGACCGTCTACGTAGAATGATGAGAGAATTTATTGCTGGAATCTGAATTCCTATTGCATCTCTCCTACGTAAAACTATGGTGTCACGCATAGTCTTCTGGAGCTTCACCGAGACAGCTTCATCCATTGCGAAGCCTGCCTCCATGTCAGCATGCTTAATTGAGTTGGTGTATTCGTCCATACGTCAAAAGCTTTCGTTTGCTGGGTGAGACCAATCGCAAATGGTGTAAATTACAATACCCCATGAGGAGGTCTCATATTAGACGACCTTGGGGCCGCTTGGGCAGGAGGAAGTGTAGGCATTGAAGGGCCCGCAACTGCTTCTTTGGGAGCAGGGCTCTAAACATACTGCTCTAGGCTTTTTTCTCTGATGAGCTTCTCAATCGCATCCTTAAGGTGATGGAAGTCGTTCGTATAGTGACCAAACATGTCGTGGAATCTGCAATACTTGTCGGAATTCTTCTCCTGGTCCATAGGCTCCCTGGTGTTCAACTTCTTGTACGGTATAGTGTTGCAGGTCTCTAAATAGATTGTTTCCAACTCAGAGATAATTAGAGTGTAGACCTTGTAAGTTGGGTAGCAATAATGCTTCTTTGGATCTCTAGGTTGCTGGTTATTGCGGCTGCCTGGCTTGCCATTTTTAGGCGTAAGCTTGAATGGAGCTATCCTGTTACCCTTATTAGAAGATCCCCTGACCTTTTTCTCTTGACGCTGTCCTGAATAGTGTTCGAGTGTGGGTTGTGGGGATGACCAGATTGAGCTTCCATGTTTATGCACATTCTTCTAGGCATAGAAATTGATTGGTCGTTTCATCGAAAGCCTCTAAGATCTTCAACTGCTTCCTATCAATCCGTGTTCCAAATTTGGTATTGGGCGGAATGCCCCTAGTGGGCTGAACCAAGACGGTGTGAGGCTTTGGATCTTCAACTTCTAGCAGGGTGTTGTTTAAGCATCCAAGGTAAATCTTGATAGTTCCCCCGTTTCTTGGTAGAGGTTAGAGAGAATCAGGGTGCCATTTGTTCTCGCAATATGCATCCTGAATTGTTTTACCAATTCGGAAGCAAGCAGGTTGAAAATGGAGATTGATCTTGCCAGTAGTTAGGTAAACCATAAGAGAGCGATGCCTTCAAGTAAAACTTGTAAGCACTTACATTTAACGACATCGGTGGCTTGGCTTCAGGCCATGTTCCACTCGTAAGGTTTTAAGGAGTTACAGGGATTAGTCTTCCCTGTGTAAGCCGTCACTTGAGGGATATTGAAGTGTTGAGGCTTTTCGGTATCTTGTAGAGCCCAAATGAGGAGGTTACACCTCGTATTGGTTTCCCAAACGTCTGCGACATGCCGCCATTTCTCTCACAATCCTTTGAACCATGTCGGTGAGAACTGTGGGATGAACCCCCATTGGATTACAATGGTCGTAGTCCAGCATGAGAGTTCGGGACCATTGGAGTAGTTGGTGGTGAACATCAGTATTGTCTTCACATAGGTCTTTAACCTCGATGGCCTGATTCTGCTGAGGTTGATTGAGAGGATCTTGGGCCAGATTGGATATTGGATGCATAAGCGTCAAGTTCTTAGTGATGACAAGAAGGTTTCATAGTTGAGGGGGTTGGGTGTTGGTTCTTTGACCATCATTGTTAGGACCCAACCGAGAATGGTCGCGTTGACGCATTCCCTCACTAATGGTAATGGTAGTTCCATTACCACAACCATTTCCATTGGTATTAATCCTCCTTCTTCAGTTATGGTTTTCTTGGTATGTGTTGGAAGAAGAGCTTTCCAAAACATTCTGCATAGAATGAGTGTTTCTGTTAGCCTTGAGGCGAGCAACGTCGCGTTGAGCATTTTCTTAAAGTCGTTGCATCAACTTGATGTTTGTTTTCATTTTTTCGTTAAGCTATATCGTCCTCTCTTCCAACTTCTTATTAACCTTGAAGAATTGGACTTGAGTGACCGGAGCATCAGGGTTGAGGAGTTAGCTATTTCCATATCGACTGGAACATCCAAAGGTCAAGGCTAAGTGGAAATTTTTGAATCAGAAGCGATGGAATTTCCAATCATATGGTTCTTTCATTTCCTAACCTTTGTAAGCAAACTTGGGAAGTATGTCTAACGGGCCTTAGTAGCGCTTCTAGTTTGAGATAAAAGATGGTCGAAAAAAAAGTAAACCTTGAGTCTCTGAGCTCTCACTGAAAGCACCAAAATGTTGGCATGTAAAATTGGCGCAACACCCAAAGATTTCCAAATTATTGAATTAAAGTTTAGCGTAAGTAAAATGTTCAGAAAAGTAATGAACATGATATTTATAGTGGTATGATTGGGTTAAACCTACGTCCATTTTGAAGGTTTCACTGATTCTATCATTATTGAAGGATTACAATGGAGGACATCATCATTACAAGGGTACAATGATAAATTATGTTCTATTAATCCTTGTTCTCGGAAGTCTTCGCTATCCGGGAGTTCAAAGCTTTGAAAAAAGGGAGCTTCTTCTTCCAAAGCTTCAAGAGGCTTTAATTGAGTCCAACGTCAAGAATTTCCTTCTCAAGATGTCAAATCAGCCAAATGTCAACCCTTTTCACGTTGGAAATGGAGGGGTATTTATAGGTAGTGAGGTGGCTGGGAGTATGTTAGAAACGGGGACTACTGGAAATTCATATCCAGAGATGGTGCGCCTCTCTTCGTACCAGAATTTCCTATCTTGGGTAATACGAAATTTGTATTTGGAGGGACACGAAATTTCGTATCCTAAAGGATATGAAATTGGTATCTGTTGACACCAAAAATTGGCACAACACCTGAAGAGAGAGTTGTGTAGAGAACAAAGAAGATTAATAACTGCAAAAGGTAAAAAAAAAGTAAAAAGGCAGAAGAAATCATGCACCAATTTATAATGGTTCAAAGTTAAAGAGCATGCGTCCACTTTATAATCTCTTATATCTTACTTTAACTATCAGATGAAATAATTACAATGACCATAAAATAAGAGATCAACAAAGAATATTCGAAAATGGTATTTTTTTTCTATCATCCCCCTTTTCTGAATTTAGAAGAGGTATCTATAGATGATGCAGACTTGATCATCCTGGATACGTGTCATAGGATCCAAAAGAATAATCGTTGCTAAATGATTTCGTATCTCGTAAAGAATTGGTATTCTCTTTGAATTATTGGCGTGAAGTGGCATTTGATCCATCTAATCTTTGGTGATCTTGAAAGATAAAATATCCGAGATGAGTTGTTCTTTAGGCAAGTTTCTCGGATCACGACTGAATGCAACACTGTTGATCATGCTTTGTCATATCGGACCTCTTCTGGGTCGCGCCTGTTGTGGGAAAGAGCTTGTATGTCGGGCCTCATCGATTGGACCAATTCAAATACTTCGGATATGAATCTGCCGCATCATTATGCCTTGATGGGCTGTCCAAAAGGCTCATCAACACTTTGCCTCCCAAAGTATGGTTCATTGGAAACGGGGTATACTTTGTGATTACATATCATGAACTATCACACGAAGAACTTCATGAGTGGGACCGGTTCATTCATTTAATGAGCCTCGCATCACAAGGAGTCCCATCGGTTGCTTTAGGAATGCAAACTGTCTTCAGATAATAATGATGCCTTTTTTTCTTCCATGTCATCGACTGGCTCCTAACTCATCAACTTCTTTACATGTCAGGAAAGTCCAGTCGCATCAGCCGAATTTGAATAACCATTCCTTGTAATAAAAGGAAAATTTTCCTTATCTTTTTTTCTTCTTACCTTTATTATTTGCAAGGGCCTATTTATTTTTCTCCAGGAAGAAGAAGAAAGATGATTGCCAGATCGCCGGAGTCAGCGGCGATACCGCTGCCTATGGTAAGACCAATGTCATTTGAGTAGGATTTGACGGTGTCAGATTTGCTGATTTGATTGTATCATGGATGTACAGGGATTTCCCGCCCATTTGAAGCACTTCGTGTATTAGGGTATCTTTGAATCCTAGGATGTGTGGCAATGCTTGGGAGGGTGGTAAAAAAAAGGTGTCAATATTTTTATAGTTTGAACATGGCCTCTGTGTCTTGTCTTCTATTGAAGTTGCACTTTATAGGGGCACTAACCTTTCTCGAATTAATCTTTGTTTACAACTTCGATAATCTCATCGTATACCAATGTTTAAAGCACGTGACACCTGTTAGCGAGAATCGAGCAAAGGATAATCCTTTTCCATTAGGGTAGATAGCACTTCCGAGTCATAGGATCTATAGAGGACAGTGATATAGTGACCCTCGAAGTTGATCGATAAGCCCACTACTTGTTCCCTTAGCAACGGTCGTGCCAAATGAAGCGACACCCGATGCTATAGCATCCGACATGCTTCCGGCCATGGTAATCTTAGAGAACCCTCTAGATGCAGAAAAATTCAATATAACTCTTAAACGGTTACAACGCTTGAGAGAAAAACACAACATTTTTTTTGATGATGTTCTTGTTCCTGAGAAAACCGACAAGCCTCATAATCCCCCGGACGGTTACATGGCGGCTTCTCTTCCAATGTTCAATGTGGGGGGCCATTCCCCCTTTTCCTTTTATTTATTGTCAACTTCTTACATCGGATGAACTTGAATCTAATGTAGTTTTAGCCGATTTCTTATGGTAACTTGCTATCAATTTATTACCTATATATGAAATACCTGGGCTACCCTCCAACCTTTGATGACTTAGCCTTTATTTTCCATTTTAAACACACGAGAAACAATTCCCCTCTCTGCTTTATTTCGAGGCTGTTTGAGCTGGAAGATTATTGAGGACATCTCGAGCAAGGTGGGTAATCCAAGGCGGGACTGGTTTTGGATTAAAGATCAGCTAGAGATAAGGGCAGCACCGAAGAAGAAAATATAGTCTTAATGAAGGAGAGGATTAACATTGCATCATCTGACGATGAGGACGTCATGATCATAGGGGAGTCTAAGAGAGAGGGTCGCCCGTCAATGGCTTAGATCAAAGCCCGGTGTTATAAGGAAATTTCATCCGCGAAGCTCGAACCATCCGAAGATCCTTCGAGCATTAAACCTATTCGAGCCATTCCCTAGACCATTCTTTCTTCAGTCACAACACCAGATTCCTTGGATGCTGTTAGTTCACAAGCTTCAACATCAGCATCTCGCTCTTTTGGGAGCACGCTTGGGGGGTCGAGATGTTTGTTGAACACCAAGGAAGCACTAGAGATGATCAAGAAAAAAAGCTGGCGGAAATGGTTGAGCAAGGACTAATGCCACCTCCGTTCTAAAAATTTTCTTGTTGTATTTTTCTTTAAGGCCCTTTGGAAAGTATCATGCAAGTGCGGACCTCGCGCTTTTGTAATCATCATATTCTATATTTTTGGGGACGATGTTTGAATTGTACCTGTCATGCAGTAACATTTCGTAATCATGCCATGGTATTTCAAATAAAAATCTATTTGTTTTGCAAACACTTATGTCATTTATCTAGGTTTTTGGTCTTGTTTTGGCTATTGAGGATGAGTCGAATGTTACCCCAGTCGAGGGGTATGCCTCGATCCTCTTATCCCTAGTGTCGGGTTGAATTGTTCAAATAGCGAGTTCTCCAGTCATACTCAAGTAGATCCAACTTTGATTAAGAGTTGGGAGTAATTGAGCAGGGATGCTTTTAGTCTTTTATACTCATCCTTTATCCGGTAAGGGGTAGAGTTTTTTAGGGATTGAGTGGTCTTTTGTCGGAGTGCACCATTCACGCTCTTTCGTCGTTTATACTCAGTTTCAAGTCATGAGTTTTAAGAGTCGAATCCTGATAGTCAATCAGTATATTTAATTGGGCGTCCACCATACTTTGAGTCTATCAAAGTAGAAGTCAAAAAACTAGTTGATCGGCCGAAGCCTGAGATCGATACCATCGATATGGTCGAATCCTTGATCCTCCAAGTGTGTCGGCTTGCTTCGCCTTGGGCCGAACCATTAGAGCGTCAGGGGGTAAGTAATAATTGGTCAAGTCGCAACACTTAGTTTTTACCAAAATAAAATAGAGCAGGAACAGAGACTTGTATTTATACACTACTGTAATCAATGGAAGATTGCTTATTACAATGCCAAAAAAAAACAGATGAACGAATAAAAATGCTTTAGAAAATTCTTAAGAAAGATAAAGTTGTAAATGCTCTGCATTCATTGCTCTTTGAAATGGCTCGCCATCAACAGCTGTTAGCCTGAAACTTCCATTATCAAGCTTTCATTGAATGATGTAGGGTCATTCCCACTTAGGGCCCATGTGGACGGGGACCGGGAAGATACGCTTCAAAACAAGGTCGCCTACCTCGAAACTTTTTGGCTGGACCTTTTTGTTTTAATATCGTGCAACCCTTCGCCATGGGTTGTTGCATGGAGGTTTGCCTCTTCTCTCTTCTCATCAACCGTGTCTAACGATATCAAGGGAAGTGATGTATTAGACAAGGGATCGTGGTAAGTTGTCCGATGAGATGGGACCTCAAGTTCTATCGGGAGAACAAGTTCTGAACCATAGGATAAGGCAAAAGGAGTATGGCCCGTGGCGGACTTATGGGTGGTACGATATGCTCACAAGGCAGAGGTAGTTCATCGGCCCACTTTCCCTTAGCTCGCTCTAACCATTTTTTCAAGATGGTTTTGATGATCTTGTTGACTGCTTCGACCTGACCATTAGACTAGGGATGTGTAACTGCGGTATATTTCTTCTCGATATGATACTTTTCACAAAAATCTCTGTACTGTAGACTATAGAACTGAGTTCCATTGTCTGTGATAATGGTTCGGGGTATCCCATACTAGCATATAATGTTTCTAATAATAAAGTTGATGACCTTCTTTGTTGTGACCGTGGTCATTTGTTCAGCTTCTGTCCATTTTTGTGAAATAGTCTACTGCCATTATTGCATATCTAGCTCCTCCTTTCGAAATGGGCATGGTTCTGATAATGCCTATCCCCCAAATGGTGAATGGCCGAGGGCCAGCCATTTGGGTGATCTCTGTCGGGGGAAGTCGTGGAATCCACGCAAACCTTTGGAATTTGTTACACCTTTTAGAATAATTAGCAGCATCTTTGTTGACGGTCGGCCAAAAGTATCCATAGCGCAATATTTTCTTGGCTAGCATTTTCCCCCCGTTATGCGCTCTACAATCTCCTTCATGCACTCCCTTCAGTATTCTCTTGATATCATCATTGCAACACACCGAAACATGGGAACAGAGAACCCTCTTCTATATAGCTGGCCTTGTTGAATGATGTACCTGGAAGCTTGCCGCAACAAAGCTCCTCTTTCGGGTAACGTACTGTAGAGGAGGAAATTTTTTATGGGAGTTATCCATGATTCCACTTCGGGTTCAGTATCAGTCTGGTCGACTTCCATCCGCTCGATACTCGGTAAAGTCAGGGTTACTATCGGAACCAGATTTGTCTCGCCCGGGCGGTCTGAACTAGCTATCTTTGCCAACCGATCTTCCTTCTGATCCTCCCTCCTAGGAATATGAGAAATGCCATACCGGTTGAAGCTTTGCAACAATTTTTGGTTAAGTTAAGAAGTTAGCTGGTCTCCCTTCGTAAGATATTCCTTACGAACTTTGCATACAACAAGCTGTGAATCACAAAAAATCTCGAGCGATGCTATCTTCAAGTCTCTTGCGAGTTTAAGCCCGATAATCAGGGCCTCATACTCAAAATCATTGTTGGTCGCTAGAAAGTCTAAGCTCAAAGCGTAATAAGTCAATATTCCCTCGGGAGATAGTAGTACTTTGCTGGCTCCCGAACGTCGTTAGTTTCGGTCTCCATCGGTATATAGCTTCCAAACGACTAGTTCTGACCCGACCTTTGAGGGCTTGGGTTGTTGCTCTGGTCTTCATCTTTTGGGGTAGTGAATTCTGCTATGAAATGGGCTAAGGCCTGCCCCCGAATTGATTTCCGTGCAACAAAAGTTAAATCGAATTGGCTCAATTCAATGTTCCATTTTAGTAATCTCTTACTTGCCTTGGGTCGTTGGAAGACTTGTCGAAGGGGTTGGTCGGTAAATATCTAAAACGGATGGGCTTAAAAATAGTGTCGAAGCTTCCTTGATGCAATTAATAATCTATAAGCGAGTTTTTCGATCTTTGGATAATTACGCTTGGCCCCTATTAATTTTTTGCTTACATATTAAACAGGTTGTTGTACTCGTTCTTCTTCTGGATCAAGACTGAGCCGATCGCATGTGCAGATACTGCTAAATAAACAAATAAATCTTCATGGTCGATAGGCTTAGAGATAATAGAAGGTTTCTCCAAATGATCAAATTCTGGAAAGCTTCTATGCGGTCTGGCGTCCAAGCAAAATTTCGCTTCCCGCTCTTAATTAATTCAAAGAAAGGTAGGCATTTATCAGTTGCCTTCGAATTAAATCGACCCATTGTCACTACCCTACTCCCCAGAGTTTGAATATCCCTGATCCGCCTAGGTTCCTGAATTCCCTTAAAAGCCAAAATTTGGTTAGGATTAATTTCAATCCCTCGAGAACTCACAATAAAACCTAGGAATTTACCCGAAGCCACTACGAAAGAACATTTTAAAGGATTCAATTTCGTGCCATATTTCCGAAGAATGCCAAACATCCTCGAGAGATCGTTCACATGCTCGGATGATTGTTTCGACATTACTAACATATCATCCAAATATACCTCCATTGTCTTTCCAATCTGGTCGTGGAAGATCCGGTTAACTAGCCTTTGATAGGTCGCCCCTACGTTTTTCAGACCGAAGGGCATTACCACGTAACATTATAGCCTAAGGTCAGTGATGAAGCTAGTATGTTCTTGGTCTGGAACATACATGGCAATCTGGTTGTATCTTGATTACACGTCCATAAACAAAAGCAGCTCATCCCCTATGGTCGAGTTCGATCAACAGATCAATCCTAGGTTATGGGAAGCTGTCCTTAAGGCAGGCTTTATTTAAGTCGAAAAAATCGATGCAAGTCCACCACTTCCCATTAGCCTTCTTCACTAGTACCGGGTTGGCTATCCAGTCGGGATAGGTCAAATCCCGGATAAATCCATTGGCTTGCAACTTCCCGATTTCCTCTTTCAAGGACGCCGATCTTTCAGGGCCAAAGCATTCGTCTCTTTTGCTTTATCGGAGTGTATTTCGGGTCAATGCTGAGGGAGTGAGTGATAATAGAAGGTGAAATCCCACACATGTCAGTGTGTGTCCAGGCATATACGTCTAGGTTGGCTTGGAGAAACTCGGTCAGTTCCCTCGTCCAGAAGGGATCGAGATGGGACACAATCTTCAGAAACTTAGTGATGTCATTTTCATAGACCGGAATTTCCACGGTAGCCTCATTTGGGGATGGATTTTTTCACCCCGACTCTTCATCCTCTCGTGGGTCGATGTCTTCGACTTCACAAATGAATGGTCTCGTCCAGGGAGTCCTTTGTAATTGCTATGCTTATTTTTCCCTCTTTAGGGGGAGAGGACTTTTCAGATTCTTTATTACTACTGTCCCGTAACACCTTCCAGTCTGCCAAGTAACAGGCTCGACCTGTTACCTGGTCTCCTCGTGCCATCCCCACCCCGCTATCAGTTGGGGACTTTAACAGTAAACACTAAAGGGCGATGCAAGCCCCAAATACCGCTAGGGTTGGTCGTCCTAAAAATGCATTGTATTAGGAGTTATATTCATCACAACAAATGGGAAGGATTCGGGCATTCCGTCGGTCCCCATCTCCTAATTCCACAGACAGCTTAACTTGGCTGGTGGGCTCGCTAAATGCTCCATTAAAACCACGTATATGTCTGATACAGGGCTCCAGCTCCTTCATGTTCAGCTTCATTTGGTCGTAACCTTGTTTGAACATGATATCCACCGAGCACCCATTGTCGACCAAGACTTTTCAGACCGTAGCTAGTCCAATAATGGCCATTATCACCATCGAGTTGACCGTTAGAGTTTCTGTACCGATTGATTCCTGATCACTGAAGAAAATATTATTGGTGATCAATTTTCTTTGTTTGATGGGACTTGCAGCTTCAATGAGACTTTTCTCTTTAACGTCGAGGTGCTTTGCAAAGTTCACATAACGTTCCATAGCTCTAACACTGTGCCATGCTAGATGCGGTCCTCCTACGATGGCGTTGATGACAAATCCCATTCCTTTCTCCTGAGGTGTAGCTCGAGATGTGGCCTGGTTCTGTTTGGGCGCTGAGGTTCCCTTCCCCCTGGTTGAAGCCGCCTTGTATTCATCGAATTTTCTTTCCCGTATTAGCTTCTCAATGATGTCCCTAAGATGTCGGCATTCATTGGTCGTATGGCCATAGATGTCGTGGAACAAGTAGTATTTCCCAGTCGTCCGCTCCTTCTCCATGGGTTCTCATGGGGGAGGTTTCTTGTACTGAACCGTGCTACATGTATCGAGATAAATATTCTTCAATGAGTCATTTAAAGTTGTACAGGTCTCGAATACTTGGAACCGGGGTCGTTTCTGGCGTTCCTCTCTGTTCCGAGCTCCCACTGGCCTCTTTCGACCCTTCACCATTTATCTTGTCGTGGTTTCCAACATTCATCTCTACTTTGCCTGGGTTATCCCCGGACTGTTTGATCGCGACATTGTTCTGTGTTGAAGGAGTAAAGGTGTTTTTCGGTCCATTTTCCTCTTCTAGTTGCGCATCCTCCTGCCTCACCCGGATATGGGCCTTTTCATAAAAAGCCTCAATCATTGTCGGTTGTTTCCTAATCAAATATTTTTTGAACTCGGTTCGCTTGTCAATTCCATCGACCATGGCCATCAGAACAATTTCATGGTTGGGATTGCTAACTTCAGTAGCGGCTTGATTGAACCGATTAAGAAATTTCCTCAAGGATTCACCTCTTTCCTACTTAACTGTTGAAAGAGTCATGACGTGCTTCGATTTGGTAGCATGGAGTTGAAATTGATTCAAATATTTCTCACTTAAATCCTTAACGCTTGGGACCGACCTCGCGGCCAGACGAACAAACCACATGAGTGTTATCCCTCTCAGAAAGATGGGAAAAGCTTTGCACTTGATAGTATCGATGGCCACTGCTACTTCCATGTGCCATGAGTATCTCATCGGGTGCTGCTGTGGGTCAGAGGTACCGTCGTATTGGTTCATCTGGGGAATATTAAATCTCCCAAGTAACTCCGCTTGTAAGATATCATTAATGAACGGTGTACGGCCTCGGTCGACCCCCCAGTCTTCATTCCTATGCCCACGACTATCGTTCATAATCTGTCGTACCATGGCGGTCAGATTTGGTAGAATGACTATGTCTATGTCAACCTATTCAACAGACCGAACACTTCTGGCCCTTTCATCGGGTTATGCTGTACGGGCATTCCTTCTTCCCCCACGGATATCTTGGTCAATCATAAGATTCCAAGGGGGATAAATAGGGACCCGAACCCCCCAAGCAGCATTTTGATTCGCAGGAGGAGACGCCTCTTGTTTTTGTGGAGCTATAATAGCGATAGTTCCTACCTCGGCTTGGTTAACTTGTGCTTGGTCGTCTTCCCGTGGCGGGACTTGACATCTCTCAGGACGCAACTGCTGAATATTTTCAGCCCTTTCTAACGGGCGTCGAGACTGATGTAGGTCTCGTCTTTCTCCAGATGTTGAGGAACTATCCGACTCTCGACCTAGCTGGGGAGGAAAAGTTGATGATCCAGAACCTCATGAGTATGGTTTCTGAATGTTGCCCACTGTCTCGTCATGAGAGTCATATCTTTGCCGCATCGCGGCATTTTTCTGGGCTTGGGCTTTTAAGGCATCCACAGTTTCATAGAGCTGATTTAGCATGGCCATAAATTCGTCTCTAGTAGCAAAGGCCGAGGAAGGAGCTGGATCTATTGTGGGGGGCGATGTAGGTCGATCTGGAGCAGTTTCAGGTGTGGCTGATCCGCCGGCCGCTTCTGCAGAGGTCCCTACCTGTGGTTGCTTTCCAATGTTGCGGGCTGATTTTCTAGCCATAACTTAATTAATGCAGAAATGAAGGTAAGATTTTCACCTCGGACTTGGTGATCCGAAAGTAGAGCAAAAATATGGACTAGCCTGAGAATATAAATTTTCAGTGAAAGCACCAAAGTGTTGACACAAATAATTGGCACAACACCAAAAGAGAGGGTTGTGTGGAACTTTCCTCACGGTTGCTTCGCGCTCCACTTCAGCTTCTTCTAGGATATTTGGCTCTGCCACTTCAGCAGACTCATGTAGACATTTTCGGAGATGTGAAACATGAAAAACGTTGTGAACTCCGGCCAGCTTTTCGGGTAGCTCTAATCTATAGGCCATTTTCCCAATTTTCTCGATGATAGGGAATGGCCCTATGAACCTTGGTGCTAGCTTTCCTGTGGTTCCAAAACGAACAACGTTCCTTAGCGGAGATACCTTAAGAAAAACTCTGTCCCCAACCTCAAATTCAAGGTCGGTCCTCCTCTTGTCGGCGTAGGACTTTTGTCTGTCTTGGGCCGTCTTCATCCTTCTTCGTATTAAGTCTACTTTCTCTGAAGTCTCTCGGATCATATCTGGTCCAAGTATGAGCTTATCAGTAGACTCCCACCAACAAGTGGGCGATCGGCACGGTCTTCCATATAAAGCTTCGAAGGGCGCCATTCCGATGGTTGCTTGATAGCTGTTGTTGTAGGCAAATTCCACCAAAGGAAGATGGTCTTCCCACGTTCCTCCGAAGTCAGGGACGCACAGTCTTAAACGGTCCTTCAAAACTCTGTTCACTCTTTCTGTTTGGCCGTCGGTTTGGGGATGATAGGCTGTGCTCAAGCATAACTGCGTGCCTACCGCTTCTTGCAGACTCTGCCAAAACTCACTTGTGAAGATAGGGTCTCGGTCACTAACAATGCTGGATGGTATTCCATGGAGTCGAACGATTTCCTTGAGGTAAAGAGATGCTAGGGATGAGGCAGTTCTTTTACTTTTGACAGGTAAAAAGTGGGCGCTTTTAGTAAGCCTATCCACTATTACCCAAATGCTAGTGTTGCCTCTCCTAGACCTAGGCAGCCCATCGATGAAGTCCATTGAGATGCTATCCCATTTCCACTGCGGGACCTCTAGAGGTTGTAGCAGTCCGCCAGGCTTTTTCTGTTCCGCCTTAACCTGTTGGCACACCATACACTTAGAAACGAATTCTGCCACGTCCTTTTTCATGCCGTTCCAGAAGAAAGTTCTTTTTATATCTTTGTACATTTTATCTCCGCCTGGGTGTATCATCATCTTGGAGTGATGTGCTTCCTCCAGAACCTTCTTTACTAAATCCCTTGTCTGTGGGACGCATAGTCATCCGTCTCGCCTTAGCAAACCCTTATCGTCCATGGAGTATCTGTTGAGGTGACTCGAAGTCTCACCCCTAATTAGCTTATCAATCGTTTCCATGAGCTGAGGGTCTTCACGTTGTGCTGTCCCTATTGAGTCCACTAAAGTCGGGCGCACTTCGAGAGATGCTAGCAAGCCTGGTACAAAATCGGAGGAGGGCCTAAAGTCAAAGCTGGCTATAAACTCTAGGCTTTGTCTTTCAACAAACAGCGGGCTTAGGGTCAGTTTCTTTCGGCTCAACGCGTCTGCTACTACGTTGCCTTTGCCCGGAGTGTAGGAGATCTCGAAATCATACGAAGCAAGAAACTCCATCCATCTCTGTTGCCTCAAGTTAAGATCTTTCTGCGAGAAAAGATATTTCAATGATTTAAGGTCAGTGTAAAGTTCGAACTTCTCACCTAGGAGATAGTGTCGCCAAGACTTGAGTGCAAAGACGATGGCAGCTAACTCAAGATCGTGGGTCGGGTAGTTCTTTTCATGCACTTTCAACTGCCTCCCGCCATAAGCTACTACCCTTCCTTCTTGCATTAAGACGGCGCCTAGCCCTGTCCCACATGCATGTGTATAAACAGTGAACATCTTGCTTCCATCTGGCAACGTCAAAACTGGGGCTGTTGTAAGAGCCCTTTTTAGTCGCTGGAAAGCAAACTCGCAATCCAAGTCCCATTTGAACGCTAGATTCTTCTTGGTCAATTTCGTGAGCGGAGCTGAGATTTTCGAAAAATCCTTTATGAACTTTCGATAGAAGCCTGCTAGTCCTAGAAAACTTCGGACCTCAGTTGCATTCCTTGGTGTCTTCCAATCCTGTACCGCCACTACCTTAGCAGGGTCCACTGCTAACCCTTGTTTGGATACTATGTGCCCAAGGAACCTCACTTCTTCTCTCCAAAAGTGGCATTTGGAGAATTTGGCTTTTAGCTGATGGACTCGCAGAGTTTCCATGATTGCCCTTAAGTGCTGAGCATGTTCCTCTTCACTCTTTGAGAAGATAAGGATATCGTCTACGAAGACAACTACGAACTTATTGAGGAAATCTCTGAATACCCTACTCATCAGGTCCACGAAGTAAGCAGGTGCATTTGTCAAGCCGAAAGGCATGACAAGCCATTCAAAGAAGCCGTCTGGGGTTCTGAATGCCGTTTTATCGATACTATCCTCAGCCACCCTTAGCTGATGAAAACCGGTCGCTAAATCGAGTTGGGAGAAAACAGACGCTCCTACTAGCTGATCAAACAAATCGTCAATTCTGGGGAGAGGGTGCCTATTCTTTTTCGTTAGCTTGTTGAGCTCCCTATAGTCAACACATAGACGGAGTGCCCCATTCTGAAATGCTCCTCCTAATGAACCCCTTTTCTAGAAGCTCTTTAATCTGTTTACTAAGCTCTTTCCTTTCCCGTGGGGCCATGTGTCTAACGGGTAACGCAACGGGCTTTGCATTATCTACAAGGTATATGCGGAAGTCTATCTCCCGCTTCGGAGGCAAGCCCTTTACCTCTTCGAAGACATCCGGATATTCCCGGACCACTCTAACTAATTGCAAATTTTCAACGGAGGCATATAGCGATTCAAGGTAACTAAGCATAACCGCATACGAGGGATTACAAGAAATTTCCAAAGTATTACCGAGCTGGGTTAGGAGCCTAACAACCCTTTTCTCACAATCAAGGATGGCCCCATTACAGGATAGCCAATCCATGCCCAAAATCAAACCATATCCCGAAAAGCCCAAAACGAAGGCACTACATTGAAATTCTACGCTTAGAATAGAAATTTTCAATCCCAAACAGATCATAGACAAATGAGCTGGGCCCCCAATTGGGTTTGAAACAATTAAGGGGTCCTCTACCATACTAGTTTTTAGGTGCAGAGATTCTACTAAAGCAGACGAGATAAAGGAGTGTGATGCGCCAGAATCAAATAAAGTGCGAACGGGGTGATCATAAAGATAAACTACACTTTCTACAGAAGTATTTATACCTCGCTGTTGCAGAGGTGGCGCTTCTAGCACATGAACTTGTGCCCCTGAGGTGGATCCAGCCCTCTGCCCCTGTCCTCGTTTCTTTGGGCAGTCCTTAGCCATGTGGCCTGTCTCACCGCAAGAAAAGCACCCACCATTCTCCTTGGCCTTCTTTTTCCGGCAATCTTTCACTAAGTGCCCCACTTTGCCACAGAAATTACACTTCCTCTTCTCTTTGTTGCCTTTCCCGCCCTTCTTAAAGTCTGTCTTCTTAGGCTGCAAACCCTCTTTCTTCCCTTGAGAGCTTTCTGCCTTTGTCTCCTTCTTGCCCTTATCCTCTTCGTTCAGCAATGCCATTTGTACCAACCTTTCATACGTGGCCCCCATGGGTATATGGGTCATGGCCAAACTGTGTAATGGCTCATTCAACCCTTTGACAAAACGGAGAGCCTTCTTGTGCGGGGTGTTGACTAGGTCCAGTCCGAACCTAGCCAGCTCATCGAACTGATTAACATACTCTTTGACTGTCTTATTCCCTTGCTTAAGAAATAAAAAATTTTCCAACTGCAAACTCCTTTCCGCATCTAAGAGAAATTTAGCCTCAAACCTTGCCCTAAAGTCCTCCCATGTTTCCACTGGTCTTTCTGCATTGGTGACTTCCCACCAGTAGGAAGCCTCACCTTTTAGTAGCCATACTGCCAGTTGTACTTTCTGCCTATCTTCTACCTCAAAGATGACGAATAAGTCCTCGGTTTCTTTCAGCCAATTTCTGGCTGCCACGAAGGACTCAGTTCCATGGAAATCCTTTCCTCCCATAGCTTTAAAATCTTTACATATCTTAGCAAAATTGTTTCCCCACGGGGGAGGTGGAGGAAGAGGTGCCGCTGCAGCTGGATGATTTCCTGCAGCTGGGGGAGGAGGAATGGTAGGACCGGGCTGAGTGGCCCTTGCTTCTAAGAACCGTCTAAACCAACCAGGTATTGGTACACCCTCTGGCAAGTTAAGTTCTTCGGACATGCTGAAACAAAAAGGATAGATTCAAAACGAAGGATAAGAGATAGTACCTATGGCTTTGGGGGGACTTTGCCTTTTAAAATAAAATAATATTTTATCTTTTTAAAAAAATGCTTCTTTAAATTTCCTTTTTGAAAATAATTTTTCAAAACTTTTTATCTTATCAGGTAAACCTATGCTCTGATACCAAGTGAAACACCCCACCTCCGTTAGGGTCACTCTCAAAGGGAATGCCCTAATTTTGGTGGAGGTTTATAAGTATAAGTCACAGATATACAAGATAGATATAAGAACACATATTTTTGAACAGCGGAAAACAACAAACTTTTATTTCATTAAAATACGTGTTACACCAACCATACCATAATTGTCTTACAATACTTCCAAAACATAACATTTTCATAACTATCTTGATTACATCATTTAAAGAAGCATAAAGAAAACATAAATAAACTGCAAAAGTCCCATAGTTGCTGTCCAAAGCCATAGTCCAAAATGAAAAGATCCAAGCAATACATTCTTTCTCTTCAAGCTGGATATGAAGGCTGGTCAAGCTGCGGTATTCCCTCCCTGTGGACCTGGGGGGAAACGGAAGAAAAGAAGACGAAAGAAAAGTAGAGTCAGACATAAAGCCTGAGTAAGTCTAGGACTATTCAGTCTATGAATAAAGAACTGGGTATGATAAGTATAAACTAGAAATGGGGAAAGCACCATAAACTTAGTTAAGTTGTCTAGGGTTGAATATACTATCGTACCCCATATCAATCTCTAAACCCATATAAACTAGTTCCCAACTGGCACCCCATAATCAGGGTGAAGTTATCCATTTTATGATGATCGGCTCCTACTCGCATAGTTACATGTGTCTTACGGCCCCCGATGTTGTAGTTACCTATGCTGGTCCCACCATGGGGTGTATCAAGTCCCATGGTGGCGGCCCGACACAATCCTAGAATGCACAGGTATGCTACTGGTGCCCAGTGCCTTATTTTTCTGCGCCGGAGTGTGTGCACGCCCGCACCCCGTTAGAACCTACACTGCTGCACCACCGCCGTCGATTTGACCTCTTACAGTCAGCCCAGTAATCGTGCCCCACCCTGCCTAGTTTCAGGGTATCATGATACCTTGTAGGGTTACTGCTGAAAAGGGTCCCCCGCTACTAGGTTTTTCTATTTCTAGCCAACATGCTAAGTTGGTTAAGTGTTTTATAAACCTAACCCCCAATCTGTCTGTTTAGTTTAGCATGTTCCATCTTGATTAAGTATTAATATAATTTACTTAATCCTATCAATCCTGACTCAGCCTTAATTGTCTTATTAAAGCCTTGACCTCTCACATTAGATAGGTATTGTTGTGGCTTCCTGTTGCCGGTTGGGTCCGGGCAGTCTTACGCCACAACTCAGTCTAACCTCGGGTCCTTATTGGGCTCCATGTTTAACCACCCACATTGGATAGGTATTGTTGTGACTACTGGACAGCCGGGCTGTTCCGGGCAGGTTTACATCACAACTCAATCCAACCTCGGGTTAAACACATCGTATTTTCTACATTTACATATTTTGTCTTTCTTCTTTTTATATGTAAATATTTGCGGCCCATTATTCAAATTCATCTTTATTGGTTAAGATTTATTTATGCCACTTAATTGTTTTTCAAAGTTATTGGCGTGCGTCAAACAAGCCAACACATATGTTCTATATTTTAGCCCAAACGTCATTACCCCCGTTTTATACGTTCGTTCCAATGTAAGGTGCGTTGGGTTTAATACATTAAACCCAATTTAGCCATATGAAAAGGGGAGGCTATAACATGGTGTTTATAAGGTGACATAAAAAGGGGAGTGTGAACGCATGAACTTGCAACATAACGATCTAATTAACATAAGATAGGCATATGTGAACTTGCAATTGTAACAACATATAATATAAGCAATACTTAAACATGAATCATTCTATTCACATAATCATGGTGTAAACGAAACATGTAGTCATGGCATAAATAGTACTTAAACATGAACCACACTAATCATATAATTATGGCATAATAATTGAACATGAGTCCTTATATGGTCATGGCATAAACATAATTGATTATGAATCCTATTATTCATGAAATCATGGGTTTTTGTCCAATCTATGTAACTTGTAAGGGGATGCAATTCTAGTGTAAATTTCTAATGTAACTTATGTGCCAAAAATATATTATCATATGATTAAGATAACAACATAAGCTTAGAAAACATGTTTTTAACTAGGCATAATAACAAACATAGCTTAGACATGTTCGTAAAATTAATACAAGCTTACAACGACGCTTGCTTTTGTCACTATCACAAAATCATGATTTTTATACTTGAACTATGATGCCAATTTCAACATAACCTTCATATGAATCATAATACTTAGGTGAATCAAATTACACTAAAGATGACCATAGAATTTTACTTCATGTTGTCATAACAATAGATCATAGACTTGCATGAATTTCAAAATAAACTATTACAACATATAATTGTTGTTTCAACATGAATCTTATACTTGCATTTACCAAATGGGTGTTGTAAATAACTACCACAAACATTTAGTTTTCAATATGAATCATATGCTTGCATAAGTCCTAATCAAAATTCCACAACATGTGGTTGTCAACATAAGCCACATACTTGTATGAATCAAACCATAGCATTACCAAATCGTTTAGAATCAAAATAACATACAAATATAAGTCATTATCGCCACAATTCCATTTCGTTTCCAACGCAAATCGCGTATTTGCAAATATCCAATCGTATACCATAATATTCCCAATTCGTTTTGCATCAAAGCAACATACAAATATAGATTATTATTGCCACAATTCCATTTCTTACATTACACAAATCAACACAATTATTTAATTCATATCGGAATAGCACTCTACTTACAGCGTATGGCGAATCTTTAATTCAGAAATCTGAATTCTGAATTTGGAGATGCTATCCTTTGTTGTAGGCGTTGCTTTGATTTGATTAACGTTGCTTTAAGCTTCGAATTATCTTCTAGTTGTCTCCCTATTTCTGACGGCTATCTTCAGTCTCTCCTCAGCATCATGACGGTCTCATCTTCATTTTAGTTTATGTGAATTAGGGTTAGTCTTAGGTCCTTTTGATAGAGTTTGTGAGTTGATTTAGACCGTCGATGAAGCTTGGTTCAATGATAGCCGTTCGTTTGAAGGAGAGACCAACCAGGAGCTGACACGTAGCCCTAGTGACAAGGCAAGGCTCAGAAAATCGACCAAACACAGACCAGGCCAGCCGGGGTGGGCTGGGTTCGACCTGGCTTTGGGGCCAGGTCGACAGCCCAGTCGACACCATGTCGACTTGGCAGTCGACACGGGTTACCCAGGTCGACTGCCCAGTCGACCTGGCTAGCCCAGGTCGACTGCCAAGTCGACCTGGGTGCCTTAGGCGGGAATTTTCCCGCCCTGGCCAATTGGGCCCGATTTTGAATTTTAAACTTGTTTTTCTGAGCTGTTTTCGTCTGTTTGAATTTTAACCTGAATTCTGAAACTTCCGGAGGCCTTATCTTCTTCATACGGACTCCGTTTTTCGAAAACTCGTACTCTATTTCGCGTATTTTTCCGAGACGAACACAGTGGCGTATCCCGTTTCCCTAAATTCTTTGATTTGAAATTAATTATACTTTAATTTGTGAATTTCACTGTTATAGAATACACGGGGTGTTACAGTTTGTTTTATGCTTCTTTATTTTGTAAGACAGATGATACTCTAATATTGTAAAAAAAGAAATCATTGTACAAACTATTTTATCAATAAAGCAAAGTTTTATTTTCCGCTGTTTAATTTCTGTTTGTCTTGTAGTTTATCTGCATCTTTTACCCAAAATGCTCCACAGAACTTAGTGCATTCCCTTTGTGAGTGACACTAACGGACGTGGGGTGTTACACGTGGTATCAGAGCTGAAGGTTACCGGATCAGATAAAATATTTGAAAAATTATTTTCAAAACGGTTTTAAAAGAAGCATTTTTAAAAGAAAAGATTTGTTTTAAAGACATATTCCCCAGAGCCATACGCACTATCTTCTCTTCCTCTGTTTAAATTCTTGTCTCCTTCTTTCTTGAGTCTCTGGGGCTCCTGGCTTTCTGGGAGGTAACCTCATCGAAGGGCAAAGTAGTACCCGACTTCCATCTAGGGCGATGGTTGTTTCACTTACGGCCAGTTTTCTTTCAAGCTTATAGGGTTTTCTGTACGATGGAAGCAGCTTTCGAGAGATTTGTCAACATGACTACACACGGAAGGGGATGAGGAGTTTGGCTAGGGAGCACAACCCTAGGATGAGGAATTCACGGATGTAGATTTAGTTCACAAAGGAGGAAGAAATTATAAAAACCTAAGACAAGAGGATGTATCTTTACTAGGGAATGATAGGGCATATAATTGAGGGCAAGAACGAGGAACAAGGTTTTCAGAAGGGCAAGAACCTACTTTCGCCACCCAGCGTACCTAGGAGAAAGGTAGTAAAGCTCTGTTGGAAGAGTCTAGTTTTGTTGTTCGTACTCTTTCCTTTGGTTTTAGCCCTTCGCATTTATTCATATCCACCTCCATAGTTTAGTCTCTGCACCATAGTACTTAGATAGTAAAAGGATCCCACTAGAGTCTCAAATCCAATTGGTGGTCCGACCAGTTTATTTTTGGTTAGTAGGGATTTGAGAATAGCTATCGAGTTTGCTTATATCATCTCACGTAGATCGTCTAAATTCGGAGGAGATATTCCTTGGGTGCTTGTCTGATATTGGTTTAGGCCTTTGGGGCTTGTACTTGAGGAATGTCGAGTTCTACTAGGATGGTTTGCGTGAGAGATGAATAAGTGTGGCAGGTACTCTAAAAAGCACGTAGTAACCTTTCGACCCCTATAGTTATGGCATGGCGGATAAGAGGGAGACCTCTAATCATCTTAGTACATATACTTGGTGCCGTAATTGACATCTGTTTATTTTGGAAATGGAGATCAGAAACTTCACAATCGTGAAGTTAAATTAGTTAAGATACAGCGGAGTAAAGCTCAAGAAGGCTAGATACTAGCGTCATACCCTTTTTCTTAAGGGTGCATCCTTAATTTCTTTGTGTAGGAGCTTTACGCATAATTGTTTCTCTCTTTCCGAAGTATATCACCTAGGTCGTATCTTCGATCCTTAGGTAGAAGCCAATGGATGTAAACATGTGTTTGAAACATGTTATGATTGAGGGTTGCAAGTGATTGCTAATGGTTGCTCGTGGATGCATATGCATACGTATTAGGCGCTAGATCAGTTCGGACGCTTTCATATTGCATTTACAGATATGTATTTGTTTGTAAGTTGAGCCTGATATGTTATCATATGGATGTTGCATATGGATGAATGGCTGTGCACGCATGTAGTATTTACATAACTAAGGATGCTTGCATACATGATTGGACGCATGGCACTGACATGATTCGCATTAAGGAGGTCAACTGAATCAGTAGACCGCCTGATTTTGCATTAGATAAAGACATACACACACACTATGCATATGAACATGAAGGCATTATAAATCTTTTAAGGACAATGAATGCCTGTGATTGAATGGTTGAGTAGATGGGTGATTGGATGGTAGGACACATTCCTCCTAACTTGAAGATTTCGGGGACGAAATCCTTTTAAGTGGGGGAGAATGTAACACCCCGTAATTCTGCAACACTAGGATTCACAAATCAAGGCAGAATTAAAAGTTAAAATCAAAATCAAGGGAAACCGGCTACGCCATTGCGCTCGTCTCAGAATTCTACATGAAAACGAGTCCGAGTTTGCGTAAATCGGAGTCCGTATGAGGGGGATATGGCCTCCGGAAGATTCAGCGAAGTTCAAAATTCAAAACAGGTCAAGTACAAAATTCAAATCGGACCTAGATTGGGCTGGGCGGGAATTTTCCCGCCCAAGGCACCCAAGTCGACTGGGTAGTCGACCTGGGTCACCCAGGTCGACTGGGTAGTCGACCTGGGGGTCGACCCCCCCCCCCATTTTTCCAGCTTTCTGCACCTGGTTCGTTCTGATGTATTTAGTCACGTTTTCTGCCTAGGTTCGTCCGCCTAACACTATATAAACAGCCCTGGTCTTCTTCTCTATTCACAATTCTTCCCTACCCTTATGCTACAAAGATACTTAGTGAGCATGGCTTCTTCTCATCCTCTTAATTAAATAATAAATAGAATAATATATAAAATAAATCAAGACGAGGAGATGCTGCTCAAAGACTTTCAAGAAGAATAGATTCAAGCTAGGATTCAAGAGGAGGTTCAAATGACTTCAACGACTGTTTTTCTATGAATCTTAGCAACGCCGTCTTTCTGTTCTAATTTAATCTCTGTAAGTCAGTTATTTCTAGTTTTAAACGTTTTTTCGTGACATGAAATTAAAGGAATAAAAGAATATGCCAAATCTCTCTCTCTATTCGAATCAGTGCCTATACTCTTGAACCTAATTAAGAACTGTTATGATTCGAGGACAAATAAGACCGTGACTATGAAACTATGGACCTTAAAACCATATGCCTATGACTATGGACATTGCCTATGACTATGAACATTGCCTATGACTATGACTGTGACTATGAGGATTATTTCCTTGATTAAGCCTATGCCTTTGATTAGGAAATATAAACTATTGCATATGACATAACGAGGACATCTGTGATTAAACACCTGTGATTCATGACTAGGAAAGTGTTGCTTAAGTTTTGTGACTATGAAATTGGGTCTAAACCTGATTTTTCTATTCTGTCTATTCTTGGTCTTCCTTGGTTTTAGACCTTGGGAACTTACCTATTAAGTTAGGTCTACCCATGTTCTTAAACCTACGTCTCTATTCTGTCTATTCTTGGTTTTCTTTGGTTTTAGACCTTGGGAATTTACGTATTAAGTTAGGTCTACCCATGTTCTTGAACCGACATCGTTATTCAACCCTTTTTATGCCAGTTAGTATGTCTATCTTTTGCATAGCATCTTTGGTTCATTCCCTATTTTCTACGAATCTAGATTTATCTATAATCCAGATTGAATCACGATTATACGAACGGTGGGAATACGATTTGGGCAAAATATGAAATTTACTAAAAACGTAGTTTAACTTGGAAATTGGCATAAATTGGGAACATGTATTATGGCATGTTCATAGAAATGCAAATTGGATAAATTTGACATGAATTATAGGATGTATAATTTGAATCTAGTATTGACGTGTAAATCTAGCATTTACATGAATAGTGAACTAGAGTAATAAGTCTAGAATTAGAATGTTGAATCAGAATTGGATTAGCTAATTTGGCACGGTAAGTATATTGGCATAAATGTGAAATTGGCCATAATTGGGAGTAAATTGGCAGGTTTAGAAAAATCATGGTTAGTGACACTTAATTTGGTATAGTCCACATACCAATAAGCATAAATATGATTTAGAAGGGGGAATGGGCCATAAGAATGAATGTAGACAATTTACACTAAAAGAGTAATTAGGAAATAAGTAAATTAGAAATAATTTACTTATAGAATTTGGCCTGAATGAGGAAATATAAATCTGGACAAATTAAAAGTTTATTAACGACATCTCTTTTAATGACACACTAGAAAGTTGTAGGGTGACAGAGAGGATAGTGTCTAGGCTTGGGTTTGGAAAATACAAGTTTCCTACTCTCCCTGGCTATCCCTAACTGATCCGACGAACGGGATAGTTACTTTCAAAACTTGATTTGAAAATAAATTGAAACCCTTTGAACTCAGAAAACACGAATATGCCTAACCCGAGGTTAGACTGAGTTGCGATGTAAACCTGCCCGGAACCAACCGGCACATCCAGTATTCGCAACAATATCTGTCTAATGTGAGTGGTCGCGGCTTTAATCTATTTAAGTAAAGCTAGAACAAGAATGGTAGGGTTAAGTTAACTAAGACACTTAACCAGTTCAGCATGATAACTACACTGATGGGTGGGGTTAGGTTCAGACTGACACTTAACACAGTTAAGCTAGAATGGGAGGGTTAAGTCCATAGGAACACTTAACCAACTTAACACAGTTAAGCTAGAATGAGAGGGCTAAGTCCGTAGAGACACTTAACCAAACTCAAGGTTGCAAGACAAGATTTGTAGGGGTTAAGTAAAGTTAATACACTTGGCCAAATTAACATGTTAACTAGACTAGAAGGTGGGGTTAAGTAAAGTTAATACACTTAGCCAAATTAAGATGTTAACTAGACCAGAGGTTGGGGTTAAGTAAAATCTAATACACTTAGCCAATTTGATATGTTAGCTGGGCTAGACCGTAGGGTTAAGTAAACTTGAACACTTAACCATCAGGTTGTGATAAAGGAATAGGGCTAAGTCTAAAACATGAATGGATAATACTTAACCATTAATAACATGTTAGTTAAAACAGACGGGCAGGGTTAAGTAATAAAGGAACACTTAACCAATACAGGATGAACGGGTAGGCTTAAGTAATAAGAAATACTTAACCAATATAACTTGGTTTGTGGTAGGGTTAAGTTATCATGAATCACTGATAATACTTAACCAGTTTAACAGGACGAATGAAGAGGGTTAAGTTGGCTCGAATTGACTAATGACACTTAACCAATCCAAATTGACGGGAAAGAGAACTAAGTAGTAAACCTTAGTTAAGTAAACAATGATTCTGGAAATTAGTGGTAAATCTTAGTTAGTAAAACTAAGTAGTAATTCTTAGTATAACACGGGAAGGAGCGAATGTCCGTCTGAGAAAAAAGGAGGCTCCAACGAATTGGGTTACGAAGCCCGAGGCTTCGAGGGGACGTGAGGGTACTCTTGGTATCCCTCTGTGAGGCTGCAGATGATCCGCCTGGGCCCATAGAGGTTAAGGTCTGCGCAGAAGAACCAGGGGTATGCCTTGGTTGCAATACATGGCAACCTAAAGACTAGGATGGACCGGCGTGATTCGACGAGAAAACGGTAGCCCTGTGATAGCGACTCGTCGTCTACCATCCATCTTCAGTCAATCGAGATACGTGAAGCGGAAAGGCGGAGAACTCCAAAAGACCATATACTTGCTATCTAGTTATGGGTGAGGATGGCCATAGGATAGTGGGGCACCGGGGGCCGGCGTATAGTTCTCATTTTACAAGGTGTGCCTTTCATTAGTTGAGGGAGGGGTCAAGTGGGACCATAGCCACTGGAATAAAAATAGACCTTAGCATCTGCATCGGCAGATATCTGAAAGCTCCCGACCGAGTTCTGTATTCCTTGATTTGCCCTGTAACAGGACTCGGACCGCACATTACAGGACATGTGCATCTAGACAAGCGATAACGATTCGCGATACATGCGTGGGAAGTATAGGAACATATACCACTCTAGGTAGTGTGTCATAGACTTGGGGGCATCGTTCGACAGGTAGCATAATTCCTAGTTGAACTAGGTGGCATAAATCCTGAATCCGAGAAGCGTTCAGCAGACAGCGTAAACTCTAGTTGAATCTAGAAGGCACTTGGTAGAAAACACTAGATTAAATCTAGGTAACAAATAAATAAATGGATGCCTGAAGGCGATGGAAAAATACAAGGATTGGGATCACATTATTGTTACTAATTGGGACACTAGTTAGGTGGTGCAGAGATATAGAAACCAGTATAACAAGGAAATAGCAAAGCGGCGAAAGTATTAGAGCATATCCAGTTTATCTTAGCTTAGCATATCTTGTGTTAGTCTTGTCTAATCTTGCCAACCCTATCATCATGGTGTTATATTGTATTCAGTTAATTCATGTCGTTTTGTTTTTCCATGTTCACATGCTAGAAGTTACTGAACTTACTCAGGCTTTATGTCTGACTCTGTTTTTCTTTCGTCTTCTTTTCTTCTGTTCCCTCCCCCCCTCAGGTAGTAAAGGAGAGAATAGTATAGCTCAGGTTAAGTTGGACTGTCAATCTTTCCCAGCTTGAAGATTTGTCGAAGTTTGCTTGGATTCTCTTGTCGGATGCTATGGCTGGCTCTTGCTAAAATTGGGGAATATAAAGTTTGTTTTATGCTTCTTTATTTTTTAAGACAGATGATACTCTGATATTGTAAAAAAAAGAAATCATTGTACAAACTATTTTATCAATAAAGCAAAGTTTTATTTTCCGCTGTTTAATTTCTGTCTGTCTTGTAGTTTATCTGCATCTTTTACCCTAAATGCTCCACAGAACTTAGTGCATTCCCTTTGTGAGTGACACTAACGGACGTGGGGTGTTACAATGTTTAATATATATATATATATAAGTTATAATAAAAAAAATACTCCAAAATAAGATTTTGGTTTTTAAATAGATTTTGAAATGAAACTTGTCTTATCATATAAAACAAGGAAGTTGGATTTATAAACGATATTTATAAATCTAGTGAAATAAATTATCATTAGGTAATTTAGAAGTTTAAATTCAAGCACGAATTTAAAAATGAACTGGAAATCATTTTGAAAAAGGGAATGATAGATATTTATTCCCGAAATTCAGAAAGTGAAATAAATCAAAAGGATTTTTAATTAAAATACGATTATATCGAAATTTGAAAATAATTTATATAAAAGTGAATTGGAGATCATTTTGAAAAGGAACAACTGATTATATTCCGGAATTTGGAATATAAACTGAATTGAGAAAAATCCAACGGACTTATAATCAGAATTTGATTATATCGAATTTTATAAATAATTTATTTATAAAGGAATTCGGATTTAGTATAGAAGATTGAGTAACAAATAAATTTCTAACGAAGCTATGGAAAAATCAACAATTAAGAATAATCGGAAATATTAAGTTAAATTTGGAAAATTAGCTTAATTTATATTAAAAATAATATAAGAATGAGATTAAAATTTATAATAAACGACGTTTAAAACTTTTATATCTAAATATAACTAAAACGAACTTGCGCACCGCGGTAGTTCGTAATGGACGTTTCGAACTTCAATTGAGTATACAGAACTCAATTTAAGTCGGAATCCTTTGAAACAAGAATCATCAGGACCGATTTGATAATAGCTTTCTAATGGAAGAGAAAAATATGGATTTCGTATTAAAGATTTTGAGTTATGTCGAAATAAAATATTTCAGACAAACAGTGTCATAATCGCTATAAAACCATAACGGTTTATTTAAAATTAATATAAGGATTTTAAGTAAATAAATTCTGAATTTCCATTAGAAAAAATATAGATTTGAGTTATAAAATAAATACGAACTCAAGTGGAGTAATAAAATGATTTTTGAAACAAAAATCAGATTTGTTAATTATTGAATAGAATTAACTAATTTGAAGGATAATTAGTTAATGGAGTTTTGAATTGAAATTGGGCTTTGGTTAAGTAAATTGGGTTTGTATATTTATATTAAAAATCAAATATGAAACTTGAATTAAAAATGGAATTCGACTGGTTTATAAGCACATTAATTATAGTATATGAATGTGATATGTTCAATTAAAGAATGGAATAGGCAAAAGAGCTAATTAGAAAATTAATTAGTGAATTGAAGTAAAATGACAAGATTGAGTTGGAATAAATTGGAAATGGACGTATATGAGTTAGAAAGGTATGGAATGAAGTGTATGAAGATTATAATTCGTGTGCCCAACAAAAAGGTACACGTTTAAATTCCATATGAGTTTTTATGCACCAAATCGGCAAGTTGGTTGGCTTTTCTATTTTATTTTTGAATCGAAAGGACCTAGAGAGGCGAGTTGAGGTTTAAGCTATTGACTGATACAAATGGAGGTGCTGACGAATTTTTCCAGAAATTTAAGGAGATAGAAAAAAATAACAAAAGTTAGAAAACTAGAAATTAAATTATCAATTATATATGAAATTTAATAAACGGATAAATGTATAATGAGATTTTTATATGAAGAAAAGGAATTTATAAATTAAATCCTGGGAGATCGGAAGAAGAAACATATATACGTTTTAAAGTGAATGATGATTTAAAATCAAATGATTAGCAGATTTAAATGATTGTGTTGATAAGAAGTTAAGAAACTGTGACACCCCACGTCTGTTAATGATATTCATTAAGAGAATGCATTAAGTTTCATGAAGTGTTACAGGTAAACATTACAAGACAGATTAAAGTAGCAGTGGAATTATAAACTTTTATTAATCGTAAAGCATTGTAGTTCAAAACATGGTTACATCATATGTCTTAAAACATAAAACTCGGTACATTATAAAAATTCTGTCTTGCACTTAAAACATCATAAAAATTCTGTCTTGCACTTGTGGATGCTGGATATGTCAGTCGGGCTCGGGAAGACTTCTTCTGCATGTCGGACTTAACCTCGTTTCTTAGCACCATTACGTGTTTATACACTTAGATCCCTCACATTAGATTCACCACTTGTGGTCGCTGGATATGTCGTTCGGGTCCGGGCACACTTCCACTACAAGTGTAATCTAACCTCGTGTCTAAGCGTGGTTATAGTTTTCTAATTAATGTAATTCTAGGCATCTTAATTCACTAACAAGTATTCCTATTTCATTATTGGTTTTAATGCCCCTTTACCAAGCCATATTCATCATGTGTTATATGCCCAAATTAAGATCTTTAATCACGGTTTGGCTTATGCCCCAAATCTATATTCGTGCTTTTAATTCGAGTTCCGCCCCAAATTTCCCAATAATAGTTATGCCCCAATTTTAACGGAATAAACGAGCTTTGTAGACTCTTTACAGTTCCAATAACATGTTTCGCTTAATCTTAAATTAAGCCTACAGATTTATATGTCCCAAACCACAAGTAATAATTTACCTTATAAATCATGCCATAATTTTTAGTCCAATTTTACAATATAGCTTATGCACCCAGATCCCAATCGTGATTCAAAGTACAAGTTATGCCCCCAAATTACCATTTCCCATCATTCCCAATTTAACCCAATTTCGTTCGTATGCATATTTCAGCGATATCAGCCTAGGCTTTAAAGTAGCATAGCTATAAAAATAAAAAGGGAATGAGAGAGAGAGAAGGACAGAATGGGCATAAAACCAACATTAATCGAAACGGGCATATGATAGCCGAAATAGGCATATAAGAACAGATCTGATGAACAGATATGGGCATATAAGAACAGATTTGATGAACAGAAATAGGCACATAAGAACAAATCTGATGAACATGTAACAATTGGACCAATTATGCATAGTGTCATGATCACAAACAAGCATGATGAGATCTAATCAGTGAATTAGACATACAAATATAGCATATCTTATATGATTCCAATAGTCACAGGCTTAGATCTAATTCATAGGCATGTCAAGATTGCATTTTAATTATTTTTATCTAAAAATAACGTAGACTCGCAGAGAATAGATCTAAGAGACAAAAGAATAGTTGCAGATGTTGAATCACATATCTCTAAACGTGAATGACTCTAGTTGATTGTTGAAGAAGAAAAGACTTGATTTATTTTGAGCAGAGGCAGCGTCTAGTTCTCCATTGTTTTATGTGTGGATAAACAAGAGAAATGGGTTCTTATTTATAGCCGAGGGTCAATGAATCTAGTCAAGAAAGGAGTCCACGTGTGAAAACTGAATTCTGCCCAGATTTGTATGGGGGTCGACCCCCCATTTGGGTGTCGCCCTCGGGGTCAACCCAAAACACCCTGGGTCGACCCATGAAATTGATGTGGAATATAATTTTGAGAAAAATGGAAAAATCCCCTTAAAATGTGACCCCTGGGGTTTTATTTATAGAGAAATCGGGGACCGTTCTACTGTTGGGTCGTTGGGCTTGCGGATACCTTTTTCGGGTGCTTTTCTCCTTTGTTTCGGTTATTTTAGCTCCTGACCGCTTTATGGTATGGATTATAGCTTCCGGGAGAAAGGTTCTGGTCAGCTGGGGATTCTGTGAGAGTGGTTTGAGCTTGCTGATATAGTGCCTTTTTCTGTAAGGTGTTTGGATCTCTTGTTGTACGCTCTCAGTTATAAGCTTCTAGATGTAGGCTTCTGGTTTTCTTAAAAATACTTAAAGGAGTATGTCCTCAATATGTACCTAGATAGTTGCTGGTTCTGTACCTAGATAGCTGCTGGTTCGGAACTGCTGTCAGTGTTTGTACTAAGTGGTTTAGTATGGATAGCCCATATCCTTCCTAGGGTTCTGGTTTGCTTCCGGTAGGGTCTCCGGGTATAGCATAGTCTTCTAGAAGGTAACTCTGGGTGAGCTTACTAATGTCTACCAGTGCGACCTTTCAGCGTTTATGCAGTAAATGTTTCGGAAGTTGGTTCCGGATAATCCTTATGCACCTTTGGCTTGATACTCTTGATGTCTTTATCTCTAGATGTATCAGTACTATGAAGGTTGATACCGACAACCCTTCCTCCTTTCTAGGTTTCTGTTGCCAAGACTCTTGCCTTTTTCTTTCTTAGCTTCTGACTTAAGTGACCTTACGCTATAAAATTCCCCTATTGGAGAGACCCTATAGGAGAGACCATGTCGGTACTTTGTGGCCTCTGAGTTTCTTTTCCCTAGGATGGTGCTGGTCTATGTAGCTCTTGGATCATTCCTTCCTGTTATTTGTTCCTTCTAGTGTTTGATTCTATTCTTTTGGAGAATTCCTATGTGCTTACGGTCACTCGATACCACTTCACGGTAAGTTTGTTTCAGTGTTAATTTTGGTAGTAATATTTACTCCCCCTTAGTGAAGGGTGTTTTCGACTTTCCAAGTCAAACTTTTCTTTCTAAACTTTCTTAACATGGGATGGCACAACGAAGTCTCCAAGGTATTGTTACTGCACTAGATTTTTCCTGACCGTTAAAGATTGGAAGGTGATAACCGATTTCTTGCTTTGATGATGCCTTTAGGCAAACCCTTATTCGGGTAATCTAAGGACTAAGGGCTAGAAGTCCCCTTCCGACATTAATAGAAGTTCTGAACCGTCCCTTGTTTGGGTAATTGAAGATTAAAGACCGGGAATCCACTTTCGGTCAGTAATTAAAGTCTCGAATTAACACTTATTCGGGTAACATAAAGATTAAAGACCGGGATTTCCCTTCCGGTATTAATTGAAGAATTGAACCAACTATGATTCGGGTATTAATATAGAAGGTCGGAACCTACCCTTATTCAGGAAATTAGAGATTGAGTACCATAAATCCACTTCTGGTATTCATGAAGAACTGAACCAACACAGATTCGGGTATTAGTATAGAAGACCTGAACCAACCCTTGTTCAGGTAATCAAAGATTGAGTACCAGAAACACACTTCCTGTATTCATGAGGAACTGAACTAACCCAGATTTTGGTATTAGTATAGAAGACCTGAACCAATCCTTTTTCAGATAATTAAAGATTGAGTACCAAAAACCCACTTTCGATATTCATGAAGAACCGGACCAACCCAGATTCGGGTATTTGTATAGAAGACCTGAACCAACCCTTGTTTAGGTAATTAAAGATTGTGTACCAGAAAACCACTTCTGTTATTAGTGTTTTGGTATCCCCTTTGGATTTGATTTCTGAAGCAGAGGTTGTACGTGCTTCTTGAGCTACTCTCTGGGCTTTTGATGTCAAAGCAGAGGATGTACGTGCCTTGTTGGCCACTCTCTGGGCCTATGCGTCCGGTGGGCTTGGCTAGCTTATCCACAAGAAGGGCTAAAGGACTTACCCGCCACCCTCCAGGAGGCGCCTTATCCTGACTATCGTAGGTTATGATAAGGCCTTAGAAACTTAGATGGGGCCATTGTAGGCACAGAACTAAGATTTACTCTTTTGATGCTCTATACTGACCATCGTAGGTACTGATAATGGCTTACACGCCACTCCTCTCCGAGGGGTTCCCTATTCTGACCATCGTAGGCGATTATAGGGGTTGGAATTCCCTTCTGCGGGTAACGCAAAACATAAGAAGAGGTAGGGCATGCTTAGTTCTAGCAGAGGCAGGGCGTACTCTTCTGCGAGCAAAGGCAGGGCATGTTAATTTTAGATGCATCGTCATGACCATTTATGGTGTGAAATGGAGGCTTACGCTTTTGATGCTTTAACCCAGCCCCCTCTAAATTGGGCATGGAGAAAGACTAACACACCATCCCCCTCTGGGGGATGCATCGTCCTGACCAATTTTGGTGATGACAAGGGATTTGAACCTTTTTCCGTCTTGACCCCTTTTGGGTTTCTTTAAGCTACTGAATGGGTTTTCGTGCCCTTGCTTACGTGATCATCCTTGCAAGAATGTCTTTCCTTATTCCTTTATCATTGAGAAGTAAGGTCTTAAATGTTCATAGTTCCGTGTTCTCAGGTCGAGATCACCATTGGCTCTACACAGTCGATATGTTCTGGGCATAACTTTTTGATGGATGATCAAGGGTCCTTCCCAATTGGGCCGAGAGGGCCATCCACTGGGTTCTTTGTGTTAGCCATCACTCTTCGTAAGACTAACTCTCTTTTTGTGAAAGTTCTAGTTCTGACCTTTGTGTTGTAGTATTTCGTAGTCCTCCTTTGATATTCAGCTTTTCTGATCACAGCCTCATCTTTTAATCCCTGTATTAGGTCCAGGGATTCCTTTTTAACTCCTGATTGGGATTAAACGCATATGCTATCCTTCTATGCGATGGGATTTCGACTTCAACCGGAAACATAGTTTTGCATCCATATGTCAAGGAAAAGGGGGTGTGTTCCATTGCTATTTTGACGGAGGTTTTATATGCCTAAAGCACTAAGGGTAACTCTTCGGCCCAATTTCCATTGGCTTGGTTAATCGCTTTTTTAGAATTATCTTTATGATTTGTTGGACGCTTCGACAGCTTCATTGGCCTTGAATGGGCTATCGAGGAAAAACTTTTAATGATTCAATTTTTCTCGCAAAATCGGTTGAATTCTTCGCTCTTGAATTGTGTTCCATTTTCTGATATAAACTTGTGAGGGATTCCAAAATTGGTAACGATATTATTTATTACGAATCTCAATACCTTTTTAGACGTGATTGTCAGAAGGGGTTCTGCCTCCACCCATTTGGTGAAGTAGTCGATGGCTACCACGATATATACTTAGCTCCACCCTAGGAGATTGGTAATGGTCTGATTAGGTCTATTCCCTATACGTCGAACTGCCAGGGGCTTGAAATAGTGGTTAGCTCACTATGGGGAAGTCGGGGCACCTTAGAGTACCTTTGACATCTTTCACACTTTTTGACATGTTCAATTGCTTGATTAACCATTTGTGGCCAATAATAGCCTTGTCGCATGACCCTTTTGGCCAGCTTAATTCCATTGGAATGGTCTCTACACAATCCTTCATAGGTTTCTCTTAATAGGTTAAATCCAAAATATGTATGTCACATCTTAAGTACGGAAGTGAATGCCCCTTTTTATAGAGTATATTATCCATAATCATAAATGTAGGAGCTTGGTAATTTATCCTACTTGCATGTTGCTTAATAGGGGTAAAGAGTCCGTTTAGGAGGTAGTCTACCTTGGGAGACATCTAGGTATTTTCACGGTGGTGATTCATTTCTGTTAAGGGAGGCTCCACATTGGAGTTTCCCTCTTTGTTCTCTTCGTCCTACTTTCCCAAGGCTTGAGATCAAGCTAGGACTAATAATTCTTTCCCCATTTCTAATTATTCATGTTCAATACTAGGTCTTTCCTAATAACCCACAGGAATTATTCGAGTTTCGGGGGCCCCTTGGAAGTTGGCTAATTTGGCCAATGAATCTGCTTGAGTATTCTCCCCACAGGTTATTTGATGAATTGAAAAATCTTTGAACCGAGAAAGAATATTTAATATCCTTTTCACATATAGGGTTAGTCGTGCATCCTTTGTTTGATAGGTTTATTTTATTTGGTTTACCATTAGTTGCAAATCACTAAATATTTCTATTCAAGGTATCTTCAACTGTAGTGCCAAATTCAAACCAGCCATCATCGACTTATATTCGGCTACGTTGTTAATTGTCGGGAATCCTAACTTCATGCGTAGCACAAGCAGTGTCCGTTAGGGGTAATTATGATATAACCTTCCCCCGCTTCTTGTTCGTTTGAAGCTCTATCCATAAAAAGTTGCCACTTGGTCTTTAAGTCATTCCCTTTAACTGATTGCTCTGTAACGAAACTTGTGCATTCGTTCACGAAGTCTGTGAGAGCTTGTTTTTTAATTGTCGCTCGAGGTGAAACTCAATCTCGTATTGGCTAAGTTCAACTCCCCATTTGGCTAACCTCCTAGAAGTCTCTAGCTTGCTGAACACCTGTTTAAAATGAAAGCTAGTTAACACCTTAACTGTAATGTCCCGTATTTTTGGTGGAATAATTAGTTAATTTAATTATTTAAAATATGGTTTGGTAATTTAAATGGTCGTTTAAATTAAATAACTTAGAATATTTAATAAAAATAATAATTAAATAATATATTTAATTCTGAAATAATCAGAATTAGTGGAATTCACAATAATGTGAACTGGACAATTTATAATATATAATTCAGTTTAGAGTTGAGTTATATTAACGACAATATTATATAAATGAAGTTTGAACGTATAATTATATTATAATTATAATCGAGCTCGAAATGGCGCTGCAGTTCACTATTTGGCGATTAGAACTTCAATTGAATATAAAGGATTCGTTTTAAATTGGATTTCTGTGAAACAAGAAACGTTCGGGGCTGGTGAAGTATATTTTTCTGGTGGAAGAGAAAATCGAGATTTCGTCGTGCGGATTTTGATTTATGTCCAAATCAAATTTTCAGAAAAGAAGCGCCATAACCATTTCAATTTTTATAAAAGGATTTAAATATAAATCGAATAACGATATAACTCTGATGATGACATATCGAGCTGTAAATCCATATATAATTATTCTGGATCTGTATGGTATTCTGGTGTGAATATATACAATAATATAAATTTAATTATATTTATTTAATTATATTTAAATAAATTTATATATTTAAATGGGTTATTTAGAGCTTTAAAAATAGCCACTTTTGCAAATGAAGTCAGAATTCGACGAAACTAATTTTGTTGGATCCGCAATATTAAATTATTGTTAGATTTCAATTTTCGTGATTTTTGAAGTCAGTATGTGGCGGTACAGGATTTTAATGTGAAATACAGTCAATAATTTGACCTTTAAAAATACGTTGTGTGAGTAAACGAAATCGGAATTCGATGAGACCGTAATGTTGAACTGTAGCTGCATGTCCAGTTTCGTGATTTTTAGGTATCATACGTGATCATACGAATTTTTAGAAGACAATTACAACAGCAGTTCATTATAAATCAATTAAATAATCGAATATAAAATATTATTACTTTTCCTATAAATAACCTTTTACTTTTCTAAACCTAAACCCAATTCTTCATTAGTCAAATAGCTTCCGCCGTAACATTTATTTCAGGAAATTTATTTCTGATCTGCATAAAATCATAAGAATTCCTAGAAAAATCAATAAATCTCAAGATCATTCTATTCGGCTTCACGTTGGGTTTCTTTACATTCTAGTACATGTTTTGAGCAGATCGACGTTACTGCGTTCGCTGTCTTCTTAGAACGTGAGTTTAGGATTTGGTTATGAGGGTGGTACAAGCTTAAATGCGTTATTTGGGTGGTACTTTTGGAACAGTGAGGTGAATTCGAACTTGTAGGGGGGATTTTGGTCGGATTCCAGGTGGTTTGGTATCGCGACCTGCTGTGTTAGGTTGGAGAACACTAGGACCTCGGTGATGACGAGTTGGTCATTACAGTGATAGAAGGGAAGGGTATGCGAAGAGGAGTGGTTTGGTAATTCTTGTTTGGGATTGTATGAAGTAGGAAAGGAGGAGTTTGTGCTTGGAAGAATCAAAAATGGTGAGTGCTTATAAGAGAAAGTCGTGACCGATTTCTTTTGGGGAAGAAGGATGGTAAGTGGGCTGATACGGGTATGCTAAGAGGGGCCAGCGAAAAGAAGAAAAAAGGTTCAGGCCTAAATTTATAAAATAATGTTAGTCTATTTTAATTTAAAACAATGTATTAACTTATAAAATGAATTTCTTCATCATACACTATTGGAATCCGACGAAGCAAGATCCATCGGGATCGTATGGGCGATGGCTACACCATGAACTGACGGGGAGTGAATCAAAGCTCGTTACAATTTATAGAGAAATAAATTGTCTGTTTGAATCAACAGACGCAAATCGTTATATAACGGTTAACGCGAATGTGAGTAAAACTAACCAACTCTGAACAGTTATATTTTTATAACGTATTCTTAAAACTGATAATTGTCTATTGGTTGCTGTGTGTTAACTGTTTGGCTGATTTGCTTATGTATTGGTTGAAAATATAGATAACGATATATATATATATATAAATCATTAATCGAAAATTGATTCTGTTTATCAGAATATTTTATACTCGTTTTGTTTAACATCTGTGATGCAGGAAAACAGGTTGGAGGGATCCAACAGGATTCCTCAATATTTATAATATTGTTCTGTTCATATATTGCGTTATATGATGTGGTATATAATCTGTGATTTGATTATAATGACACTGGTCCTGTTATTTGGTATTGTTGAATACCAAAAGAAGTATTGGAATGAAAAAGGGAAATTTCAAACTGTGTATTGAAATAAAATATTTATAAAATCAAGGGATTTTATCAAAAGGAATTTAATAAAGAAAATATTTATAAAATCAAAGAATTTTATAAAAAGGATTATTTACTTGGAAATTAAATAAAAGTATAAAAAGGATTATTTACTTAGAAAGTAAATAGAATTATAAAAGGAATATCTATTTAGAAAATAAATAGAATAATTATAAAAGGAAATTTTCAATGTTATATTGAAAAAGAAATATTTATAAAATCAAAGGATTTTATAAAAAGAAATATTTATTTGTTAAATAAATAGAATTGAAAAGGGAATATTTATTAGGGGAATAAATAGAAAGAATAAAGAAATATTTATTTAGGGAATAAATAAAGATAAAAACGAAATATTTGTAAACCATTTACAAATAGAATTGAAAATGAATTATTTATTTAGAAAATAAATAACATGTAACACCCCGCCTCCACTAGGGTCACTCGCAAAGGAATGCACTAGCTTTGGAGGGGCATTATTGGTAAACATGCATAATGATATAGCAAGGCAGGACATGACATATATATATGTAGATAAACAGAGTAAGTAAATAAAACAGCGGGAGATTTATAAACCATTTCTAAACACAAGTCTGGTACATCAAAATGTCACTTTCCCAAAATTACAAGTCTAGATAAATACATCATCTGATAAACATAAGTACTATCCCCAAATAAGAGTGATAAACCATAGCGGCTCAAGTCCAAAGCATACTTGAGCTATCCAAGGAAGCAGCTAAAATCCAAGCTAGGCTCCTGTATTCCCTCCCTGAGAACCTGGGGGGGGAACGGAAGAAAAGAGGCGAAACAAAACGGGTCAGTCAAAAAGACTGAGTAAGCCCTGCTACGATCAGTCTATAAACTAATAAAGTTAACATCATGATGGAAACTGAGATGATCATAGATAACAACATACTGGCATGGTAAATTAACTACAAGATAGATAGAGGTGTCATCGCATAAAACAAGGTTAAGTTTTGCACCACGGTGTACTAGCAAACCAACATAACAGGTATTGATCCCTTAGCCCAAACTTTGGCCCAATAACATGAAGTGACCTTAATAAAAGATCCAGCCAAACGGTCTAGTCGATCGGCTCCCTATAAACCTAACACGTCCAGTGTTGGTGTCCATATGGCCCACATATGGTTGTAGTTAGTCTGTGCTGGGTCCACCTTTGGGTGTATCAAGCCCTTGGGTGTCAACCCCGGACACTTAAGCAATAATGCACAGCCCTAACCTACTGGTACCCGTGCCTCGAGTTTGTCCAACATCGGACTACGTGCACGTCCGTAGCCCGTCGGACCCGCACCGCTGTACCACTCGGCCATCGCCCTTTGGTCGCTTACATCAGTCCAGTAATCGTGCCCCGCCCTAGCCTAGCCTCTAGGGTTGTGAATGATACCAAACTGGGATTACTGCTGGAACAGACCACGTTGCTAGGGTTTCTAAGAGGGTTAGGTGTGATTTAACCCTTCACTAATCCTGGATTAAACTGGTTAAGTGTGGCTTAACCCCATTCTAATCCATTGAACTCCCAAATGGATTAAACTAGTTAAGTGTAACCAACGGTTCACAACTTAACCACATTCTAATCCCTCGAGTCCCCAAATTGGTTAAGTATTAGTGGACCCTGACTTAACCCTAATCATGAGGCATTAATTAATTTAATGCACCTTAACCTCTCACATTAGACCTTGTTGTGGTTACTAGTTAGGCCGGGCGGGTCCGGGTAGCTTTACACCACAACTTGGTCTAACCTCGGGTCTTGGCACCCCATGACCAACTTCTCACATTGGGTCCTATTGTTTGTAGCCACTAGTTAAGCCGGTCGGTTCCGGGTAGAATTACGCTACAAACTCAACCCAACCTCGAGTTGGCCACACTTTTGTTTTCTAAGTGTCATGTCCACTTTATTTCAAAACATAATTACAAGTCAACAAATGCTTGGGTAGACCTAACTTAATAGGTAAATTCCCAAGGGGTAGACCTAACTTAATAGGTAAATTCCCAATCTTATATTTTCATGTATTTTAAGTTTACCCAAACCCCCAACGTCATTCTATCGCTTACATATTCGTAATAACGCTTAAAGGATAGGAAGAGGGAACTTGGCACAACATACATGATAAGCTTGCACAACAACCATGCATAACATGTTAGACTTGTACTACTTAGCATAGTGAACTTGCATATTACCATAATCATACATAACTTGTCAAACATGCACAACTTGTCCTTTTAGACTTGCATAAACATGCACAACTTGTCAAACGTGCACAACTTGTCATTTTAAATTTGCATAAACATGCACAACTTGTCAAACATGCACAACTTGTCATTTTAAATTTGCATAAACATGCACAACTTGTCAAACATGCACAACTTGTCAAACATGCACAACTTGTCAAACATGCACGACTTGTCATTTTAAACTTGCATAAATATGCATAACTTGTTAAACTTACAAATCATGGCTTAGTAAACTTGCATAAACATGCGTAACTTGTTAAACTTGCAAATCATGGCTTAGTATACATGCATAACTCAATTAACTTGCAAATCATGGCTTAGTACACTTGCATAAACATGCATAACTCAATAAACCTACAAATCATAGCTTAGCAAACTTGCATAAACATGCATAACTCATTTAACTTGCAAATCAAGGCTTAGCAAACTTGCATAAACATGCATAACTCATTTAACTTACAAATCAAGGCTTAGCAAACTTGCATAAACATGCATAACTCAATAAACATACACAAATCCCAACTTGCATCACATATTAACTTTAGAGTTTCTAAAATGAAGGTAAGAGGGCTTACAATGCTTATGCGGACTCAAATAACTATAGCAAATGTAAAGAACCCCTTATGCAACTAATTAAAGCCCCCAAATGCAAGCAAACTTGATTAAGACTCCTCCTTTATGATGGCAATAGAAAAACAAGCCTTTAATGCATGCTAAGGAGGATCATACAAGCCTAAATATGCTTGTATGCATGGAAAATTACTTAGAAATCAATTTAGGAATTGTATGAAGAGGGTGGAGTCCATGAGAGTTTTGATTTTGGCATAGTTTAGTTGCTAGGATGATTAATGAGTGATTTAGGGTAGATTAGGGCCTTATTTATAGATGATTAGAGAGTTTTTAGCCCTAGGATTAACCCTAGGTTAGTTTTGGCCCGTCAGATCTCGGAATCCTCTAGAACCAAGCCCCAAGACCTAGCCCAAATCAAGAATGGTGCACCAGGCTAGACTGCCTGGGCACACCCTGTCGACAGGGCTGTCGACAGGGCAGTCGACATGCCTAGACCCCTGTCGACAGGCCTGTCGACATGGGGTCCTGGCGGGATTTTTCCCGCCCTGGCCCAGCTGGCCCAAATCCTTGTTTTTAACTTAAATTTAAATCTGTTTTAATTATGGAAATTTCTGAAAACTTCCATGGGCCTTAACTGGGTCATACGGACTCCGATTTTCGAAAACTCGGACTCTATTTCGCGTATTTTTCCGAGGCGAACGCAATGGCATAGCCCGTTTCCCTTGATTCCCATTTTAGAATTAAATTCTGCCTCGATTTATGTTATTACACTTTATTGAAAATACGGGTTGTTACATAACATATTATAAGGGATATTTATTTGTAAAATAAATAGGATAATGAAAAGGAAAATATTTGTGAAACAAATATAAAAGGAAAATATTTGTGAAACGAATTGAAAAGGAAATATTTGTAAACCATTTACAAATAGAATTTGAAAGGAAATATTTGTAAACCATTTACAAATAGAATTGGAAAGGAAATATTTGTAAACCATTTACAAATTGAATTGGAAAGGAAATATTTGTAAAACATTTTACAAATAGAGTTATAAAGAGGAATATTTATTTGGTAAATAAATAGAATTAAGTCAAAGGAATATTTAGAAAATGGATAGAGAATGGAAATCTGTTTTAACAGATAAATGGAAAAGATTTATTTAAAGTAGAATTAAATAGAAATCTGTTTTAACAGGTAAATTGGGAAGATTAATTTATAAATAATATTTTATAAATTAAGTAAAATATTTATCATTTGATAAATAGAATATATTACTCAGGACTTATATAGAGAAGTAAGAATCGATTTCAACATCGATATTTGAAACTGAATATGGATGAAGAGTTAACTAGTTAGGGTTAATTGATTAGAATTAGAGTTAACTGTTTAGAGTAGAGTTAATTGAATATTAGTTATTCAATTAGAGTTAATCGAATATTAGTTATTCGATAGGAGTTAATCTAGTTGAGTTAAATAAGTCGAGTTAAATAATTCGAGTTAATTAAGTTAAGTTAGTCAAGATGAGTAAATCAAACCGAGTTAATCCAAATTAGTTAATCCAAAGGAGTTAGTCGAATATAGTTTATTTGAATAGAGTTAAAGGAGTTATCGATTTTAGTTTAATCGAAAGGAGTTATCGATTAGTTTAATCGAAAAGAGTTATCGATTTTAGTTTAATAGAAAGGAGTTATCGATTGTAGTTTAATCGAAAGGAGTTATCGAATTTAGTTATTCGAAAAGGGAGTAACCGAATATAATTTATTCGAAGAGAGATTAATCGAATATAGTTTATTCGAAAAGAGAGATTATCGAATATCATTTATTCGAAAGAAAAAGCTATCGAATATAAGTTATTCGAAGTGAGTTAATCGAATATAAGTTATTCGAAGAGAGATAATCGAATATTAGTTATTCGAAGGAGTTAATCGAATATTAGTTATTCGAAGAGAGCAAATCGTCGAATCCGATTATATCGAATTCGGGAAAGTACTTATACTTTCTGGTGTCTAAATCAAGTTTTATTTATTTATAAATTAGGTGTTTTATTCGAATTAAAGAATAAAAGTTATAATTGAAGTTAGATATTTCGAAAGTAGGGATTATAACGTTATCGCTATAACCAATGTTTTCAATAAAGAATTGGATACGTAAATAGAATCCGAGAGTTACGTGAGGAAGTTTGTTAAAGATTTAAAAGATAAACTTTGACTATTTCGAAGTTAAAACGTTGTTCAGTTAAGGTCTGAGAGGTAATTATACCCCAACTTGATTGACTTCCTTCTTAATTAAGGAATGGTAAGGTTTGATAGTAAAGGATGGTTAAGTAAATTTAGTTAATGAGTGAAATGGTTTGAGTTGGCATGGCAATGTTTGATTTAAACATCGGTTTAAACCAAGTGAAGGAGTTTTGGAAATGTTTTCCAAACGAAAATCTGAAATGTTTTATGATGATAGAAAATAAGAATTTAGAATATATGGAAACATGAGATAAGTAAATTAATGAGTTAAAGAGATAAATGTTAAATGATGATTGATCGATATAATTTCCATCTGGAAATAATATCGTTATTTGCACACGTGCTTTTCTTTGATAGTTAAATCACAGACTATCAAAGTTTTGACTATTTTAACATTGTTAATATGGTGAGACCAGTTGAATTATTATCCGAAGAACCACTCTGTATTGGCATAAGCATTGCGAATCATATATGCCAAAGACAATTGAAGACGAAGTAAAGTGCAAGGGATGTTGCATAAATCTTTGGTAAAGATTGCCAAAGATGGTTGTACTGAATAGTGCCTTCGGTTTGTCCAGTCCCAGGACGACCTATATGGAAGAATATCTGATAAAGTATATTTAATAGATCGCGTAAGTTGATCTCTTCAAACGTATTTACGTTTGGTGGCGGAGAAATTCGTTTCTCTTAGCTGTATACCTGTGGTATTTTTGGGAAAATCAATTTGTGATTTGGCGGGTATGACGATGTGACATTCAAAGTGAATAAACGTGTGATCTGTCAGAGATAAGCGTGGCCTCTAGCCTCACAACTAGGAAATGACAAAAATCGGGCAGGCAGCATGGCTATGTAGGTCGCACCTATTAGGGTGTATAATCACCTGATCTAGAGTTTCATTTACTTCTAAAAATCTATTGTCGATGATGTCCCATTCGGGAAACGGTTGCTGATCCTAACCGTTGGTTATATACATTCGATACACTCAAGCGAAATGAGTGGTCGGTCATGTTTGGTTGGGTTGCAAGGTGTTCTTATTGAACCCAGTGTATTCCTCTCTAGAGGTACACTAGCGGAAGGTGGTTCCATACCTTGTCATAGTTGGAAATCCATTACTCAATACGTGCTTGCGGATTTGATTGTATACTATATATGTAGAACGTGAGATGAAAGCGTTTCTGTTAGATGATTATTATATTGTGGTTCATAGACACTATTATAATATCAATGAGTTTTGATATAAAGATTATTTGGATTCTCATAAGGGGAAAACCCGTTCCGTTATACGACATGGTCTAATGAGATATCGTTTAATGGCTCAAACTGTTTTAAACTGTTCTACTCATACCAGTCCCATGACTGACCCAGAGTTTATTTTGTTTTCCCTAAACTCTTGGGTGCCTAATTTTATACGGGCAGTCAAGTAGTCAGGATTTTCATATACTTGAAGAGCTTGGAGCAGGAGGCTTCAAGATCATATAGCTATTATTTATTTGTGCTGTGTTGTAAGTGTTGTATGTTGGAAATGATATGTATATTCAAGTACAGATTTATATTTCAAAGTTATGTTATAAAATTTATTTATTCGTTCCGCTGTGAGATTCGTGTTTACTCTGTTGTTGTATGTTCTTCTTCTTCTTCTATTCTAAGTTTCTGTCTTATCTATCCTCACCCTCTATTTTCTTTCTATTAGTTTTCTGGTTTCCAGTGCAATTGGGGTTGGACTTGTGTTATTTGGTCAGCTCAAATTGGACCGGAATTTCGGGACACTACAGTTCGTATCAGAGCTTAAAGTTAATTGAATTACCTTGGCTCTGTGGCATGACTCAGTAGAGATGGGGTTAGTAATACCCTTGATTGAGTTGAGTGTATATACACGAGTGAACGTATTTGTTATTGATATAAAAAATTGTTTTATATTGTGGAGAATTATTTGTTGAGTTGTTTGTGGGTTCTGGTCGGTCAGTTTGATCCACTGTATCGGTAGGAGTTTATAAACACTCGAATAGGATGGGTCGACACGATATGTTTTGAAAAAGAGGGTAAATGAAAATAAGTTTACCCAAAGTATCTTTTAATATAGAGAAGATATATATATATTGGAATTATAATATATTGGATATAATGGTTGTTATTATAATCGAGTAAGATTATAAATTAAATGGTTATGTGAATAACCAGTCACAAATCATATAAGAGAAACATATGAAAGCAGATGAAGTAAATCTGAATTTAAATCAGAATTGTAGTTAAAACCTTGGAAATTTGGAAAGGTGTTGGTAAATGAATCTGGATTGAATATAAGAGAATTTTAAAATCCTAGGAGATTTTAAATTGTTTTACAAGAATTGTGAATGGAATTTTAAATTGATTTCAAAATGGAAATGTTAGAAAGGTTTTGAAAAATGATATAGTATGGAATTCAATTCGATCGCTAGAAAATATATTCCGATGATGAAGCCGACCATCATCGGTGTTCATTTCGAGTTCTAAGTGATGGATTACTAACAAAGATATTCATTTTGAACTGTTTTGGAAAAAACAAGTTGTTTGGAATCCTGGAAAGGAAGGTTTGATTTTTGAGAAAAGCAAAGTTATTTAAAAACTCCCAAGAAAAAGACTGTTTGGATTAAAAACAAATTTAAACAAAATTTGGGAAGTCGAGCTGGAACTGAATTGAAACTCATTAACTGGAAATTAAATTGGATACGATATATCAAGTAGAATCAGATTTGGAATTGTGAGATAGAATCTGAAATGGTATTGGATTGATGAGTTAAGAATTTGAAAATCGGGAATAGAACCTTGATTTGATATTGAATTTGGCTTGAATAAGTGAATGGTTGTGTTGAGGATAAATTGATCAGAGTTTGATTGGATTGATATTGGTATATGCTGAAATGGGTAACAGGTGGAAGGGATATAATAATGTGCCCGACAAAAAGGTACAAGTTTATATTTGATATAAGCATGAGGTTTATGAGCCGAATTGGCAAGCCGCTTGGCTGTTTGATTTTCTTTTGGGTTGAAGATGGCCCAGAGAGGCGAGTTGGAGTTTGACCTATTGAACAGTACAAAGGAGGTGCTGGCGAATTTTTTCGAAAAGTTAAGGTGTTAGAAAATTTTCAGGATTTTTGAAAATATTCGTTAATAGAATTAAATTAATAATTTAATTCAAGTTAAATTTTTCAAGGGAAAATAAAGTTGAGAAGTGAACAATATAGTCTAGTCAGTCGATAGGGTTTGTTTTCTACCATTAGCAATTTCGAGGACGAAATTATTTTAAGGGGGGAAGAATGTAATGTCCCTTATTTTTTATGGAATAATTAATTTATTTAATTATTTAAAATATGGTTTGGTAATTTAAATGGTCGTTTAAATTAAATAACTTAGAATATTTAATTAAAATAATAATTAAATAATATGTTTAATTCTGACATAATCAGAATTAGTGGAATTCACAATGTAATCTGAACTGGACAATTTATAATATATAATTCAGTTTAGAGTTGAATTATATTAACGAAAATATTATATAAATGAAGTTTGAACGTATAATTATACTATAACTATAATCGAGCTCGAAATAGCGCTGCAGTTCGCTATTTGGTGATTTGAATTTCAATTGAATATACAGGATTCGTTTTAAATCGGATTTCTATGAAACAAGAAATGTTTGGGGCTGGTGAAGTATATTTTTCTAGTGGAAGAGAAAAATTGAGATTTCGTCGTGTAGATTTTGATTTATGTCCAAATCAAATTTTTCAGAAAAACAGTGCCATAACCGTTTCAATTTTTGTAAAAGGATCTAAATATAAATCGAATATCGATATAACTCTGATGATGAAATATCGAGCTGTAAATCCATATATAATTATTCTGGAGCTATATGGTATTCTAGTGTGAATATATACAATAATATAAATTTCTTTATATTTAATTTAATTATATTTAAATATATTTATATATTTAAATGGGTTATTTAGAGCTTTAAAAATAGCCTCTTTTGCAAACGAAGTCGGAATTCAACGAAACTAATTTTGTTGGATCCGCAATATTAAATTATTGTTAGATTTTAATTTTCGTGAGTTTTGAAGTCAGTATTTGGCAGTACCGGATTCTAATGTGAAATACAGTCAATAATTTGACCTTTAAAAATACGCTGTGTGAGCAAACAAAGTCGGAATTTGACAAAGCCAGTTTCGTTGGGCCGGTAATGTCGAACTGTAGCTACATGCCCAGTTTCGTGATTTTTAGGTATCGTATGTGATCATACGAATTTTTAGAAGACCAGTACAATAGCAGTTCATTATAAATCAATTAAATAATCGAATATAAAATATTATTACTTTTCCTATAAATAACCTTTTACTTTCCTAAACTTAAACCCAATTCTTCATTAGTCAAATAGCTTCCATCATAACTTTTATTCAGGAAATTTATTTCCGATTTTCATAAAATCATAAGAATCCTAGAAAAATCTATAAATCTCAAGATCATTCTATTCGGCTTCACGTTGGGTTTCTTTCCAGTCTAGTACATGTTTTCAGCAGATCGACGTTACTGCGCTCGCTGTCTTCTTAGAACGTGAGTTTAGGGTTTGGTTATGAGGGTGGTACAAGCTTAATGCGTGATTTGGGTGGTACTTTTGGAATGGTGAGGTGAATTCGAACTTGTAGGGGGGATTTTGGTCGGATTCCAGGTGGTTTGGTATCGCGACCTGCTGTGTTAGGTTGGAGAACGCGAGGACCTCGGTGATGACGAGTTGGTCATTACAGTGATGGAAGGGAAGGGTATGCGAAGAGGAGTGGTTTGGTAATTCTTTTTTGGGATTGTATGAAGTAGGAAAGGAGCGGTTTGTGCTTGGAAGAATCGAAAATGGTGAGTGCTTACAGGAGAAAGTCGCGACCGATTTCTTTTGGGGAAGAAGGATCGTAAGTGGGCTGATAGGGGTATGTTAAGATGGGCCAGGGAAAAGAAGAAAAAGGTTGAGGCCCAAATTTATAAAATAATGTTAGTCTATTTTAATTTAAAACAATGTATTAACTTATAAAATGAATTCACATTATCGGAATCCGACGAAACAAGATCCGTCGGGATCGTATGGATGGTGGCTACACCATGGAACTGACGGGGAGTGAATCAAAGCTCGTTACAATTTATAGCGAAATAAATTGTCCGTCTGAATCAACAGACGCAAATCGTTATATAACGGTTAATGCGAAATGTGAGTAAAACTCACCAACTCTGAACAGTTATATTTTTATAATGTATTCTTAGAACTGATAATTATCTGTTGGTTGCTGTTTGTTAACTGTTTGGTTGAATTGCTTATGTATTGGTTGAAAATATAGATAACGATATATATATAAATCGTTAATCGAAAATTGATTCTGTTTATCAGAATATTTTTTACTCGTGTTGTTTAACATCTGTGATGCAAGAAAATAGGTTGGAGGGATCCAACAGGATTCCTCAATATTTATAATACTGGTATGTTCATATATTGTGTTGTATGATGTGGTATATAATCTATGATTTGATTATAATGACACTGGTCCTGTTATTTGGTAATGTTGAATACAAAAAGAAGTATTGGAGTGAAAAAGGGAAATTTCAAGCTGTGTATTGAAATAAAATATTTATAAAATCAAGGGATTTTATAATTAGGAATTTAATAAAGAAAATATTTAAAAAATCAAAGAATTTTATAGAAAGGATTATTTACTTGGAAAGTAAATAAAGGTATAAAAAGGATTATTTACATAGAAAGTAAATAGAATAATAAAAGGAATATCTATTTAGAAAATAAATAGAATAATTATAAAAGGAAGTTTTCAATGTTATATTGAAAAAGAAATATTTATAAAATCAAAGGATTTTATAAAAAGAAATATTTATTTGTTAAATAAATAGAATTAAAAAGGGAATATTTATTAGGGGAATAAATAGAAAGAATAAAGAAATATTTATTTAGGGAATAAATAAAGATAAAAAGGAAATATTTGTAAACCATTTACAAATAGAATTGAAAATGAATTATTTATTTAGAAAATAAATAAGATATTATAAGGGATATTTGTTTGTATAATAAATAGGATAATGAAAAGGAAAATGTTTGTGAAACAAATGTAAAAGGAAAATATTTGTGAAAGCAATATAAAAGGAAAATATTTGTGAAACTAATTGAAAAGGAAATATTTGTAAACCATATACAAATAGAATTTGAAAGGAAATATTTGTAAACCATTTACAAATAGAATTGGAAAGGAAATATTTGTAAACCATTTACAAATTGAATTGGAAAGGAAATATTTGTAAAACATTTTACAAATAGAGTTATAAAGAGGAATATTTATTTGGTAAATAAATAGAATTGAATCAAAGGAATATTTAGAAAATGAATAGAGAATGGAAATCTGTTTTAACAGATAAATGGAAAAGATTTATTTAAAGTAGAATTAAATACAAATCTGTTTTAACAGGTAAATTGGGAAGATTAATTTATAAATAATATTTTATAAATTAAGTAAAATATTTGTCATTTGATAAATAGAATATATAAGTCGGGACTTATATAGAGAAGTAAGAATCGATTTCAACACGATATTTGAAACTGAATATGGATGAAGAGTTAACTAGTTAGAGTTAATTGATTATAATCAGAGTTAATTGTTTAGAGTAGAGTTAATCGAATATTAGCTATTCAATTAGAGTTAATCGAATATTAGTTATTTGATAGGAGGTAATCATGTTGAGTTAAATAAGTCGAGTTAATCAAGTTTAGTTAAATAAGTCGAGTTAATTAAGTTAAGTTAGTCAAGATGAGTTAATCAAACCGAGTTAATCCAAATGAGTTAATCCAAAGGAGTTAGTCGAATATAGTTAAATCGAATAGAGTTAAAGGAGTTATAGATTTTAGTTTAATCGAAAGGAGTTATCGATTAGTTTAATTGAAAGGAGTTATCGATTTTAGTTTAATAGAAAGGAGTTATCGATTTTAGTTTGATCGAAAGGAGTTATCGAATTTAGTTATTCGAAAAGGGAGTAATCGAATATAATTTATTCGAAGAGAGATTAATCGAATATAGTTTATTCGAAAAGAGAGATTATCGAATATCGTTTATTCGAAAGAAAGAGCTATCGAATATAAGTTATTCGAAGTGAGTTAATCGAATATAAGTTATTCGAAGAGAGATAATCGAATATCAGTTATTCGAAGGAGTTAATCGAATATTAGTTATTCGAAGAGAGTAAATCGTCGAATCCGATTATATCGAATTCGGGAAAGTACTTATACTTTCCAGTGTTTAAATCAAGATTTATTTATTTATAAATTAGGTGTTTTATTCAAATTAAAGGATAAAAGTTATAATTGAAGTTAGATATTTCGAAAGTAGGGATTATAACGTTATCGTTATAACCAATGTTTTCAATAAAGAAGTGGATACGTAAATAGAATCCGAGAGTTACGTGAGGAAGTTTGTTAAAGATTTAAAAGAAAAACTTTGACTATTTCGAAGTTAAAACGTTGTTCAGTTAAGATCTAAGAGGTAATTATACCCCAACTTGATTGACTTCCTTCTTAACTAAGAAATGGTAAGGTTTGATAGTAAAGGATGGTTAAGTAAATTTAGTTAATGAGTGAAATTGTTTGAGTTGGCATGGCAATGTTTGATTTAAACATCGGTTTAAACCAAGCGAAGGAGTTTTGGAAATGTTTTCCAAACGAGATTCAGAAATGTTTTCTGATAATAGAAAATAAGAATTTAGAATATATGGAAACAGGATATATGTAAATTAATGAGTTAAAGAGATAAATGTTAAATGTTGATTGATCGATATAATTTCCATCTGGAAATAATATCGTTTTTTGCATACGTGTTTTTCTTTGATAGTTAAATCACAGACTATCAAAGTTTTGACCATTTTAACGTTGTTAATATGGGGAGACCGATTGGATTATTATCTGAAGAACCACTCTGTATTGGCATAAGCATTGCGAATCATATATGCCAAAGAGAATTGAAGACGTAGTAAAGTGCAAGGGCTGTTGCATAAATCTTTGGTAAAGATTGCCTAAGATGGTTGTACTGAATAGTGCCTTCGGTTTGTCCGGTCCCAGGACGACCTGTATGGAAGAATGTCTGACAGAGTATATTTAATAGATCGCGTAAGTTGATATCTTCAAACGTATTTACGTTTGGTGGCAGAGGTATTCGTTTCTCTTAGCTGTATACCCGTGGTATTTTTGGGGAAATCAATTTGTGATTTGGCGGGTATGACGATGTGACATTCAATGTGAATAAATGTGTGATCTATCAGAGATAAGCGTGGCCTCTAGCCTCAAAACTAGGAAATGACAAAAATCGGGCTGGCAGCATGGCTATGTAGGTCGCACCTATTAGGGTGTATAATCACCTGATCTAGAGTTTCATTAACTTCTAAAAATCTATTGTCGATGCTGTCCCATTCGGGAAACGGTTGTTGATCCCAACCGTTGGTGATATACATTCGATACACTCAAGCGAAATGAGTGGTCGGTCATGTGTGACCAGGTTGCAAGATGTTCTTGTTGAACCCAGCGTATTCCTCTCTAGAGGTACACTAGCGAAAGGTGGTTCCATACCTTGTCATAGTTGGAAATCCATTACCAAATACGTGCTTGCGGTTTTGATTGTATACTATATATATAGAACGTGAGATGAAAGTGTTTCTGCTAGATGATTATTATATTATGGTTGATAGACACTATTATAATATCAATGAGTTTTGATATAAAGATTATTTGGATTCTCATAAGGGGAAAACCCGTTCCGTTATACGGCGTGGTCTTATGAGATATCGTTTAATGGCTCAAACAGTTTTGAACTATTTTACTCATACCAGTCCCATGACTGACCCGGAGTTTATTTTGTTTTGTTTTCCCTAAACTCTTGGGTGCCCAATTTTATACGGGCTGTCAATTAGTCGGGATTTACGGATACTTGAAGAGCTTGGAGCAGGAGGCTTCAGGATCATATAGCCATTGTTTATTTCCGCTGTGTTGTAAGTGCGGTACTTTGGAAATGATATGTATATTCAAGTACAAATTTATATTTCAAAGCTATGTTATGAAATATATTTATTCGTTCCACTGTGAGATTCGTGTTTACTCTGAGGTTGTATGTTCTTCTTCTTCTTCTTCTTCCATTATAAGTTTCTATCTTATCTATCCTCACCCTCTATTTTCTTTCTATTAGTTTTCTGGTTTCCAATGCAATTGGGGTTGGACTTGTGTTATTTGGCCAGCTCAAATTGGACCGGAATTTCGGGACACTACATTAAGAGGATGCACTTGGAAGTACCCTCTTAGCTATTGGGCGGTAAGTTCTAGGCAATATGTTAGTTTTTCCATTACTGGGTATTGGTTGTCCACGTCCTTTAGCCTTCTGAAAGCGTAATAAATTGGGTGCCGAGTCCCATTACTGTCTCTTATTAGGACCGAGCATACTGCATATTCTGAGACAACCATATAAAGGTATAGATCTTCTCTTTTCTCGGGATTGGATAAAATTGGAGGAGTTCCCATATAAACTTTCAATTCTTGAAAGGCCTTTTTACATTCTTCATTCCATTCGAAATTCTTTTTTCTTTATGGCATTGAAGTAATGGACACATTTGTCAGTGGCTTTGGAAATAAACCTACTGATTGCTGCTACTTTTCCGTTTAAGCTCATGATTTTTTTGCTTCTCTTAGGTTGGTGGCTTGATTTTTGTCAGGGCTAGCTTCAATCCCCTGCTCACTTACTGCATACCTTAGGAACTTTCAAGATTGGACTCCAAAAGAGCACTTCTATGGGTTTAACTTCATTTGGTAAGTTCTTAGGACATTCAACATTTCTTCCAAGTCTTTCAAATGGTTTTCTTCCTCGATGGATTTTACTAGCATGTCATCCACATATACTTCCATGTTGCGCCCTATTTGTCCTTGAGACATCCTATTTACTAGCCTTTGGTATGTTGCTCGTGCATTTTTCAACCCAAAGGGCATTACCTTATAGCAAATTTTTTCCCAATCAGTGATAAAGCTTGTGTGCTTTTCTTCGGGTTTACGCATTGGAATTTGGTTATACCCAGTGTAAGCATTCATAAGAGATAGTATCTTATAACCACTAGTTGCATCGACTAACTGGTCTATCCGTGGAAGGGGATAACAATCCTTTGGGCAAGCGTTGCTTAAATCCATGTAGTCAACACATGTCCTCCACTTCCCATTAGACTTCTTTACTAGCGCAGGGTTGGCCAACCACTTTGGGTAAAGAACTTCTCGAACCCATTTATCTCCAACCTTTTGACTACTTACTTTGGGGCCTTAGACCGGTCTCTATTATATTGTCTCTTTTCTGTCGAACTGGGATTACTGAAGGATCAATGTTTAAAGCATGACTCGTAATAGAGGGGTTGATCCCGATCATGTCTGAATGGGTCCAGGCGAAGATGTCTTTGTTATGCTGTAGTAACCAAATTAGGTCGCTCTTAAGGGGCTTTGTCAGCCATTTCCCTATGTTGACAACCTTCAACTTATCCTTTGAATCAACGTTCGCCTCTTCCACATCTTCTATTGGTTTCATTCTTTCAGTGTCCCTCTATAATCTAAATCCATGATAATTTCTCCTTCTTCAGTTAAATTTACATCATCGGCTATCTTCCTTTTTCTTTTCAAAGAAGTATACCTACCATTTACACGTTTGTCAGTTTGTTAACTTTTATTTTGGCTTCGAATGTGGGATGTAATAATCCCTTATCCGAAGGCATAAAAATAGTAGAGGAATCAAAATACGAGTAACACTCCCTATTGTATTTGTAAATTGTTGTGAAACACAATTCACGAGAACTAAATTATTCTCCCCTGATGGTACCCTATCCCTGCTTGGTTAGGAATTTTAACATAGGGTATTTGGAAGGGACAAAAGTGTCCATTTCCTCCAAAGTCGGTCGTCCAAAGAAGGTATGGTAATTGGATGGTTGATCGATCACAAAGAAGAGAGTTTCGAAGGTTCTATGAAGCGGAGACAGTCCAACTTGAACCGGAAGGTTGATTTACCCCACTAGAGTTGATCCCTTTTTGTTGAAGCCGAAGATTGGTCCGTTGGTTGGCTCTAACTTCTTCTCAGATATTTCCATTTGATTGAAAGCGTGTTTGAAGATGACGTTGATAGCACTCCTAGTATCCACAAGGATTTTCGAAACGACAGAGAGTCCTATTTGTGCTATTATCATAAGGGTATCATTATGTGGATGGCAGACCCCTTTCCTCATTTCTTCTGGAGAAACCACTAGGTTGTGCATTTTGAGAGCATGACTTGCGTTCTTCAATGATGGTTCTTCTCGAATGGAGAATATTCCCTCCATGGCTTCCTTCATGTATTGATTCCTAGCTCTCGGAAAGTTTTCGGCAGGGTGTGGTCCTCCATGGATCACATTGATTCGATTTACGGGAAAACCTAAGTCTTGGTTGCCCTCTTCTAAAGTAGCCTCTATTGTATTTGCTGAAACTTTGTGTTGTCCATTTGTATGCTGAGCTAACGTGGTCTTGTTTAAAACAAATTATTTCAAATGTCCCTCTCAGATTTGCTTTTGAATAATCTCATCCAATACCTTGCATTCGTCATTCTTATCCCCGTTGGTCTTGTGGAATTCACAATACTTACCACCGGAATAAGGTTCAGGGCATTTCTTGGCTTTGAACAAGATGGGGAAGTTGTTAACCCTTTCTCTTGAGACAGCATACACAAATGAGATGGGCTTGTTTAGAGCAACCGAGTTGGTATTAGAATCTTCCCATCTTGATCTCTTTTGATTTCCCTTCAAGGGTTTTTGTCCAAAGTTCGGTCTTCCCCTTCCCCTCGAGGCCCGAACTTTCCCTTTATGAAGTACAATTCGTCCATGCGAATAAACTTATTAGCTTGGAAGTGAGAGTCTTGCAAGTCTTTATGGCCACAAATGTATAACTCTTTCCAGAAGCGGATGTTTTCGATTAAACCTGACTGCAGATCTATCAACTTGTCGTGGTCATTCATATCCTTTGCCTTTAATGCCTCGATGTTGAACCTTTTCAATTAATCTCCTAGAGACTCCCCTTGCCACTGCTCGATGTTGGCGATGATTATGTAGTCCACTGTCAAATCTTTGTAGATGCAGAACTGTGCAAAAAATTCGTAGGAGAACTGCTTCCACGAATGTATCGTGTTTTCTCTATACTGACGATACCACTTTATTGACACCCCCTAAAAGTTCACTGGGAAAAGACATCTGACGGCTCCTGAAGCATTGTAAAGATCCATCTGGCTTTCGAAAGCCATTAGATGATCATCAGGGTATGTTGTTCCAAGATATTTTGTGGTTGGAACCTTCATCCCAGATGGTATTATGGTGTTCATAATTTCATCGATGAATGGAGCTACTCTTTCGTTATCGTTAACCCTGTAGTCTTGGGTTCTTTTCCCTTGCTTCCCAATAAGTCGTTTACGGTCTTTTGAGCAATGTCTTTAAGATAAGCTTCCGTGTTTTCGTAGTTTATTCTCTTGGGATCATGACCTTTGGAAGTGGAACTCCCAAATTGTTCTTGGTCGTATTGATTTCCTTGATGGTCTACTCCTGTTGAATGGGACTTCTTCTTTTTAGAGGAAGTTTCCTTAAGTTTCTCTTTTGCTTCGGAGTGTTAAATGGGAGACTTTCTTTTCTGAGATTCATTTGTCTCTCTCTCTGACTAGATTTGGTGAGTCTTGAAGACTTCTGCATTTGAGCGGCATTCATCAGAGCTTGCATTTCCTGAAGTTGCTTCTCCAAGGCCATAATTCTTGCGACATTGTCTTCCATGGCGTTTGAATTTGGTGGTTGTGTTGAACTGGATGTACCTCCTCTTTCATTATTGTTCAGATTAAGTGTTAGATCTATGTTTCCTTCAAGGATTGCATTAGGAGTTGGTTCCTTGTTTCACTCTTCCTATCTTTTTGATTTTATCTTTCCTGCCATGGAGTAATAAACTTTACCAAATTAATATTTTATGGATTAACCGTAAGATCGGAGATTCAAGCCATCCTTCTAATGCCAAAATGTTAACGATATTTTCATCAACACCCGGAATGAATTATATTGAGCATATATTTAGAAGAACTTGTGTGTTCATGATCTAAGGTTGCTGAGGGAGAATCTGAGGTCAGTGTTCCTTAGCCAAATCAGTAGCTTCTTAAGTACCAGAATCTATGTTCTAAAGGTTAGCTATTCTTCCCTCAAGGGTGAATAACACGCTTATAGAATTATGGAGTTCTAAAGTACCTTGAAGAAGGGTTTATCTGACTTGATACATCTAACGCCCTAATTAATTAGCTACCCCTTAGATCATAGGAAAATTGATGTACATTGTGATAAGAGGAAAACACGCTAATGCTTCCCATTACTCAGACGGTAAGGGTGCTACAACACTTATTAACTTAAATGATCCTTCCACACCGAGTCAGCCCGAAGGGCCTCGGATGCATTGGTGATCAAACCATAAGTTTGCAATCAACCTCTTTCTCAGAGTTGAGTAGCATTAGGCTCATCATGAGAGGGTTGATTCATGTTGCCAACCCTCGAGATGAAGAAAGAGAAAGGCTTTGAGTTTCCATGAAGTCTTTCCTCTTTTTGAGGGTGTGGTGGACAACTTTTTCGTACGAAAGGTTAGGGTTAAATCCCTGTTCCATCATAAATGGCACAATATGATTATCAAATCACAAAATATTCAAGTCTTGGACTTCTTCATTCATAAATTGTAGATATATTACAAGAGTTCAATGAATTCTTAAACAGATTTGGAATTTAGGGTCTGCTCCCTAGAGGAGAAAGAACAAGATTGAGAAAAATGAAAAAATCCCCTCAAAATGTGACCATTAGGGTCTTATTTATAGAGAAATTTGAGACCCTTCTGCTGTTGGGCCGTTGGACCTGCGGATACCTTTTTCGGCTGCATTTCTCATTGGTTTCGGGTGTTTTAGCTCCTGACTGCTTTGTAGTGTGGATTACAACTTCTGGGAGGAAGGTTTCGGTCAGCTGGGCCTTCTGTGAGAGTGGTTTTAGCTTGTTGATAAAGTAGCTGTTTCCGTCAGGTCTTTGGACCTCCTGTTGTACGCTCTCGGTTATAAGCTTCTAGATGTAGGCTTCCGGTTTTATTACAAATATCTAGAGGAGCTTGTCCACAAGATGTACGTAGATAGCTGCCGGTTCGGAACTGCTGTCGGTGTCTGTACTAAGTGGTTTAGTATGGATAGCCTGTATCCTTCCTCGGGTTCCGATTTGCCTTCCGGCGGGTTCTTCGGGTATTGCCTAGTCTTCCGAAAGGTAACTCCGTGTGAGCTTCCTGCTATCTATCAGTTCGACCATTCGGTGTTTATGCAGTAGGTGTTTTGAAAGCTGGTTCCAGATAATCCTTAAGACCCTTTGGCTTGATACTCTTAATGTATTTATCTCTAGGTGTATTGGTATTATGCAGGTTAATACCGACGACCCTTCCTCCTTTCTGTGTTTCCATTGCCAGGATTCTTGCCTCTTTCATTCTTAACTTCTAACTTAAGTGACCATTCGCTATAAAATCCCCTAATCGGAGGGACCCTGTTGGAGAGACCCTGTTGGTACTTTATAGCCTCTGAGTTTCTTTTCCCTAGGATGTTGTCGGTTTATGTAGCTCTCTTGTCATTCTTTCCTGCTCTTTGTTCCATTTGGTGTTTGGCTCTAGTCTTTTGGAGAATTCCTACATGCTTACGGTAACCTGATACCCCTTCACCATCTCTTTATTTCAGAGTTAATTTTGGTAGTAACACTTCTTTTTATTCGCTTTTATATATTTCCCTTTTACTTTCACAAAAATCAATTTTATATGAAATTGATTAGATTATATAACATGAATTCCCTCGACCCATTACGATCAAAATTTCATGTACCTAACCAAAATTTGATCTATCGTTCAGTGTAAACCATTTAGGTGAATTTCCTGTTCTTAAATTTTGTATGTAATGTTTATATTATATATACATATATATAAGAACTTAAATTTTTAAACAAAACATTGTTCTCTTCTTTAATTATTCTCGGCCCAAAAGCCCAATACCAAATAGCCTTACCTACTTCTCTCAGCTGAACCGTTCAGCAAGACCAATGGTCCATCCGAAATGATCCTTCTCTTCTTCCCTTTTTTTCTTTTATCATTTACTTCCATTAAAACGTTTATTATTGTAATTTTTATCAATATTTATTTAGTTAAATTATACGGGTTACTAAGCCCACTACGTTTAGTCTTTACATGAATATATTAAATTTTCTTGTTTGGACCAACTAAGCCTAGTTCAATGCAATATCCCCATGATCCTCTTTCTATCTTGCGTGAACCTCCTTGTTCTCAGTCATGCATGACTTGATTCTGTGTACACAATATGTGTTGAACACAGAACGACCCATATCGAACACAAAATTGCCATGAATTGATTCATCAAAACCACATGCATATACATACTTTGTTGTTGCCCAGCCCATGCATGAATTGATCCGACAGTTTTAAATTCAAGTTTTTGAAAAAATCCTTCCCATTATTTTTTTAGTTCTTCCAACAACTAAACCTTACAATACCAAAACAATACAATTTGGTATCTAGTCTTAGCAAAAACAACACTCCATTCTTCCACATTGTACAAAAACTTGTAGAAGGACAATAATAATTAATATTGGTGACATTTAACTTGCATCAATACCGAACCATTTAGACTGGAGAATCCCATTTCTTTTCAGATAACTGAGGATCAGTTTGACACACACATCATCCCTAATATCACTAACAAAGTGATCTACTCTCATGCTTCTTGCAATGACCGTTAGAAGGTGGAATGGCAATGGCCTGACTTCTTCGATCATCTCGTTTGGCATGACAATTTTCCAGTCAACTTCTTTGATCCAAAGACTAGAAAAATCAAATCCAAGATTTCTTTATTTACGTCAACACTGCTTCTCCCTTTCTTCTATTTCCATCTTTCCTCTCTCCTTCTACTGTTACTTGTCTTCAATGTCAACATGAGCACTATCTCAACTGTGCACGTGCACACAGCCCCTTTAATGATCTCGCCCCAACTCCATCACCACAAGTGCCAAAGCCTGCCCTCACCACGGCGCCACCACCAAAAATCTCCTCGGCTTTCTAAATCAAAGTCTATAGTTTCAACGTCAGCTTAACCATCAGAAACCCATCAACCATCTCCACACTCTGGTTTTAGGTAGGTTACGACCCCCCGGACCCTTTCCCCTCAGACCGGCCATCGGGAACGTCACCACAAAGGCGCGGTACGACATTAAAACTAAACCACCCAAAATAGTAACAACATTCCCTTATTTCGATCAAAATCCCCAAATTCTTGATTAAAAATTCTGATTTTATTGTTAAAATACACTTAACATGCTATCGAGCCACCTTCAGGTTTTAAGCCAACATTAATGCACGTTAGAATTGGAATGGTGGATTTTTATATTCTCATTAGAAGAAAAAACTGATTTTGCTGCGGAAAAATCCATTGCTAAAGGCTTGATAGCGACGGATTCGCAGCAGAATACGTCTGTCGCTAAAAAAACATATTGGTATTTTAGGTACAATTTTGCGATGGAAATTAACATCGATTCTCCGTCACTTCACCGTTGTTTCCTGATATATTAACATCGCTAAAAAAATATTTCACCGACATTTTATGAATGGATATGTAACATAATAAAATCAATAAATATTTTTACGTCTCTAAATGCACGCTATTTAGCGAGGGGTTACCGACGGAAATATATAGCAAACATTTTATATTCCAGTTATCCATCGGTAAATCCTAGCTATATAGCGACGGATTACCCACGGAAATATATAGCAAACATTTTGCGGCATTTCTAACCATCAATCTAGACATCAAATACATTCATTTGAACACTACTTAACATTCAATACTCATCGTGCAATAAAACACATATAAATATATATCAACTAAAAAAATTAATGTCACAAAACATTAAATAGCTGATACAATAATTGATAAAATATTCAAAAAACACCCAACATTCATAACATTATCCGATCAACTTAAAACTAATGTCACATAAACAAAAATTTAAACAAAAATTATGTTTACATAGTTGATGGATCTATGCATCATAATGTCTAAAATTCAAAAAAAAAAAAAAACTTCAATATATATAAAAAAGCTTATCATTTTCTACATGGATCTATCCTGACAGGGCTCGAATGCTTGTCCTCCAATTTGCTCCTTGATCTTGGAATTGTAAGTCTCTAACATAACACCAAAATAAGTTTTAGTAATAAAAAGTAGTCAACTATATATAACAAGCACATTTATCATTATAACTACTAGCTAGCATTCACAAATAATTCCAAAATATAATCTATAATCCAAGTTACCAAGATATTGCAATATCCAAATCACCAAATAATAATATCACATTGATACAATAGAAGCAAACTAATAAAAACACACTTACTTAGGAGATATGTAGATGGATTCTATTTTACTTGGTTGATTGTTGTTTCGAGATGCAACTCAGTGTTAACGCTGAGTTGCGGCAACGCTCAGTGCTGAGTTGTTGCAACTAAGTTTTCAAAATTGAGTTGCTACTTGCTGCCAACTCAGTTTTCAAGCTTTGTGTAGAAAAAACATTATAAAACATCAGTCCTTTCGATTCTAAAACCCAAATAGCATGTCAAGAATTAGATAATGCAGAGAAAGATACCCAAATAAAGAAAATCTAGTGGGATGTATATCAAAGTCTAAGAATGCATGTAATTTAAGCCACGACAATAGGGTTGCTTTACAAAAACTAAGAATGCAACTAATGTTTCACAGGACAAAAAAATGAAATGGTGCATACTTGTCATAGTACTATTGCTATGCAAATTTTTATAATGAAGCAGTCTACTTCTGCAATCTATATTTGATTGATTAAATGGACCATGAAATGTAATTGTGATGATATGGTAAATGACACAGTTTCATATTATATGTGTACGACCATGAAATGAAATTGAATAAATCAGGTTGACTGGTGCTTTTTGCTGTTGGTAGTTACCAATTGCTATATTTTTCTCTTCTTAGTAATAAAGTTGCAAAAAAAAATCAAATAACTACACTAAAGTTGCCATGCAAATGATTGATACACATCATACACTAAAGTGATAGTATGTTTTATCAACTGAGAATATGAATTTCACAAAAAAGTTGCCATGCAAATGATTGATACACATCATACACTGTTAATTTATACATATGCAGCTGATGCATTATATTGGCTATGTACCAGCTTTAGCCGCTAACTGATCTTAATCAGGAAATTGTTATTTGGTACGTTGGAGTTCTTTTTCTGTATAATGAATGTAAATTAACTGTCATATTACCATTAATGGATTACTTACTACTTAGTGAAATATATTTTTCTTATTTTTTAGCTTTCTCCGACTCACACTATGCTAGTTTTACATTTAACTGCTGTATTACTATTTATGCATTACCTAATTCGATGCATGGCATATGGTCATATTTGACGTTCTATTTTAATATAAAAATAGAAACTTTTAAATAACGTACAATGATTAGATTATCATGTCATCATTTTTAGTGCATATGATCATGTATGAATAAAACAAACCAAATTTAGGATAAGTGACAGCTAGAATGGGTTCAATTAAGTTTTAAAGCTAATTTAATAACATGCTTCTAATGGGATAAGTAACAGGTCAAAATATTAGTGCACATTATTTTAAAGCTAATTCAACAACAATTAATTCATATTAATCATCATTTCCTCTTATATAATCGTAAATCTAACTAGTATTTTAGATTGAAAAGCAATATGAACACCAGGACTTGTCTCGGCTCTTGCTTACAATTTGAGGCATGGCGTTTAATACACATTAGTTTTTATTCTAGTTTTGGTAAGATAACCTGGAGGGAAGGATACTTTCTCAGTATTTAGATTGACAAGTAAACTGGATACATGCTTAATATGAACACCAGGACTAGTATTTTAGATCGACAAGTACTATAACCTGGATACAAGTATAACCCGCTTAATAGCAATAAATAATATCTTTAACCATTCTTCATTAAGTGGTATTCAGTGCAGAATATTTTGTCCATACATTTATTTTTGTACCTTACACGTTTATTTTCATTAGGTGGCATTATTAATAAGTAATTCAACGCATTACCATCTATACATGTTCTAATCAAAAGCCAGCACCTTTGCATAAGAGATCATGTGATTATTGGTTAGTTCAAGCATTTGTTATTTAGATGGTTTTAGGTTGATATAGTTCAGTTTGTGCTGCTATTTCTGTTTATATCTTAATTACATTTCTGTATTGCATCATTTTTTTACAGGGACTTAATCTTTATCATTGGGGGCATCATCACAACAAAATCAAGTAGAATGAAGAACTTTTGAAGGCTACAAAATGATTTATGATTATAGTAAGTTGTCAAGTTTAATGAAACATTAAATATAACATGCTGTAACTTATAAACTGTAGTTAAATACTAAGTTAACTCATGATATAAGTATACTAAGTTAACTCATGATATAAATATAGTAGTATTTATCTACATACTGACTGCCTTGACTTGCCTTGACAAATCCCTATATTTTATGTCCTTGGTATATTTCTTGCAGTTTGAATTATTTCTCTATATCCTTATCCATTCGATTCTTAGGTTTATAGCATTTTTATTGTACAATAATTCACCTCTTTTGAAAACATTTCAAAATTTTGGGTTGACTTATCCTGTGAATATAGCCTTGACTTGTTCAAACTTTTGGGGTGACTTATTTTTTGGTTGATATTCATCATATTACAATGATTCAGAAAATCTGTCCCAATATCAAAGAAGCTTCAATAGATATTTTTTTCCTATCATGTCTTCTTAAATACCAGTATTTAACGAACTATACAACTTGGTTTCTTTGACTGGTCCAATTTGGATATGTTATGTTTTCTATCCACCACAAATAATTTGGATTACTTTGCTTAAACAAGTCATTAGTAATTAGATTTTAATAATATTGTTTTTCAATTGATAGAATAAGTACACACACCTTTGTTTACCACAATTGTGGTTTTTCAGAAGTTTGAAATCACAGTACCTTAGCATGAAGTGCTATATTTTTGCATATTTTAATTTATAAACCGATATCACTTGTAAATAGATTCAACTAATCTATAAACTGAGGTCACTTGTAAATAAATTCAACTGAAATCACAGTTGCTTAGCGATAAGTACGCATACCTTTGTGGACCGAACGGACGGGCAGAGGCTGCTACAGTGCCTCGCAGGCTTCAAGCGTTGCTTTGTTGCTGGAGATGACTGCGGCAAGGGGGCTGCTAGTCTGCGGGCGAATGGGTGCACAGAGCACGGTGGACGGTGATGGATTTCGACCAGGCGAGATTAGATAGTAGTTTACTGGACTTGAATTGTTGGGCGGGCTCACTGGAGTGGGGTTCGGAGGGACAACTGGGCAAAGGTTAAGCACAATTTTGGGTGTGGAGAGGCTTCGGAGGTTCTAGGTTGGTGGCCGATCACGATGGGATGGAGAAGGAGGCAACCAACGCGGTGGAGCGGCTTTAGGTGATTTACGGTTTCGAAGAACAATAGGGTTTCGGCTGCCATGGATTTTTTCGATATGGGAATAAATAGATTTGGGGAAAAAAGTATTTCGGGTGGATGAATAGCCAATCAAAGGGATGAAGGAATAAAAAAATTTAAAATGAACGTGCGTGAAGACAAGGACACATGGTGCAAGGGTAACAGTGATAGTTCGATCTCAATGGCTCAAATTAATAGTCTTCAATGTACGCGGATGACCAATTACAACCATTGGATAGTTCGATCTCAATGGCTCAAATTAACAGTGATGTGAGGATGTGGATTGCCCTCTATATATCTTAAAAAAATAATATAAACATCACATGCAAATCTATCGGAATTCTGCTACAAAATAACTTCTAAAAATATTCATCGGTATTCTACCTGGATTTGTAGCGGAAATAGCATCAGAAATTTTCCGTCGGCGATTTGACGCAATTTGCAACGGCTTAGTGAGGGATGACAGAATACGACAGTGATAAATAAAAGAAAAAAAATTAAACAACAAAAAAAATATCCCTTGTTGATCACAAGGAAATCCGTCGTAAATTAGCGATGGAAATTTCAGCTTCTAAATTGTTGGCGTTAAATCAGTGTTTTCTTATAGTGTCTTTGGAGATGAGTATTCTCTGCTGTTAAACATACAGACCTATTTCAAGGCTTTGTAGTGATTCAATCAAGCGATATCAACGTGTAAGGATGATGTTATACACATAATAGCAACCACAGAGCTACATAGGTTTGAATCTGATCAATATATGACCTTGAATTAGGTTTTTAAGGGAAGAAGTTATAAGTTATTTACACATTTTATACCATATTTTTTTCTTAGAGGCTTCAACCATTAAGCCACAGTTAAACTAACCTTAACAACTTTAATATTTAAATCAAATCCGAGCAACACGTATAAGCATACATATAGTTTAAATCCACAAATAACTAATGTAAACAGTAGATGGCATAAGTGTTTTAAATAGGTACTAGTGTGTTATGTTTTCCCTTCTCACGTTTTTAAGCTAACTGTTCTAGAGATTAAAATTCTAAATAACAATATTTGAATCCTATCTAATAGTTACATGTCAACATTGTTACATATATATGGGTTGAATCAATTTAAGGATTTGTCTAAAACAGTAAAGGTATTTAAGGTGTTTCTTGGCAATTATATGATTATTGTCTTTTGGATTTATTTGCCCAATTTGTTCAGACCCTCTTCTATTTTTAAAGATTAACTCCTTAACAACTCCAATATTTGAGTTAATATAATAATCACATATCAACATATACATAACTTGAATATACTAAAGATCAATGTAAACAGTAGAGATGTTTATATTGTTTACCTATGCACAATCTTGTTAATGAGTTCACTACCATTTGTCTTGCTATTCTCTGTTTCAGTTTTGCTCTCTGATCCAGGTTTGTGCTCATGCTTTTTCAGTAGTTTTCCATTTCCAGTTTTAGCTCATTGTTTTCATTTGTTTTAATGTGTGTTGGTGTGTGTTTGTGTGTGCATTTCTATGTGTATTTATAGGTGAAAACTTAGGCTTCAAGTCATGGAGGTTTGTTGCAAGCAGGGTACCTATGCTGCTACACTGAGAAGGTGATGTGTGATTGAAAACAAGTTTTTTGAGGGCCATTCAAATAAATTCTCCTAGGCTATATGAAGTGACGCACACAGATATACATTGTCCTATGCTAATTGGTTAAGGAGCTAGGATTTTGGATGGGAAGGTAAAGGCTGCCTTATTGTTTGATTTGAATGCATATGCTGCAGTTTACGTGCTGTGTGATTTCACCATTAAATGCATCTAAACTTTTCCTCTAAGGAAGATAAATTGCATGTTCTTTGTTGGACTATATGTAAATATATATGTACCTTATTTATTTACAATACACACTTAACATCTAAGCAAGATTCAGCCTATTCATGCCTATGTTCTAGCTGTCCTATATGCACATGTGCCGATTTGAAATCTTATTGCCATATATACTTGCATTTGTATGCTATCAAGCTTTGTTTTCTAGATATGTAGCATTATCTTTGTTGGAAAATAGTTATATGTGTAAGTTGATTTGAATAACCATGTGGTTAGTACATTTTCATTTATATGTTATCACAGTAACTATGTGTTTGTTAGGAAAAACAGAGCATGTATATGTGTATATATATATATATGTATGTATGTATATGTACGTATGTATGTATTGTAACGCCCCACCTCTATGTTCGCGTTAGCCAAGGCCACTGCAGGCAATGGTGTCAACTAACCCGAAGAATAAGGCTGTTGAGGAGCGACCATCTGCATATTAGCTCTGAACGAGTGTTAAATATGTTGGATAATGTGGTCTAACTTTTTAAATCTCATGGGGAAATCCGACACATGTAATTCAAGTTCAAATCTACTACACAGTGGCTATATATTATTCAGAATCAATATAAAATACATAACAATAAAATCAGAGTCAGACACAGATATTCACATCACAAAGGCGGAAATAGATATGAATAATAACACCTAAGTATAAATACAAAGATAGCGGTCATAGTCGATCCGCTATACAACAAAAGAATAGGCAAAAGGTCTGGCCAAATGAATATGTAAACATGAAATCTAAGATACATGTATAATCAAGAACTGAAATGGAATGTAGATAGCAAAAAGCCAAGAATGGTCCCTGCTAGAAGCCATGAGATGTACCTATAATACCTCGATCTGACCCGAGTATTATTCATAAGAAAATAAACAATAAACAGATCAGTCCAGCTATATTCATCATAATAAACTGAGATAGAAATAAGAGACATAAACAAAAAATGACATATATAAAATAACTACAATGTTCACATGTAAAATGTGAAGATTCGATATATCCAGAAAATATGCCAAAGAAATCTTGACACTATATAAGGATATCTCGATAACAAAAAAACAAAGATTGATAAATTAATAACAATATGAGATTGACAGCAATTATTTCAATAAAACTAAGATTCAAGAAATCAATAAATTAGAAATCTAGAATATCCAAAAGAAGGGGAACAACAAGTGAATATTCATGAGAAATGATGTCTCCCATCAAGTCTACATGAAAATAGGAATTGTGGTAGCAACACAGGGATATTAATGAGAAATGATGTCTCCCATCAAGTCTACATGAAAATATAAAATATTATATCGCGTATCTCTCTAATACGAAATGGTTCAAAAAACATCGATATAATCGAATGAACCAAAGTTCCTCAGGATGATCCGAAGATCATCGCGAATCCAAAGATCGCATGAGTCGAAGCTCCTCGAGATAATCAGGAGATCATCAATGTAATCAAATGAACCAAAGTTCCTTAAGATGATCTGAAGAACATCAGGATGACCCGAAGGTTGGAATGATCCGAAGATCCACCGGAACCGAAGTTCCTACGATAAGATGGAACCGATGTTCTGCAAGATGATCAGAAGATCATCAAAGTGACCCAAAGATCGGATTGATCCGAAGATCAAATATAGTGTAATTATGCCAAGCTATAAATATAAGGTAAAGCTCATGTCCCATAACCACTTGCTCTACTTGAATATTTATGAAAAGTTGTATATTCCACTAGAAATATGAGACGATCATTGCCACGGTGTTCAATCGGACGAGTCCAAGAATTAACCGTCAAAGAAAACACAAGGGGTCATAGTCTTTCTTTTTACTAAGGCGTTTAATTAGATTTCTCATACAAATGAGAAAAAGGTTTATGAAATAATATACTAGTAGATAGGAAAACAATTTGGAAAATAACCTCATATAATGAAGTAGAATTAAAAACCATTTAGTAAAGATTTGGTATCTACTAATAATTTAGAAACCCTTTTATATAGTTTTGAAAGTGGCAAATCTCGTGGAACAGTGATCGAAATGACGATCGAACAAAGAATTCACATTATAATAACGTAAAGAAACCCTACGACTATCGATTATAATATTTGTTCACCACGATGAATCGAAAGATCATAAAATTGATATGCAGAAATCTGCGAACCAGAGAAACTGCAAAGTCACAAACGAAAGAAAAATGCGCCGAACTCGACCGGGAATGAGCTCAAGTGGCCCTATACTGTAGACCATGGTCTCCACTGGTCTACTGCAGAGAAACAGCAGGACCAGTCGACTGGTCCATTTTTGACCAGTCGACTGTCAACTTATCCTAGAAGGGTACTGGTAGTAGGACCAGTAGAATGGTCCATTTTTGGCCAGTGGACTGGTCAAATGCATAGCTGACCAGTTTGGCAATATTTTGCCAATTCGTAAATGGATCGATTCCGGTGAACTCCGAAGGCAATGGACTTGATCAAGATGATAATAAGGCCTCATAAGTTCATCGAAACAACTCAAGAACATGAAATTCACATGCACAAACTTTTATACATGAAATTGCAATGGTTTTGATTATAACTTCCAAGATGGAAAATTTTCTAACCAAAGCAATGAAATATGATTCAAGCGACATGTGAAGACATAGAACTTTGTCGGGGCGACAATGGAGCTTCACAATATCACCAAATTAACTCATAGCATATGAATTAAGTCGTATGAACAACTCCTAGCTATAATTTCAATTCAATGAAACATAAACGCATGAAATCGGCTAAGTTATACTTACCTAACCAATTTACTAGCATATGAAAACTCAAATGAACATTATATTACACTTTTACAAGCCAATGGCTTGTGGCATAGATGTGTGCTCCTAAAGAACTCACCTTTGCTTGCTAGAACAAGAAATCAATCCAAATCTAAGCAAAATCAACCTCTCCTCCAATATAGATTGCTAATCTCCAACCTAAACTCATATAAATGGATTTCCTAGGAATTAGGTTTAGGAAATTTCAGAAATTAAAGAGGAGTAGAGTTGGAGAAGACGAAGAGGACGTTTACCTATGCTTCTCGTTGGATTTGCACCTGATTTCAACTAGAATTGGAGATCCAAGATCAAGCTAGGGCTTAGGGAATTTTAATATCCCATTCTTATCCCCATTTCCATTCTCTTTGAAGTGTTAGAGTGGAATGAAGATAAGTAGGCTAATGGGGGTTTTTAAAGTGGGCTAGGCTAGCTAAACCAAGACCCATCCAAAGTTGCAATTTTCACAAGCTCGAAATATATCGATGCTTATATTCAAAAATGTTGTAAACGATGATCCAAACTCAATGGAAGTGGTTTCAAGTCCAAATTCATTCGTTCGCAAAATGTGACTTTTTGAACACACATTCGATTAACGATTAACGACAATATATTTAAACAAAATATTTAAATATATTATCGTTAAGTATGCGGTTGTTACAGACTTCCCCCTTAAAGAAAATTGCATCCCCGCAATTACTTAAGGAAAATCCCATATAGCAACAACCAAGTATCAACAAGGTCTATTTAAAGATAGATTAACTCAAAATTCACTTTTGAATAAAATTTTAACTTTGAGTTATAAATCACTATATAACTTAAGTTTATACACATATAATGTTTAAACAAAAGTCACGAACATGTACGAGTAACTAATTATGTTTCCCATAAGTGTTTTTAAGAAATTAGAATTTTTTACTCAAATTCTATATATTCTAAACCTTAATTTCAATGATTACTTAAACTTTAATCGTGAACTACCTTACCGCGATTTTTCCAAATACTCGGTTTTGTCATATATCAAAATCTTCAAGATGAAATTCAAATATTTTTCTTTCATTAGAAAATAAAAATCCAATAGGTCTAGATACTTCTTGTTTCGAAGAATTCTAGCTTATATTGGATTCTACATACTGATTTGAAGTTCATTTCTCAAAATTACGAACTACCATTATGCGACAAGCTTGTTTTAATTAAACTTAATTAGTTTGTTTAACTTTCAGTAAGTTTATAAATTATAAACCTATACTCTTAAGTTTTCAACACAAACTAATTAATCAATTAAATTTAAAAGTTGGAAATATCTACTATCCAAACTCATCAAACATTCCTTATCACGTTTTAGCTAGAAAATTTTATCTCTTATAAAATTTCTTAAAAGTATTCTAGCTTACAAAAGTTTATTACATTGAATAGGACGTATATGATGGTCATATATATCCCACTCATAAGGATAACCAATCCCGTTGGGGGAAACAAGATCATGAAATAAAAACCCAGGTTATATACCCTAAATTGGAAATATTAGCATGTTCTCTAATTTTTTGAAAACAAATAAATTGGAACTTTTAAGTTTCCAATAAACCCCAAAAATGTCAAATTTAAATATTAGAATGGCCTCTAATATTTCACGAACAACTTCTAAATCATGTAAACATGATAAATGATAGAAGTTGGAAGAATTTCATAAGACTCGAAAACTTTTGGTTTTCAAATTCATAAGGATGTTACCTAGAAGAATGAGGTCAAACCAGTCGGGTTAAGATCCTGAAAAGTTGGTTCAATGAGGTTAACAAAAAAAAAACTGGAATAATTATCAACCCACGTTCAGGAGATCCCAGAAATAACGAATTCGAAATCCTGAAATAAGAGACTAAAATAGATAACCAAAATATAGCTTATCAATTTTCGAAAGAGGATTCGAGATAATTTTCCAAAAGAAAACTCGAATCACTCAAATTCTAGAAATCAAACAAAGAGATCTAGAAAAATCTAAATATGGAAAGATGCTCGAACAACAATAAGTGAGAGCTTACGAATTCCAACTTAACTCAAGTATTTACAAAAAAATTGCAAAATCCACTATAAACCATCACACGGAGTATTTTTGTCGTCTGACAAGGTGGACCGACACACATGGCATTCGACAAGGTCGCTTACACCTCCCAAAAGCAATTTGACCAAAACGACAAGGTCGCTGACACCACCTAAAAGCAATTTTATCAATAATGGTCAGGTTGTTGATACCTCCCAAAAGTATTTTTGTCAGCCATATTCCCATCACAAAATACGTAAGGTTCTCGTCGATGTACATAAAGAACAACATAAGAGCTCCAACAAAAGTGATCAACATCAATATATATAAAATATACAACACTTGTGATCAATCAAAAATGATCAACGAGGATGTATATAAAGATACACAACACATGAGAATCAACAAAAATGATCAACGAGGATGTATATAAAGATATACAACACCCAAGATCAAACAAAAATGATCAACATCGATGTTTATAAAGATGTACAACACATGTGATCCTCCCCTTATCGATGTATATAAAGAATACACAACACATAATGTTCCCATGACATAAAGATATACACAACACGAGCTCAAACGAAAAATGGTCAACATTGATGTATATAAAGAAACACAACACATGTGATTCTCCCCTTACGGATGTATATAAAGATATACAAAACATAAGGTTTCGCCGATGTACATAAAGATATACACCACATGAGCTCAAACAAAATATGATCAACAATGTATATAAAGATATACAACACATGCGATCCTCTCCTTACCAATAATATAAAGATATACAATACATAAGGATACCGCTGATGTACATAAAGATATATACCACACGAGCTCAAATGAAAATGATCAACACCGATGTATATAAAGATATACAACACATGTGATCCTCTCCTTACTGATGTATATAAAGATATACAACACATAAGGATCCCGCCGATGTACATAAAGATATACACCACACGAGCTCAAATGAAAATGATCAACACCGATGTATATAAAGATATACAACATATGTGATCCTCTCCTTACCGATGTATATAAAGACTGAAAAAAATTTCTGGGGATATTCATTTTCCCGGAGAGATGCCCCTGTCAAATAAAGTGAAATGGGGGATAGTTCATATCTAATGCTTTATGGAAGTACTTCATATACCACGAATCCAAACTATTCGAGACTCGTTTCTGGGTTTATGGATGTCTTCTATCGCAGCAGATTAGGGAATATGCTTAAATTCGTTGATGTTTAATGCATAAGGATCCCACCGATGTACATAAAGATATATACCACATGAGCTCAAACGAAAATGATCAACACCGATGCATATAAAGATATACAACACATGTGATCCTCTCCTTGCCAATGTATATAAAGATATACAACACATAAGGACCCCGCCGATGTACATAAAGATATACACCACACGAGCTCAAACGAAAATGATCAACACTGATGTATATAAAGATATACAACACATGTGATCAATCAAAAATGATCGGCGAGGATGTATATAAAGATATACAAAACATGAGATCTCTCAGGGATGCATATAAAGATACACAACACATGAGAATACAAAGTTTGGATCATTAATGAGCCTGTAAACACATTAGACAAACCTCTAAAATAAATGAACTCGGACAAATCGGCAATGCACATGCAGATACACTTTCGAACCAAGTCCAACTAGAAAGTTTCTAAGAGGTCAGTAAGAACAATAATTTTCCACTTCATAAAAATGAGCAAGATAATTCAAGAAGTGCAAAATCATTGCTTAGCTAAGACTTAAGTGACAAACTAGGATACAAAAAATTTCAATCGTCTAAATACAGAAATTAACCATCGAAGTAAATGCAAGAGTGTCGACCCCCTTGTTTTAACAAAATATTTAACTGAAGTCCTTATTCAACCGAAAAAGCAAGAGTTACTTGTATGCAACAAGTAACTAAATGATGCTAGAATGGTTACTAAATCACCACCCAAAGAAAGTTAAAGACGTCTCGATAGTAATAGAATAAAACTTAATTATAGCATCAAAATAACAACGAGTAAAAGTAAATAAGGAAACAAAGTATGTTCCTAACCATTCTTCTCCTCTAAAAGAGAGAAGAAGAAAAATGATAGATTCAAAGAAAATTTATTGGTCAAACGAAGGATCAAGATATAAGATAGGATATAATGGGTCCTAAGGCTTGAATAAAAACAAAAACACGATTTCCTAAGAAACTTAGGACAATGATCCTCGCCATAATATCTTATATTGTTCCGAACTTGACTCTGATACCAAATGTAACGTCCCACCTTTATGCTCACGTTATCCAAGGCCACTGCAAGCAATGGTGTCAACTAACCTAAATAATAAGGCTTTTGAGGAGCGACCATCTGTATATTAGCTCTGAACGAGTGTTAAATATATAGGATAATGTGGTCTAACTTTTTAAATCTCATGAGGAAATCCGACACATGTAATTCAAGTTCAAATCTACTACACAGTGGCTATATATAATTCAGAATCAATATAAAATACATAATAATAAAATCAAAGTTAGACACAGATATTCACATCAAAAAGGTGGAAATACATATGAATAATAAAACATGAGTATAAATACAAAGATAACAGTCATAGTCGATCCACTATACAACAAAAGAATAGGCACAAGCTCTAGCCAAATGAATATGTATACATGAAATCTAAGATACATGTACAATCAAGAACTAAAATGGAATGTAGATAGAGAAATGCCGAGAATGGTCCCTGCTAGAAGTCATGAGATGTACATATAATACCTCGATCTGATCCGAGTATTATTTATAAAAAATAAACAATAAACGGATCAGTCTAGCTATAATCATCATAATAAACTGAGATAGAAATAAGAGATAAAAACAGAAAATGACATATATAAAATAACTACAATGTTCACATGTAAAATACGAAGACTCGTTATATCCAGAAAATATGCCAAAGAAAACATGACACTATATAAGGATATTTCAATAAAAAGGAAACTAAGATTGATAAATTAATCTCAATACGAGATTGATAGCACTTACTTCAATAAACCTAAGATTCAAGAAATCAATAAATTAGAAATCTAGAATATCCAAAAGAAGGGGAACAACAAGTGAACATTCATGAGAAATCATGAAATACGAAATATTATATCGCGTATCTCTCCGATACAAAATGGTCCGAAAACCATCGATATAATTGAATGAACCGAAGTTCCTTAGGATAATCCGAAGATCATCGCGTATCCGAAGATCGCATGAGCCGAAGCTCCTTGGGATGATCCGAAGATCATCGATGTAATCAAATGAACCGAAGTTCCTTAAGATGATCCGAAGAACATCAGGATGACCCGAAGGTTAGAATGATCTGAAGATCCACCGGAACCGAAGTTCCTATGATAAGATGGAACCGAAGTTCCTCAAGATGATCAGAAGATCATCAAAGTGACACGAAGGTCGGATTGATCCGATGTCAAATATAGTGTAACTACGCCAAGCTAGTAAATATAAGAATTAAGCTCATGTCCTATAACCACTTGCTCTACTCGAATATTTACGAACAAGTTGTATATTCCACTAGAAATACGAGACGATCAATGCCATGGTGTTCAATTGGACGAGTCTAAGAATTAACCGTCAAAGAAAACACAAGGGGTCATAGTCCTTCTTTTTACTAAGGCGTTTAATTAGAATTCTCATAGGAATGAGAAAAAGGTTTATGAAATCATATACTAGTAGATAGGAAAACAATTTGGAAAATAACCTCATATAATGAAGTAGAATTAAAAAACCATTTAGTAAAACATTTGGTATCAAATAATAATTTAGAAACCCTTTTATATAGTTTCGAAAGTGGCAAATTTCGTGGAATAGCGATCGAAATGACGATCGAACAAAGAATTCACGTTTTAATAATGTAAATAAAACCCCACGACTATCGATTATAATATTCATTCACCACGATGAATCGAAATTTCATGAAATCAAGATGCAGAAATCTGCGAACCAGATAAACGGCAAAGTCACAAACAAAGGCGAAATGGGCCGAAACTCGGCCGGGAATGAGCTCAAATGGCCGTATACAGTAGACCGTGATTTCCATCGGTCTACTGCAGAAAAACAGCAGGATCAGTCGACTGGTCAACTTATCCCAGAAGGGTACTAGTGTTGTATATAATGCAGTTGTATACACAATTATATGATTTTTGTTTGATGATAACAACCAAATAAATATTACTTTAATGTGTTTGTTACTCTACTGTTCTATATTTACATCACAGACAGGAATATAATATTTATATTTAAATAAAATATGACTGCACAGAAATTCTAATATTCACAGTATTTTATTTAAATAGAATATTTTATTTCAATATCTAAACAGTACAAAGTTTACAACTCCACTTTTTGTACACATTCACAGATATTACACAGAATATTGTACTTGTAAATAAACTGAATAAAATAAACAAGTTTGTTTGACAACGAAAAAATGATATTTTATTTCAATCAAACTTGTTTGTTACAAATAACAGTACAATTCTTTTTATATACAAAGCTTCTCACTACAACACTCAGTCACTCTATTACATCTCATATACAGTATACATACACATTTTTCATATAAACGTTCTTTCACTGTTACACACACACTGGCACTGCTTTATCTTCAGTCTTCTGTCTTCACTGCTGTCCGTCAGTCCAGTCATCCTCACCTGTCACACGAAACAGAAACATATAGTACACTGCAATAGGAATAAAAACTGAATACATGCAGATTTAAATTTTATTTGCCTCAGTTTTCTGGTGTGTTTTCTCATCGTCTTTCTGATTCGATCTGATTTATATAACCATCAATCTGTGTCTAGACAGTATGTATATATGGTATAGGGACAAGGAAATTTTTCTGATGGCTGCATTTACACACGTGTGTATATATATACACACATGTGCACTGCCTCGCCAATCAGCGTACAACTGAGGAGTAGCCACGTGGACCATCTCAACTCAGTGCAGCATGGTCAACAAAGTCAAAACAAAATGTAACACCCCACCTCCGCCAGGGTAGCTCTTGCAAGCACTCTGACTTTGGAGGGGCGTTAAAACAGGTAAACATGCATAATGATATATCAAGGCAGAACAATAACATATGTATATATTTAAACAGAGTAAATAAGATAAGTAAAACAGCGGAAGATTTCAAACTATTTCAAAACAAGTCTGGTACAACATAATGTCAACTTTCCAAATACACAAGTCTAGATAAAAACAACATCACTGAAAAACTGAAATACATAAGTACTATCCCCAAAATAAGTGATAACCATAGCTAGCTTCATGTCAAGACCGTACATGAGCTAAAATCCCACCAGCAAGCGATCATAAATCCAAGCTAAGCTCCAATATTCCCACCCTGAGAACCTAGGGGGGGAGGGGGGAAACGGAAGAAAAGAGGCGAAAGAAAAACAGGTCAGTCAAAAAGACTGAGTAAGCCCTACTACAATCAATGTAAACTAATAAAGTTAACTGTCATGATGAAAGCTGAGATGAACATAAGGATAACTACATACTGGTATGATAGATAAAGGTGTCATCGCATAATCAGGTTTAAGTTTTTCACCACGGGTGTACTAGCATTCTAACATGTCATGTATAAACAAGAATTTATCCCTTGGCCCAAGCTTGGCCCAATATCAGGTGTTGGCCTAAGTCAAGATCCAACTTCTTAGTACCGATACTAGTATAACAGGATTAGGTGTTACCCTAATGTCTACATCGAAACAGGACGGAACAGAATGGTCCATAGATAGAGTTCGGGAAAAATGGGTTTACCACCCTAACAGATAAAGTACAGAAACGGAATACTACAATTAGGTGTACACTAGTAGTGGGCCTTTACTACCCTAACAGGCGGTACCACGCAGAAACAGACGGGTGTTACCACTCAATAAAACAGACGGTACCAACAGAATCAGACAGAGCTAAGTGTACCATAAAATCCTACCCAAGCGATCGGCTCCCTAATACATAAATACCCTGTGTCGGCCCCACGATAGGGTGTATCACTCCCTAAAGTGGTAACCAATAGGCACAGGCATATTTACAGATGTCACGGCGTCTTACATCCTCAGAGGCAGACCGGGATCCATGCACGCACATGACCCGGTTGGAACGCACCATCAACACCAATCGCCATTATCAGAGTGAACCACTTATAATTATATCAGTAAGCGTGCCCGGACCCTACTTACAGTTGGGTCAAAGTTTTGATACCAGAAAGGGTTACTGACTAATATGGGTCCCAAACAACAAATGACACAAGTATTCCCCCTAGTGTCTCCAGACTAGAAGATTCAGATTAACTTGTTAACAGGGTTCAGACATACAAAGTTCAAACGATCAGTTTCCAGACTAACGGATCAAATAACAGATCTACGGACTTGACTAACCTGGTATGAGTCCTACAGATCCACGAAACAGGTTTGTTTAATTTATCAATCAAGTTAGTTTATCCAGACCAGGTATCAAACTGGTTCTCAGCCTTATCAAATTACTGAGTTGGATTGGTTTAGTGTAGTTCAACTTAACCCCGTTAAATTACCGAGTTCAGATTGGTTAAGTGTAGGTTAACTTAACCCTAACCACTAGTCGTATTTTACGGTTAAGTGTCATTAAGAAATCAAGCCCGGTTTCACTTAACCTACCCATTCATGTCAAATTGGTTAAGTATCATAAATCAAATTTACTTAACCTTATCATGTAGCATTAATTAATTTAATGCACCTTAACCTCTCACATTAGACCTCGTTGTGGTTACTAGTTAAGCCGGGCGGGTCCGGGTAGCTTTACACCACAACCTAGTCTAACCTCGGGTTCAAGCACAACTTGACCAACTTCTCACATTGGGTCCTATTGTTTGTAGCCACTAGTTAAGCCTGTTGGTTCTGGGTAGATTTATGCTACAAACTCAACCCAACCTCGAGTTGGTCACACTTATATTTTCTAAGTGTCATGTCCATTATGTTTCCAAAACATATTACAAATTTTCAAGCATTTGGGTAGACCTAACTTAATAGGTAAATTCCCAATGGGTAGACCTAATTTAATAGGTAAATTCCCAATCTTATGTTTTTATGTCTTTTAAGTTTACCCAACCCCAAACGCAATCCCATCGCTTACATATCGCAATAGCGCATAAAGGATAGAAAGAGGGAACTTGGCATAATCATGACATAAAGGTGTTGAAGCCACAAGTTTAACATGGTGGCATATGAAATGTACATATGTTCATATACTTGCATATTACATTTTTAGGCCTCAAAAGCATGCATAAAACCAAACTTAGCATATTGGTGATACATGGTGATAAATGACATGTAGAAATGGCCATAAGTTCGCATTTAGCCTCACATGCAAGTTATCATAAGAGATATGATAACTTACATGTTGCCAAAATGCAACCTTTAGCATAAAGCTTGAAGCTTTATGTTCATATACTCAAGATAAGCTTGCATAACATGATAATATGAACAAAATGATCAACCCAAACTTGCATAACATACATGGCAAACTTGCATATCATAATATAGCAAACTTGCATTACATAACATGGCCAACTTGCATATAAACTTGCATAACATAACATGATAAACTTGCATATCATAACATATCAAACTTGCATATCATAATGATCAAACACAACTTGCATCATTCATTTAACTTTAGAGTTTAAATATGAAAGTAGAAAAGGGCTTACTATGCTTATGAAGACACAAAAATATGACAAAGCCCTTATGCAATCAAATAGACCCAAAATACAAGCTCTAATAGAAAAACCCTTGAGCCAAAATGATCAAAACTCTTGCTTTATGATGCAAATATAGAAACTTGACTTGAATGCAAGCTAATGATGCTCATACAAGCTTGAAAACACTTGTATGCAAGGAAAATCTCTCATAGAAATAACTTAGGAATTTTATGAAGAGAGTGGAGGCCATGAGAGAATTGATTTTGCCATAGTTTAGTTACTTGAATGAATAATGATGATTTAGGGTTAGGTTAGAGGCTAATTTATAGAGATTAGGATTAGTTTTAGCCTTAGGATTAAACCCTAGTTCCAATCTCAGCCCTTAAAACCGAATCTGGCCCAAAACCTAACCAAGACCCCAAAATGGTGCACCAGGCAAAACTGCCCGGCTGAACCCAATCGACATCCAAGTCGATAGGGCTGTCGACTTGGGTCCAACCAAGTCGACTCCCAAGTCGACAGGGCTGTCGACTTGGGTGCTCTGGCGGGAATTTTCCCGCCTAGCCCAATCTGACCAAATTTTCCAAATTCAAACTTGAATTTGAAATCTGTTTTTACTTTGAAATTTTCTGAAAACTTCATTGGGCCTTAATCGGGTCATACAGACTCCGATTTTCGAAAACTCGGACTCTATTTCGCGTATTTTTCCGAGACGAACGCAATGGCATAGCCCGTTTCCCTTGATTTAGATATATAAATTAAATTCTGCCTCGATTTATGTTATAACAGGTTATTGAAAATACGGGTTGTTACATTCTCCCCTCCTTAAAGGATTTCGTCCCCGAAATCTTCAAGTTAGGAAGAACATATCCTACCATCCAACATCCATCTACTAAAAACATCATCCACAAGCAATCATTGTCCTTACAAGATTCAAAATGTAGTATGAACATATGCAAAGGTGTGTGTATATGTACTTATCTAATGCAAATATCATCAATGCAAAGTATGTTAGTGAAATGAATCCATTATGTATGCAAATAGTCCTAATCATATGATACTATATGTGTGCAGAAACATTCGTCCATATGCAACATCCATGTACTGAATTAACCATCTTGCAACCATAAGAATTGAAAATATACACACGTCCATATGCAATATGAGAGTGTATTTCAAGCCGATCTAGTGCCTAGTGTGTGTTTATGCATCCACGAGCAACCACTAGCAACCACTAGCATCCACTTGCAACCATCAAACATAACATGTCTCAAACACATGTTTTCATCCATAGGATTCCTATCTCAACAAGATACAGTCGAGTGATGGAAGCGAGTACAGATAAAACTAAAATTTGGTACATATACTTACAGACTACTAGTCCAGATCAGATTTCCCCAAATGATTCTTAGGAAACTAAGCATGGTAGAAACCCAGAATGTATTTGTCATAGTCACCCTCATGCCCAACACAGATACTCTCAAACCCCAATTTATCACAAACAGATGAGTTATAACTCTTAGGGAGTTTGAGACTATTACCAGATGTAATGACCCGGATATTTGACAGTGTAATAATTAACTTATTTAATTATTTAAAACAAGTAATATATTATTTAATTGACGATGTTAGAACGTATAATTATATATTAATTAAAATCGAGCTTGAAATGGCGCTGCAGTTCGCTATTTGGCGATTTGAACTTCAACTGAATGTACAGGATTCGTTTAAAATCAGATTTCTGTGAAACAAGAAACGTTAGGAGCTGGTGGAGTATATTTTTCCAGTGGAAGAGAAAAATCGGGATTTCGTCGTGTAGATTTTGAGATATGTCCAAATCAAATTTTAAAATAGTCGCTATAGAATCGTTTATCGACCGTAATGGGTTATTCGATATAACTAGAGATAGGGTTTGAATTTAGACAAGGTTCTTTTGGGAAGTAGTGATAATTTAATTTTTAGAATTTTACTGTAATTTTTAATTAATTAAATAAACAACTTTTCATTTGGAGTATTTGACACCCTGTATCGATCATTTGGGTTTTCACAAAATGAGTCAACCTACCGATATTATTATATTTTTGGAAGCGCAACACATCGCTTGTCATGATCGTACTTTTATTTCTGTTCTTAGTGGCTTGTATTTTCACGAAAAAGGGTACGCTAAATTTAAAATAAAAGCTATAACTTAGTTCCTAGGCAACCAATGGTGTACAACCTTTCCCGTAGACTGAAAGGACCTAAAGGAAGAAAAATATATATATCCTATATCATGTGGTACACTGTATAACTTGTGTACTACACTATTAACTCACGCTGGACCTTTTGTTTCCACCAAAATAGGTACCTACCCTATTTAATCTTACTTAGTGATGAAGACTCCTCCTTCTATATGTACAGGAAGGCATGGGCGCTATATGCGCTATTCTTAACCACACACTACAGGAAGGCTTTACACGAAATATCTAGATATTTGTCACCCTTATAAATACACCCCCTAACACTTCATAACCCTAAACTATTTTTCCCAAAGTCAACAGAAGCCGCCGTCATTTTTCTTGTCTGAAAACCCAATTCGTGACCTCCAAAAATCAATAGTAATTCAAATAAAATTGCTTAAATCCAAATCCAAGTAGATACGAACTCCAGCTGATGTGCTCTTCAGCTTAGCACAAATTGTATGTGGTTCGCACCTTTTCTGTTGTACGCGTGAAATAGTCCGGAGTTGCGATCTTTGAAGGGGCGGCGAGCTTCAGTTTTTGGTGTGAGGATGGAAGAGCTGAGCGGGTGTGAAACAGATGAAGAAGGAGTTCGAATGGATTGAGGGAAGGGTGAGTTCGGTAGGCTGTTGAGGGAGAAAATGTATCAAACAATTTTTGATAATTGGTTGAATTCAAGTGAAGGGTGGTGGGTGAAGGTGTGCGAGAAGGAGATGACTGTGTGGAGTTTTGATGAAGTATGGTGGCGGAAATGACTTGGGTTGGCAGGGTTTCAATGTTGTTGTGATTGATTTGATTTTGGGATATTGTTGTTCGGTGATGAGGGGGTCGAAGTATGTACAGGGGTTGTTATTTTGGGAGGAGCTGACGGGTTAATAAAAGGGGAAAAGGGGAGAGCAGAACTTGTGTTCAACGTGATATAGTTTTGAGAGTTTTGGAGAAAGTGGTTTGTTGGTCTTTCTCGAATTCAAACAGAAGGAATTCTGGAAGTGCAGTTGGGTGTGTTAAAGAAGGCAACTGTGTGCATGATGTACGGAGTAGCAGTTTGTTTCAGAATGTATGAAGAGGAGTGGTGATTCTAGTTTGGAACCGGCTGAGAACTAAAAATATATGAATTACAGTTGGGGGTGGGGAACTCGAGTTCCATTCGTTCTAGAAGATGATGAGCGTTTTCCTGAGTATGGAATAAGAAAGAAAGCAAAGATTTGAAATGGCCATGGAAACGTATTTTGGAGCAGATGCCTTACGGAAGAAAGCGTACAGTTTTACGTGGAGGGGTGAGATTGTTTTGGGCGGTGAAGTAATGCATTGGGCCTTAGGAAATTGGATCGTAGGAACAGACACTACTACATGGAATTGACGGGGAATGAATCGGAGCTTATTACAATTTATAGCAAAATAAATTGTAGGATCAGAATCATCGACCGTAAATCGTTGGTTAATGATTACGGACAATGTGAGTAAAACTCACTAACTCTCCTCAATTTATATTTTAATATAAATTGTACTTTATTAATTGACTGATGTATATTGATTGTTAAACTGGACTGTTAAATAGATTTGATTGAAAACGTAGTTATAGTTAATCTATGTACTGTTAATCAAATATGGTTCTGTACAGTAGGATATTTCATTTCAAAATGAAATATGATATATATTATATTGTGTAACATCTGTGGATGCAGGGAGACAGGTTGGAGGAATCCGACTGGATTCCTCAACAATTATTTTACTGCTTTCATATATTGTGTTATATGATGTGTTATATAATCTGTTCTGGATTATGTGTGTTACAATGATACTGATCATTGTTATTCGATATTTTAAATATCATAAGAAACCCTAAGTTGTAAAAAGGAATATTTCAATGTATATTGAAATAAAGGAATTTTATAAAATCACAGGATTTTATAAAAGGATTTTTATTTATAAAATGAACATGGTTTTATAAAAGGAAATTATTTATAAAACAAATAGAGTTTTATAAAAAAGGAATATTTATTTAGAAAATAATAGAATAGAATTAAAAGGGAATATTTATTTAGAAAATAAATAGAATAGAATAAAAGGAATATTTATTTAGAAAATAAATAGAATAGAATTAAAAGGGAATATTTATTTAGAAAATAAATAGAATAGAATAAAGGGAATATTTATTTAGAAAATAAATAGAAATAGAATAAGGAGAATATTTATTTAGAAAATAGAATAGAATAAAGGGATATTTATTTAGAAAGACAAATAAACAGTTATAAATAGGAATATTTGTAACGGTAAATAGAAGTTGTAAATAGGAATATTTGTAACAGTAAATAGAAGTTGTAAATAGGAATAAGTTGTAACGGTAAGTAAATGTTATAAAAAGGAAATTGAAGAGATAATCGAAATAGAGTAATTGAATATTAGTCATTCAATTAGAAATAACCTGATTTGAGTTAGTCTAATATTAGTTAATCTAATAAGAATAGTCTAATATTAGCTAATCGAATTTAGTAACCAAATACAAGTAAATCAAATAGAGTTAAACAAAATTAGAAACTGACTAGAGATTAGTAAGTTGAATAGTTTTCTGAGTATCGATCTGATGTTGGTTTTGGCCTTCGGGGTTTATACTTAGAGAATTGTTCTCTTACTAGTTTACAGTTAGGGACTAATAGTTGTGAAATGGTAGTGATGCGTAAATGAGGATTGGAAATGTTTTCCAATGTTGAAAACATATATTTTCTAATTTTAGAAAATAAGGAAATATGAATATATATATATATATATATGATTGATGATTGGATCGATAATTCCATTTGGAATTAAGATCGTTGTTTGTACACCGACATATTTTCGTTTGATAGTTAAATCACAGACTATCGAAGTTTTGACCATTTTACGTCGTTAATATGGAGAGACCGGTTGGATTATTATCCGAAGAACCACTCCGTATCGACATAAGCGTTGTGATCAAATACGATGAAGAAATTGAAGACGGAGTAAAGTGCAAGGGCTGTCCTGTTTACAGAATAGTGCCTTCGGTTTCGTTCAGTCCCAGAACGAACGTATATGGACGAATGTCTGACAGAATAGTTCCAATGATCGAAAGAGTTGGACTGTACAAATATATATGGTGGCTAACGGATTTATTCCCTTCGCATAATATCCAGAATCTATTTGTGCAGATCCAACTAATGATTAACGGATCTGATAATGTGACATTCAAAGTGATCGTGTTATCAATGAATGGAAAGTAAGCGTAGCTTCTAGCCTCACATCTGGTAAATGACAAAAATCGGGTAGGCAGCATGGCTAAGTCGGTCGCACCGAAGTAGGGTGTATAATCACCTATCTAGAGAATATTCATTTGCTTCTTAAATCTATCAATGCTGTCCCATATATATATACGGGAACGGTTGCTGATCCCAACCGTTGGTGATGTACATTCGATACACTCAAGCGAAATGAGTGGTCGATCATGTGTGGCTGAGTTGCAAGATGTTCTTGTTGAACTCCAGTGTATCGTTCCTAGAGTACACTGATCGGAAGGTGGTTCCATACCTTGTCATAGTTGGGAACCCAATCATCCAATACGCACCTGCGGTTTTGATTGTATACTATATATGTAGAACGTGAGATGCAAGCGTTTCTACTAGACTGATATTTATTTGTATTTAGACATTATCATAATATCAGAATGATATTGCTTTTCAAAGATGTTTGGATTCTCATAAGGGAAAAAACCCGTTCCGTATTCACGGCGTGGTCTTATGAGATATCGTATACCTGTTTAAATGATTTGAGTTTACTCACACCAGTCACATGACTGACCCGGAGTTTATTTGTTTTGTCTTCCCTAAACTCTTGGGTGCCTAAATTTGTACGGGCAGTCAAGTAGTCGGGATTTACAGATGCACTTGGAGAGCTTGGAGCAGGAGGCTTCAGCAGTCGATAGCTATTATTTATTCCGCTGTGATGTTATATGTTGTACTCTTAAAATGGTATGTATAAACAGTTATAACTTTGTATTTCAAAAGTTATGTTATATTTTATTCGTTCCGCTGTGAGATTCGTGTTACTCTGATGATGATGATCTTCTTCTTCTTCTATTCTAATAGTTCTACCTTATCTATTCTCACCCTCTATCTTCTTTCTATTAGTTTCTTGAATTTCCAGTGCAATTTGGGGTTGGACTTGTGTTATTTAGTCAGCTCAAATTGGACCGGATTTTCGGGTCACTACAGTTGGTATCAGAGCATTGGTTTAGTTAATACCTTGGCTCTGTAGCGTGATTCAGTAGAGATGGGATTAGTAATATCCTAGACTGAGTTTGAGTGTATATATACGAGTGCGTATTTGTTAGTTAACATAAAGTGGTTTTATATTGTGGAGATTCATTGGTTGAGTTGTTTGTGAATTCTGGTCGATCAGTTTGATCCACTGTATCGGTAGGAGTTTTATAAACACTTGAACACGATGAACCGACATGGTATGTTTTGAAATTAACATAGTATAATTGGTTGTGTTGGTTGTTGTTATAATCAAATAAGATTATAAAAGTGAAATGGTTATAAATAACTAATCAGATTCACATAAGTAAAGTATATGAAATAAGTTGAATTAAATCTGAGTTTAAATCAGATTGGAATTAAAATAAGGAAATTTTAAGTTCCTGGGAGATTTTGAAATGTTTTCAAAATGAAAGTGTTTAGAAATGATTTTCGAAAGTGATATAGTATTGAACTCACTTCGTTCGCTGGAAAATAATTCTGATGAGTGCGGCCGCATCATCAGTGTCATTTTCGAGTTTCTAAAGTGACGGATTACTACCAAAGATTTTGTTTTGAAATTGTTTTGCAAAAACAAGTTATTCAGGAATTCGAAGGATTTTGAATTGTTATTATGATTTCAAGTGATTTGAATAAACACAGGGATTTGAAATTTGAAATCTAAATTTAACTTATGAAGTTAAATGGGTTAAAATAGTGAAAGTGAATAATAAATTTGAATTTAACTTGAACTAAGTTAAATTAAAACTGGATTGGATTATAGAATAATCTGAATGAAATTAAGTTGATAAACCAAGAGTTGAAATTGGATATTGGAGTTTAAATGAAATTCGACTTAAGTATAAGCGAATGGTTTGAGTTGAGGATATAAACTAATCGAAGTTAGATTAGTATGACATTGGTATATGCAGGGTGTTAATCGATGGAAATGATATAATGGTAGGCCCGACAAAAAGGTACAAGTTTATATTTCATATAAGTTTGAGATTTTGATGAGCCGAATTGGCAAGCCACTTGGCTATTTGATTTTCTTTTGGGTTGGAGAAGGCCTAGAGAGGCGAGTTGGAGTTTTACCGATAGGGTTGTACAAAGGAGGTTATGGCGAAATTTTCCGAAAATTTAAACTGTTAGAAAATTTTCAGAATTTTAGAAAATTTAGGTTAGTCGGAGGGAATTAATATTTTAGTCAATATTAATTGGTTCAGTTGAAATCAGAAATAAGGGGTAAACAAATCTTAGGAATTCCAATAGATAGGGTCGTCCTCTAACTTAGCAATTTCGAGGACGAAATTATTTTAAGTGGGGAAGAATGTAATGACCCGGATATTTGACAGTGTAGTAATTAACTTATTTAATTATTTAAAACAAGTAATATATTATTTAATTGACGATGTTAGAACGTATAATTATATATTAATTAAAATCGAGCTTGAAATGGCGCTGCAGTTCGCTATTTGGCGATTTGAACTTCAACTGAATGTACAGGATTCGTTTAAAATCGGATTTCTGTGAAACAAGAAACGTTAGGAGCTGGTGGAGTATATCTTTCCAGTGGAAGAGAAAAATCGGGATTTCGTCGTGTAGATTTTGAGATATGTCCAAATCAAATTTTAAAATAGTCGCTATAGAATCGTTTATCGACCGTAATGGGTTATTCGATATAACTAGAGATAGGGTTTGAATTTAGACAAGGTTCTTTTGGGATGTAGTGATAATTTAATTTTTAGAATTTTACTGTAATTTTTAATTAATTAAATAAACAAATTTTTATTTGGAGTATTTGACACCCTGTATCGATCATTTGGGGTTTCACAAAATGAGTCAACCTACCGATATTATTATATTTTTGGAAGCGCAACACATCGCTTGTCATGATCGTACTTTTATTTCTGTTCTTAGTGGCTTGTATTTTCACGAAAAAGGGTAAGCTAAATTTAAAATAAAAGCTATAACTTAGTTCCTAGGCAACCAATGGTGTACAACCTTTCCCGTAGACTGAAAGGACCTAAAGGAAGAAAAATATATATATCCTATATCATGTGGTACACTGTATAACTTGTGTACTACACTATTAACTCACGCTGGACCTTTTGTTTCCACCAAAATAGGTACCTACCCTATTTAATCTTACTTAGTGATGAAGACTCCTCCTTCTATATGTACAGGAAGGCATGGGCGCTATGTGCGCTATTCTTAACCACACACTACAGGAAGGCTTTACACGAAATATCTAGATATTTGTCACCCTTATAAATACACCCCCTAACACTTCATAACCCTAAACTATTTTTCCCAAAGTCAACAGAAACCGCCGTCATTTTTCTTGTCTGAAAACCCAATTCGTGACCTCCAAAAATCAATAGTAATTCAAATAAAATTGCTTAAATCCAAATCCAAGTAGATACGAACTCCAGCTGATGTGCTCTTCAGCTTAGCACAAATTGTATGTGGTTCGCACCTTTTCTGTTGTACGCGTGAAATAGTCCGGAGTTGCGATCTTTGAAGGGGCGGCGAGCTTCAGTTTTTGGTGTGAGGATGGAAGAGCTGAGCGGGTGTGAAACAGATGAAGAAGGAGTTCGAATGGATTGAGGGAAGGGTGAGTTCGGTAGGCTGTTGAGGGAGAAAATGTATCAAACGATTTTTGATAATTGGTTGAATTCAAGTGAAGGGTGGTGGGTGAAGGTGTGCGAGAAGGAGATGACTGTGTGGAGTTTTGATGAAGTATGGTGGCGGAAATGACTTGGGGTGGCAGGGTTTCAATGTTGTTGTGATTGATTTGATTTTGGGATATTGTTGTTCGGTGATGAGGGGGTCGAAGTATGTACAGGGGTTGTTATTTTGGGAGGAGCTGACGGGTTAATAAAAGGGGAAAAGGGGAGAGCAGAACTTGTGTTCAACGTGATATAGTTTTGAGAGTTTTGGAGAAAGTGGTTTGTTGGTCTTTCTCGAATTCAAACAGAAGGAATTCTGGAAGTGCAGTTGGGTGTGTAAAAGAAGGCAACTGTGTGCATGATGTACGGAGTAGCAGTTTGTTTCAGAATGTATGAAGAGGAGTGGTGATTCTAGTTTGGAACCGGCTGAGAACTAAAAATATATGAATTACAGTAGGGGGTGGGGAACTTGAGTTCCATTCGTTCTAGAAGATGATGAGCGTTTTCCTGAGTATGGAATAAGAAAGAAAGCAAAGATTTGAAATGGCCATGGAAACGTATTTTGGAGCAGATGCCTTACGGAAGAAAGCGTACAGTTTTACGTGGAGGGGTGAGATTGTTTTGGGCGGTGAAGTAATGCATTGGGCCTTAGGAAATTGGATCGTAGGAACAGACACTACTACATGGAATTGACGGGGAATGAATCGGAGCTTATTACAATTTATAGCAAAATAAATTGTAGGATCAGAATCATCGACCGTAAATCGTTGGTTAATGATTAAGGACAATGTGAGTAAAACTCACTAACTCTCCTCAATTTATATTTTAATATAAATTGTACTTTATTAATTGACTGATGTATATTGATTGTTAAACTGGACTGTTAAATAGATTTGATTGAAAACGTAGTTATAGTTAATCTATGTACTGTTAATCAAATATGGTTCTGTACAGTAGGATATTTCATTTCAAAATGAAATATGATATATATTATATTGTGTAACATCTGTGGATGCAGGGAGACAGGTTGGAGGAATCCGACTGGATTCCTCAACAATTATTTTACTGCTTTCATATATTGTGTTATATGATGTGTTATATAATCTGTTCTGGATTATGTGTGTTACAATGATACTGATCATTGTTATTCGATATTTTAAATATCATAAGAAACCCTGAGTTGTAAAAAGGAATATTTCAATGTATATTGAAATAAAGGAATTTTATAAAATCACAGGATTTTATAAAAGGATTTTTATTTATAAAATGAACATGGTTTTATAAAAGGAAATTATTTATAAAACAAATAGAGTTTTATAAAAAAGGAATATTTATTTAGAAAATAAATAGAATAGAATTAAAAGGGAATATTTATTTAGAAAATAAATAGAATAGAATAAAAGGAATATTTATTTAGAAAATAAATAGAATAGAATTAAAAGGGAATATTTATTTAGAAAATAAATAGAATAGAATAAAGGGAATATTTATTTAGAAAATAAATAGAAATAGAATAAAAGGAGAATATTTATTTAGAAAATAGAATAGAATAAAGGGATATTTATTTAGAAAGACAAATAAACAGTTATAAATAGGAATATTTGTAACGGTAAATAGAAGTTGTAAATAGGAATATTTGTAACGGTAAATAGAAGTTGTAAATAGGAATAAGTTGTAACGGTAAGTAAACGTTATAAAAAGGAAATTGAAGAGATAATCGAAATAGAGTAATTGAATATTAGTCATTCAATTAGAAATAACCTGATTTGAGTTAGTCTAATATTAGTTAATCTAATAAGAATAGTCTAATATTAGCTAATCGAATTTAATAACCAAACACAAGTAAATCAAATAGAGTTAAACAAAATTAGAAACTGACTAGAGATTAGTAAGTTGAATAGTTTTCTGAGTATCGATCTGATGTTGGTTTCGGCCTTCGGGGTTTATACTTAGAGAATTGTTCTCTTACTAGTTTACAGTTAGGGACTAATAGTTGTGAAATGGTAGTGATGCGTAAATGAGGATTGGAAATGTTTTCCAATGTTGAAAACATATATTTTCTAATTTTAGAAAATAAGGAAATATGAATATATATATATATATATGATTGATGATTGGATCGATAATTCCATTTGGAATTAAGATCATTGTTTGTACACCGACATATTTTCGTTTGATAGTTAAATCACAGACTATCGAAGTTTTGACCATTTTACATTGTTAATATGGAGAGACCGGTTGGATTATTATCCGAAGAACCACTCCGTATCGACATAAGCGTTGTGATCAAATACGATGAAGAAATTGAAGACGGAGTAAAGTGCAAGGGCTGTCCTGTTTACAGAATAGTGCCTTCGGTTTCGTTCAGTCCCAGAACGAACGTATATGGACGAATGTCTGACAGAATAGTTCCAATGATCGAAAGAGTTGGACTGTACAAATATATATGGTGGCCAACGGATTTATTCCCTTCGCATAATATCCAGAATCTATTTGTGCAGATCCAACTAATGATTAACGGATCTGATAATGTGGCATTCAAAGTGATCGTGTTATCAATGAATGGAAAGTAAGCGTAGCTTCTAGCCTCACATCTGGTAAATGACAAAAATCGGGTAGGCAGCATGGCTAAGTCGGTCGCACCGAAGTAGGGTGTATAATCACCTATCTAGAGAATATTCATTTGCTTCTTAAATATATCAATGCTGTCCTATATATATATACGGGAACGATTGCTGATCCCAACCGTTGGTGATGTACATTCGATAAACTCAAGCGAAATGAGTGGTCGGTCATGTGTGGCTGAGTTGCAAGATGTTCTTGTTGAACTCCAGTGTATCGTTCCTAGAGTACACTGATCGGAAGGTGGTTCCATACCTTGTCATAGTTGGGAACCCAATCATCCAATACGCACCTGCGGTTTTGATTGTATACTATATATGTAGAACGTGAGATGCAAGCGTTTCTACTAGACTGATATCTATTTGTATTTAGACATTATCATAATATCAGAATGATATTGCTTTTCAAAGATGTTTGGATTCTCATAAGGGAAAAAACCCGTTTCGTATTCACGGCGTGGTCTTATGAGATATCATATACCTGTTTAAATGATTTGAGTTTACTCACACCAGTCACATGACTGACCCGGAGTTTATTTGTTTTGTCTTCCCTAAACTCTTGGGTGCCTAAATTTGTACGGGCAGTCAAGTAGTCGGGATTTACAGATGCACTTGGAGAGCTTGGAGCAGGAGGCTTCAGCAGTCGATAGCTATTATTTATTCCGCTGTGATGTTATATGTTGTACTCTGAAAATGGTATGTATAAACAGTTATAACTTTGTATTTCAAAAGTTATGTTATATTTTATTCGTTCCGCTGTGAGATTCGTGTTACTCTGATGATGATGATCTTCTTCTTCTTCTATTCTAATAGTTCTACCTTATCTATTCTCACCCTCTATCTTCTTTCTATTAGTTTCTTGAATTTCCAGTGCAATTTGGGGTTGGACTTGTGTTATTTAGTCAGCTCAAATTGGACTGGATTTTCGGGTCACTACACCAGATCAGAAGCAAGACTAGCATTAAAGTACCGAGTTTCCATTACAGAATCAAAATACCAGAAAATGAGTTTCAAACTGAAATTCAGACAAGGAAAATTAAACATCTTACAGACAAATTATTCTAGTCCTAATCTATCCACTAGCCATGCGAGTATTCACCGTCCCTTCTGATATAGCCCCTTTCTTCTTCGGGCAGTCCCTAGTGAAGTGTCCCATCTATCCACAGTTAAAGCAAGTGCCCTTCCTCTTTCTGCAATCCTTGTTTAGATGAGTCGAGCTTCCACAAGTAAAGCACTTCTTTTCCTTCTTATCTTCAGACTTCTCCTCCTTCTTTTGCATTTCCTTTTTGGGCCCCGTTTTCTTGTTTTGAGACTCATTCACCTTGACCTCCTTCTTGGCACTCTTATTCTCTTCATTGAGTAGGGCCATATATACCAAACTCTCAAACGTAGCCCCCATGGGCACATGAGACATAGCCAACTCCTGTAACGGCTCATTCAATCCTCTAGCAAAACGAAGAGCCTTCTTCTGAGTAGTACTCACCATATCCAAGCCAAAACGAGCTAACTGATTAAACTTGTTCACATATTCTTTGACGGACATGTCTCCTTGCTTCAAAGCAATAAACTTCTCCATTTGCAAATTTTCTTCAGCTGAAGATAGAAACTTAAGCCCGAATCATGTCCTGAAATCGGACCAAGTCTCAACGGGCCTAGTCGCGGTGGTGATCTCCTACCAATAAGCGGCTTCATCCTTCATAAGCCAAACCGCCAACAAGATCTTTCTCTGATCATCTAATCCAAAGATAGCGAATAAATCCTCGGTCTCTTTCAACCAATTCCGGGCCCCTACAAAAGTCTCGGTACCTAGAAAGTTCTTGCCTCCCATTGCTTTGAAGTCCTTGCAAATCTTCGTGAACTCTACTGGAGGATGCTGAGGGGGAGGAGGAGGCGGAACCTCAACGACCGGAGGAGGAGGAACATTAACCACCGGAGGAGGAGTAACATTTGCGAAGCCGGCTTCGGTTGCCCTAGCCTCCATAAGTCTCCTATACCAAACAGGTACTGGTACGCCTTCAGGGATGGCAAAGTTATCGGCCATACTGAAACGAAGGAAAAGATAAATTCAGAACAAGGAAACTAAGGGTAGATAACTAAGGATTGTGCTAATGGCTTTTGGGGAATAGCCTTTTAAAATACTAGACTTTTCTTTGGAAAATACTTTATACTTGATTTGAATATAGTTTTTCAAAAGTTTCAAAAACCTTTTGTTCCTTCTCGTAAACCATATGCTCTGATACCAAATGTAACACCCCACCTCCGCCAGGGTAGCTCTTGCAAGCACTCTGACTTTGGAGGGGCGTTAAAACAGGTAAACATGCATAATGATATATCAAGGCAGAACAAGAACATATGTATATATTTAAACAGAGTAAATAAGATAAGTAAAACAGCGGAAGATTTCAAACTATTTCAAAACTAGTCTGGTACAACATAATGTCAACTTTCCAAATACACAAGTCTAGATAAAAACAACATCACTGAAAAACTGAAATACATAAGTACTATCCCCAAAATAAGTGATAACCATAGCTAGCTTCATGTCAAGACCGTACATGAGCTAAAATCCCACAAGCAAGCGATCAGAAATCCAAGCTAAGCTCCAATATTCCCACCCTGAGAACCTAGGGGGGAGGGGGGAAACGGAAGAAAAGAGGCGAAAGAAAAACAGGTCAGTCAAAAAGACTGAGTAAGCCCTACTACAATTAATGTAAACTAATAAAGTTAACTGTCATGATGAAACCTGAGATGAACATAAGGATAACTACATACTGGTATGATAGATAACGGTGTCATCGCATAATCAGGTTTAAGTTTTTCACCACGGGTGTACTAGCATTCTAACATGTCATGTATAAACAAGAATTTATCCCTTGGCCCAAGCTTGGCCCAATATCAGGTGTTGGCCTAAGTCAAGATCCAACTTCTTAGTACCGATACTAGTATAACAGGATTAGGTGTTACCCTAATGTCTACATCGAAACAGGACGGAACATAATGGTCCATAGATAGAGTTCGGGAAAAATGGGTTTACCACCCTAACAGATAAAGTACAGAAACGGAATACTACAATTAGGTGTACACTAGTAGTGGGCCTTTACTACCCTAACAGGCGGTACCACGCAGAAACAGATGGGTGTTACCACTCAATAAAACAGACGGTACCAACAGAATCAGACAGAGCTAAGTGTACCCTAAAATCCTACCCAAGCGATCGGCTCCCTAATTCATAAATATCCTGTGTCGGCCCCACGATAGGGTGTATCACTCCCTAAAGTGGTAACCAATAGGCACAGGCATATTTACAGATGTCACGGCGTCTTACATCCTCAGAGGCAGACCGGGATCCATGCACGCACATGACCCGGTTGGAACGCACCATCAACACCCATCGCCATTATCAAAGTGAACCACTTATAATTATATCAGTAAGCGTGCCCGGACCCTACTTACAGTTGGGTCAAAGTTTTGATACCAGAAAGGGTTACTGACTAATATGGGTCCCAAACAACAAATGACACAAGTATTCCCCCTTGTGTCTCCAGACTAGCAGATTCAGATTAACTTGTTAACAGGGTTCAGACATACAAAGTTCAGAGATCAGTTTCCAGACTAACGGATTAGATAACAGATCTACGGACTTGACTAACCTGGTATGGGTCCTACAGATCCACAAAACAGGTTTGTTTAATTTATCAATCAAGTTAGTTTATCCAGACCAGGTATCAAATTGGTTCTCAGCCTTATCAAATTACTGAGTTGGATTGGTTTAGTATAGTTCAACTTAACCCCGTTAAATTACCGAGTTCAGATTGGTTAAGTGTAGGTTAACTTAACCCTAACCACTAGTCGTATTTTACGGTTAAGTGTCATTAAGAAATCAAGCCCGGTTTCACTTAACCTACCCATTCATGTCAAATTGGTTAAGTATCATAAATCAAATTTACTTAACCTTATCATGTAGCATTAATTAATTTAATGCACCTTAACCTCTCACATTAGACCTCGTTGTGGTTACTAGTTAAGCCGGGCGGGTCCGGGTAGCTTTACACCACAACCTAGTCTAACCTCGGGTTCAAGCACAACTTGACCAACTTCTCACATTGGGTCCTATTGTTTGTAGCCACTAGTTAAGCCGGTTGGTTCCGGGTAGATTTATGCTACAAACTCAACCCAACCTCGAGTTGGTCACACTTATATTTTCTAAGTGTCATGTCCATTATGTTTCCAAAACATATTACAAATTTTCAAGCATTTGGGTAGACCTAACTTAATAGGTAAATTCCCAATGGGTAGACCTAATTTAATAGGTAAATTCCCAATCTTATGTTTTTATGTCTTTTAAGTTTACCCAACCCCAAACGCAATCCCATCGCTTACATATCGCAATAGCGCATAAAGGATAGAAAGAGGGAACTTGGCATAATCATGACATAAAGGTGTTGAAGCCACAAGTTTAACATGGTGGCATATGAAAATGTACATATGTTCATATACTTGCATATTACATTTTTAGGCCTCAAAAGCATGCATAAAACCAAACTTAGCATATTGGTGATACATGGTGATAAATGACATGTAGAAATGGCCATAAGTTCGCATTTAGCCTCACATGCAAGTTATCATAAGAGATATGATAACTTACATGTTGCCAAAATGCAACCTTTAGCATAAAGCTTGAAGCTTTATGTTCATATACTCAAGATAAGCTTGCATAACATGATAATATGAACAAAATGATCAACCCAAACTTGCATAACATACATGGCAAACTTGCATATCATAATATAGCAAACTTGCATAACATAACATGGCCAACTTGCATATAAACTTGCATAACATAACATGATAAACTTGCATATCATAATGATCAAACACAACTTGCATCATTCATTTAACTTTAGAGTTTAAATATGAAAGTAGAAAAGGGCTTACTATGCTTATGAAGACACAAAAATATGACAAAGCCCTTATGCAATCAAATAGACCCAAAATGCAAGCTCTAATAGAAAAACCCTTGAGCCAAAATGATCAAAACTCTTGCTTTATGATGCAAATATAGAAACTTGACTTGAATGCAAGCTAATGATGCTCATACAAGCTTGAAAACACTTGTATGCATGGAAAATCTCTCATAGAAATAACTTAGGAATTTTATGAAGAGAGTGGAGGCCATGAGAGAATTGATTTTGCCATAGTTTAGTTACTTGAATGAATAATGATGATTTAGGGTTAGGTTAGGGGCTTATTTATAGAGATTAGGATTAGTTTTAGCCTTAGGATTATACCCTAGTTCCAATCTCAGCCCTTAAAACTGAATCTGGCCCAAAACCTAACCAAGACCCCAAAATGGTGCACCAGGCAAAACTGCCCGGCTGAACCCAGTCGACAGGGCTGTCGACTTGGGTCCAACCATGTCGACTCCCAAGTCGACAGGGCTGTCGACTTGGGTGCTCTGGCGGGAATTTTCCCGCCTAGCCCAATCTGACCAAATTTTCCAAATTCAAACTTGAATTTGAAATCTTTTTTTACTTTGAAATTTTCTGAAAACTTCATTGGGCCTTAATCGGGTCATACGGACTCCGATTTTCGAAAACTCGGACTCTATTTCGCGTATTTTTCCGAGACGAATGCAATGGCATATCCCGTTTCCCTTGATTCAGATTTATAAATTAAATTCTGCCTCGATTTACGTTATAATAGGTTATTGAAAATACGGGTTGTTACACAAAACAATGACAGTGCATCATGACAGCGCAAACATGATCAAGCCAGCAACATGTAAGTGAAATGAAGTAGTGAACATGAAATGGTTCAACATAACACATACATGCCGAAGCATGGAGTTCAGCTCAAAATGTTTCAAACAACTCAAGCACATAAATCAGTTTCAACCGCATGATCAATTTTTGATGCAAACAGGTAACATAGAATGTAAGTACACAAGTCATGGGTGAAGGTGCAACAAGCTCAACATGGTCGAGATAGATCAGTATGGAGCATTCATGTGTACATGTAGCAAGTGTACCATGTGTGTACAGAAACATGAAGTGCAACAACTTATAATGGCATGCAACAAATTCCAGAAGTTCGACTAGGTTCATTTACAAGGCAGGAACATTATTTTTTTCATGGGTGTGTAATCAGCAATGGCTAGTGGCTCATGCAAATAAGAAAGTGGCCATCAGTCCAAGCCAGGAGACACACAAGGGTGCAAATCAAATGATCAGCATATATAACGAAGGTGATCATACAGCAAAGCAAAGAATGGTGAATGCACAAGCTCATGAATTCAAACAGCAGTAAGGATGCAAGCAGACAAGCAAAAATTCAATGTTGATGAAGTTCAAATATGCACAAGGGTCATATAATGTGTGCAGCTATACATGGACATGCACAGTAGCATTTAAAGTGGTCGAGCCAAAGATTCATGTTGGTATACATGCAGATGAGGTTACAATGTAGTGACCCGAAAATCCGGGGGAATTTGAGCTGACTAAATAACACAAGTCCAACCCCAAATTACACTGGAAATTCAAGAAACTAATAGAAAGAAGACAGAGGGTGAGAATAGATAAGATAGAAACTTAGAATAGAAGAAGAAGAAGAACACAACATCAGAGTAACACGAACCTCACAGCGGAACGAATAACATATAATAGATAACATAACTTTGAAATATAACAGTTATGTATACAATAGCACTTATCAGAGTACAGCACTTACAACACAGCGGAAATAACTATAGCTATATGATCCTGAAGCCCCCCTGCTCCAGTTCTTCAATGTATCTGCAAATCCCGACTACTTGACTGCCCGTACAAATTTAGGCACCCAAGAGTTTAAGGAAAACAACAAAGTAAACTCCGGGTCAGTCATGGGACTGGTATGAGTAAAACAATTTAAACATGTACATGAACAAGTAAACGATATCTCATAAGACCACGCCGCATAACGGAACGGGTTTTTCCCTTATGAGAATCCAAAATATATTTATATCAAAAACCTTTTGATATTATAATAATGTCTATGTACAAATAGATATCAACTAGCAGAAACGCTTTCATCTCACGTTCCACATATTAGTATACAATCAAAATCGCAAGCACGTATTGGATAATGGATTTCCAACTATAACAAGGTATGGAACCACCTTCCGATCAGTGTACTCTAGGAACGATACACTGGAGTTCAACAAGGACATCTTGTAACTCAGCCACACATGACCGACCACTCATTTCGCTTGAGTGTATCGAATGTACATCACCAACGGTTGGAATCAGCAACCGTTCCCGTATATATATGGGACAGCATTGATAGATTTAAGAAACAAATGAATATTCACTAGATAGGTGATTATACACCCTACTTCGGTGCGACCGACTTAGCCATGCTGCCTGCCCGATTTCTGTCATTACCGGATGATGAGGCTAGAAGCTACGCTTTATCATTACAATAGATTCACTTCGAATGCCACATTGTCAGATCCATCGAAAATCACTAATTGACGTCTACAACAATACATTACGTGTCAGCTAAAAGAAGTTTCCTTCTCCGCTTCTACTCTTGGTACGGTTGAAGAAATCAATGTACGTGACCTTTCTGGAAATACTCTGTAAGACATCCATCTTCATTCACTTAAAATGTCACATCGTCATACCCGCCAAATCACAAATTGACTTATCCAAAAATAACACGGGTATACAGCTAAGAGAAACGAATTCCTCCGCCACCAAACGTGAATACGTTTGAACAGATCAACTTACGCGATCCATTGGATATACTCTGTCAGACCTTCGTCCATACAAGTTGTCCTGGGACTAGACAAACCGAAGGCACTATTCTGTAGACAGGATAGTCCTTGCATTTTACTCCGTCTTCAATTATCTTTGGCATATATGATTCGCAACGCTTATGCCAATACAGAGTGGTTCTTTGGATAATAATCCAACCGGTCTCTCCATATTAACAACGTTAAAATGGTCAAAACTTCGATAGTCTGTGATTTAACCATCAAAGAAAAACAAGTGTGCAAACAACGATATTATTCCCAGATGGAAATTATATCGAACAAACATCATTTAACATAAATCTCTTTAGTTCATTTATTTACTTATCTCTTGTTTCCCTATATTCTAAATTCTTATTTTCTTTTTATCAGAAATCATTTCTGATTCTCGTTTGGAAAACATTTCCAAAACTCCTTTACGATCAAACCTTACCATTTCTTAGTTAAGAAGGAAGTCACTCAAGTTGGGGTATAATTACCTCTCAGACCTTAACTGAACAACGTTATAACTTTGAAATGGTCAAAGTTTATCTTTTAATCTTTAACAACTTCTTTACGCCTTTCTCGAATTCAATTTTACTAATCCACTTCTATATTTAAAACATTGGTTATAACGATAACGTCATAATCCCTCCTTTCGAATTATCTAACTTTAATTATAACTTCTATTCTTATTAGTGAATAATTAACCTAACACTTATTTATTTATAAATAAATAAATCTCTATTTAAACACTGGAAAGTATAAGTACTTTCCCGAATTCAATATAATCGAATTTGCCGATTAACTCTCTTCGAGAAATCTCTATTTGATTAACTCTTCTTCGAATAACCTATATTCGATTAACTCCTTCTCGAATAAACGATATTCGATAATCTCTTTTCGAATAACTAATATTCGATAACTCATCCCTTTCAAATATCTCATATTTGAAAATCTCACTTCGATTAAACTATAATCGATAACTCCCTTCGATGAAACTAACATTGATAACTCCTTTCGATGAAACTAACATCGATAACTCCTTTCGATGAAGCTAACATCGATAACTCCTTTCGATGAAGCTAACATCGATAACTCCTTTCGATGAAGCTAACATCGATAACTCCTTTCGATGAAGCTAACATCGATAACTCCTTTCGATGAAACTAACATCGATAACTCCTTTCGATGAAACTAACATCGATTTATTTAACTTGACGAACTTAACTCGACTAACTTAACTTGACTCGACTAACTCGACTTACTTGGTTCGACCAATTCGATTCGATTAACTAGGTTCGACTAACTTAACTCGACATACTTGGTTCGACCAATTTGATTCGATTAACTAGGCTCGACTAACTTGACTAACTCTATCTCAAATAACTATATTTGAATTACTCTAGTTCGTTTTAACTCTAATCGATTAACTCTAACTAATTAACTCCAACTGGTTAACTCTATTTGATTTACTCTAATTGATTAACTCTAACTGGTTAATTCTAACTGGTTAATTCTAACTGATTAACTCTAACTCGATCAACTCTAACTGATAAACTCTAACTGGTTAATTCTAACTGATTAATTCTAACTGGTTAACTCTATTTGACTAACTCGACTTGACTAACCCCTTTCGAATAACATATTCAATTAACTAACTTTCGAATACCATATTCAATTAACTAACTTCGAATACCATATTCAATTTCTCCTTTCGAATACCATATTCGATTAACTAACTTCGAATACCATATTCGATTAACTCCTTTCGAATGTCTATATTCGATTAACTAACTTCGAATACCATATTCGATTAACTCCTTTCGAATGTCTATATTCGACTAACTTTATTCACTTTATAAAGATTTCCTTTTTAACAACGTTTTATTCATTTGAAAAGATTAACTTTTAAATAACGGTTCTACACTTTAAAAATGATTTCCTTTTTATAATGTTCCCTTTCCAATTCTATTTGTAAATGGTTTACAAATATTTCCTTTACAAATTTATTCTTGAAATATTCTAACTCCTTAAATTTTCGGGAAAATTCGCCATAACCTCCTTTGTAACGGGAGCAACGGGAAAATCCCCAAACCCGCCACACAGGCCTTTCCATTCAAAAAGAAATGTTTTGAATTTATTTTCTTTTTAAAATATCTCCTATTTATAAATATCCCAATTTATAAATGTTCCTTATTTATAAACATTCCACTTTATAAATATCTCTTATTTATAAATATCCCATTTTATAAATATTCTATTTTCAATATCACTTTGAAAATTCCCTTATCTACATTCCGGTATGTTATGGTATTCAATCATATCAAATCACGATGTTCAATATCGGCCATACACATAAAATCAACAACAGATTACATACCACATTATATATTAAAATATATGAAAAACAATAAAATAACTGTTGAGGAATCCAGTCGGATTCCTCCAACCTGTTTCCCTGCATCACAGATGTTAGACAATATAGATAACATCACTTTCAGTTCCATATGATATATTCTGTTAAATAGAATCAATATAGAAATTTAACTAACTGACTAGCAGTTCAATCAAACAATCAACACACAGTCAAACAGACAATTTTAACAGTTCTAACAATACAACATAAAATTATAAACTGTTCAGAATTAGTGAGATTTACTCACATTGTCGGTTTATCGTTGAATGACGATAACCGTCATTGATTCAGAACTGACGTTTAATTTCATCAAAGATCTAGACAAGCTCCGCATCATTCCAGACTAGATCCGTGTTGTTGTATTTGTTACCAAGATCCCATTGCAACCCATTTGGTCGGATTCTAATAACATAACAAATAGTTATATACGTTTCAATGTATACGATATTTAATTTATTTAAACCTGTCCCTTAATTATAATAATTAATGTTTGATCACTCTTTTAATTAATAACCTAAGAAATGCTAAATTGATCTTTTAAATGTTTCCTATGTCCTAAAAAGCTTGATTAACATCTTATCATCAGTTGGAACATTGTATAAATCTTGGTTCAGATCTTAATTAAGGCTTAGTTTTAAACTAATTATACTTATACACAAGTTAACGGTGATCTTTACTTTGGTTTATATTGTCAGATCTTCACCGTCCTTACTTGAACATCAGACCGACGTTGTCTCTATTCCCGTAAATCCCAAGCTTGACCTCAATTTCAAGGATCCCACTGCAAACCCTTTTTCATCTGCACGACTTCTGCAACTCGTTTTCATGCCTCCCCCTTTCCTGTTGCATTCCGCTACTTCAAACAACAATCCCCTATGTCCACACTTCCTCACCACCTTCTCGTTCAACCTCCTCCTGCAAGCAAGCCCAGTCCTTCTCCATCAAATCAAAACCGTAACCTCCTACTGCTACTTCACGTTTTTAAACACAACTCAGTACATCCTCTCAGACAACTTCGACCATACTCCCCTAGTTCAACCCGCCGCAGCTACCTCCACCCGTCCACACTCCGTTGTCTCCTCAAACACCCGGTCGCCGCCACCACCTCGTCATTCAACTCGCACAAATGTTCGGCACCTCGACTTGGAGCTCCATCTCACGGTGGCGGTTGAAAAAGGTTTCGACGGAGAAATCAAATTCGAGCTTTATAAAAATTGATATCAATTTGAGGAGAAGTATCTCAGCATCTTATATATGATTTTTTCATGAATTATAGAATTTTATTTTAGGGGATTAGGGATTTTGAAGGTTTCGATTTCGTTTTCCAGAGCTCAAGAAAGAAGCGGCGGAAAACAGGAGGAATGAGATGTTAGGTTTTAGCTGAGTTGAAGTTATTATATAGGGTTAAGGAGATATTTTGTTTTATTATTTTAATATATTAAAACTTAACGATGAAATACTCCTTAAAACCAACTCATACGATACCTATTCTTGACAAACTAAGTCAATGCTAGCATAGAAAAATATTCCGGATCCAATGGGACAGGTTTCGTCAAATTCCGACACCGTTTGCGAAAACCCTTTAGAAAATATCGATGAAAAGCACCGAGCATTAATTCCTTAAAATTACAGAAAAAATCCTAAAAATATGAGGCCTTGACGTTTCACTAGACCTCTTCCTAAGGTTTCGTATGAAACTTGTTTCGTTGAATTTCGAGTTCGTTTGACCAGTTAACCATTCCGTTTAGTTTGTTTTAAGTTAAAAACATAGCGTACCCCACCGTGAAATATTCTGTTCACGTAGGGACAGTTATGGACAGAAACAAAAATACCATTGAAATGAGTGACGTGCTCTGGTCCCAAAAATGTAATAATACTGGTAGATGGACTCATATTGTGAAACCCCGAAATGTCGATACAGGGTGCCAAATACTCCAAATAAAAAGCTGCTTATTAAATTAACTAAAAATTACCATAAAATTCTAAAAATTAAATTATCGCTATTTCCCAAAAGGACCTTGTCTAAATTCAAACCCGATCTCTAGTTATATCGAATAAACCGATACGGTCGATAAACGACTCTATAGCGACTATTTCAAAATTTGATTTGGACATATCTCAAAATCTACACGACGAAATCCAGATTTTTCTCTTCCATTAGAAAAATATACTCCACCAGCTCCACGCGTTTCTTGTTTCACTAAAATCCAGCTTAAAACGAATCCTGTACATTCAGTTGAAGTTTGAATTGCCAATTAGCGAACTGCCGCGTCGTTTCAAGCTCGATTTTTATTATATTATAATCTATACGTTCAACTGTCGTCGATTCAATATAATCGTTATTATATTTCGAATTGAAACTTCACCAAATCTTGTATGCTATTCAATTCACACGATATTGTGAATTTCACTATTTCCGACTATTTCGACATTATAATATATTATTATATTATAATTATTTATTAAATATTCAATATTATTTAATTAAACGATCATTAACTTCTCTAAATCACCACTTATATAATTAAATTAATTAATTATATATCTCTAAAAATGCGGGTCATTACATTCTTCCCCACTTAAAAATAATTTCGTCCTCGAAATTGCTAAGTTAGAGGACGACCCTGTCTATTGGAATTCCTAAGATTTGTTTACCCTTTATTTCTGATTTTAACTGAACCAATTAATATCGACTAAAATATTAATTCCTTCCGACTAACTAAAATTTTCAAAAATTTTGAAAATTTTCTAACACTTTAAATTTTCGGAAAATTTTGCCAGCACCTCCTTTGTACTGGTCAGTAGCTCAAACTCCAACTCGCCTCTCTGGGCCTTCTTTAACCCAAAAGAAAATCAAACAGCCAAGCGGCTTGCCAATTCGGCTCATAAATCTCATGCTTATATCAAATATAAACTTGTACCTTTTTGTCGGGCATATCAACTCTATCACTTCCATATGCTATCAATTCAGCATATACCAGTGTTATCTCAATCTAAATTCCAATCAGTTCATATCCTCATATCCAAATCGAATTTCATTCGAAGTCCAATATCAAATTCCAAATTATTGACTTATCAATTTGGTTCCATTCTAGATTGTCTCCAATACAATTCAATTTTATTTAACTCAGTTCAAGTTAAATTTCAATTTATTTAGTCATTTATACCATCTCAATCTATTTAACTTCATTAGTTAAATTTTAATTTCAGAACTCAAATTCATGGGTTTCTTTCAAATCAAATTTGAAATCATAATACCAATTCAAAACCTTTGAATTTCTAACCAACTTGTTTTCTTAAAACAATTCAAATTAAAATCTTTGGTAATAATCCACCACTTAGAAACTCGAAAACCACACCGATGATACTGCGCAGTCATCATCGGAATTATTTTCCAGCGACCCAAGTGACTTCAATATTATTTCATTTTCAAAACCATTACTGAATACTTCCATTTTGAAAACATTTCAAAATCTCCCAGGAACTTAAAATTTCCTTATTTAAATTTCAAATTCTGATTTAAATTCAGATTCAATTCATCTTATTTCATATACTTTACTTATATGAATTCTGATTGGTTATATATAACCATCTCACATGTTACAATCTTACTCGATTATAATCACAACCTATATATGATAATATATCACATATCCATACTATGTCGGTCCATCGTATTCAAGTGTTTATTTACTCCTACCGATACAGTGGATCAAACTGATCGACCAGAACTCATAAACAACTCAGCCAATGAATCTCCACAATATAAAACCATTTTTATATCAAATACAAATACGCACTCGTATATATACACTCAACTCAATCTAGGGTATACTAACCCTATATCTACCGAGTCACGCCACAGAGCCAAGTAATTCTAAACTTAAGCTCTGATACCAACTGTAGTGACCCGAAAATCCGGGGGAATTTGAGCTGACTAAATAACACTAGTCCAACCCCAAATTACACTGGAAATTCAAGAAACTAATAGAAAGAAGACAGAGGGTGAGAATAGATAAGATAGAAACTTAGAATAGAAGAAGAAGAAGAAGAACACAACATCAGAGTAACACGAACCTCACAGCGGAACGAATAACATATAATAGATAACATAACTTTGAAATATAATAGTTATGTATACAATAGCACTTATCAGAGTACAGCACTTACAACACAGCGGAAATAACTATAGCTATATGATCCTGAAGCCCCCCTGCTCCAGTTCTTCAATGTATCTGCAAATCCCGACTACTTGACTGCCCGTACAAATTTAGGCACCCAAGAGTTTAAGGAAAACAACAAAGTAAACTCCGGGTCAGTCATGGGACTGGTATGAGTAAAACAATTTAAACATGTACATGAACAAGTAAACGATATCTCATAAGACCACGCCGCATAACGGAACGGGTTTTTCCCTTATGAGAATCCAAAATATATTTATATCAAAAACCTTTTGATATTATAATAATGTCTATGTACAAATAGATATCAACTAGCAGAAACGCTTTCATCTCACGTTCCACATATTAGTATACAATCAAAATCGCAAGCACGTATTGGATAATGGATTTCCAACTATGACAAGGTATGGAACCACCTTCCGATCAGTGTACTCTAGGAACGATACACTGGAGTTCAACAAGAACATCTTGTAACTCAGCCACACATGACCGACCACTCATTTCGCTTGAGTGTATCGAATGTACATCACCAACGGTTGGGATCAGCAACCGTTCCCGTATATATATGGGACAGCATTGATAGATTTAAGAAACAAATGAATATTCACTAGATAGGTGATTATACACCCTACTTCGGTGCGACCGACTTAGCCATGCTGCCTGCCCGATTTCTGTCATTACCGGATGATGAGGCTAGAAGCTACGCTTTATCATTACAATAGATTCACTTCGAATGCCACATTGTCAGATCCATCGAAAATCACTAATTGACGTCTACAACAATACATTACGTGTCAGCTAAAAGAAGTTTCCTTCTCCGCTTCCACTCTTGGTACGGTTGAAGAAATCAATGTACGTGACCTTTCTGGAAATACTCTGTCAGACATCCATCTTCATTCACTTAAAATGTCACATGGTCATACCCGCCAAATCACAAATTGACTTATCCAAAAATAACACGGGTATACAGCTAAGAGAAACGAATTCCTCCGCCACCAAACGTGAATACGTTTGAACAGATCAACTTACGCGATCCATTGGATATACTCTGTCAGACCTTCGTCCATACAAGTTGTCCTGGGACTGGACAAACCGAAGGCACTATTTTGTAGACAGGATAGTCCTTGCATTTTACTCCGTCTTCAATTATCTTTGGCATATATGATTCGCAATGCTTATGCCAATACAGAGTGGTTCTTTGGATAATAATCCAACCGGTCTCTCCATATTAACAACGTTAAAATGGTCAAAACTTCGATAGTCTGTGATTTAACCATCAAAGAAAAACAAGTGTGCAAACAACGATATTATTCCCAGATGGAAATTATATCGAACAAACATCATTTAACATAAATCTCTTTAGTTCATTTATTTACTTATCTCCTGTTTCCCTATATTCTAAATTCTTATTTTCTTTTTATCAGAAAACATTTCTGATTCTCGTTTGGAAAACATTTCAAAAACTCCTTTACGATCAAACCTTACCATTTCTTAGTTAAGAAGGAAGTCACTCAAGTTGGGGTATAATTACCTCTCAGACCTTAACTGAACAACGTTATAACTTCGAAATGGTCAAAGTTTATCTTTTAATCTTTAACAACTTCTTTACGCCTTTCTCGAATTCAATTTTACTAATCCACTTCTATATTTAAAACATTGGTTATAACGATAACGTCATAATCCCTCCTTTCGAATTATCTAACTTTAATTATAACTTCTATTCTTATTAGTGAATAATTAACCTAACACTTATTTATTTATAAATAAATAAATCTCTATTTAAACACTGGAAAGTATAAGTACTTTCCCGAATTCAATATAATCGAATTTGCCGATTAACTCTCTTCGAGAAATCTCTATTTGATTAACTCTTCTTCGAATAACCTATATTCGATTAACTCCTTCTCGAATAAACGATATTCGATAATCTCTTTTCGAATAACTAATATTCGATAACTCTTCCCTTTCAAATATCTCATATTTGAAAATCTCACTTCGATTAAACTATAATCGATAACTCCCTTCGATGAAACTAACATTGATAACTCCTTTCGATGAAACTAACATCGATAACTCCTTTCGATGAAGCTAACATCGATAACTCCTTTCGATGAAGCTAACATCGATAACTCCTTTCGATGAAGCTAACATCGATAACTCCTTTCGATGAAGCTAACATCGATAACTCCTTTCGATGAAACTAACATCGATAACTCCTTTCGATGAAACTAACATCGATTTATTTAACTTGACGAACTTAACTCGACTAACTTAACTTGACTCGACTAACTCGACTTACTTGGTTCGACCAATTCGATTCGATTAACTAGGTTCGACTAACTTGACCAACCTAACACGACATACTTGGTTCGACCAATATGATTCGATTAACTAGGCTCGACTAACTTGACTAACTCTGTCTCAAATAACTATATTTGATTTACTCTAGTTCGTTTTAACTCTAATCGATTAACTCTAACTAATTAACTCCAACTGGTTAACTCTATTTGATTTACTCTAACTGATTAACTCTAACTGGTTAATTCTAACTGGTTAATTTTAACTGATTAACTCTAACTCGATCAACTCTAACTGATTAACTCTAACTGGTTAATTCTAACTGATTAATTCTAACTGGTTAACTCTATTTGACTAACTCGACTTGACTAACCCCTTTCGAATAACATATTCGATTAACTAACTTTCGAATACCATATTCAATTAACTAACTTCGAATACCATATTCAATTTCTCCTTTCGAATACCATATTCGATTAACTAACTTCGAATACCATATTCGATTAACTCCTTTCGAATGTCTATATTCGATTAACTAACTTCGAATACCATATTCGATTAACTCCTTTCGAATGTCTATATTCGACTAACTTTATTCACTTTATAAAGATTTCCTTTTTAACAATGTTTTATTCATTTGAAAAGATTTACTTTTAAATAACGGTTCTACACTTTAAAAATGATTTCCTTTTTATAATGTTCCCTTTCCAATTCTATTTGTAAATGGTTTACAAATATTTCCTTTTCAAATTTATTCTTGAAATATTCTAACTCCTTAAATTTTCGGGAAAATTCGCCATAACCTCCTTTGTAACGGGAGCATCGGGAAAATCCCCAAACCCGCCACACAGGCCTTTCCATTCAAAAAGAAATGTTTTGAATTTATTTTCTTTTTAAAATATCTCCTATTTATAAATATCCCAATTTATAAATGTTCCTTATTTATAAACATTCCACTTTATAAATATCTCTTATTTATAAATATCCCATTTTATAAATATTCTATTTTCAATATCACTTTGAAAATTCCCTTATCTACATTCCGGTATGTTATGGTATTCAATCATATCAAATCACGATGTTCAATATCGGCCATACACATAAAACCAACAACAGATTACATACCACATTATATATTAAAATATATGAAAAACAATAAAATAACTGTTGAGGAATCCAGTCGGATTCCTCCAACCTGTTTCCCTGCATCACAGATGTTAGACAATATAGATAACATCACTTTCAGTTCCATATGATATATTCTGTTAAACAGAATCAATATAGAAATTTAACTAACTGACTAGCAGTTCAATCAAACAATCAACACACAGTCAAACAGACAATTTTAACAGTTCTAACAATACAACATAAAATTATAAACTGTTCAGAATTAGTGAGATTTACTCACATTGTCGGTTTATCGTTGAATGACGATAACCGTCATTGATTCAGAACTGACGTTTAATTTCATCAAAGATCTAGACAAGCTCCACATCATTCCAGACTAGATCCGTGTTGTTGTATTTGTTACCAAGATCCCATTGCAACCCATTTGGTCGGATTCTAATAACATAACAAATAGTTATATACGTTTCAATGTATACGATATTTAATTTATTTAAACCTGTCCCTTAATTATAATAATTAATGTTTGATCACTCTTTTAATTAATAACCTAAGAAATGCTAAATTGATCTTTTAAATGTTTCCTATGTCCTAAAAAGCTTGATTAACATCTTATCATCAGTTGGAACATTGTATAAATCTTGGTTCAGATCTTAATTAAGGCTTAGTTTTAAACTAATTATACTTATACACAAGTTAACGGTGATCTTTACTTTGGTTTATATTGTCAGATCTTCACCGTCCTTACTTGAACATCAGACCGACGTTGTCTCCATTCCCGTAAATCCCAAGCTTGACCTCAACTTCAAGGATCCCACTGCAAACCCTTTTTCATCTGCACGACTTCTGCAACTCGTTTTCATGCCTCCCCCTTTCCTGTTGCATTCCGCTACTTCAAACAACAATCCCCTATGTCCACACTTCCTCACCACCTTCTCGTTCAACCTCCTCCTGCAAGCAAGCCCAGTCATTCTCCATCAAATCAAAACCGTAACCTCCTACTGCTACTTCACGTTTTTAAACACAACTCAGTACATCCTCTCAGACAACTTCGACCATACTCCCCTAGTTCAACCCGCCGCAGCTACCTCCACCCGTCCACACTCCGTTGTCTCCTCAAACACCCGGTCGCCACCACCACCTCGTCATTCAACTCGCACAAATATTCGGCACCTCGACTTGGAGCTCCATCTCACGGTGGCGGTTGAAAAAGGTTTCGACGGAGAAATCAAATTCGAGCTTTATAAAAATTGATATCAATTTGAGGAGAAGTATCTCAGCATCTTATATATGATTTTTCCATGAATTATAGAATTTTATTTTAGGGGATTAGGGATTTTGAAGGTTTCGATTTCGTTTTCCAGAGCTCAAGAAAGAAGCGGCGGAAAACAGGAGGAATGAGATGTTAGGTTTTAGCTGAGTTGAAGTTATTATATAGGGTTAAGGAGATATTTTGTTTTATTATTTTAATATATTAAAACTTAACGATGAAATACTCCTTAAAACCAACTCATACGATACCTATTCTTGACAAACTAAGTCAATGCTAGCATAGAAAAATATTCCGGATCCAATGGGACAGGTTTCGTCAAATTCCGACACCGTTTGCGAAAACCCTTTAGAAAATATCGATGAAAAGCACCGAGCATTAATTCCTTAAAATTACAGAAAAAATCCTAAAAATATGAGGCCTTGACATTTCACTAGACCTCTTCCTAAGGTTTCGTATGAAACTTGTTTCGTTGAATTTCGAGTTCGTTTGACCAGTTAACCATTCCGTTTAGTTTGTTTTAAGTTAAAAACATAGCGTACCCCACCGTGAAATATTCTGTTCACGTAGGGACAGTTATGGACAGAAACAAAAATACCATTGAAATGAGTGACGTGCTATGGTCCCAAAAATGTAATAATACTGGTAGATGGACTCATATTGTGAAACCCCGAAATGTCGATACAGGGTGCCAAATACTCCAAATAAAAAGCTGCTTATTAAATTAACTAAAAATTACCATAAAATTCTAAAAATTAAATTATCGCTATTTCCCAAAAGGACCTTGTCTAAATTCAAACCCGATCTCAAGTTATATCGAATAAACCGATACGGTCGATAAACGATTCTATAGCGACTATTTCAAAATTTGATTTGGACATATCTCAAAATCTACACGACGAAATCCAGATTTTTCTCTTCCATTAGAAAAATATACTCCACCAGCTCCACGCGTTTCTTGTTTCACTGAAATCCAGCTTAAAACGAATCCTGTACATTCAGTTGAAGTTTGAATTGCCAATTAGCGAACTGCCGCGTCGTTTCAAGCTCGATTTTTATTATATTATAATCTATACGTTCAACTGTCGTCGATTCAATATAATCGTTATTATATTTCGAATTGAAACTTCACCAAATCTTGTATGCTATTCAATTCACACGATATTGTGAATTTCACTATTTCCGACTATTTCGACATTATAATATATTATTATATTATAATTATTTATTAAATATTCAATATTATTTAATTAAACGATCATTAACTTCTCTAAATTACCACTTATATAATTAAATAAATTAATTATATATCTCTAAAAATGCGGGTCATTACATACAACATCGTGCATATGGAGTAGTTCTCCAGATGACCGAGATAATGATCACAGTTTGGCAAGTATATTACATTGGCAGTGTATACAAATGATGAAGCATATACAAGTAAGCATACAAGAGAAACAAGGCTACAAAGGTATAGCTTTATACATGAATCAGGCATTGGATCCAAGTACAAATGGCAAGATAATGTTTTTCAGAAATTCAAGTTTGGCAAGTAAACAAAAAAAATTCCAGGATTGTGTTCAGAAATTATCACACAATAATGTTTGGCAAGCATGTGTGGACAGAAATCACAGCTTGTATTTTGGAGCAAGAAATCAATTTTCAGTAATCACAGTTTTTAGCAAAGTAGTTTGGGAAAACAACAATCACATTTTTCGACAAGAACATAAATGGAATTTTGTTTATACTTTCAGAATTTTGATTACACATATATGGCAAAAATTGTTTTCTGAAATTCCATTTTTTTAGGAAGAGTTAAAATCATTTCCTGAAATTACTCAATCATTTTTGGAAATCACATGGTGTTTCAAGTATCAATCTTGGTAATACAATGTTTGGCAACAATTATATGGGATCAATCAAACAATTCAACTCGCCAAAAATGTACTAAAAATTTCCAGAAATGAAGCAAGCGTTTTTTTGGCAATGTTTAAAGGGAGACAACAATCAAACACTTTCCAGATTTTTCAAATTGGTGAATTCTTTTTAAATCAAGGCCGAGTACTTCCAGATTTGTCAAAATCAATCAAGCCCAAATTAAAGCCGATTTTATCAAGAATTTCAAAAGAGGAAATTGCACAATCAATCAAACCGAATAAAATAGGGAAATCAGAGCTTTTTTACGGTTTCGTTCTACCCTATAAAACACCACTCATCATTGGCAAATTTGTATCGAAAATCAACTCAACAATTTAGAGCAAAAATAGAATCAAATTCAGAGAACTTATAAAAGATTTTCGATCGCAACCCAAGACTGTGAATCGAGCAAGAACATCAACTAGAAGAAGCTTCGTAGATCATCTCTTTCAGAACATCAATCAATCGATTCAACTTGGAGGATTTTTTAGAAAACCCTAATTTGAAAGAGCCGTCACCATTATTAATTTCCAAAGAGAAAGGGACGTGGAAATAAACAAGGGTGCACACAAAACATAAGTGGCCGACCAATTCCTTCTTAACCAAGCCTAGTTCATATTAAAAGGGGTTTCTTTTTTTAAAGTCCATTTCTAGTTTACTTTCATTTTGTATTCGTTTTTAATTTGTGTTGTAAACGATTCAACCTGTTTTCTAGAGTCTGTAAAATTCTAGGGGGTTCCAGTCAGGGTGTTGACTGACAGTTGCTAGAGTCTGTAAAATCTAGGTTACTGGTTACGGGTTCATAATCAGGGGAAATCTGATCGAGGGGATATCAGTCAGTCTACGGTTTTGAGCGTAGGGTTAGTACAGGAGCAGGGAGTGCGAGTTTACAGGGTCTGTAAGCGGGATCTGTTATTAACACCTAGTAGAAACCTTAGGAATGCAGCAGTAGGCAAGATTTGCCGAAGCTGGGTATCTCTTTGGGTTATTTACTTTCCGCATTTATCTTCTCTGCTATTATCTGTTGTAATAAGCCGGAAAATCTGAGCCAATTTAAAAATTTTATTTTGGCAATTTTAATGAATTTTGATTTTTAAAATGAATTATTTTAAATAATAACGACGAGAAATTTATTTTGAATAGAATTCGAATGTATATATTAATTTGAATTGTCGTTAGAATATAAATATTTTATTTTAATTATAAAAGGAACTGAAAATGGCGCGGTAGTTCGAAAATTCGATTTCAAAGTTCAAATGAATGTGCAGGATTCAAAATAAACTGGATTTTGGCGAAACCAAAAATATTTGAATCTATTTGAGAATATCTTTCCAATGAATCCAAAAAATTGAAATTTCATAGCGAGGATAAAAAGTTATGCCCAGTTGAAAATTCAGAATACTCGCTATGGAATTCTAGCCCTTAAAAATGGAAATTTTGCAAACGACCTCGGTTTTCGACGAAACCACTTTTGTTGGATCCGTGATGTCAAGTTATTGCTAGGTTTCAAAATTCGTAATTTTCTGAATCAATATGTGAGCGTGGCAAAGTAAAACGCGTCCGACCAGTTTTAGTGGATTTTAATCGACTGGAAAATGGCCATTTTTCAAACGGTCTCAGAATTTGATGAAATTAGTTTTGTTAGGACCGTATCATCAATACGAAGCTAGAAAATATTTTTCGGGAATTTTTAGAGTTCATACGTGGCCCCGGTAAATAGAAATGTACGTATAAAATTGAATACATAGATTTATATTTTAATTTGAACGGAAACTGATCGTAATGGTCGAATTGGCTTATGAAACATATCCCATTGTGTTCAGAATAGGGGTAAAAGCTAGGGACGACAGTCAGTGGGTTCGATTTTGGGTTCGAAAACAAAGGTTGCTTTAGGGAATTAATTAATTAAATAAATATAATATAGTATATATAATCCATCCTTTATCTCTCCCCTTTCCCCTGTTGACTTAAATCGAATTCAGGAAAAAAAACAAAACAACGGAACCCCGTCGCCCCTTTTCACCTCGACGTCGACACTCCTCCAGCCGACCACCACCCTCCTAGGCGTCGCGCCTAGCGCCGACGAGATCTCTGACCTCCTCCTCTCCTATAGCTCCTCCTCCCTCCGATTTGAAGGCCCCACACCCCACCCCCACGGAAACAGCGCCGCCACCTAACCCTTGACGCCGTCGCCGCCCTACGAGACCCACCTCCGCCAGACCTAACCTCTCCGCCCCCCTCTGACATCACCAAGCGCTGTAAGCTCTTTATATGATTTTATTTTTGTTTTCTATTTAATTTTATTAGTTGTAAAATGTATAAAAATTAGTTTTTTTACATTATGTCATAGGGATGTTTGAATATATGAAGCAACGATTTTTATTTGCAAAAGATTGAATTTTTAACAAAGTAAAGGTTCGATTTTTATATAAATGAAGACGAGATTTTTATTATAGTAAAGGCGAGATTTTTACTAGAAAGATAAGATTTTTATCATATATGAAAGGTTGGGTTTTTAATTTGAAAAGTTTGATTGTTAAAACAAGAAAAGAATTGAATCTTTATAGTATAAAAATCGAATTTTTATATTAGAAAAGTTTGAATCTTTATATAGTTGAAGTGGTTAAGTAAAAATGAGATTTTTAAATATGAAGACATGGAGAATAAAAATATAATTTTTATTGTATGTAGAGTATGAAAATATAATTTTCATTGTAAGCAAAGTATAAAAATATGATTTTTATATTGTAGAGATAATAAAAATTTGATTTTTATATTGTAGTGAATCAAAAATATAATTTTTATATAGAGAGAAGTATAAAAATGTGATTTTTATATAGAGAATAACGTGATAATAATATGATCTTTATTATATAAACATCGTTATAAAAATAGAATTTTTATCTATATAGTAGCAGTATAAAAATATGATTTTTATATACATAGCAACAATATAAAGATGCGATTTTTATATATGTAGTGGGCACGGACAACGAAAGTGACAAAAGGCGAGCACGACGAAGATTTCCTACATATGAAGAGTCGTGACGTTTTGTTTAGCTAATCGGTGAGAACTCCTCACCTTTAATTTATTTCTAGTTTGAAATATATACTAGGATGCAGACGGTGCTTAGCAGCACCTGACACCCGTCGTCCACAGACCATGGATGACTTGTTTGTTTGATTGTCGTGTTGTGAAATTTTATTGTGTGATGTGGAATAGATTAAAAATATATATTCATATGTTGAAATAAAAATTTACATTCATGTGTTGAATATAAATATATAATCATGTGTTGAAATAAAATATATATTCATGTGTTGAAATAAAATATATATTCATGTGTTGAAATAAAATATATATTCATGTGTTGAAATAAAATATATATTCGTGTGTTGAAATAAAAAATATATTCATGTGTTGAAATAAAATATATGTTCATGTGTTGAAATAAAATATATATTCATGTGTTGAAGTAAAATAAATATTCATTTACAAATCGGACGATTTGTTTATGTACACCCGTTTGACTGATATTGATTGGGACGATAAATTTTACACATCGCCCAACTGCACAAATAAAAATCTGTGTTTGTTGATTTGAAACCCCACATGGGTATTGGGATGATATTTGACGTACACTAATCCCGATTGTTTAGTTGTATGTCAATCGATGGGTTGACAGGTTGTATAAGCGTTAATTATTTATATTTAATGCTTATGCAGTTGTGTGGTGCACTCTGGATGATGGTTGATCATTTATCGTTGCTATTATATACATGTGTTGTATGGAATCCATATAATTAACGTTATATGGTAATTGATTGAGCCTCATTCCAATTTGGAATATAAGGAATGTTATAATAGAAAAATTCATGTGTTGAATAGAAAAATAAATATTCATGTGTTGAATAGAAATACAAAATCATGTGTTGAATAGAAAAATAAGTATTCATTTGTTGAATAGAAATACAAATTCATGTGTTGAATAGAAAAATAAATATTCATGTGTTGAATAAAAATATATATTCATGTGTTGAATATAAATATATATATTCATGTGTTGAAGGAAATATTCATTTGTTGAATAGAATAACGAAGTTATTGAAATATATAAAAGCCGTATTGATTAGATTTGCGCCATTTTGACGTGAACGATATTTTTATTGATTTTATTTATTTTTATAGTGAATATCGAATAGGAATTTGATTTCAAAATATAACGTTTTGAAAATATTGTCATTTATAGATTAATGATGTGCAATATTCAATTTTGATTCGAAATTGAATATGAAGTTGAAATCGTTTCGAAAACGAATTTAAAACGATTTATAAAATACGTTTTGAAAGGAAATCGACGAAATATATATAATACATATATTATATATATAGAATGGCCTGAACAGAACGCGCTGCGCCGCGGCAGTTTGCGAATTTCGACCGTTGACTTCGAATGGATATTATGGGAGATCCGACCGTCGGATTCTCCTAAAACCGGAACCGTTGGGTTCGTATCGAAAAGAGATTTCCAACAAATATTAGAGATTTGAAATCTAACGGTTGGATTTGGAATTATGCCCAAATCAAATTTGGAAAAGGTCGCTGTAAGTGCAGTTCGATGGCCGTTGATGGAAATCGACTGTACGGGCCTTGATAAATTTATTAAAAATAGTAATAATTTGCGTAAAATCATAAGAAATGATTTCGAAAGAATTGGGATGAAAAACTCCATATTTGTAAAGATAAAAAATTAGATTTTTATCGAAATGAACTAGTTTTGAACTAGAATAATAATTTATTTATTTTTAAATAAATAAATTGGATTTGAAAGGGTTTTAAAAGTAACCATAAGTTTCTACAATTGAATCGGAATGGAATGTGATTTTGGGCTTATCGTGAACGGTGTTTTAAATGACATTGGTTCTTTAACCCAGTTAAAGACAGGATATGATTTCCCAAGTTAAGCAATCATTAATATTGATTTTTGGGAAGATTAAAACTAAGTGGAGTTTTAATGAATCTTTAATTAGATTGAAGTGATCGAGAATGGAGTATCACCAGTTTTGCTCCAGGCGATAGTTAAATCTTTAATTAGATTTGGACGTGAAATGGTAATTTAATTTACCGATAACACCGTGGTGCAAGATAACCAGTGTTACTTCCTGGGATGAATAGGTTGGAATTGGGAAATAAAATAAATGATTACTTCGGTGTGGTTCGCTAATCCCGACTAGTTTGAATTGATATTCAAAAGGAGATTAAAGAATAAATTTAAAAAATTTATCTTTGATAAAATTAATGGGAACTTTTCCCAAAGTATAAGAATATTTGAATAAATGAATATTCTGAATTGGAATGAGGCGTATGTTGTGTTTGTGTAACACTTGTTTATTATATATGCGAGTTATTCAGAAAGACAGGGTTTATCCCATTCTGGATAACTGATTCGACGTGGTGTCGAGGATGAAGACGGTGGTCAAAGAGCGTAGGTCTTCACATCGTTTGGGTGATTACTGATGATCTTGATTGCGCTGTACACCTAAGAGGAGGGAATCAGTTAGTGATCGTCTTGACGTACTTGGAGATCGATGGATACGCGAGGTACAAGGTGCCTCCGATTTCGTTCAAACCCAGAACAAACTTGTAAATGGACTGTGTGTCTGACATTGGATTTTATTTTGTGTGATTGATTTCTATTAAATATATATATATATATCTGTTTGGCGGCGGAGAATTTATTCTCTTGCTTAACGCCCTTCTCTAAGACGTACGAGCTCAGGGGTTATATATTGATGGATATCAATTGCATGGAGTGAATTGCCTGTGTGGCATGCCTAAGTGGCAAATGATCAAGGCTTCTGTTAAAAAGCAAATTCTTGTGGTTAATGATCAAGGCACGGCCTGTGTGGCATAGCTTTGTGTAGCGTTGATTCGCGAACCTCACACCCCGGTTGTTAACCAGAAACGGGAGAGGACCTCAGGGAGGGCATGCGTTTCCTTCTAGCTAGGGTGGTGTCAGTGACCTACCAGCCCTGACATTTATATTATTTTCACCTGCGTGTTTGTTGCTGTTGCGAGGCGCCTCAGATATATCGATGACTATGTGGAGCCGATGGAGTCATTTGGCTCATTTACGCCCCAAAGGGGGGGAAACGCAGTGTTCAGGCATTTTAATCCACATCGGTGGACCGGCCCTGACGATCCAAGGGTCACTCGAGCTCTGATCCTGAGACATGGGCTAGATTGTCTTGAATTGGTAGAGGACTATCTTTTGCCTTGGTTCACAGATGGAAATCCAACTTCCAATACGTGACTTTGCGGTTTTGATTGTAGAGCCTAGTATTGGCGATATGATATATGGTACCCATGCCGTCTATGATTGACTTATGATTTGAAATTGTTTTATACACTATGCACTTATAATAGTATCAAATGATTTGTTTTAAATGTACCAAGCATGTTTGGATATTATAAGGGAAAACCCTATCCCCCGGCTTGCCTTTCATTGTGTGATAGGACCTGGGTCTTATAATAGCTTCATTTTTCTTTATTTAGCATTGCATTGTTGTTTTATGCACTGGTATTCTTGGGAGGAAACTCGTTCCGTGTTATACGGCGTGGTCCTCGATTTACCTAACTTTAAAATAAAGATCAATAACTGTTTTAGTTCTCACAACAATCCCATGACTGACCTGTAGTTTATTGTTTTAACCTAAACTCTGGGTGCCCTTATTTTGACATGGGCAAATAGTAGTTTTGGTTTTGCAGATTTATATTCGTAGGATCCTAATTTACAGCTGGAACGATACCCGAAAAGCTCTGTATCCGTGTATTACTTCTAGTTGTGTATTGTATTATTTTCCGCTGCTATGTAATGTATTGTAATCTCTAATATCCTTATGTAGTGTAATATTTATTCGTACTCCGTATATTCTTGCATTCTGATGGAATTGTTGTAATTAACCATGAAATGTTCTTCTGTTTGCGTCCCGATGTGGCTTGTCCTCAATTCAATCCGGGCTTTCCTTACCGGGGAAGTTCGGGCCGTCTCAGTTGGTATCAGAGCTTTGGTTTACAAAGATTGAGAACAAGACACGTTAGAACCAAACGAAAGGATTCATCAGAGATTGGATTAGTAATATCCAATGAGAATGACTCGTTAGAGATGGGATCAGTAGTATCCTAGAATGAGTGTGAAGAGTGATGTTTTTAAAATAAAATTGAAAACAATTTTTGTTTTGAAAAATTTAAATCAATTTTTCGTATTTGATTATTTATTTTATATTGATTTGGACAATCAAGTATATATAGATTTTGCATATACGTCTAATCCGCGTGTATTTGAAGTTTTAATATACTGGATAGATATAGAGTCACACTCTAGTCGCCCGGAGATGATTCTGATGATTGTAGCTACATCATCAGAATTAGTGTTCGAGTTTCGAAGGTGTGATATTTATATATTTCCAATTGACTGGTGTGGGAACCAAAATTAGGTAGGGCTTATTGTTGTGATTTGGCTTAAAAAATGTGACTTTTTTTGACTATTTATCAAAGTTATGAATTTGAAAAGGTAATCAACTAATTGATTGCTGATTGTATTGTTTGATTAATTAAAATGTTGAACCTTTAGCCAAATTGTATCAAATGGTAGTGTATTGAAAATTTATCGCATTTCCATGCATACACATGTACTTACATTGAACAGGTCATTGCAAAGAGGCTAGAGGAGAGGAATAAAATTGTTTGCCCGACAAATAGTGTAACGAACAGGGATTTTTGACTCCGAAAATCAACAAAAAACTACCATGTTGACTATTCAGACATCGGAAATACCTGATCATTAATAGAAAGAAGTTAAAGGGTGGGAATAGATAAGATAGAAAGTTAGAATAGAAGAAGAAGAACACAATCAGAGTAAACACGAATCTCACAGCGGAATTAATAAAATATAATATAATATATAACATAACTTTGCAATATAACAGTATAATAACATTATCAGAGTAAAACACTTACACACAACGGAAATAACAATAGCTATATAATCCTGAAGCCTCTTGCTTCAAGCCCCTCCAAGCATATCTGTAAAGACCTAAACTGCTTGATTGCCCATACAAATTTGGGCACCCAAGAGTTTAGGGAAAACAAAACAAAATAACTCTGGGTAAGTCATGGGACAGGTGTGAGTAAACTCAAATTTTTTTTGTTTAACTTTCAAAAATCCTTTTCAAAAGGAAAAGTAATCGTAAGACCGATCCACACATAAACACGGATGGTTTTTACCTTACGATAACCCCAAAACACTTTCGAAATCAATACTTCTCTGATATTATATTAATGTCTAATCACAAGTAATTATCAATCTAGTAGAACGCTTGCAGCTCACATTCCACATATATAGTATACAAACAAAACCGCGGGCGCTTATTGGAGATTGGATTCCAATTATGACAAGGTATGGGACCACCTGCCGATAGTGTATCTCTAGAGACGAATACACTGGGTTCAACAAGAACGTCTTGCATCCCGGCCCACACATGACCGACCACTCATTTCACTTGAGTGTATCGAATGTATACCACCAAAGGTTGGGAGCTACCCACCGTCTTCCCGGAAAGGGACAGCATTGAATAGATAAAAGAATGAATTGGATTTTCTCTAGATAGGTGATATACACCCTAATGGGAGCGACCCACTTAGCCATGTTGTCTGTCCGATTTCTGTCATTTCCCGGTTGATGAGGCTTGAGGTCATAAGGTATCTTTGATACACCTAACCACCATTCACTTTGAATGCCACATCGTCATAGCCGTCAAATCACAAATTTATTTCTTCAAAAATACCACGGGTATAAAGCTTAGAGAAACGAATTTCTCTGCTACCAAACGTAAGTACGTTTGAAGAGATCAACTTATACGATCCGTTAGATATACTCTGTCCGACATTCATCCATCCACGTTTGTCCTGGGATTGGACAAACCGAAGGCACTATTCTGTAAACAGGATAGCCCTTGCATAACTCGGTCTTCAATATTTGATCGCAACGCTAACGTCCATACAGAGTGGTTTCAGATAATATATCTGATCCCGCTCTCTCCATATTGACGACGATAAAATGGTCAAAAACTTTGATAGTCGGTGATTTAACTATCAAAGAAAAACGGGTGTGCAACCAACGATATTATTTCCAGGTGGAAATGCTATCGATCAATCAACATTCAACATTCATCCTTTTAATTTAATTTATCATTAATTCATTCATTTCCCATTTCTATATACTCAACATCTCTTATTCCCTAAATTTATAAAATATGCGTCATCAATCATTGGAAAACATTTCCATCTCTGTTTCACGTATTACTGTCATTCCAGTATTCTTTCTCATCAACATTTCATTTTCTATGATCAGAAAATATCTCTGATTATATTTGGGAAATGTTTCCAAAATTTATTCACTTGATTTAAAACAGATGTTAAATAAAACATCACTAAGCCAATTTAAACCATTACACTCATTAACTAAATTCACTTAATCAATCCTCACTATCGAACCTTACCCATCCCTTAGTTAAAAACGAGGTCAATCAAGTTGGGGTATAATTACCTGTCAGACCTTAACTGAACAACATTTCTAACCTCGAAATAGACAAAGTTCACCTTTCAAACCTTTTACAAACTTCCTTATGTAACACCCCACCTCCGCTAGGGTCACTCACAAAGGGAATGCCCTAGTTTTGGAGAGGTATTATCGAGATAACGTCACAGAATTATTACAAGACAGAACATAAATAAATAATTAAGTAAACAGCAGAAGAATTTCTGAGCAAAACAGAACTTCATTTCATTCCAAAATAAACCATGTCTTTTACAAACATTTCAAGTAACTTCATTACAACTGTCTTGTAATAATAGCCAAAGAAGCAATAATTTAAAAACAGTAAAACAACTTATTCCCCAAGTGCAGTAAAAAGAAGCAGCCATAGCGAACCGTACATGCTGAGCCAAAGCAAGTGATATCCAAGTTAAGAGCTAGTTATTCCTCCCTGAGAACCTGGGGGGAAACGAAAGAAAAAGAGGCGAAAGGAAAAGGGTCAGTCATAAAGACTGAGTAAGTTCTAGTGACTTTCAGTGTAGAAACGGTTAAAGCAACCTGTCATGCATGAACTGGAACTAAACTTAAGAATAGTGTCAAGGTGAACAAGATAGACTAAGGTGATCAGGATAAGTCAAGACAAGTCAAGTAAAGCATCACATGTTCGAGATCCGTTGCATCGACTTCACTAGTATACTAAGCCCGTGTCACAAGTTAATCACGAAATAAATCCCACGGCCCAATATCATGAAATGACCCTGAAACGGGGTCTGACCCAAGTACGGGGTCCTACGGAGCGATTATCTAGTCGATCGGCTCCCTACAAGTTCTAGCTCGTCAAGTGTCCGTGTCATACGGCTAATCACGAATGTAGTCACCTGTGCTGGGTCCACCTTCGGGTGTATCAGCCCTAAGGTGTCAACCCCTGACACGATTCAAGATGCACAGATAAATCTACGGATACCCAGTGTCTGCCCCGGATACGTGCACGATCGTAGTCCGCCGAACCTACACTGGCGTACCCTACTGCCGTCGTTCACCTCTTACAATCAGCCCAGTAATCGTGCCCTCACCCGGCCTAGCCCCAGGGTACCTTGATACATCTAGAGGGTTACTGCTGAAAGGGGTCGTGTCTAGGGTTTCGCTTAATAGATTAGGTCATGTAATTCGTGACCTAACCCGCCTAACAGATTAAGTCATGTAATTCGTGACTTAACCCTTTTCCAGTCTAGTCATGTCAAGATGGTTAAGTATGTCATTTTCAGTTCACGACTTAACCCGCCCACGTGTCATGTCAAGTTGGCTAAGTGTTGTCGTTTTCAAGTTCATGACTTAGCCCTACAAATCTTGTTCAAGTTGGTTAAGTTGTCTTTTCATGTTCATGACTTAACCCTAATTGGCATTAATTGATTCGTTAATGCACCGAACCACTCACATTGGATCCTGTTGTTCGTAGCCACTGGATTTGCCGGGCGGTTCCGGGCAGGTTTACGCTACGAACTCAACCCAACCTCCGGTTTCAAGCGCGATGTGACCAACTACCCACATTGGATCCTATTGTTTGTAGCAACTGGATTTGCCGGGCGGTTCCGGGCAGATTTACACTACAAACTCAACCCAACCTCGAGTTGGCCACTTTCTTGTTTTCTAAAGTCATGCCCATGTTCTTATCAGACTTTGATATCATGTTCATATGTCAACTTCGTGCCCAACTAAGGCATGTTTAAAGTCAAGTTATGGCATGTTCAAGTCAAGTTTTTCGTGCCATATTTCATGTTCTACTTATGCCAAATTTCATAGTTTATGCTTATAATTAATTCAAGTTTTGCCTATTCTACCCAATCGTATCCCCAACGTATATAAACGTACTTCGTTCACAAGTATAAACAGTTCAAGAGATAAAAGGGGGAATAAAACCAAACATGTGATAGGCATATGTGAAAGTTACAAAATTACTTGCAAAATAAACAGGCTATAACATATCACATAGTTGCAATACTAGTATGGCGATAACTTGGCATAGTGATGATTCCAACTTAATTTAACATGATGATTTCAACTTTGCATCATAGGCATAATAATCATTGCGGCATCATAATAATTTTATTATAAACATGAAACATTAAAGGCATAGAAATCCTAATAGGCATAGTGGATTCCAATTTAGCATTTTAACATAAGAATTCTCATAGACATAATGATTCCAATTTAATGATTCTAAATCAACATGATAGACATAATGATTCCAATTTATCGCTTTTAACATAATTAACATGATAGACAATTTAGCATAATTAACATGATAGACATAATGATTCCAATTTAGCGTTTTTAACATAATTAACATGATAAACATAATGATCCCAATTTAGCGTTTTTAACATGATAGACAATTTAGCATAATTAACATGATAGATAATTTAGCGTCTTTAACATAATTAACATGATAGACAATTTAGCGTCTTTAACATAATTAACATGATAGACATAATAATTCCAACTTTTCATCATAACCTAGCAATACCCAATTTTTCATTAATCATGATGGGTATATTAACACCACAGACATAATTCCATTAATATTCATAGCCATGGTCTAATTAGCATCATAGGCATGGTTTAATCAACATAAATATTTCAATAACATAGCGATTCCATGGACATGTATTAGTCCAACTTGCCAAACAATTAAGCCCAAGTGATTCATAACAACATCAAAATCATGGCAAGTTTAACTTGCAACGTTGCCATAGCAATATCCCAAATTATAATTCAAAGATAAACAATATAAACAATGGATTAGCAATAGTTCATAAATTCGGTTTCAATTCATCGCATGTCCATGTTGTTTTTAACGCTTTTGCCTAAAAAGTAACATAGAACTTACAATATGAAGCAAATAAAAATCCCAAATCAATTAGTCTCGAATTCGTTGTCTAAAGCGTCGTAGTTGTTGTAGCTTCTAGTTGTAGCCTTCAAGAATCATCCTCCTTCTTCTATAATTTTATTCTTTGTATTTTTAATTTAGAGCTCTAGGTTTAATGGAGGCGGCCTGAGGCTAAGATGAAATAGTATGATGTTAGGCTAGGTCTTAGGTCCTTTTTATAATGTTTGCAAGTTGTTTTAGACCGTCGATGGAGCATGATTCAACAATAGCCGTTCGTTTGAAGGAGAGGCCAATCCGGTGCTGCCACCTAGCCCTAGTGACAAAGCAGCCTTCTGAAAATCGACCAAACATAGACCAGGCCAGCCAGGTTGGGCTGGGTTCGACCTGGCTCTGGACCAGGTCGACAGCCCTGTCGACAGCCCTGTCGACATGGCTAGCCAGGTCGACAGCCCAGTCGACCTGGATGCCTTAGGCGGGAATTTTCCCGCCTTGGCCAATTGGGCCCGATTTTGAATTTTGAATTGTTTTTCTGAGCTGTTTTACTTATGTTCGAATTTTAAACTTAATTCAGAAACTTCCGGAGGCCATATCTTCTTCATACGGACTCCCTTTTTCGAAAACTCGGACTCTATTTCGCATATTTTTCTGAGACGAACACAATTGCGTATCCCGTTTCCCTTAATTCTTTGATTTGAAATTAATTATACTTTAATTTGTGAATCTCACTGTTATAGAATACACGGGGTGTTACATTCTCCCCCACTTAAAAGGATTTCGTCCCCGAAATCTTCAAGTTAGGAGGGATGTATATCCTAACATCCAAACATCCATCTACTCATCCATCAAACACGAGTATCCATTGTCCTTAAAAGACTTCTAATGCTTTATGATCATATGCGAAGTGTGTGTATATGTTCCTTAGCTAATGCTAATGATCAGGCCTGATTTATCTTTTAAATGCAAAATATGTTTAGTGAAATGAATCCAATATGTATGCAAATTTTTCCTACTATAATTCATAATTTCTACATGAGTGCTCAAACATTCAATCATATGCAACAACCAAATGATAGCACAACCAAGTTTCCAAAATAAACACTCATGCATATGCAACATGAAAATGTGCCTGAGCCGATCTAGTGCCTAATGTGTATTCATGCATCCACGAGCAACCACTTGCGACCACTTGCAACCATTTTGCAATCATAACATGTTTCAATTACATGTTTACATCCAAAAAGATTCTACCTATGGTTCTCAAGATAGGATCGAGGAGAGAAATAAGATAAAACAAAGCATCTAGAGTAGGTTAATGATGTACTGCCAGAAGGTCCGGTCTGCTTCTCAGGGCAGTCTTTGCTGATGTGTCCAGTCTTCCCACAATGAAAACATTCACCTTGCTTTCTCTTCCTCTTTCTACAATCCTTGGCTATGTGCCCTTCCGTACCACAGTAATTGCATTTCCTTTTATCGTGTGAGTTGTTGTTCTTGCCTCCCTTCTCGGAGTCTACCTTCTTATTCTTAGAATCGTTAGGCTTGACCTCTTTCTTCCCTTGAGAGTTTTCTGCCTCTGTCTCCTTCTTGCCCTTATCTTCCTCGTTCAGCAATGCCATCTGCACCAACCTTTCGTACGTAGCTCCCATGGGTATATGGGTCATGGCCAAACTGTGTAATGGCTCATTCAACCCTTTGACAAAGCGGAGAGCCTTTTTGTGCGGGGTGTTGACTAGGTCTAGTCCGAACCTAGCCAGCTCGTCGAACTGATTAACATACTCTTTGACTGTCATATTTCCTTGCTTAAGAAACAAAAATTTCTCCAACTGCAAACTCCTTTCAGCTTCTGAGAGAAATTTAGCCTAAAACCTTGCCCTAAAGTCCTCCCATGTTTCCACTGGTCTTTCTGCATTAGTGACTTCCCACCAGTAGGAAGCCTCGCCCTTTAGTAGCCACACTGCCAGTTGTACTTTCTGCCTATCTTCTACTTCAAAGATGACGAATAAGTCCTCGGTTTCCTTTAACCAATTCCTAGCTGCCACGAAGGACTCAGTTCCATGAAAGTCCTTTCCTCCCATAGCCTTAAAATCTTTACATATCTTAGCAAAAGTGTTTCCCCGTGGAGGAGGTGGATGAAGAGGTGCTACTGCAGCTGGATGATTTCCTGCAGCAGGGGGAGGAGGAACGGTAGGACCTGGCTGGGTGGCCCTTGCTTCTAAGAATCGTCTAAACCAACCAGGTATTGGTACACCCTCTGGCAAGTTAAGTTCTTCGGACATGCTGAAACAAGAAGGATAGATTCAAAACGAAGGACAAGAGATTCAAACAAGGAAACAAAGGACAGTGCTAATGGCTTTTGGGGAATAGCCTTTAAAAACTTTTTCTTGGAAAATGCTTCTTTGTAAATGGTTTTGAAAAAAAATAAATTCAAAAGGTTTTCAAAACTTTTGCCCAGTCTTGGTAACCTTCTGCTTTGATACCAAGTGTAACACCCCACCTCCGCTAGGGTCACTCACAAAGGGAATGCCCTAGTTTTGGAGAGGTATTATCGAGATAACGTCACAGAATTATTACAAGACAGAACATAAATAAATAATTAAGTAAACAGCGGAAGAATTTCTGAGCAAAACAGAACTTCATTTCATTCCAAAATAAACCATGTCTTTTACAAACATTTCAAGTAACTTCATTACAACTGTCTTGTAATAATAGCCAAAGAAGCAATAATTTAAAAACAGTAAAACAGCTTATTCCCCAAGTGCAGTAAAAAGAAGTAGCCATAGCGAACCGTACATGCTGAGCCAAAGCAAGTGATATCCAAGTTAAGAGCTAGTTATTCCTCCCTGAGAACCTAGGGGGGAAACGAAAGAAAAAGAGGCGAAAGGAAAAGGGTCAGTCATAAAGACTGAGTAAGTTCTAGTGACTTTCAGTGTAGAAACGGTTAAAGCAACCTGTCATGCATGAACTGGAACTAAACTTAAGAATAGTGTCAAGGTGAACAAGATAGACTAAGGTGATCAGGATAAGTCAAGACAAGTCAAGTAAAGCATCACATGTTCGAGATCCGTTGCATCGACTTCACTAGTATACTAAGCCCGTGTCACAAGTTAATCACGAAATAAATCCCACGGCCCAATATCATGAAATGACCCTGAAACGGGGTCTGATCCAAGTACGGGGTCCTACGGAGCGATTATCTAGTCGATCGGCTCCCTACAAGTTCTAGCTCGTCAAGTGTCCGTGTCATACGGCTAATCACGAATGTAGTCACCTGTGCTGGGTCCACCTTCGGGTGTATCAGCCCTAAGGTGTCAACCCCTGACACGATTCAAGATGCACAGATAAATCTACGGATACCCAGTGTCTGCCCCGGATACGTGCACGATCGTAGTCCGCCGAACCTACACTGGCGTACCCTACTGCCGTCGTTCACCTCTTACAATCAGCCTAGTAATCGTGCCCCCACCCGGCCTAGCCCCAGGGTACCTTGATACATCTAGAGGGTTACTGCTGAAAGGGGTCGTGTCTAGGGTTTCGCTTAATAGATTAGGTCATGTAATTCGTGACCTAACCCGCCTAACAGATTAAGTCATGTAATTCGTGACTTAACCCTTTTCCAGTCTAGTCATGTCAAGATGGTTAAGTATGTCATTTTCAGTTCACGACTTAACCCGCCCACGTGTCATGTCAAGTTGGCTAAGTGTTGTCGTTTTCAAGTTCATGACTTAGCCCTACAAATCTTGTTCAAGTTGGTTAAGTTGTCTTTTCATGTTCATGACTTAACCCTAATTGCCATTAATTGATTCGTTAATGCACCGAACCACTCACATTGGATCCTGTTGTTCGTAGCCACTGGATTTGCCGGGCGGTTCCGGGCAGGTTTACGCTACGAACTCAACCCAACCTCGGGTTTCAAGCGCGATGTGACCAACTACCCACATTGGATCCTATTGTTTGTAGCAACTGGATTTGTCGGGCCGTTCCGGGCAGATTTACACTACAAACTCAACCCAACCTCGAGTTGGCCACTTTCTTGTTTTCTAAAGTCATGCCCATGTTCTTATCAGACTTTGATATCATGTTCATATGTCAACTTCGTGCCCAACTAAGGCATGTTTAAAGTCAAGTTATGGCATGTTCAAGTCAAGTTTTTCGTGCCATATTTCATGTTCTACTTATGCCAAATTTCATAGTTTATGCTTATAATTAATTCAAGTTTTGCCTATTCTACCCAATCGTATCCCCAACGTATATAAACGTACTTCGTTCACAAGTATAAACAGTTCAAGAGAAAAAAGGGGGAATAAAACCAAACATGTGATAGGCATATGTGAAAGTTACAAAATTACTTGCAAAATAAACAGGCTATAACATATCACATAGTTGCAATACTAGTATGGCGATAACTTGGCATAGTGATGATTCCAACTTAATTTAACATGATGATTTCAACTTTGCATCATAGGCATAATAATCATTGCGGCATCATAATAATTTTATTATAAACATGAAACATTAAAGGCATAGAAATCCTAATAGGCATAGTGGATTCCAATTTAGCATTTTAACATAAGAATTCTCATAGACATAATGATTCCAATTTAATGATTCTAAATCAACATGATAGACATAATGATTCCAATTTATCGCTTTTAACATAATTAACATGATAGACAATTTAGCATAATTAACATGATAGACATAATGATTCCAATTTAGCGTTTTTAACATAATTAACATGATAAACATAATGATCCCAATTTAGCGTTTTTAACATGATAGACAATTTAGCATAATTAACATGATAGATAATTTAGCGTCTTTAACATAATTAACATGATAGACAATTTAGCGTCTTTAACATAATTAACATGATAGACAATTTAGCGTCTTTAACATAATTAACATGATAGACATAATAATTCCAACTTTTCATCATAACCTAGCAATACCCAATTTTTCATTAATCATGATGGGTATATTAACACCACAGACATAATTCCATTAATATTCGTAGCCATGGTCTAATTAGCATCATAGGCATGGTTTAATCAACATAAATATTTCAATAACATAGCGATTCCATGGACATGTATTAGTCCAACTTGCCAAACAATTAAGCCCAAGTGATTCATAACAACATCAAAATCATGGCAAGTTTAACTTGCAACGTTGCCATAGCAATATCCCAAATTATAATTCAAAGATAAACAATATAAACAATGGATTAGCAATAGTTCATAAATTCGGTTTCAATTCATCGCATGTCCATGTTGTTTTTAACGCTTTTGCCTAAAAAGTAACATAGAACTTACAATATGAAGCAAATAAAAATCCCAAATCAATTAGTCTCGAATTCGTTGTCTAAAGCGTCGTAGTTGTTGTAGCTTCTAGTTGTAGCCTTCAAGAATCATCCTCCTTCTTCTATTATTTTATTCTTTGTATTTTTAATTTAGAGCTCTAGGTTTAATGGCGGCGGCCTGAGGCTAAGATGAAATAGTATGATGTTAGGCTAGGTCTTAGGTCCTTTTTATAATGTTTGCAAGTTGTTTTAGACCGTCGATGGAGCTTGATTCAACAATAGCCGTTCGTTTGAAGGAGAGGCCAATCCGGTGCTGCCACCTAGCCCTAGTGACAAAGCAGCCTTCTGAAAATCGACCAAACATAGACCAGGCCAGCCAGGTTGGGCTGGGTTCGACCTGGCTCTGGACCAGGTCGACAGCCCTGTCGACAGCCCTGTCGACATGGCTAGCCAGGTCGACAGCCCAGTCGACCTGGATGCCTTAGGCGGGAATTTTCCCGCCTTGGCCAATTGGGCTCGATTTTAAATTTTGAATTGTTTTTCTGAGCTGTTTTACTTATGTTCGAATTTTAAACTTAATTCAGAAACTTCCAGAGGCCATATCTTCTTCATACGGACTCCGTTTTTCGAAAACTCGGACTCTATTTCGCATATTTTTCCGAGACGAACACAATGGCGTATCCCGTTTCCCTTAATTCTTTGATTTGAAATTAATTATACTTTAATTTGTGAATCTCACTGTTATAGAATACACGGGGTGTTACACCTTACGTAACTCGGATTCTATTTATGAATTCACTTCTTTATTTTAAAATATTGATTTTAACTATAGCGTTATAATTCCTTTCTTCTTAAATATCCCAATTCAACATGTAACTTTTATTTCTTAATTTAACTAAATAACTAAACCACTAATCTATTAATAAATAAGTAATCTTGATTAAACCGGAAAGTAAATATTACTTTACCGAATTCGATATAATCGAATTCAATGTATAATTCTCCTTTTTGAATACTCTCTATTCGATAACTCCTCTTCGAATACTATATTCGATAACCCTTTCTTCGAATAACTATATTCGATCATCTCTCTTCGAATGATTTACATTCGATTAACTTTCTACGAATGATTTACATTCGATTAATCTCCTTTCGAATAAACTATATTCGATTAACTCCTTTAATTCTATTCGAATAAACTATTTCGAATAACTCCTTTAATTCTATTCGAATAAACTATTTCTATTTTAACTTTATTTCGAATGGCTAATCTTCGATTTAACTCCATTCGCTTGACTCTAGATCGCAGCGATCACAATGGTTACGCCTGATTCCCTCAGGAAACATCCGACCGCCATAGGCTATCTGCAGCCCTACGAATTATGCTAGCAGTCGTACGAAATGGCAACTCATCCTGAATAACTATGTTAGACTAACTCTATTTCAAATAACTATATTCGATCAATTCTAATTGTATAACTAATATTCAGTAAATTCTAATTCGATTATCTCAATCTAATTAACTCTAACTGGTTATTCAGTTTCAAATATCGATGTTGAAATCTATTCTTACTTCTCTATATAAGTCCTGACTTGTATATTCTATTTATCCATGATAAATATTTCATTTAATTTATAAATTATTATTTATAAATTTATCTTCCCACTTTATCAGTTAAAACAGATTCTATTTAAAATCTTTGCTTTAAATCTATATCATGTTATTCCCGTGTGCGAAGCACGGGTCTAAACTTTTCAAATGTAAAATTCTCCTTTTATATAATTCTAGTCACTTTTTAAGTATTTCCTTTTATAATCTATTTATTTTCTAAATAAATATCACTTTTATTTTATTATCAAATGATAAATATTATTCTTATAAAATCCTTTGATTTTATAAATATTTTATTTCTACTATACACTTTTAAAAGATCTTATTTATTTTCTAAATAATATTTCCTTTACTATTTGCTATACAAATAATTTCCCCTCTCTATTCGTTATACAAATATTTTTCTTTACTATTTGTTATACAAACACTTCTTCTTTCTATTCTATTTATTTTTCAAATAAATATCCCTTTTCAATTCTATTTGTAAATGGTTTACAAATATTTCTTTTCAATTCCATTTGTAAATAATTTTACAAGTATTTCCCTTCAATTCTATCTATTTGATTTACAAATAAATATCCCCTTTTTAATCTATTTATTCCTAAATAAATAGTTTCCTTTTTATAAAATATTTTAAATATTTTTTTTCAATATAACATTGAAAATTTCCTTTTTAACACTCCAGTATTCCTTATGGTATTTAACGTACCATATAACAATGATCGGTATCATTCAAACATACGAAATCATCAACAAATTTCATATCACATCATATAACACAATATATGAAAAACAGTAAAATAAATGTTGAGGAACCCAGTTGGGTCCCTCCAACCTGTTTCCCTGCATCCACAGATGTTAAACAACAAAATTAACATCAATTTCATTTCACTATGAAAGATTCTGCTAAACAAAATCAATATTTGATTAACGATTTATATTTATATCGTTATCTATATTTTCAATCAACTGACTAGCAGTTCAACCAAACAACCAACACATAGCAAACAACCATATTTATAAATTCTAAAAATATTTTTAAAAAATATAAACTAAGCAGAGTTAGTGAGATTACTCATATTGGACGGTTATCGTTAAATAACGATAATTGGTCATTGATTCGATTCAAGCGTTAAATTTCACCATAAATCCAAACGAGCTCCAATCTACTCCCAGTCAGTCTCATTTGGTAGTCGTCGTCCATACGATCCCAACGGATCCAACAATTCGTAATTCTAATAACAGATGATCGAGATATTACTTATACAAGTTAATACATTATATAATTAAACCATTACTTAAATTATATTAACTTAAATCCTATTGGGCCTCACCATTTCTACTTCTTGGCCCATGAACCAACGTACCCGCTCCCAATCCATCCTCCCCAAACCGCCGAACTCCAGAAAACTCAAACACTTCATTACCGATCCCTTAAATCCCATAAATCTCCTCCATCTCTTCTTTATAAATTATACTAAAAATACCACTAGCCTCCGCTTCCCGAGCTCTTCCTCCCCACCCCTTAACGCACAACTCGAGCTCCATTTCACCATTGCGTTCGAACAGCTCGCGGACATACTACTGTAGGAGCATCGACAATTTTTTTTATTTAATTCCAGAAAATCCAACAAGGTGCGATTTCACTCCTTAAATATCAAAAACATGAATCATTGCTTCTACCACTCTCGAATCTTAAACCTAGCTCATGCCCCTTTTTTCCAGTAAAACGAAAAGGGTTCGAACAGTGTAAAACTCACATAGATTTGAAGAGGAACCTCTCACGAATCCAAATATATATGGATTATGATTTATCGATTTTGATTTGAGTTACTATGATTTTTGAAACTGGATTTTTCACGTTCTGCTTTCCTCTGGTGGCGGCGCAATAAGAGGATGTCTGATTTAGGGTTAGGAAGAGTATGGGTAATATATAGAGGAAGAAAAATATTTTTTTATTCGATTATTCTATTAAATTATAAGCTAACGTTGTTTGTCTGTGTCCTCTAAAATTCCTGTGATCACATACGATACCCAAAAATTACGAACCTGGACATGCAACTTCAGTTTGACATTACGGTCCCAACGAAACTGGTTTCGTCGAATTCCGACTTTGTTTGCTCACACAACGTATTTTTAACTGTCAAAATATCGACTGTTTCTCACATTAAAATCCCGTACGACCACATACTGACTTCAAAAATCACGAAAACTGAAATCTGGAAATAATTTGATGTTACGGATCCAACAAAATTAGTTTCGTCGAATTCTGAGGTCGTTCGAAAACTGGCTATTTTTAAAGCTTTAAATAACCCTTTAAAATATATAAATATATTTAAAAACATTTAAATTTAATATATAAAAATAAATATTATCGTATATATTCACAACAGAATATCATAATGCTACACTGGGATTTATAACTCGATATTTCAAATCTAGTGTTACATCGATATTCGATTTATATTTAAAAATCCGTTTTAAAATATAAATAAATCGATATAAATTATAAAGGAATTCCATAGCGACTTTTCTAAAATTTGATTTGGACATAACTAAAAATCTACATGACGAAATCTCGATTTTTCTCTTCGACTAGAAAAATATACTTTACCAGCCCCAAACGTTTCTTGTTTCAGAGAAATCCGATTTAAAACGAATCCTGTACATTCAGTTGAAGTTCAAATCGCCAAATAGCGAACTGCCATGCCATTTCGAGCTCGATTATAATTAAATTATAATTATACGTTCAAACTGTCGTTCAAATAATTTATTCGTTATTCTGATTCAATTTTAAACTGAATTAAATATCATAGATGATCCAGTTCACACCATATTGTGAACTCCACTATTTCTGACTATTTCAGATATTAAAAATATTATTATATTATTTATTTTAGTTAAATATTCAATATAATTTAATTTTGATCATTTTAAATAACCAAACCATTATTCAAATAATTAAATAAATTAATTATATCGCTGAAAAATGCGGGTCGTTACATTCTTCCCCCCTTAAAATAATTTCGTCCTCGAAATTGCTAAGGTAGAATACAGACCCTATTAAATGGTTTAAAACTATTCGTTCACTTTTAACTTCAGTTTCAACTGAACCAATTGATTTCAATTAAAATATTAATTTATTCTTATCAACGAAAATTTTCAAAAATCCTGAAAATTTTCTAACACCCGAAATTTTCGAAAAATATCGCCAGCACCTCCCTTGTACCGGTCAATAGTTCAAGCCCCAGCTCGCCTCACTAGGCCCTTTCCAATCCAAAAGAAAATCTAGCAGCCAAGCGGCTTGCCAATTCTGCCCATAAATCACCAAATCCATAAAATAATTGTGTACCTTTTGTCGGGCATACCATTTCATCCCTTTATTCTGCTGCCAACTCGGCATATACCGAAGTCATTCCAATCAATCTCTGATCAATTTATCCTCAACACTGCTATTCGCTTAAACAAGCCAATTTACCATTTCAAACTCAAGTTTCATTCTCGATTCCAAATTCCTCACTCACCAATCCAATACCATTTCAGATTCTATCTCACAATTCAAAATCTGATTTTACTTCATATACTATATTCTAATTCAGTTTCCAGTTAATTGGTTTCAACTCAATTCATATTTTCTTTCACAAATCCCTTTAAATTAGTTTTTAATTCATACAATTTTCCTGGGAATTTTTAAATAGCTTAGCTCTTTCAAAAATCAAATATCCCTTTCCAGGATTCAAAACAACCTCTTTTTCTCAAAACAATTCAAAAACACTCTCTTTAGTAGTAATCCGTCACTTACAACTCGAAAATGAACACTAACGATGTGGCCAGCGTCATCAGAGTTATTTCCCAGCTATCGAAGTGAGTTCAATACTATATCATTTTCAAAACCATATCTAAACATTTTCATTTTGAAATCCTTTCAAAATATCATTCAAGATACTTGTAAACAATTTAAAATCTCCCAAGATCTTAAAATTTCCTTATACTTAACTCAAATCCACTTACAACACCTTTTTCCATTTTTTCAGAATTTTAATTCCAATTATGATTTAATTCAGATTTAATTAATCTGCCTTTATATTTTACGAACTCAAATTGGTTATTTATATAACCATTTCAATTATAATCAACCAACACATCCAATATACTATAATACTTCAAATATTAGTATTTTGTTTATATTAAAATATAATTTGGGTAAAATTATTTCATTTACCCTTTTTAAAACATACTGTGTTGGTTTATCGTATTTGAGTGTTTATAAATCCTTATCGATACAGTGGATCAAACTGATCGACCAGAATTCACAAACAACTCAACCAATAAATCTCTACAGTATAAAACAATTTTATAAAATCTACAAATACGTTCACTCATATACATACACTCAAACTCAATCTAGGGTATTGCGAACCCTATCTCTACTGAGTCACGCCACAGAGCCGAGGTAATCACTTAACCTTCAGCTCTGATACCACTGTAACGAACAGGGATTTTCAACTCTGAAAATCAACACAAAACTACCATGCTGACTATTCAGACATCGGAAATACATGATCATTAATAGAAAGAAGTTAAAGGGCGAGAATAGATAAGATAGAAAGTTAGGATAGAAGAAGAAGAACACAATCAGAGTAAACACGAATCTCACAGCGGAATGAACAAAATATAATATATAACATAACTTTGCAATATAACAGTATAATAACATTACCAGAGTACAACACTTACACACAGCGGAAATAACAATAGCTATATAATCCTGAAGCCTCCTGCTTCAAGCTCCTCCAAGCATATCTGTAAAGACCTGAACTACTTGACTGCCCGTACAAATTTGGGCACCAAAGAGTTTAGGGAAAACAAAACAAAATAACTCTGGGTCAGTCATGGGACTGGTGTGAGTAAACTCAATTTTTTTTTGTTTAACTTTCAAAAATCCTTTTCAAAAGAAAAAGTAATTGTAAGACCGATCCACACATAAACACGGATGGTTTTTACCTTACGATAACCCAAAAACACTTTCGAAATCAATACTTCTCTGATATTATAATAATGTCTAATCACAAGTAATTATCAATCTAGCAGAACGCTTGTATCTCACATTCCACATATATAGTATACAAACAAAATCGCGGGCCCTTATTGGAGATTGGATTCCAACTATGACAAGATATGGGACCACCTGCCGATAGTGTGTCTCTACAGACAAATACACTGGGTTCAACAAGAATGTCTTACAACCCGGCCCATACATGACCGACCACTCATTTCACTTGAGTGTATCGAATGTATACCACCAACGGTTGGGAGCTACCCACCGTCTTCCCGAAAAGGGACAGCATTGAATAGATAAAAGAATGAATTGGATTTTCTCAAGATAGGTGATATACACCCTAATGGGAGCGACCCACTTAGCCATGTTGTCTGCCCAATTTCTGTCATTTCCCGGTTGATGAGGCTTGAGGTCATAACGTATCTTTGATACACCTAACCACCATTCACTTTGAATGCCACATCGTCATACCCGTCAAATCACAAATTTATTTCTTCAAAAATACCACGAGTATAAAGATTAGAGAAACGAATTTCTCCGCCACCAAACGTAAGTACGTTTGAAGAGATCAACTTACGTGATCCGTTAGATATACTCTGTCAGACATTCAACCATCCACATTTGTCCTGGGACTGGAGAAACCGAAGGCACTATTCTGTAAATAGGATAGCCCTTGCATAACTCTGTCTCCAATATTTGATCGCAACGCTAACATCCATACAGAGTGGTTTCAGATAATATATCTGATCCCGGTCTCTCCATATTGACGATGATAAAATGGTCAAAAACTTCGATAGTCGGTGATTTAACTATCAAAGAAAAACAGGTGTGCAACCAACGATATTATTTCCAAGTGGAAATGCTATCGATCAATCAACATTCAACATTCATCCTTTTAATTTAATTTATCATTAATTCATTAATTTCCCATTTCTATATACTCAACATCTCTTATTCCGTAAATTTATGAAATAAACGTCATCAATCATTGGAAAACATTTCCATCTCTGTTTCACGTATTACTGTCATTCCAGTATTCTTTCTCATCAACATTTCATTTTCTATGATCAGAAAATATCTCTGATTATATTTGGAAAATGTTTCCAAAATTTATTCACTTGATTTAAAACAGATGTTAAATAAAACATCACTAAGCCAATTTAAACCATTACACTCATTAACTAAATTCACTTAATCAATCCTCACTATCGAACCTTACCCATCCCTTAGTTAAAAACGAGTTCAATCAAGTTGTGGTATAATTACTTCTTAGACCTAAACTGAACAACATTTCTAACCTCGAAATAGACAAAGTTCACCTTTCAAACCTTTTACAAACTTCCTTACGTAACTCGGATTCTATTTATGAATCCACTTCTTTATTTTAAAATATTAATTTTAACTATAGCGTTATAATTCCTTTCTTCTTAAATATCTCAATTCAACATGTAACTTTTATTTCTTAATTTAACTAAATAAGTAAACCACTAATCTATTAATAAATAAGAAAATCTTGATTAAAGCGGAAAGTAAATATTACTTTACCGAATTCGATATAATCGAATTCAATGTATAATTCTCCTTTTTGAATACTCTCTATTCGATAACTCCTCTTCAAATACTATATTCGATAACCCTTTCTTCGAAAAACTATATTCGATCATCTCTCTTCGAATGATTTACATTCGATTAACTTTCTGCGAATGATTTACATTCGATTAATCTCCTTTCGAATAAACTATATTCGATTAACTCCTTTAATTCTATTCGAATAAACTATTTCGAATAACTCCTTTAATTCTATTCGAATAAACTATTTCTATTTTAACTTTATTTCGAATGGCTAATCTTCGATTTAACTCCATTTGCTTGACTCTAGATCGCAGCGATCACAATGGTTACGCCTGATTCCCTCAGGAAACATCCGACCACCATAGGCTATCTGCAGCCCTGCGAATTACGCTAGCAGTCGTACGAAATGGAAACTCATCCTGAATAACTATGTTTGACTAACTCTATTTCAAATAACTATATTCGATCAATTCTAATTGTATAACTAATATTCAGTAAATTCTAATTCGATTATCTCAATCTAATTAACTATAACTGGTTATTCAGTTTCAAATATCGATGTTGAAATCGATTCTTACTTCTCTATATAAGTCCTGACTTGTATATTCTATTTATCCATGATAAATATTTCATTTAATTTATAAATTATTATTTATAAATTTATCTTCCCACTTTATCTGTTAAAACAGATTCTATTTAAAATCTTTGCTTTAAATCTATATTATGTTATACCCGTGTGCGAAGCACGGGTCTAAACCTTTCAAATGTAAAATTCTCTTTTTATACAATTCTAGTCACTTTTCAAGTATTTCCTTTTATAATATATTTATTTTCTAAATAAATATCACTTTTATTTTATTATCAAATGATAAATATTCTTTTTATAAAATCCTTTGATTTTATAAATATTTTATTTCTACTATACACTTTTAAAAGATCTTATTTATTTTCTAAATAATATTCCTTTACTATTTGCTATACAAATACTTTCCCCTCTCTATTCGTTATACAAATATTTTACTTTGCTATTTTCTATACAAATACTTCTTCTTTCTATTCTATTTATTTTTCAAATAAATATCCCTTTTCAGTTCTATTTATAAATGGTTTACAAATATTTCTTTTCAATTCCATTTGTAAATAATATCACAAGTATTTCCCTTCAATTCTATCTATTTGATTTACAAATAAATATCCCCTTTTTAATCTATTTATTCCTAAATAAATAGTTTCCTTTTTATAAAAACTTTTAAATATTTTTTTTCGATATAACATTGAAAATTTCCTTTTTAACACTCCAGTATTCCTTATGGTATTTAACGTACCATATAACAATGATCGGTAACATTCAAACATACGAAATCAACAACAGATTTCATATCACATCATATAACACAATATATGAAAAACAGTAAAATAAATGTTGAGGAACCCAGTTGGGTCCCTCCAACCTGTTTCCCTGCATCCACAGATGTTAAACAATAAAATTAACATCAATTTCATTTCACTATGAAAGATTCTGCTAAACAAAATAAATATTTGATTAACGATTTATATTTATATCGTTATCTATATTTTCAATCAACTGACTAGCAGTTCAACCAAACAGGCAACACACAGCAAACAACCATATTTATAAATTCTAAAAATATTTTGTAAAAATATAAACTGAGCAGAGTTAGTGAGATTACTCGCATTGGACGGTTATCGTTAAATAACGATAATTGGTCATTGATTTGATTCAAGCGTTAAATTTCACCATAAATCCAAATGAGCTCCAATCTACTCCCAATCAGTCTCATTTGGTAGTCATCGTCCATACGATCCCAACGGATCCAACCATTCGTAATTCTGATGACACATGATCGAGATATTACTTATACAAGTTAATACGTTATATAATTAAACCATTACTTAAATTATATTAACTTAAATCCTATTGGGCCTCACCATTTCCACTTCTTGGCCCATGAAACAACGTACCCGCTCCCAATCCATCTTCCCCAAACCGCCGAACTCCAGGAAAACTCAAACACTTCATTACCGATCCCTTAAATCCCCTAAATCTCCTCCATCTCTTCTTTATAAATTATACCGAAAATACCACTAGCCTCCACATCCCGAGTTCTTTCCTCTCCACCCCTTAACGCACAACTCGAGCTCCATTTCACCATTGCGTTCGAACAGCTCGCGGACATACTACTATAGGAGCATCGACATTTTTTTAATTTAATTCCAGAAAATCCAACAAGGTGCGATTTCACTCCTCAAATCCGAAAATGACATCAAAAACATGAATCATTGCTTCTACCACTCTCGAATCTTAAACCTAGCTCGCGCCCCCTTTTTTTCCAGTAAAACGAGAAGGGTTCGAATAGTGTAAAACTCACATAGATTTTAAGAGGAACCTCTCACGAATCCAAATATATATGGATTATGATTTATCGATTTTGATTTGAGTTTCTATGATTTTTGAAACTGGATTTTTCACGTTCTGCTTTCCTCTGGTGGCGGGCAATAAGAGGATGTCTGATTTAGGGTTGGGAAGAGTATGGGTAATATATAGAGGAAGAAAAATATTTTTTTATTCGATTATTCTATTAAATTATAAGCTAACGTTGTTTTTCTTTATCCTCTAAAATTCCGGTGATCACATACGATACCCAAAAATCACGAAACTGGACATGCAGCTTCAGTTTGGCATTACAGTCCCAATGAAACTGGTTTCGTCGAATTCCGACTTCGTTTGCTCACACAGCGTATTTTTAACTGTCAAAATATCGACTGTTTCTCACACTAAAATCCCATACGACCACATACTGACTTCAAAAATCACGAAAACTAAAATTTAGAAATAATTTGATATTACGGATCCAACAAAATTAGTTTCGTCGAATTCTGAGGTCGTTTGAAAAACTGGCTATTTTTAAAGCTCTAAATAACCCTTTTAAATATAAAAATATATTTAAAAACATTTAAATTTAATATATAAAAATAAATATTATCGTATATATTCACAACAGAATATCATACTGCTACACTGGTATTTATAACTCGATATTTCAAATCTAGTGTTACATCTATATTCGATTTATATTTAAAAATCCATTTTAAAATATAAATAAATCGATATAAATTATAAAGGAATTCCATAGCGACTTTTCTAAAATTTGATTTGGACATAACTAAAAATCTACACAACGAAATCTCGATTTTTCTCTTCCACTAGAAAAATATACTTCACCAGCCCCCAACGTTTCTTGTTTCATAGAAATCCGATTTAAAACGAATCATGTACATTCAGTTGAAGTTCAAATCGCCAAATAGCGAACTACCACGCCATTTCGAGCTCGATTATAATTAAATTATAATTATACGTTCAAACTGTCGTTCAAATAATTTATTCGTTATTCTGATTCAATTTTAAACTGAATTAAATATCATAGATGATCCAGTTCACACCATATTGTGAATTCCACTATTTCTGACTATTTCAAAAATTAAATATATTATTATATTATTTATTTTAATTAAATATTCAATATAATTTAATTCTGGTCATTTTAAATAACCAAACCATTATTCAAATAATTAAATAAATTAATTATATCGCTGAAAAATGCGGGTTGTTACAAATAAGTACATGTTTATTGTATTTCTTGGGTTTTGATGATTTTATGAGCCGATTGGCTAGCCGCTTGGCTGTTTCTTTTTCTTTTTGGATTGGTGAGGGCCATGGGAGGCTATTTGAAATATCCCGAAGCTCCCCGTGCAGGGGAGGTTATGGAGAAATTTTTCGAAAATGTAGGGTGTTAGCCAAATTTTTTAAAAAAAATTGAAAAGTTCTTAGAAACTAAAAAATTGAAGAACTTAAGCCATAATGAAAACAATGAAAGTTGAGTAGATTTTTGAAACAACTTTTGTCTTCGTTCCTTTTTGGGGATGAAAAGTTTTAAGTAGGGGAGATTGTAATAACCCAGAAAATCTGAGCCAATTTAAAATTTTTATTTTGGAAATTTTAATGAATTTTGATTATTTAAAATGAATTTTTTTAAATAATAACGACGAGAAATTTATTTTGAATAGAATTCGAACATATATATATTTTTGAATCGTCGTTAGAAGACAAATATTTTATTTTAATTATAAAAGGAACTGAAAATGGCGCGGTAGTTCAAAAATTCGATTTTAAAGTTCAAATGAATGTGCAGGATTCAAAATAAACCGGGTTTTGGCGAAACAAAAAATATTTGAATCTCTTTGAGAATATCTTTCCAACGAATCCAAAAAATTGAAATTTCATCGTGGGGATAAAAAGTTATGCCCAGTTGAAAATTCAGAATAGTCGCTATAGAATTCTAGCCCTTAAAAATGGAAATTTTGCAAACGACCTCGGTTTTCAATGAAACCACTTTTGTTGGATCCATGATGTCAAGTTATTGCTAGGTTTCATAATTTGTAATTTTCTGAATCAATATGTGAGCGTGGCAAAGGAAAACGCATTTGACCAGTTTCAGTTGATTTTAATCGACTGGAAAATGGCCATTTTTCAAACGGTCTCAGAATTTGACGAAATTAGTTTTGTTAGGACCGTATCGTCAATACGAAGCTAGAAAGTATTTTTCTGGAATTTTTAGAGTTCATACGTGGCCCCAGTAAATAGAAATGTACGTTTAAAATTGAATACATAGATTTATATTTTAATTTGAACGGAAACTGATCGTATTGGTCGAATTGGCTAATGAAACATATCCCATTGTGTTCAGAATAGGGTAATACGCTAGTTACGACAGTCGGTGGGTTCGATTTTGAGTTCGAAAACAAAGATTGCTTTAGGGAATTAATTAATTAATTAAATATAACATAATATATATAATCCGTCCTTTATCTCTCCCCTTTCCCCTGTTGACTAAAATCGAACTCAGGAAAAGAAAAAAAAACAACGGAACCCCGTGGCCCCTTTTCACCTCGACGCCGACGCTCCTCCGGCCGACCACCGCCCTCCCAGGCATCGCGCCTAGCGCCGACGAGATCTCCGACCTCCTCCTCTCCTATAGCTCCTCCTCCCTCCGATTTGAAGGCTCCACACCCAACCCCCACGGAAAGAGCGCCGCCACCCAACCCTTGACATCGTCGCCGCCCTACGAAGACCCACCTCCGCCAGACCTAACCTCTCCGCCCCCGCCCCCCTCTGACATCACCAAGCGCTGTAAGCTCTTTATATATTTTTTCTATTTAAGGTTATTAGTTGTAAAATGTATAAAAATTAGTTTTTTTTTGACATTATGTCATAGGGATGTTTGAATACATGAAGCAATGATTTTTATTTGCAAAAGATTGGATTTTTAACAAAGTAAAGGTTCGATTTTTATATAAATGAAGGCGAGATTTTTATAATAGTAAAGGCGAGATTTTTACTAGAAAGATAAGATTTTTATCATATATGAAAGGTTGGATTTTTAATTTGAAAAGTTTGATTGTTAAAACAAGAAAAGAATTGAATCTCTATAGTATAAAAATCGAATTTTTATATTAGAAAAGTTTGAATCTTTATATAGTTGAAATGGTGAAGTAAAAATGAGATTTTTATATATGAAGAGATAGAGAATAAAAATATAATTTTTATTGTATGTAGAGTATGAAAATATAATTTTCATTGTATGCAAAGTATAAAAATATGATTTTTATATTATAGAGATAATAAAAATTTGATTTTTATATTGTAGTGAATCAAAAATATAATTTTTATATAGAGAGAAGTATAAAAATGTGATTTTTATATAGAGAATAACGTGATAATAATATGATCATTATTATATAAACACCGTTATAAAAATAGAATTTTTATCTATATAGTAGCAGTATAAAAATATGATTTTTATATACATAGTAACAATATAAGGATGCGATTTTTATATATGTAGTGGGCATGGACAATGAAAGTGACAAAAGGCGAGCACGATGAAGATTTCCTACATATGAAGAGTTATGGCGTTTGGTTAAGCCAATCGGTGAGAACTCCTCAACTTTAATTTATTTCTAGTTTGAAATATATACTAGGATGCAGACGGTGCTTAGCAGTACCCGACACCCGTCGTCCACAGACCATAGATGACTTATTTGTTTGATTGCCGTGTTGTGAAATTTTATTGTGTGATGTGGAATAGATTAAAAATATATATTCATGTGTTGAAATAAAAATATATATTCATGTGTTGAATATAAATATATATTCATGTGTTGAAATAAAAAATATATTCATGTGTTGAAATAAAAAATATATTCATGTGTTGAAATAAAATATATATTCATGTGTTCAAATAAAAAATATATTCATGTGTTGAAGTAAAATAAATATTCATTTACAAATCGGACGATTTGTTTATGTACACCCATTTGACTGATATTGATTGGGACGATAAATTTTACACATCGTCCAACTGCACAAGTAAAAATCTGTGTTTATTGATTTGAAATCCCACACGGGTATTGGGATGATATTTGATGTACACTAATCCTGATTGTTTAGTTGTATGTCAATCGATGGGTTGACAGACTGTATAAACGTTAGGTATTTATATTTAATGCTTATGCAGTTGTGTGGTGCACTCTGGATGATGGTTGATCATTTATCGTTGCTATTATATACATGTGTTGTATGGAAACCATATAATTAATGTTATATGGTAATTGATTGGGCCTCATTCCAATTTGGAATATAAGGAATGTTATAATAGAAAAATTCATGTGTTGAATAGAAAAATAAATATTCATGTGTTGAATAGAAATACAAATTCATGTGTTGAATAGAAAAATAAATATTCAAGTGTTGAATAGAAATACAAGTTCATGTTTTGAATAGAAAAATAAATATTCATGTGTTGAATAAAAATATATATTCATGTGTTGAATATAAATATATATTCATGTGTTCAAGAAAATATTCATTTGTTGAATAGAATAACGAAGTTATTGAAATATATAAAAGTTGTATTGATTAGATTTACGCCATTTTGACGTGAACGATATTTATATTGATTTTATTCATTTTTATAATGAATATCAAATAGGAATTGAATTCAAAATATAACGTTCTGAAAATATTGTCATTTATAGATTAATGATGTGGAATATTCAATTTTGATTCGAAATTGAATATGAAGTTGAAATCGTTTCGAAAACGAATTTAAAATGATTTATAAAATACGTTTTGAAAGGAAATCGACGAAATATATATAATATATATTATATATATAGAATGCTCTGAACAGAACTCGCCGCGCCGCGGCAGTTCACGAATTTCGATCATTGACTTCGAATGGATATTACGGGAGATTCGACCATCGGATTCCCTTAAAACCGGAACTGTTGGGTTTGTATCGAAAAGAGCTTTCTAACGAATATTAGATATTTGAAATCTAATGGTTGGATTTGGAATTATGTGCAAATCAAATTTGGAAAAGGTCGCTGTAAGTGAAATTCGATGGTCGTTAATGGAAATCGACTGTACGGGCCTTGATAAAATTATTTAAAATAGTAATAATTTGCGTAAAATCATAAGAAATGATTTGGATAGAATTTGGAAGAAAAACTGCATATTTGAAAAGATTAAAAAAAATATTTTTATCGAAATGAACTAGTTTTGAACTAGAATAATAATTTATTTATTTTTAAATAAATAAATTGGATTTGAAAGGGTTTTAAAAGTAACCAGAAGTTTCAATAATTGAATTGGAATGGAATGTGATTTTGGGTTTATCGTGAACGGTGTTTTAAATGACATTGGTTCGTTAACCCAGTTAAAGACAGGATATGAATTCCCAAGTTAAGCAATCATTAATATTGATTTTTGGGAAGATTAAAATTAGGTGGAGTTTTAATGAATCTTTAATTAGATTGAAGTGATCGAGAATGGAGTATCACCAGTTTTGCTCCAGGCGATAGTTAAATCTTTAACTAGATTTGGACATGAAATGGTAATTGAATTTACCGATAACACCGTGGTGTTAGATATGAAGTATGACCAGTTTTACTTCATGGGATGAATAGGTTGGGATTGGGAAATAAAATAAATGATTACTTCGGTGTGGTTCGCTAATCCCAACTAGTTTGAATTGATATTCAAAAGGAGATTAAAGAATAAATTTAAAGAATATATCTTTGATAAAATTAATGGGAACTTTTCCCAAAGTATAAGAATATTTGAATAAACGAATATTTTGAATTGGAATGAGGCGTATGTTGTGTTTGTATAACACTTGTTTATTATATATGCGAGTTACTCAGAAAGACCGGGTTTATCCCATTCTGAATAACTGATTCGACTTGGTATCGAGGATGAAGACGGTGGTCGAAGACCGGAGGTCTTCACATCGTTTGGGTGATTACTGATGATCTTGATTGGGCTGTACAACCAAGAGGAGGGAATCAGTTGGTGATCGTCCAGACGTACTTGGAGATCGATGGATATGCGAGGTACAAGGTGCCTTCGGTTTCGTTCAGACCCAGAATGAACTTGTAAATGGACTCTGTGTCTGACATTGGATTTTATTTTGTGTGATTGATTTCTATTAAATATATATATGTTTGGCGGCGGAGAATTTATTCTCTTGCTTAACGCCCTTCTCTGAGACGTACGTGCTCAGCGGTTATATATTGATGGATATCAATCGCATGGAGTGAATTGCCTGTTTGGCATGCCTAAGTGGCAAATGATCAAGGCTTCTTTTGAAAAGAAAAGCCTTGTAGTTGATGATCAAAGCACGGCCTGTGTAGCATAGCTTTGTGTAGCGTTGATTCGCAAACCTCACACCCCGGTTGTGAACCAGAAACAGGAGAGGACCTCTGGGAGGGCATGCGTTTCCTTCTAGCTAGGATGGTGTCAGTGACCTACTAGCCCTGACATTTATATTATTTTCACCTGTGTGGTTGTTGCTGTTGCGAGGCGCCTAGGATATATCGGTGACTATGTGGAGCCGATGGAGTCATTTGGCTCATTTACGCCTCCAAAGGGTGGGGAAACGCAGTGTTCAGGCATTTTAATCACATCGGTGGACCGACCCTGACGATCTAAGGGTCACTCGAGCTCTGATCCTGATACATGGGCTAGATTGTCTCGAATCGATAGAGGACTATCTTTTGCCTCGATTCACAGATGGAATTCCAACTTCCAATACGTGACTTTGCGGTTTTGATTGTAGATCCTAGTATTGGTGACATGATATATGGTACCCATGCCGTCTATGATTGATACTTATGAATTGAAGTTGTTTTATACACTATGCACTTATAATAGTATCAAATGATTTGTTTTAAACGTACCAAGCATGTTTGGCTATTATAAGGGAAAACCCTATCCCCCGGCTTGCCTTGCATTGTGTGATAGGACCTAGGTCTTATAATAGCTTCATTTTTCTTTATTTAGCACTGCGCTGTTGTTTTATGCACTGGTATTCTTGGGAGGAAACCCGTTCCGTGTTATACGGCGTGGTCCCACGATTTACCTAACTTTAAAATAAAGGTTAATAACTGTTTTACTTCTCACACAGTCCCATGACTGACCTGGAGTTTATTGTTTTAACCTAAACTCTGGGTGCCCTTATTTTGACACGGGCAGCTAGTAGTTTTGGTTTTGCAGATTTATATTTACAGGATCCTGATTTACAGCTGGAACGATAACCGGAAAGCTCTGTATCCGTGTATTACTTCTAGTTGTGTATTGCATTATTTTCCGCTTCTATGTAATGTATTATAATCTCTGATATCCTTCTGTGGTGTAATATTTATTCATACTCTGTATATTCTTGCATTCTGATGGAATTGTTGTAATTAACCATGAAATGTTCTTCTGTTTGCGTCCCGATGTGGCTTATCCTCAATTCAATCCGGGCTTTCCTTACCGGGGAAGTTCGGGTCGTCTCATATGTGCTGCGATTAATTTTTAATTATTCGATAAACTGTAATAAACCCTATTCATCCCGCCCCCTCTAGGGTTAATCTAGATCCAACAACTAGTAGTAGGACCAGTCGACTGGTCCATTTTGACCAGTCGACTGCACAGTTGACCAGTTTGGCAATATTTTGCCAATTCGTAAATGGATTGATTCCAGCGAACTTCGGAGGCAATGGACTTGTTCAAGATGGTAATTAGACCTCATAAGTTCGTCGAAACAACTCAAGAACATGAAATTCACATGCACAAACATATATACATGAAATTGCAAGGGTTTTGATTATAACTTCCAAGATGGACAACTTTTTAACCAAAGCAATGAAATACGATTCAAGTGACATATGAAGACTTAGAACTTTGCCGGGATGACAACAGAGCTTCACAATATCATCAAATAAACTCATAGCATATGAATTAGGTCGTATGAACAACTCCTAGCTGTAATTTCAATTCAATGAAACATAAACGCATGAAATCGGCTAAGTTACACTAACCTAACCAACTTACTAGCATATGCAAACTCAAATGAATGCTAGATTACTTTTACAAGCCAATGGCTTGTGGCATAGATGTGAGTTCATAAAGAACTCACCATTGCTTGCTAGAAGCAAGAAATCAATCCAAACCTAAGCAAAATCAACCCCTCCTCCAATATAGCTTGCTAATCTCCAACCTAAACTCATATAAATGGATTTCCTAGGAATTAGGTTTAAGAAATTTCAGAAATTAAAGAGGAGTAGAGTTAGAGAAGATGAATAGGATGCTTATCTATGCTTCTTCTTGGATTTGCACATATTTTCAATAAGAATTGGAGATCCAAGATCAAGCTAGGGCTTAGGGAATTTTAATTTCCCATTCCTATCCCCATTTCCATTCTCTTTGAAGTGTTAGAGTTGAATGAAGATAAGTGCGCTGATGGGGGTGTTTTAAGGTGGGCTAGCCTAGCTAAAACAATACCAAATCAAAGTCCCAATTTTCACAAGATCGAAATATATTGATGCTTATAGTCAAAAAGGTTGTAAACGATTATCCAGACTCAATGGAAGTGGTTTCAAGTCCAAATTCATTCGTATGCAAAATGTGACTTTTTGAACACACATTCGATTAACGATTAACAACGTTATATTTAAATATATTATCGTTAAGTATGCGGGTTGTTACATGTATATATATAACACTAGTCTTAGCGTCATAACAAATTAGCCCATTTATGTCTAAATCTATCCTTTTCTTATCATGTATAAATGCATATCCTTATGTATTAAATTGCCAAGATCTTCTTATGCTTCTATGCGACGTTAGAATGATATCTACATTAAGCATATTTCCTTAGTTACTTTATATAACTTAATATATTTATGAATTCAAAAGCTGGTGCTAAAAAAAGTGTTAAATTAACATATACTTGCCTATATTAATACACACACACGAATAACAAGACAAGTTAATATATATATATACAAATATTTAAAATAATTATTATTCTAATTCGAATGAATTTTACCTTATTAACATTATCAAATTAATGAATAATTTGCATTAATGAATATTTTCTTTTGTTTCTTACTAAGTAATTTAATATTCATATGAGTTATTAACAACTTACAAATACCACAATATGATAAAATACCAATTACTTGTTGTATATGCACACATACATTGATTACAGAATTTTAAACCATCAACAAATACATTTAATTGGAATTTCCTTGATACTTACCAGATATATAAGTATTAATTTATTCAATTTGATTTAATTATTGGTATCTTCTATATATTATAGATTATAAAATTGGTCCAAAACTGGGTTGTTACAATCAATCCCCTTTAAAAGAATTTTTCACCGAAATTAAAGAGTAACGAGGAGATTCAAGTTATATTCAAATCATAGACTTATATCAACATATACATGGGTCATCCCCAAATAATTACAACATCCATGTCGGCCAAAACAAATGAGTTATCTACTAGACATTTAACTGAAATCAGACCATTCAGTACATCAACGATTAGCTAACAATCACAGTTATTTCATTCTTAGAAATATCTGTTATTAGCTTTGAAAAACATTTCCGTTTCATATTCATGCATTACAATTCTTCCACCATTCATCTGTTTAGAAAATAATCTTCTATGTATCAACCCGAAAGACCGAAATCAACATCAGATCAATACTTAGAAAATCATTAAACTCAACCAATCTCCGGTGAGGTTCTAATTTTTTTAACTCCATATCTTAATTCCTTATTTCTATTTTAAGAAAATATCCTTGAATATATTTGGAAAATAATCCTAAATCTTATCTATTCCATTAATTTGAATCAATCTTGTTCAAACATAATTATCCGCTTCAAACTCTCTTTTCAAACTTCAGTCCAGCTTAATTCTATTTAACTTTACTATTTCAATCCTGTTTCAGTGGAGTTCCCTAGTTCCATAATCCAAACTCCTAGTTTTATTTCAAAACAATTTGAAATCACATATTCCATTCAAAGTCTTTGAATTTCCCATAACATTATGTTTTTTTTAAACACTTCTTCAATTTGCCATATTTTCAAAAATTATACAAATTAAATTTGGTTTACGATATAACCATTTCAATTTATAATTTGATTTGATTATAATAACAATCGACACATCCATATATAATAATAATTCCAGAAAATTATTCTTTTAATATCAAAATATATTTTTGAGAAAAATTATTTCATTTACCCAGCTTTTAAAACAATACCATGTCGAGTTACTCTATTCAACAGTTTAGAAACACTTATCGATACAGTTTCGACTACCATATCGACCAGAATTTATAAATCACTCAATAAACTAATCAACACAATATAAAATAGTTTTTATGTCCATTATCAAATACGCGCTCATATATATACACTCAAACTCAATCTAGGGTATTACTGACCCCATCTCTATCGAGTTACGCCGTAGAGCCAAGGTTATTACTAAACCATTGCTCTGATACCAACTGTAACGGCCCGAAAAGTTCTGATCTTGATTATCGATGCTAATACATACGCTATTTTATATATCGACCAATCAAACACCAAAAATTAACATATCATTAATAGAAAGAAGTAAGAGGGTGAGAAATAAAAAGAAAGTTATAATAGAAGAAAAAGTAGAATTTAACACAACAAAATTAGAGTATCACGAATCTCACAACGGGACTGAATAAAATATATTATACCACATCCTTCGAAATACAAAATTTGTATTGACTTACACACGTCATTAGGGTACAACTCATGTACAATACAGCGAAAATAAACTCTATATATCCAATATTGAAGCCTCCTGCTCCAAGCTTGAGACGACCCCAAACCCCGTACTAACGGTGGCAAGGGTAATCTTTGGAATATAACACATAAACAGATAACAGCAGAACAGAATTAAATAAATACACAAGATAATGCACAATAGAATATACTGGATAAAAGTAATCAACAGAGTTACACAGTATACGGGATCATACTTGGTACAAATACAGTTCAACTATACATAAATGTCTACAGTGGAAACAAACATAATATGTACAATAGGAGATGAACAGCATAAAAATAGATAAATGATTGAATCCCTCTTCAGCTCAAGCTATCCAGAGAAAGCCAGCTAAAACCTGAATACAAGGCTGCCCGTGTAGAAAAAGGGGCACCCGAGTTTAAAAGTGAAACAAACTACGAGTCTGTCATGGGACTGGTATGAGAAATCTAGTCAACACATTTAAAATATGGCTAATCACAGGGCCACGCCACTTTCGTGGAACGGGTTTACTCCATTGGATTGCCAGTGATTTAAAACAAATAATTCCTTTAAACATCGCAATGCTATTTATAAAAATGAAGCCATTATAAGACTCAGTTCCCATCACACAATGCAATGCAAACCGGAGGATAGAGTTTTACCTTATAATGGCCAAAATATGCTTGATACAAATAAAACAAAAGCATTTGATATTATTATTAATGTTTATAGGTTTCGAAAACAATTTCGAATCATAACTATCAATAATAGACGGCATGGGTACCATATATCATGTCGCCATATGTATATACAATCAAAACCGCACAGTCACGTATTTGGAAATTGGATTTCCGTCATGAACCAAGGCAAAAGATAGTCCTTACCGAATTCGAGACTGTCTAGCCCGAGTCTCAGGAAAGCGCGCAGGCAAGCCTTGGATCGTCAGGGTCGGTCCACCGATGTGGATTATTATGCCTGAACACAACGTTTCCCCGCCCTTTGGGGCGTAAATGAGCCATCGAATAACTCCATCGGTCCCGGATCGACCGATATAACCGAGGCGCCTCGCAACAACAACAACCACACAGGTGAAAATAATATAAATGTCAGGGCTGGTAGGTCACTGACACCACCCTAGCTAGAAAGAAACGCATGCCCTCCCTGAGGTCCTCTCCCGTTTCTGGTTCATACCAGGGTGTGAGGTTCGCGAATTCACGGTATACACAAAGCTACGCCACACAGGCGGTGCTTTGATCATCACCACAAGACTTTGCTTTTCAACAGAAGCCTTGATCATTTGCCACTTAGGCATGCAACACTAGCAATTCATGCCATGCGACTGATGTCCATCGATATACAACCTCTGAGCTCGTGCATTTCAGAGAAGGGCGTTAAGCAAAAGAATGAATTCTCCGCCGCGAAAAAGATGTATATTTAATAGAGATCAATCAACACGGAATAAAATCCAATGTCAGACACACAGTCCATTTACAAGTCTGTTCTGGGTCTGAACGAAACTGGAGGCACTATATACCTCGCAAACCCATCGATCTCCACGTACATCTGGACGATCACCACTCATTATCCATATTTCGGGATGCCTCCCAATCAGGACATCAGTTACCATCCAAACAAGGTGAAGATTTCCGGTCTTCAACCACCGTCTTCATCTTCGATTTCTTATCGTCGACTTAGTTATTCAGAATGGGATAAACCCGGTCTTTCTGAGCAACTTGCGTATATAATAAACAAGTGCAACACAAACACACATACGCATCATTTCAATTCATTAGACGCTAACCGTAAATCAGTAAGAGAACGATTTCCCAAATATTAACCCCGAAGGCCGAAACCAACATCAGATCAACACCCAGGGAACCATTCGACTTAGCCAACCTTCAGTTAGTTTCTAAATTTCACATCCATATCGTTATAATATTTTATAACGATTTATCGCTATTTTTATTTATTTTAAAATAGCCAATTTATTCAAAACGACGCTTCGGGCCATAACGCGGTTGTGGCGCTGTTTTCCTTCAGATTTGATTTACACATATCTGAAAATCTAACCGTTGGATCTTCACAAAATTTACATCATTAGAAAGATCTTTTCAAAACGAATCCAATGGTTCCAGTTTTGGGAAAATCCAACGGTCGGATCTCCCGGTATAATCGTTTGAAGTTTCGATTTCAAAATACGAACTGCATTGTCGTTATTCGATTTAATTTAATTATATTTATGTATATATATATATATATATAATCGATTCTAGCGCTGTTTTTCTTCAGATTTGAATTAAACATTCCAGACAATCCAACCGTTGGATTTTCACAAAGTTTGTGTCGTTGGAAAGATATTTCCAAAGCGAACCCAACGGTTTCGGGAAAATTTGATGGTCGGATCTCCCGCACTAATCGTTTGAAATCACGGTTTCAAAACACGAACTGCAGCTTCGCTATTCGATATATTTCAATTCTATTTATATATATATATATATCGATTCTTCGATTTCAAAACTATATTCTTTTCATACATTTGATAAAAATGATATTTTTATCCAACATACATTCACTTCGACACTTCACTATTTTTAACAATTCATGTATATAGTAAAAATGTGATTTTTATTGTAAAACAATTTATTTCAAAACGAGATTATTTTATATAGTTCATATAGGTAATAAAAATAGGATTTTTATTATAAAACAATTTCTTTCAAAATACGAATACCATTCAATACATGAATTTCAATTCAACGAATGAATTTCGATTCAACACATGAAGGTTTTCTATAGTTTGTATATGTAGAGTAAAAATGTGATTTTTAGTGTTAAAACAATTTATTCAAAACACGAATACCATTCAACACATGAATTTCAATTCAACGAATGAATATCGATTCAACACATGAAGGTTTTCTATAGTTTGTATATATAGAGTAAAAATGTAATTTTTATTGTTAAAACAATTTATTCAAAACACGAATACCATTCAGCACATGAATTTGATTCAACGAATGAATTTCTATTCAACACATGAAGGTTTTCTATTCAACAGACGAATATAGTTTCAACACAGGAAAATAATTCTAACACATGAATATTATTCAAAATTTCGGCAGCATAACGGCAAGGTAGTTAAAACCGGGACCGTCCCTAGTACGGCTCCTCGCTCTACCTTAAAGCCTCGCAGCTTTTGATAATGGGGAATCATGCATCTAGTTCGCATGCAGGCGGCATGTATATTTTTTTTTCATTTCCACAAACTAATCCTATGTGGTTTCAACCAAATATTTCTCAACCATAAACGGGTATTTTTCAACCACAATCAATCAATTTCAACCACAAACAATTTCAATCAACCATTCGTTATCAATCAATTTTCACACCAATCACAACCAATAAATATCGTCCATGGTTTGTGGACGAGGGGCGTATATATATATTTATATATAGCATTTCACTTCTATTTCAACACATATATAATTTTTACAATGCATATATAACTTATATATCGAACGTACAACTTATACAACGCTTATACATGAGGTGTACAAGCTTATATAACTCATATATCGACTATATACTTTATACATCGTCGTTTTCTATATCGTTTATAAATTAGAGATCTCACATTGGGTTCCACTCCATCAAAAATAGTAGAAGGCTCAGAAAAATATGCGGTCTCTTCTAGAATGTAGAAGACGTCCACACGAATCCAGTATCTCTTGTTTAACTGAATTTCGTCAAGAAACGAAAAAGATATGATTTTTACAGTGAAATCAAAAACGGTAGCGCTTTAAACTGCTATTATATAGTTTAAAATTAAATAGGCCGTATACCTCAGCTCGATCTTCAAAACTAGGTCTTCACTTTTTGGTCCAGTGGTGCAGCGGATTAACGATCGGGTTTGACCACGTCCTAGAGCCTGGAAAGGCGCGCCTGTCGATGGTAAGGGGGCCCTACTCGACGGCTCCTCCTGCTCACGGCGGCGCTCCAAAGGTGCGACCTTCTCGAGCTTGATTCGAGCTCAATACCCCACAAAAAAATCTGAGGTTGGTATGGATTCGAAGATCGTGTTGAGTACTACGAAATTCTCCAAAGGGGCATGGGTTTTTACTCAGCAGATTAGAAGAAATCGAGGTGAGAAGAAAGGAAAGGGTTTCCGCCGTCGTCGTGTTTAATCGGGGAGAGAGAAAACTTTGACCGACCAATCAGATTTTTTTGTTTATTTATATATTTTAAAAATCCGAAAATACCCCTTGTCACATACGAACACCAATTCAAACCCAACGACTATCGTCCCTAGCGTTTTACCCCTATTCCGAACACAATGGGATATGTGTCGTAGGCCCATTCGACTGTTTCAGTCTGTTTTCCTTCAAATTAAAATATAAAACATTCAATATTTGATTTGAACGTACATTTCAATTTGTCAGGGCCACAAACTGATTCGAAAAATTCCAAAAAAATAAATCGAGCTATGTTTTGACGATACGGTCCCAACAAAACTAGTTTCGTCAAATTCTGAGACCGTTTGTAAAATGGCCCTTTTCTGGTCGATCCAATTTAACTGTAATTGATCAAAACACATTTTCCTTCGCCACGCTCATATACTAGCTTCAAAAATTATGAAATTTGAAGCTTAGAAATAACTTCACATCCCAGATCCAACAAAAGTGGTTTCGTCGAATTCCGAGGTCGTTTGCAAAATGGCCATTTTCACGGGCTATATAAACTCCATAGCGACCTTTCTGAAAATTCATTTGGCCATAACTTTTGCTTCCCTCTATGAAACTTTGATTTTTCAGGTTCGGTAGAAAGGTATTCACTAACAGAGTTAAATAATTTTGGTTTCACTCAAATCCGTTTTTTTTTTGCACCCGGTACAATTAGTCAAAATTTGAATTCAAATTTTTGAAACTACCGCGCCATTTCAGGCCTTGTTTATAATTCAAAGTAATTATATTTATTTTCAACTTCGATTCAAACTTACTTTTCATCATTATTATTTAAAATATTTATTTTAAATATTTAAAATCCACTATTTTAGCCAATTTAAAAATTTTAAATTGGTTCAGATTTTCAGGGTCGTTACAATCTCCCCCACTTAAAACTTTTCGTCCCTGAAAAGGAACAAAGTCGAAAGTGGTTTGATTAATCAACTCTACGTTCGATCTGGCTTCCATTCTCCAACTTTTCAGTTTCTAAGAATTTTCAAATTCTTCAAAAATTTGGCTAACACCCGGAATTTTTGAAAAAATTCGCCATAACCTCCTTTGTACGGTGAGGGGTTTGGAAATTTATTGGGCTGTATTAGGTACCCAATAAATCCTATAAAGAATATACATATTTATAGTGATATAATCTGGTGTTTACAGGGGAGCATGTATAGATAATAACTCCAGAGAATAAATTCTCGTCACCCTATCAAAGCCTGAGGGAGTGTGTATTTTAATTGCTCCAGAGGATAAATCCTCGTCACCTCATCCCGTGTGGGAAGTAAATAATCCATATGCCGTATCTAATGACTAGAGAGACGTGATTATTGTCAACTCCAGACCCGTGTGGGGTTTTTTAATTAATCTGGCAATTTATCGTTATAATTTTATATGGTCATATCAGTCATCAGTTCAACCTGTAAAATATAGTCATCGCCATACAAGCCTCTCGCTCGTATGGTAAATCTTCCACCTCGTCACACAAGCTCCAAATGCTTATGTGGTATATGATGAAGTATGCCTATCTTCAAGAAGTATGCCATGTAGTGTAGTTCAAAATTAATTGTTACTATCCTATGGTGACGTTAATTTTTTTTTCACACAGAATAACCAGCACTCCGCATCCAATGGCATTCACAGGAGTTGATATAATAATATTTCGCATCCAACTTATTAAGGTTTACCTATTTGTCGGGCACGCAAATAATTTCTTTACTCAACAGCTAATCCAATTACCTGTTCAAACATATATAATGCACATGTATATATTTCTATCTATTTTTAAATCAGTTCAATGTGTGATATAATCGAATAAATTCTACCATTCATTCTATTATTGATTAAATTAACTATCGTTCTAATAATTTAATTAATCAAATCTACTATCACACAACACAAACAACAACCAATTTGTTTTTAACTTTTCAAAAATATACTAATCAATTTCTATACTCTTTTAAAATCATTCAGACTATAGAATTAAAAGTGCACATCCATGGAAAGAAAATAACAACAGAGTAGAGAACTAATTGGTAATGCAAAGTATGGTAAATATACCTTGCAACGGAGTCAATCAGAGATATCTACTCGACACTTAGGATAGGCTTTCTGAATGCTCTCCTCTGTTTCCCAAGTACAATCTCGCGGATCTCCACTCCATTGCACTTTGACTAAGTGAACCTTCTTGTTCCTCAGCTCTTTGGTTTCTTTGCCGATAATCTTGAGCGGCTCTCTTCTCACAGCTAATTCTGGAGTAATTTCAATATCCTGTTGAGCTGCTTCTTCCACGATTAAGTCTGGATCATGAACGTGCCTTCGAAGTTGAGATATATGAAATACATCATGCACTCCAGGCAACCAATCAGGCAATTTAACCCTATAAGCGAGAGTTTCGATCCGTTCTAGAATAGGAAACGGACCAATGAATTTGGGCGCCAACTTCTCTGTTTTACCGAACTGGATAACTCCTCTCATCGGTGATACTTTCAAATATACATAGTCACCAACAGCAAATGATATATCTCTTCTTCTCTTATCGGCATAACTCTTTTGTCGGCTTTGAGCGGCGAGTAATCGTTTCTTAATAAAATCGACTTTGTCGGCAGCTTCTCAGATCATATCAGGTCCCAATACAAGTCTATTACCGGGTTCGACCCAACAAGCAGGAGATCGACACGGTCTACCATACAACGCTTCGAATGGTGACATTGTCAGGCTCGCCTGGTAGCTGTTGTTATATGAGAATTCAGCCAAATGTAAATGGTCTTCCCATGATCCACCGAAATCTAGAACACAAGCCCGCAATAGATCTTCTAGTATACGATTCACCCTCTCAATCTGACCATCTGTCTGAGGATGATAAGCGGTGCTCAAGTTCAACTTCGTTCCCAGTTCGACTTGAAATGCCTCCCAGAATTTGCTAGTAAATATTGGATCTCTATCACTGACTATACTGAGCGGCACTCCATGTAGCCTTACAATTTCCTTCAAGTATATCTGCGCCAGACTCTGAGCAGTTCTGTTTGATCTGACAGGTATGAAATGGGCGGTCTTTGTGAAGCGATCTACGATCACCCAAATACTGTCATTTCCTTTTCTGGTTCAGGGCAAACCATCTATGAAGTCCATGGAAATATGTTCCCACTTCCAACCTGGAACGTCCAGCGGTTGCAAAAATCCAGCCAGTTTCTGTTGGTCGCTTTTGACTAGCTGGCAAGTAGGGCATCGGCTAACATATAAAGAAATGTCCCTCTTCATCGACTTCCACCAGAAAGTGCGTTTGATGTCATTATACATTTTGCTTACTCCCGGATTGATACTAAGCTTTGACTTTTGGCACTCATCCAGGACTTCCTTTCAGAGCTCAGAAATATTAGGAACACAGATTCGACCTTTTAGCCTCAGAATTCCATCATTATCAACTTGAAAACTCGAGGGCTTGCCTTTCAGAATTATCTCTCTAATCTTCTAAATGAAGTGATCATCCCTCTGAAGAGCAGATATTTTATTTATCAATGAAGTCGTGATAATAAAACTGGCGATCACTTCGTTCTTTCGGCTTAACGCATCGGCCACGACATTGGCTTTCCTTGGAGTGTATAGAATCTCAAAATCATATGCTGCAAGGAACTCTAGCCAACGTTGCTGCCTCAGATTCAAGTCTTTCTGGGTGAACAGATACTTTAACGATTGGTGATCTGTAAACAGTTCAAATTTCTCACCCAGAAGATAGTGCCTCCAGATTTTCAAAGAGAATACTATAGCCAACAACTCAATATCATGAGTTACGTAGTTCTTTTCATGTGGCTTCAGCTGACGGCTAGCATAAGCGATCACTTGACCTCTTTGCGTTAGTACTGCACCCATGCCTTCTCTAGAGGCATCTGTCCAGACCTTTAAATCCTGATTGCCGTCGATAACAGTTAACACTGGAGCAGTCTATAATCTTAACTTTAGCTCTTCAAAAGCCTCCTCACATTCTGGAGTCCATTTGAATTTAGAGTGCTTCTTTGTAAGCTTCGTTAAGTGACCAGATATCTTCGAAAAGTTTTTAATGAACTTCCGGTAATAACTAGCCAATCCAAGAAAACTGCGAACCTCTGTAGGAGTACTAGGTTGTTTCCAGTTTTGAATAGCTGTGATTTTACTTGGATCCACAGCAATTCCTTCTTCCGATACAACGTGGCTAAGAAATTTCACTTCATCTTGCCAGAATATACATTTGGATAGTTTGGCTTTTAATACATTCCTTCTGAGGATTTCAGAACCTGTTCCAAATGCTTTTCATGTTCGGCCTTTGATTTAGAGAAGATTAGAATATCGTCAATAAAAACCAGAACAAATTTATTCAAGACTCCTCTGAACAATATATTCATCAAAACGACGAAGTATGCTGGAGCGTTACATAAGCCGAACGGCATTACTAACCACTCATAGAATAAGTCTGGACCTCTGAATGCTGTCATAGGAACACACTCTTCGGCAATTCGAAGCTGATGGAAGCCTGTAGCTAGGTCCATCCTTGAAAATACTTGTGCTACATTCAGATGATCCAATAAATCATCGATTCGCGGTAATGGATATTTGTTCTTTATTGTCTGCTTGTTCAAATCATGATAATCCACACATAGCCGTAGAGTACCGTCAGATTTTGGGACAAACACCACTGCTGCACCCCAATCAGAGAAACTAGGCCTGATTAGACCCTTCCATACAAGCTGTCTTGTTTGATTTTCTAATTCCTCTTTCTCTTTCAAGGACATTCTTCGAATAGCGAGAACTACCGGCCTTGCATTCGGAATCAAAGCGATCTTGAAATCTATTTCTCTCTGTGGAGGTAAGCGAACAACTTCTTCGAACACATCGGCATAGTTTTTCACGATAGGAATATCTTTTACGAGGTCGAGAATATTCTCTGTGACTACATGGATATCTTCTATTTGGGATGGAGAAACATCGAGAGCTGCCCAGAAGTCTTTTCTATTTGAATATTGGCCTTCACAGGGAATGGTTATATAATCACCTGATTTTATCTTTGCCTTAACGACTCTGTCGGCGCATTTAACATCAGCTTCATATTTAGTCAACCAGTCTAACCCCAAGATAAGATCAAACTCTGTAAAATTCATGACGACTGCGATGGTAGGGAACCGACAACGAGAAAAAGAAACCGGCACCCCACAAACCCAACTGAGATCGATGGAACCCACGACCGGATTTTGGACAGTCATTGGTTCTTTGAGCTTCTTCAAATTCAAATCCAGTTTCTTAACCACATTCTTTGCAATAAAGATTTGTGACGCACCGGTGTAAAACAGTACTTTAACTGGAATATCTTTGACAGTTAGCGTGCCTTCTAAAACATCCGGCCTTTCCAGAACATCTGAGGGTGCTGAGGTTTCTGCCAATTCATTTACCTGAGCCTTTTTGGTCTTTTTTAACAGCCAGCAATCTCGCTTTATATGACCGGCCTGATGACAAAGATTGCACTCTCGAGTCACAGGAAACTTGCCCTTGGATTTAGACCCATCCTCCTTTCGTTTCTTCGAGGATTTACAATTCCTGGTCAAATGCCCCTGTTTATGGTTGTTACTGCATATGGCCGTCGTTACTGGTTCTTTCTCAGATCTGGCCCTTTTCCGATTGACTTTCGGCTTCTTACTGACTTCAGACATCGTACTGGCCTCAGGATTATCAGTTTCAGGCTCACCTTTATTACTAGAACTGACCTCTTCTTCGTAACGCAACATACCATTCTTGTCGAGATCCTCATACTGTTAAGCCATGTATATCATTTCAGAGAAAGGAAGCTTCACATTCCTCATCACACTATTCTGATATTTTCTTTGCAGGCCATGAATAAATCTCAGATTCTTCGTGTTTGGATCTTGAATCAGATGAGGAGCAAAGTGAGAAAGTTCGTTGAATTTCTTATGATATTCTGGGATTGTCATATCACCTTGTATCAGATAAGAGAATTCATCACATAACCGCTCAGTTGCTTCGGGAGGAGTAAATCTTTCTAGGAAAATCTCTTTGAATCTGTCCCAGTGATATCACCTTCTGGATTATCTTTAATAACCAAATCCCACCAAAACAAAGCTTCTTCTTTGAGTGCCCAAGACGCGAGTAATCTTTTCTGATCATCTCTCAGCTTTAAACCCTCAAAGATTTTCTCTGCAGAACGGATCCAAGCTTGTGTTTCCATAATGGACTCTTTGCCTAAGAATGGTGATCCACCCAGATTTCGAAATCTCTTGAATAGAACTTCTATATCTGATTCTGGCTGTGGGAGCACAACTGGCTCATTAGCTGGTTGAGCCATACGATTGTTTCTTTTGTTCCTGTCACTCATTTTCTAGTGCGTCTGCAATTAGCAGACAAAGTGTCAGGTCAACAGAAAAGATATTGCAAAACATAGAGACAAATACTTCAATGTAAATGTGTCTACTGGAGTGTATTTCATTCTGCTTTACTCATACTAGGATATTGCTAATCCTATCTGTATAGAGTTACCCATTCTAGAACACTACTGGTTTTATTTCTGACGAGTTCGTTAATATGTTATATTCCAGCCCTAAGCTAAACCAAAGCTCTGATACCAAATGAGACGACCCCAAACCCCGTACTGACGGTGGCAAGAGTAATCTTTGGAATATAACACATAAACAGATAACAGCAGAACAGAATTAAATAAATACACCAGATAATGCACAATAGAATATACTGGATAAAAGTAATCATCAGAGTTACACAGTATACAGGATCATACTTAGTACAAATACAGTTCGACTATACATAAATGTCTACAGTGGAAACAAACATAATATGTACAATAGGAGCTGAATAGCATAAAAAGAGATAAATGATAGAATCCCTCTTCAGCTACAGCTATCCAGAGAAAGCCAGCTAAAACCTAAATACAAGGCTGCCCGTGTAGAAAAAGGGGCACCCGAGTTTGAAAGTGAAACAAACTACGAGTCAGTCATGGGACTGGTATGAGAAATCTAGTCAACACATTTAAAATATGGCTAATCACAAGACCACACCACTTTCGTGGAACGGGTTTACTCCATTCGATTGCCAGTGATTTAAAACAAATAATTCTTTTAAACATCGCAATGCTATTTATAAAAATGAAGCCATTATAAGACTCAGTTCCCATCACACAATGCAACGCAAACCGGAGGATAGAGTTTTACATTATAATGGCCAAAATATGCTTGATACGAATAAAACAAAAGCATTTGATATTATTATAAGTGTTTATAGGTTTCGAAAACAATTTCGAATCATAACTATCAATCATAGACGGCACGGGTACCATATATCATGTCGCCATATGTATATACAATCAAAACCGCACAGTCACGTATTTGGAAATTGGATTTCCGTCATGAACCAAGGCAAAAGATAGTCCTTGCCGAATTCGAGACTGTCTAGCCCGAGTCTCAGGCAAGCGCGCGGGCAAGCCTTGGATCGTCAGGGCTAGTCCACCGATGTGGATTATTATGCCTGAACACTACGTTTCCCCGCCCTTTAGGGCGTAAATGAGCCAACGAATGACTCCATCTGTCCCGGATCGACCGATATAACCGTGGCGCCTCGCAACAACAACAACCACACAGGTGAAAATAATATAAATGTCAGGGCTGGTAGGTCACTGACACCACCCTAGCTAGAAAGAAACGCATGCCCTCCCTGAGGTCCTCTCCCGTTTCTGGTTCATACCGGGGTGTGAGGTTCGCGAATTTCACGTTATACACAAAGCTACGCCACACAAGTGGTGCTTTGATCATCACCACAAGGCTTTGCTTTTCAACAGAAGCCTTGATCATTTGCCACTTAGGCATGCAACACTAGCAATTCATGCCATGCGACTGATGTCCATCGATATACAACCTCTAAGCTCGTGCGTTTCAGAGAAGGGCGTTAAGAAAAAGAATAAATTCTCCGCCGCCAAACAGATGTATATTTAATAGAGATCAATCAACACGGAATAAAATCCAATGTCAGACACACAGTCCATTTACAAGTCCATTCTGGGTCTGAATGAAACTGGAGGCACTATATACCTCGCAAACCCATCGATCTCCACGTACGTCTGGAAGATCACCACTCATTATCCATATTTCAGGATGCCTCCCAATCAGGACATCAGTTACCATCCAAATGAGGTGAAGATTCCCGGTCTCCAACCACCATCTTCATCTTCGATTTCTTATCGTCGATTTAGTTATTCAGAATGGGATAAACCCGGTCTTTCTGAGCAACTTGCGTATATAATAAACAAGTGCAACACAAACACACATACGCATCATTTCAATTCATTAGTCGCTAACCGTAAATTAGTAAGAGAACGATTTCCCAAATATTAACCCCGAAGGCCGAAACCAACATCAGATCAACACCCAGGGAACCATTCGACTTAGACAACCTTCAGTTAGTTTCTAAATTTCACATCCATATCGTTTATAATATTTTATAATGATTTATCGCTATTTTTATTTATTTTAAAATAGCCAATTTATTCAAAACGACGCTTCGGGCCATAACGCGGCCGTGGCGCTGTTTTTCTTCAGATTTGATTTACACATATCTGAAAATCTAACCGTTGGATCTTCACAAAATTTACATCATTAGAAAGATCTTTTCAAAACGAATCCAACGGTTCCAGATTCGGGAAAATCCGACGGTCGGATCTCCCGGTATAATCGTTTGAAGTTTCGATTTCAAAATATGAACTGCAGCGTCGTTATTCGATTTAATTTAATTATATTTATATATATATAAAATATAATCGATTCTGACGCTGTTTTTCTTCAGATTTGAATTAAACATTCCAGACAATCCAACAGTTGGATTTTCACAAAGTTGGTGTCGTTGGAAAGATATTTCCAAAGCGAACCCAACGGTTTCGGTTTCGCGAAAATCCGATGGTCGGATCTCCCGCACTAATCGTTTGAAATCACGGTTTCAAAACACGAACTACAGCTTCGCTATTCGATATATTTCAGTTCTATTTATATATATATATATATATATATATATATATATATATATCAATTCTTCGATTTCAAAACTATATTCTTTTCATACATTTGATAAAAATGATATTTTTATCCAACATACATTCACTTCGACACTTCACTATTTTTAACAATTCATGTATATAGTAAAAATGTAATTTTTACTGTAAAACAATTTATTTCAAAACGAGATTATTTTATATAGTTCATATAGGTAATAAAAATAGGATTTTTATTGTAAAACAATTTCTTTCAAAATACGAATACCATTCAACACATGAATTTCAATTCAACGAATGAATTTCGATTCAACACATGAAGGATTTCTATAGTTTGTATATATAGAGTAAAAATGTGATTTTTATTGTTAAAACAATTTATTCAAAACACGAATACCATTCAACACATGAATTTCAATTCAACGAAGGAATATCGATTCAACACATGAAGGTTTTCTATAGTTTGTATATATAGAGTAAAAAGGTAATTTTTATTGTTTAAACAATTTATTCAAAACACGAATACCATTCAACACATGAATTTGATTCAACGAATGAATTTCTATTCAACACATGAAGGTTTTCTATTCAACAGACGAATATAGTTTCAACACAGGAAAATAATTCTAACACATGAATATTATTCAAAATTTCGGCAGCATAACGGCAGGGTAGTTAAAACTGGGACCGTCCCTAGTACGGCTCCTCGCTCTACCTTAAAGCCTCGCAGCTTTTGACAATGGGGAATCATGCATCTAGTTCGCACGCAAGCGGCATGTATATTTTTTTTTCATTTCCACAAACTAATCCTATGTGGTTTCAACCAAATATTTCTCAATCACAAACGGGTATTTTTCAACCACAATCAATCAATTTCAACCACAAACAATTTCAATCAACCATTCGCTATCAATCAATTTTCACACCAATCACAACCAATAAATATCGTCCATGGTTTGTGGACGAGGGGCGTATATATATATATATATATATATATATATATATAGCATTTCACTTCTATTTCAACACATATATAATTTTCACAACGCATATATAACTTATACATCGAACGTACAACTTATACAACGCTTATACATAAGGTGTACAACGCTTATATAAATCATACATCGACTATATAATTTATACATCATCGTTTTCCATATTGTTTATAAATTAGAAATCTCACATTGGGTTCCACTCCACCAAAAATACCAGAAGGCTCAGAAAAATATGCGGTCTCTTCTAGAATGTAGAAGACGTCCGCACGAGTCCAGTGTCTCTTGTTTCACTGAATTTCGTCAAGAAACGAAAAAGATATGATTTTTACAGTGAAATCAAAAACGGTAGCGCTTTAAACTGCTGTTATATAGTTTAAAATTAAATAGGCCGTATACCTCAGCTCGATCTTCAAAACTAGGTCTTCACTTTTCGATCCAATGGTGCAGCGGATCGACGATCGGGGTTGACCACGTCCTAGAGCCTGGAAAGGCGCGCCTGTCGATGGTAAGGGGGGCCCCACTCGACGGCTCCTCCTGCTCACGGCGGCGCTCCAAAGGTGCGACCTTCTCGAGCTCAGTTCGAGCTCAATTCCCCACGAAAAAAATCTGAGGTTGGTATGGATTCGAAGATCGTGTTGAGTACTACGAAATTCTCCAAAGGGGCATGGGTTTTACTGAGTGGATTAGAAGAAATCGAGGAGAGAACAAAGGAAAGGGTTTCCGTCGTCGTCAAGTTTAATCGGGGAGAGAGAAAACTTTGACCGACCAATCAGATTTTTTTGTTTATTTATATATTTTAAAAATCCGAAAATACCCCTTGTCACACACGAACACCAATTCAAACCCAACGACTGTCGTCCCTAGCGTTTTACCCCCATTCCGAACACAATGGGATATGTTTCATAGGCCCATTCGACTGTTTCAGTCAGTTTTCCTTCAAATTAAAATATAAAACATTCAATATTTGATTTGAACGTATATTTCAATTTGCCAGGGACAGAAACTGATTCGAAAAATTCCAGAAAAATATCTATCTATGTTTTGATGATACGGTCCCAACAAAACTAGTTTCGTTGAATTCTGAGACCGTTTGTAAAATGGCCCTTTTCTGGTCGATCCAATTTAATTGTAGGGTGCGTTTTTTACAGGTCCCTATTAAGTTTCAAAATATAAAAAACCCCGTTGATAAAAAGAATGTAGAATACATCCCTGTTTTTGAATTTCCGCTGAAAACATTACAGAACTACCCCTACGCAGCTACTCAAACCTACACCAACGACTCGTATCATTTAATTAGTCAAATCGCTCCACTAATATCTCTCAAAACCCTAATTCCACTATTCTGCAAACCCTAGATCAATTAATCGCGTTTCAAAAACAAAAGACGCCACTCTTCAGTTTAGTCCAGATCATCATGTTGTGCTTCAAATTTTTGGTCATCGTCATCATATTACATGAAAATGGCGAAAAAAAGGTATAAATATGATTGATTTTTTTAATATCGTGCTGTAGATACTATCTTCTTGTAATATACAGTATTAAGATTAAAAAATAAAGATTTCGACTTAGTGTATGCTATTCAGAAGAATTACTGAATGTTTTTTAGATGTTAATAAGAATTCGTACATGATTCTATGATTAAAAGGAATTCTAGCATAATTGTTGAGTATAATATGAATTTTTTCTGAGTAGAAATTTTTTATTTTTCTGAACAGAAATGATTGTACCGTATTAGTTTGAAATTTTGCATAATACATAATTGTTTCATTCAATTGGGCAAGTGTAAACATGTTGTTGCAGTAGAATATGCAATTAATTGTAAATGTTGCATTGAAGTGTGCAACTTGTAACATAATGTTTGATTAATACATGCATTTGTCAATAAAAGCAGAATACTTACATACTCATATGCATTTATTAAAAATTGTTGCATGCTTAGATGCATATAATTTAAAAAAATTATACAAAAACAGTTTTTTCGAATAAATGTTGACTTATTAATTTTTTTTCTTCAGATTATATTGTGCAATGTTTGTTTTGAGTATTATGAAGCAGGGAAGTGAGAACATAGAACCCAGCAAAGAAGATGAAATTTACGCTCATGAAGCTGGATATCTACAACGAGTTGCTCTTGCTCACGAAAAACTCAATTGCAAACCACATAGTTGGAATCCAACGGATAACATGACACAGGACTACCTTCTTTTAGATGCAAACAAGATTGATGAAAATTTGTAAAGAAGATGTTCACCTATCGTGTAAATCAGTTGAATGATATTATTTTCGAACTAGTACGAATTTTACAACATGTTATGGAATGTTGACTATATGTGTGGAATTTTCCAGAATACTTGCATACTTGAATGAAAATATTATGAAATTTGATATGAAAACTTGCATCTTTTTAGGCTATTCTTCCAGTTAAATGTATAGTTGAATGCTAATATTTGCAGTCTGAAAACTTGCATACTTGTAGGCTAATTTTCCAGTTAAATGCATACTTAACTACTAATGTTTGCAGTATTAAACAAACAAAAATGTCGCCATTTGTTATGTAAAGTAAAGACTGGACGAGAATAACTGCATAATATTTAACGAATAGATAACAAAAATTAAATTGGACAATAGGCAAATTACCTAAAATAATTCAAGATTTAAAACAGGAACAAATAATCATAGTTAAAAGAGAGTATTTGCATATGTCAAAGATTTGCATATATGTATGCAAGTAATATAAATAGTTGCATATATCTGTTCAACAATTAAGAAGAGCGTTATGTTAATATCCATATTTTTCCAATTATTGTAAACAACTTTTCTGAGTACAAACAACCCTTAATTTTTGTACAATAGTTGCATAAATGTGTGCTGGTATTAACAAAAATATGCATAATTTTATACACCTATTCACGACAGAATAACAAATATAGCGATTTTTCCAATTATTCGGCTTTACAATCTAATTTACACAACAAAATTTTGAACGGTAATTACACTATCCATCAGTAAAACTAGACAATTAAGGAAATTAAGAATAATCAATTGTTTGTATGCAATTAATAATCACGCACAGAAAAAAACAGATTTTAAAAAAGAACCGTATATTTGTATGCAGACATACATAATATATGCATACGAGCATACAACTTTTCTGAGCACATCCGACCTCACATGTTATTACAATAATTGCATAAATGTATGCTCATATTAACAAAATATGCATAATTTTATAAACCTAAACACGACAGAATAACAAATAATTGCATAAATGTATGCTTATATGAACAAAATATGCATACTTTTATACACCTAAAAAGGAACTTTCTGAGTACATCCGACCTCATATGTTATTACAATAATTGCATAAATGTATGCTGATATTAACAAAATATGCATAATTTTATACACCTAAGCATGACAGAATAACAAATATAGCAATTTTTTAAATTAATCACCTGTACAATAAACTTTACACAACAAAAAATTTAACAATAATTACACTATAAATCAATAAACTTGGATAATTAAAGAATGTCATAATAATAAAGCGACATAAAATTGTTGATCAGTAACAGCGCCATGGATTCGAAGCTGAATTCGAAGTTGACAAATTTAGAAAGTAGCTGCCGCCGCCATTAACAAGGAAGAAATAAATAAACCACTAAACTAAAAAAGAAAACCGCCGCCATGGATTTAGCTGAAGCCGCCATGGTACAAGCATGCAGAGATATACATACATGCAGATGAATAATTGCAAATGAGCTGAGTTTATTTACACGTGTTATAACATTCCATCGACAAAACTATAAAATTAAAGAAGATTAGATTAATCAGTCAACAAATATCGAGTAAAAATTGATAACCGTAAAAAAAAATTTAAAATATATATATTACCTTGAAGAAGAAACATTCATCATTTAAAGCAAGTATGGATCTAATTAGATCACTGAAGCAATTCCGAGCAGTGGAAATTATAGATCGACGGAATCAACTTTTGAAAAATAAAAATAAAAATGACGGCGCCGCCATGATTAAGAAAGATAAGTTTCTGGAAAAATGAAAACCCTAATACGTTTCTGGTTTCTGGGTATACTAGATCCGTATAACGTGATTTAGGACCACGTTAATCACACCTTAAATTGCGAAAAGGGCAATTGTGTAAAAAAAATAGCCGCTGTTTAAAAACAGGGATGAAATTTCTATGTTTTGAAATAGAAGGATGTGAGCCTAATTAACTTTGCTTTTAGGGATGTGTGCCTAATTTTCACTTAATTGTAATTGACCAAAACACATTTTCCTTCGCCACGCTCACATACTAGCTTTAAAAATTATGAAATTTGAAACTTAGCAATAACTTCACATCCCGGATCCAACAAAAGTGGTTTCGTCGAATTCCGAGGTCGTTTGCAAAATGGCCATTTTCACGGGCTATATAAACTCCATAGCGACCTTTCTGAAAATTCATTTGGCCATAACTTTTGCTTCCCGCTATGAAACTTCAATTTTTCAGATTCGTTAGAAAGGTATTCACTAACAAATTTAAATATTTTTGGTTTCACTCAAATCTGTTTTGTTTTGCACCCGGTACAGTCAGTCAAAGTTTGAATTCAAATTTTTGAAACTACCGCGCCATTTCAAGCCTTGTTTATAATTTAAAGTAATTATATTTATTTTCAACTTTGATTCAAACTTACTTTTCATCATTATTATTTGAAATATTTATTTTAAATATTTAAAATCCACTATTTTAGCCAATTTAAAAAATTTTAATTGGTTCAGATTTTCCGGGTCGTTACAAAGCTCCTTCAAGTTAATCTGAAAAATCCTGAAACTACTTGAGTACCCATACAAATTTGGGCACCCAAGAGTTTAATACAGTTTGAAAAATCCTATACGCACATGTGCTGATTTGAAATCTTATTGCCATATATACTTGCATTTGTATGCTGTCAAGCTTTATTTTCAAGATACGCAGCACTGTCTTTGCTGGAAAATAGATATATCTATATGCTGATTTGAATAACCATGTGTCTAGTACATTTTCATTTATATGCTAGCATAGTAACTATGTGCTTTCTGTAAAAAACAGAGCATGTATATATATATATACATATATATATATAAACTAGTCTTAACATCACAACAAATCAGCCTATTTATGTCTAAATCTATCCTTTTTCTTATCACGTATAAATGCATATCCTTATGTATTAAATCAAAAAGATCTTCTTATGCTTCTATGTTACATTAAGAATATTTCCTTATTTACTTTAGATAACTTAATATCTTTATGAATTCAAAAGCCGGTGTAACAAAAAGTGTTAAAACAATATATACTTGTCTACATTAATAAATATACACACAAATAATAAGACAAGTTAATATATATAATGTTGGATCTAGATTAACCCTAGAGGGGGTGAATAGGGTTTACTGAATTAAATTCAAGATATTAAAATATCACAGAAAAGATTGCAGCAGATAAAAATAAATGTAGGAAATAAATAACACAGGTTTTACTAGCTTCGGCAAACCCTTCCTACTGCTGCATTTCTAAGATTTTTACTCGGTATTAAAACGGATCCCACTTACAAACTCTGTAAACTCACAAACCCTGCTCCTATTTAATTCTATGCTCAAATCCCTAGACTGATCTACATCCCCAACATCAGATTTTCCCCTAGCTACAAACCCGTAGCTAGTAAACCCAAGTTATTACAGACACTAGAAAACTGCTAGTTAGAATTTAACTAGATCACCTAGTTTGATAGACACTAGAAAATTGAAAGAACGATTTACAAAAGAAAAAGAAAAACAAAACGATGTAAAATAAATAAATCAAACCCTTTTGTAATTCTAATGTTTAAACAAGGCCGACCCATTTCTTCATTTGTTAACTTGATTGCTTCTTTCTCTCTAGAAAAACTTTGCGGTCGATCCAATTAAAATTAGGGTTTCCAAAATCCTCAAATCGCGAGCTCAAATGTTTGCTTCTGAATTAAATCTCTTATGCTTAGAATCTTTGGATGGCTTTGGTACTTGGATTTGGGATTTGTTGATCAAAAAAATTGTGTGTTCTTCTGAATTGATTTCTCAATTTGTTTTTGAATTTTTGCTCTCGTGCTTTCGATCAATAATATTCCAATGGTGAATAAGGTGTATAAATAGGATTTTTTTAATCATAAAATCTCTTATTTCATTTTAAATGGATTGACTTTGATTTTGCATGTGGTCCCTTTTTGTCTCCTCGATGTTGCGTGATCAATCCTTGTCGTGACTATGTAAATAAAATCTGAAAACACATTGATTCGGTTTTGTGGCTCTTGAACTTGCTCCGAGTATTTTTGGAAATCACTAAATTAATTTTAGGTCGTGAACCCTTGTGAATTTGATAGATTTCCAAGAATTGATTATTGATTAAAATTTGCCCGTTCTTGCCTAAGATATTGTTATGATTTCAAATAAAATATTCATTGTGATTTTTGCCGAATTGATGATTGTTCATTTCAAGTTTATCCATGTGTGATTGTTTCCACGAATGTCAGATTGAAAAATGATTAGTTGCCATTGTGATTCCTGAAAAAATGGAGTGATTCCTTGCCAAAATTATTTTCATGAATTCCTTGCCCAATATTGTGGATCTGAAAAAAAGATGCCAAAAATGAGATTGTGAAATTATTTTCTTGCCAAAAAATTTATCACTAAATATTTAGAAAAATTATTCTCTAAATTCATTTGCCATAGCCGTTGGAATCTTGTCACATATTTTGGTTTCTGGAGCCACAAAAAGGAAACCTTTTTGCCAAATTCTGGAAATAAATTTGTTTCTTGCCACATTTCTTTTTTTGAAAAAAATATTTGAAAAGGTTCATGCCAAAGATTTCATTCTGATATATTTTGAAACCTGGAATGGAATTTACTTCTTCCTAAAACTAAAATAGTAATGTAACAAAAGTAGTTTTCGCCAAAACTGTTTGTAAACCTAATTCACTGATTTTAAAAAACTTGTGCATGCCTTGAAACAATTTGAGTTGATCATTCATGATCCATACATGCATGCATTTGAGTATTCTGCCATGAACACTTTGCCACCTGTTGTTGCTGTGTGAACATGAATATGTTGTTCGTTTGCAGCTGTGTACTTTGGGTCCATGTTTTAACCTTGCCATGGCTCAACTTTGATCCTTGTCATGGTTTGAGTTGTTTTGTATACATGTGTATACTGCTTGTTTACTTGTGCACATGTGCTTGGATTTGTTGTGCCTTACTTTCTCATGTTGCATGCTAACACTTTGGAATTGCTGCATGTACATCTTGAACCTGTAACTTCACTTGTATTTGTCATGGCGTAGTTGCAATAGTCGTGTCACTTGCTTCGTTGTTGATTTCAGAACTTTGTATGCCAAGTTGCACTGTCCAAATGTGTAACACCCCGTATTTTTAATGTAATTAAAAATGTATATATATCCACAGATAAGATTAATATGGTGATGTATAATGAAAATTAATTAATATATGAAAAAAAAGATTGGTTGCATGCGATGTAAATATGTTGCATGCACTGATTTGGAAACATGATGCATTAATATTAAAAGAAAAAGATTCATGCATTGGTTTAATTTAAGTATTGTAACTAACATGAAAAAGAGAAGTAAGGAAAGAACAATAATTATCATTGTTCTAAGACTTATTAACAAAAGACTTTGTAGCTCAGTTGGTTAAGGCATTGGATTTGTAACATGGAGGTCGGGGGTTCGAACCTCGGCGGCAGCATAATTTTTATCTCTGTTTTAAAGAGGGCCAACTGAACATGCAAATATATGTACATATACAAATTCAAAATTTGAAAGGATAAGAACATACATATAAGGAAATAAAGAAAATATATGTATATACATGAGAATATATATATATATATATATATATATATATATATATATGCAGAAATATATGTATACGAAAGATAAAATTTAAGATAAGGCTATAGTAAATGAAATATGGAAAGAATTAAATAACGGTGCAACATCGTTTGAATTTTGAAAATAAAATGAAAGTTGTGCGTATATATATATATATACGCGTAAAATGGTCGTTAAAGGAATTGTATACATATAAGAATATTTCATGTGAATAAAACAGTTAAATAAATTCCAGAAATTCAAACATTCAAAATTCAAATTTCTGCGCCAAAACAGCTTGTGGGACCCAATGCTGACTTAGCACTGCATGTACGATAAGATTTGGCTAGATTCATCTGTGAACCTGGACTATTTTCTTAACTAGGTTCAATGCTGACTCAGCGCTGCGTGTACGATAAGGTCTTGAGCAACTATATAAACAGCCCTGGTCTTCTTCTCTATTCACAATTCTTCTCTACCCTTATGCTGCAAAGATTCTTAGTAAACATGGCTTCTTCTCCTCCTCTAAAATATATAAATAAATAATATATATAAAATAAAACAAGACGAGGAGATGCTGCTCAAAAGACTTTCAAGAAGAAGAGATTCAAGCTAGGATTCAAAAGGAGGTTCAAACGACTTCAACGAATGATTTTCTACGAATCGTAGCAACGCCATCTTTCTTTTCTAATCTAAATCTATGTAAGTCAGTTATTTCTAGATTTGAACGTTTTTCTTTGTTCATGACATGAAATTGAAGGAATAAAAGAATATGCCAATTCTCTTTCTTTCTATTCGAATATGTGCCTATCTCTTTGGACCTAATTAAGAACTGTCATGATTCAAAGACAAATAAGACCGTGACTATGAAACTATGGACCTAAAAACCATATGCCTATGACTATGAACATTTGCTTATGACTATGGACATTGCCTATGACTATGGACACCACCTATGACTATGAACATTGCCTATGATTATGACTATGACTATGAGGATTACTTCCTTGACAAAACCTATGCCTTTGATTAACATAAACTATTGCCTGTGACATAACAAGGACATCTGTGATTAAACCTCCATGATTCCTGACTAGGAAAGTGTTGCTTAAGTTCTGTGATTTTGAGATTTGGGGCTAAACCCGATTATTTATTCTGCTTGTCCTTGGTTTTCTTTGGTTTTAGACTATGGGAATTTACCTATTAAGTTAGGTCTACCCATGTTCTTGAACCTGTTCTGTCTATTCTTGGTTTTAGACCTTGGGAATTTACCTATTAAGTTAGGTCTACCATGTTCTTGAACCTACGTCATTATTCAAAACCATTTTATGCCAGTTGTTATATCTATCCTTTTCATAGCAATCTTTGGTTCATTCCCTATTTTCTGCGAGTCTATAATTTAGATTGAATCACGATTATACGAGCGGTGGGAATGCGATTTGGGACAAAATATGAAATTTACTAAAACGTAGTTCAACTTGGAAATTGGCATAAATTGGGAACATGTATTATGGCATGTTCATAGAAATGCAAATTGGATAAATTTGACATAAATTATAAGATGTGTAATTTGAATCTTGTATTGTGAACTAGAGTAATAAGTCTAGTTTGACATGAATTAGAATGTTAAATCAGAATTGGATTAGCTAATTTGGCTCGATAAGTATATTGGCATAAAATTGGCCATAATTGGGAGTAATTGTCAGGATTAGCAAAATCATGGTTAGTGACACTTCATTTGGTATGGTTTACATACCATAAAAAAGCATAAACATGATATAGAGGGGAAAATGGGCCGTAAGAATAAATGTTGACAACTTACATTAAAAGAGTAATTGGGAAATAAGTAAATTAGGATTAATTTACTTATAAAATTTGTCCTAAATGAGGAAATGTTAATTTAGACAAATTAAAGGTTTGTTAACGACATCTCTTTTAATAATAAACCAGAAAGTTCTAGGGTGACAGAGAGGATAGTGTCTAGGCTTGAGTTTGGAAAATACAAGTTTCCTGCTCTCCCTGACTATCCCTAACTGATCCGACGGACGGGATGGTTACTTTCAAAACCTGATTTGAAAATTAATCAAAACCCTTTGAACTAGAAAACACGAATAGGCCTAACCCGAGGTTAGACTGAGTTGCGATGTAAACCTGCCCGGAACCAACCAGCACATCCAGTAATCGCAACAATATCTGTCTAATGTGAGTGGTCGTGGCTTTAATTTATTTAGTTAAAGCTAGAACAAGAATGCTAGGGTTAAGTTAACTAAGACACTTAACCAACTCAACATGATAACAAGACTGGTAGGTGGGGTTAGGTTCATACAGTTAAGCTAGAATGGGAGGGTTAAGTCTATAGGAACACTTAACCAACTTAAGCTCAGTTAAGCTAGAACGGAGGGCTAGGTCCACAGGGACACTTAACCAAACTCATGGTAACAAGACGAGATTAGTAGAGGTTAAGTAACTAAGAAAACACTTAGCCAAATTAACATGTTAACTAGTCTAGAAAGTGGGGTTAAGTAAAGTTAATACACTTAGCCAAATTTACATGTTAACTAGACTAGAGGTTGGGGTTAAGTAAGATTTAATACACTTAGCCAATTTGATATGTTAGCTGGGCTAGACCGTAGGGTTAAGTAAACTTGAACACTTAACCATCAGATGGTGATAAAAGAATAGGGGTAAGTCTAAACATGAAGGGATAATACTTAACCATTAATAACATGTTAGACAGATGGGCAAGGTTAAGATAAAAAGAACACTTAACCAATATAGGGTGAATGGGTAAGGTTAAGTAATAAGAAATACTTAACCAATATAACTTGGTTTGTGGTGGGGTTAAGTCAACATGAATTACCGATAACACTTAACCAGTATAACAGGATGAATGAAGAGGGTTAAGTTGGCTTGAATTGACTAATGACACTTAACCAATCCAAATTGACGGGAAAGGGAACTAAGTAGTAAAACTTAGAAAACAACGATTCTGGAAACTAAGTGGTAAATCTTAGTTAGTACAACTAAGTAGTAATTCTTAGTATAACACGGGAAGGAGCGAATGTCCGTCTGAATAGAGAGAAGGCTCCAACGAATTGGGTTACGAAGCCCGAGGCTTCGAGGGGACGTGAGGGTACTCTTGGTATCCCTCTGTGAGGCTGTAGATGATCCGCCTGGGCCCACAGAGGTTAAGGTCTGCGTAGAAGAACCAGGGGTATGCCTTGGTTGCAATACATGGCAACCTAAAGAATAGGATGGACCAGCGTGATTCGGTGAGCAAACGGTAGCCCTGTGATAGCAACTCGTCGTCTACCATCCATCTTAAGTCAATCGTGATACGTGAAGCGGAAAGGCGGAGAACTCCAAAAGACCATATACTTGCTATCTAGTTATGGTTGCGGATGGCCATAGGATAGTGGGGCACCGGGGGCCGGCGTATAGTTCTCGTTTTACAAGGTGTGCCTTTCATTAGTTGAGGGAGGGGTCAAGTGGGACCATAGCCACTGGAATAAAAACAGACCTTAGCATCTGCATCGGCAGATATCTGAAAGCTCCCGACCGAGTTCTGTATTCCTTGATTTGCCCTGTCACAGGACTCGGACCGCACATTATAGGACATGTGCATCTAGACAAGCGATAACGATTCGCGATACATGCGTGGGGAAGTATAGGAACATATACCACTCTAGGTAGTGTGTCCTAGACTTGGGGGCATCGTTCGATAGGTAGCGTAATCCCTAGTTGAACTAGGTGGCAAAAACCCTGAACTCGAGAAGCGTTCAGCAGATAGCATAAACTCTAGTTAAATCTAGAAAGCACTTGATACAAAACCCTGGATTTGATCTAGGTAATAAATAATAAATGTATGCCGGAAGGAAATGGAAAATACAGGGATTGGGATCACGTTATCGTTACTAGTTGGGACACTAGATAGGTGGTGCAGAGATATAGAAACCAGTATAACAAGGAAATAGCGAAGTAGCGAAAGTATTAGAGCGTATCCAGTTTATCTTAGCATATCTTGTGACTACCTTGTCTAATCTTGTTGACCCTATCGTCATGGTGTAATCTTATATTCAGTTAATTCATGTTGTTTTGTTTTCCATGTTCACATGCTAGAAGTTACTGAACTTACTCAGGCTTTATGTCTGACTCTGTTTTTCTTTCGTCTTCTTTTCTTCCGTTTCCCCCCTAGGTAGTAAAGGAGGGAATAGTTTAGCTCAGGTTAAGTTGGACTGCCACTCTTTCCCAGCTTGAAGATTTGTCGAAGTTTGCCTGGATTCTCTTTTCAGATGCTATAGCTGGCTCTTGCTAAAATCAGGGAATATAAATGTTGTTTTTATGCTTCTTTATTTTGTAAGGCAGATGATACTCTGATATTGTAAAAAAACCATTGTACAAACCATTTTATCAATAAAGCAAAGTTTTATTTTCCGCTGTTTAATTTCTGTCTGTCTTGTAATTTATCTGCATCTTTTACCCTAAATGCTCCACAGAACTTAGTGCATTCCCTTTGTGAGTGACACTAACGGACGTGGGGTGTTACACGTGGTATCAGAGCTGAAGGTTACTGGATCAGATAAAGATTTGAAAAATTATTTTTCAAAATAGTTTTTAAAGAAGCATTTTCAAAAGAAAAGTTTTGTTTTAAAAGGCATATTCCCCAAAGCCATAAGCACTATCTTTTGATTCCCTGTTTGAGTCCTCGTTTACTTCTTTCTTGAGTCTCTGGGGCTCCTGGCTTTCTGGGAGGTAACCTCATCGAAGGGAAAAGTAGTGCCCGACTTCCATCTATAGCCGTAGTAGTTTCACCAGCGGCCAGTTTTCTTTCAAGGTTTGTAGGGGATTCTGTATGATGGAGGCAGCTTTCGAGAGATTTGTCAACATGATTTCACACGAAAGAGGATGAGGAGTTTGGCTAAGGAGCATAACCCAAGGATGAGGAAATATAAAACCTAAGACAAGAGGAAGTATCTTTACTAGGGTATAATAGGGCATATAATTAAGGACAAGACAAGATTTTCAGAAGGACAGGTACATGCTTTCGCCACCAAGCGTACCTAGGAGAAAGGTAGTCCGGTTGGAAGAGTCTAGTTTTCTGTTCGTAGTATTTCCTTAGGTTCTAGCGCTTCTCATTTGTTCGTATCCACTTCCATAGTTGAGTCTCTGCACCATAGTACCTGTATAGTAGAAAGATCCCACTAGAGTCTCAAATCCAATTGGTGGTCCGACCAGTTTATTTTTGGTTAGTAGGGATTTGAGAATAGCTATCGAGTTTGCTTATATCATCTCATGTAGATCGTCTAAATTCGGAGCAGATATTCCTTGGGTGCTTGTCTGATATTGGTTTAGGCCTTTGGGGCTTGTACTTGAGGAATGTCGAGTTCGGTTTGGATGGTTTGCGTGAGAGATGAATAGTTGTGGCAGGCACTCCAAAGAGCACGTAGTGACCTTTCGACTCTTATAGTTATGGCATGACGAATAAGAGGGAAACCTCTAATCATCTTAGTACGTATACCTGGTACCGTGATTGAAATCTGTTTATTTTGGAAATGGAGATCCGGAACTTCACAATCATGAAGTTAAATTAGTTAAGATACAGTGGAATAAAGCTCAAGAAGGCTAGATACTAGCATCATACCCTTTTCCTTGAGGGTGCATCCTTGATTTCTTTGTTTTAGGAGCTTTACGCATAATTGTTTCTCCCTTTCCAAAGTATATCACCTAGGTCGTATCTTCGATCCTTAAGTAGAAGCCAATGGATGTAAACATGTATTTGAAACATGTTATGGTTGATGGTTGCAAGTGGTTGCTAATGGTTGCTTGTGAATGCATATGCATACGTATTAGGCACTAGATCAGTTCAGACGCTTTCATATTGCATTTACAGATATGTATTTTTTTTGTAAATTGAACTTGATATGTTATCATATGGATGTTGCATATGGATGAATGGCCGTGCACGCATGTAGTATTTACATAACTAGGGATGCTTGCATACATGGTTGGACGCATGGCACTGACATGACTCGCATTAAGGAGGTCGACTGAATCAGTAGACCGCCTGATTTTACAGTAGATAAAGACATATACACACACTATGCATATGAACATGAAAGCATTAGAAATCTTTTAAGGACAATGAATTCCTGTGATTGAATGGTTGAGTAGATGGGTGATTGGATGGTAGGACACATTCTTCCTAACTTGAAGATTTCGGGGACGAAATCCTTTTAAGTGGGGGAGAATGTAACACCCCGTATTTTTAATGTAATTAAAAATGTATATATATCCATAGATAAGATTAATATGGTGATGTATAATGAAAATTAATTAATATATGAAAAAAAAGATTGGTTGCATGTGATGTAAATATGTTGCATGCACTGATTTGGAAACATAATGCATTAACATTAAAAGAAAAAGATTCATGCATTGGTTTAATTTAAGTATTGTAACTAACATGAAAAAGAGAAGTAAGGAAAGAACAATAATTATCATTGTTCTAAGACTTATTAACAAAAGACTTTGTAGCTCAGTTGGTTAAGGCATTGGATTTGTAACATGGAGGTCGGGGGTTCGAACCCCAGCGGCAGCATAATTTTTATCTCTGTTTTAAAGAGGGCCAACTGAACATGCAAATATATGTACATATACAAATTCAAAATTTGAAAGGATAAGAACATACATATAAGGAAATAAAGAAAATATATGTATATACATGAGAATATATATATATATATATATATATATATATATATATGCAGAAATATATGTATACGAAAGATAAAATTTAAGATAAGGCTATAGTAAATGAAATATGGAAAGAATTAAATAACGGTGCAACATCGTTTGAATTTTGAAAATAAAATGAAAGTTGTGCGTATATATATATATATATATATATATATATATATACGCGTAAAATGGTCGTTAAAGGAATTGTATACATATAAGAATATTTCATGTGAATAAAACAGTTAAATAAATTCCAGAAATTCAAACATTCAAAATTCAAATTTCTGCGCCGAAACAGCTTGTGGGACCCAATGCTGACTTAGCACTGCATGTACGATAAGATTTGGCTAGATTCATCTGTGAACCTGAACTATTTTCTTAACTAGGTTCAATGCTGACTCAGCGCTGCGTGTACGATAAGGTCTTGAGCAACTATATAAACAGCCCTGGTCTTCTTCTCTATTCACAATTCTTCTCTACCCTTATGCTGCAAAGATTCTTAGTAAACATGGCTTCTTCTCCTCCTCTAAAATATATAAATAAATAATATATATAAAATAAAACAAGACGAGGAGATGATGCTCAAAAGACTTTCAAGAAGAAGAGATTCAAGCTAGGATTCAAAAGGAGGTTCAAACGACTTCAACGAATGATTTTCTACGAATCGTAGCAACGCCAACTTTCTTTTCTAATCTAAATCTATGTAAGTCGGTTATTTCTAGATTTGAACGTTTTTCTTTGTTCATGACATGAAATTGAAGGAATAAAAGAATATGCCAATTCTCTTTCTTTCTATTCGAATATGTGCCTATCTCTTTGGACCTAATTAAGAACTGTCATGATTCAAAGACAAATAAGACCGTGACTATGAAACTATGGACCTAAAAACCATATGCCTATGACTATGAACATTTGCCTATGACTATGGACATTGCCTATGACTATGGACACCGCCTATGACTATGAACATTGCCTATGATTGTGACTATGACTATGAGGATTACTTCCTTGACAAAACCTATGCCTTTGATTAACATAAACTATTGCCTATGACATAACAAGGACATCTGTGATTAAACCTCCATGATTCTTGACTAGGAAAGTGTTGCTTAAGTTCTGTGATTTTGAGATTTGGGGCTAAACCCGATTATTTATTCTGCTTGTCCTTGGTTTTCTTTGGTTTTAGACTATGGGAATTTACCTATTAAGTTAGGTCTACCCATGTTCTTGAACCTGTTCTGTCTATTCTTGGTTTTAGACCTTGGGAATTTACCTATTAAGTTAGGTCTACCCATGTTCTTGAACCTGTTCTGTCTATTCTTGGTTTTAGACCTTGGGAATTTACCTATTAAGTTAGGTCTACCCATGTTCTTGAACCTACGTCATTATTCAAAACCATTTTATGCCAGTTGTTATATCTATCCTTTTCATAGCAATCTTTGGTTCATTCCCTATTTTCTGCGAGTCTATAATTTAGATTGAATCACGATTATACGAGCGGTGGGAATGCGATTTGGGACAAAATATGAAATTTACTAAAACGTAGTTCAACTTGGAAATTGGCATAAATTGGGAACATGTATTATGGCATGTTCATAGAAATGCAAATTGGATAAATTTGACATAAATTATAAGATGTGTAATTTGAATCTTGTATTGTGAACTAGAGTAATAAGTCTAGTTTGACATGAATTAGAATGTTAAATCAGAATTGGATTAGCTAATTTGGCTCGATAAGTATATTGGCATAAAATTGGCCATAATTGGGAGTAATTGTCAGGATTAGCAAAATCATGGTTAGTGACACTTCATTTGGTATGGTTTACATACCAAAAAAAAAGCATAAACATGATATAGAGGGGAAAATGGGCCGTAAGAATAAATGTTGACAACTTACATTAAAAGAGTAATTGGGAAATAAGTAAATTAAGATTAATTTACTTATAAAATTTGTCCTAAATGAGGAAATGTTAATTTAGACAAATTAAAGGTTTGTTAACGACATCTCTTTTAATAATAAACCAGAAAGTTCTAGGGTGACAGAGAGGATAGTGTCTAGGCTAGAGTTTGGAAAATACAAGTTGCCTGCTCTCCCTGACTATCTCTAACTGATCCGACGGACGGGATGGCTACTTTCAAAACCTGATTTGAAAATTAATCAAAACCCTTTGAACTAGAAAACACGAATAGGCCTAACCCGAGGTTAGACTGAGTTGCGATGTAAACCTGCCCGGAACCAACCGGCACATCCAGTAATCGCAACAATATCTGTCTAATGTGAGTGGTCGTGGCTTTAATTTATTTAGTTAAAGCTAGAACAAGAATGCTAGGGTTAAGTTAACTAAGACACTTAACCAACTCAACATGATAACAAGACTGGTAGGTGGGGTTAGGTTCATACAGTTAAGCTAGAATGGGAGGGTTAAGTCTATAGGAACACTTAACCAACTTAAGCTCAGTTAAGCTAGAACGGAGGGCTAAGTCCACAGGGACACTTAACCAAACTCATGGTAACAAGACGAGATTAGTAGAGGTTAAGTAACTAAGAAAACACTTAGCCAAATTAACATGTTAACTAGTCTAGAAAGTGGGGTTAAGTAAAGTTAATACACTTAGCCAAATTTACATGTTAACTAGACTAGAGGTTGGGGTTAAGTAAGATTTAATACACTTAGCCAATTTGATATGTTAGCTGGGCTAGACCGTAGGGTTAAGTAAACTTGAACACTTAACCATCAGATGGTGATAAAAGAATAGGGGTAAGTTTAAACATTAAGGGATAATACTTAACCATTAATAACATGTTAGACAGACGGGTAAGGTTAAGATAAAAAGGAACACTTAACCAATATAGGGTGAATGGGTAGGGTTAAGTAATAAGAAATACTTAACCAATATAACTTGGTTTGTGGTGGGGTTAAGTCAACATGAATTACCGATAACACTTAACCAGTATAACAGGATGAATGAAGAGGGTTAAGTTGGCTTGAATTGACTAATGACACTTAACCAATCCAAATTGACGGGAAAGGGAACTAAGTAGTAAACCTTAGAAAACAACGATTCTGGAAACTAAGTGGTAAATCTTAGTTAGTACAACTAAGTAGTAATTCTTAGTATAACACGGGAAGGAGCGAATGTCCGTCTGAATAGAGAGAAGGCTCCAACGTATTGGGTTACGAAGCCCGAGGCTTCGAGGGGACGTGAGGGTACTCTTGGTATCCCTCTGTGAGGCTGCAGATGATCCGCCTGGGCCCACAGAGGTTAAGGTCTGCGTAGAAGAACCAGGGGTATGCCTTGGTTGCAATACATGGCAACCTAAAGACTAGGATGGACCAGCGTGATTCGGCGGGCAAACGGTAGCCCTGTGATAGCAACTCGTCGTCTACCATCCATCTTGAGTCAATCGTGATACGTGAAGCGGAAAGGCGGAGAACTCCAAAAGACCATATACTTGCTATCTAGTTATGGTTGCGGATGGCTATAGGATAGTGGGGCACCGGGGGCCGGCGTATAGTTCTCATTTTACAAGGTGTGCCTTTCATTAGTTGAGGGAGGGGTCAAGTGGGACCATAGCCACTGGAATAAAAACAGACCTTAGCATCTGCATCGGCAGATATCTGAAAGCTCCCGACCGAGTTATGTATTCCTTGATTTGCCCTGTCACAGGACTCGGACCACACATTACAGGACATGTGCATCTAGACAAGCGATAACGATTCGCGATACATGCGTGGGGAAGTATAGGAACATATACCACTCTAGGTAGTGTGTCCTAGACTTGGGGGCATCGTTCGATAGGTAGTGTAATCCCTAGTTGAACTAGGTGGCAAAAACCCTGAACTCGAGAAGCGTTCAACAGATAGCATAAACTCTAGTTAAATCTAGAAAGCACTTGATACAAAACCCTGGATTTGATCTAGGTAATAAATAATAAATGTATGCCGGAAGGAAATGGAAAATACAGGGATTGGGATCACGTTATCGTTACTAGTTGGGACACTAGATAGGTGGTGCAGAGATATAGAAACCAGTATAACAAGGAAATAGCAAAGTAGCGAAAGTATTAGAGCGTATCCAGTTTATCTTATCATATCTTGTGACTACCTTGTCTAATCTTGTTGACCCTATCGTCATGGTGTAATCTTATATTCAGTTAATTCATGTCGTTTTGTTTTCCATGTTCACATGCTAGAAGTTACTGAACTTACTCAGGCTTTATGTCTGACTCTGTTTTTCTTTCGTCTTCTTTTCTTCCGTTTCCCCCCCTAGGTAGTAAAGGAGGGAATAGTTTAGCTCAGGTTAAGTTGGACTGCCACTCTTTCCCAGCTTGAAGATTTGTCGAAGTTTGCCTGGATTCTCTTTTCAGATGCTATGGCTGGCTCTTGCTAAAATCGGGGAATATAAATGTTGTTTTTATGCTTCTTTATTTTGTAAGACAGATGATACTCTGATATTGTAAAGAAACCATTGTACAAACCATTTTATCAATAAAGCAAAGTTTTATTTTCCGCTGTTTAATTTCTGTCTGTCTTGTAATTTATTTGCATCTTTTACCCTAAATGCTCCACAGAACTTAGTGCATTCCCTTTGTAAGTGACACTAACGGACGTGGGGTGTTACAGAATGTGTTTTGCATGTCGAGTCGTTTCACTTAAATTGACTTGACTTGTCTTGTCCATGCTGAGGCATTCTTTGGCCATGTTGAACTGCTTTAAGTTTGTGCACTATTCATATGTTAGTGTTGAACACTTAATGTGTAACGACCCAGATTTTTGACCAATTTATTTTAAATATTTAATATGGTTTTAAATATTGAGTTGATAATATAAATGGATTTTTATATTAAGTTATCGATTTAATAATTGATTTTGATTTATTATCGAATATATTAAATTATCGTAATACGAAAAATAATTCAATTCGTGATTTAAAAACTGAATCAAAACAATTCAGATGATCAGTATTAATTATATTTGAATATAGATAATAATAAATAATTTATTTTCAGAGAATTAACGGTTTTTGAATTTAACTTATATTATGTTAATTTAATATGGTATATACGTTCAAATTTAATTTCAGAATATATACGGTTCAATTCAGAATAACGTTATTACATTGGAATGACGGTCGGTACGCTAAAATAGCGGTTCACGATTTTTAATTGTGAACCCCGAGATATTTATAATGGATAAGATCGAAATCGAATTGAAAATCTAATCGATATAAGTTTAAAAAGAATAGAAAATTCTCTTTATATCAAATCGAATTTAATACAAGTCAAATCGAAAATCTTTTTAAAATAAATAAAAGATTTGTTGTGTACTGTAGCCTATACAAACATTTAATTGCTGTGTACGTCGGTTCCCCCTCCATCTATATAAACGCGACATCGTCTGCTACTTTCTACAGCAAAAATCGGAGACTCCAGTACAACGAAAAATGGCTTTACCCTTCTTTCTTCCAATTTAAAATTGAAGACTGTTCTTCCCTTTTCCTTAAATTCTTCAATTCGAAATCAGTTCCTCCCATTCTTGAAACCTACCCAAGTCCTTGACCTTCAGTTCTCCTTCCATTTATTTCGAAAGCCAACTCGAGTCCAACATTCAATAAACAAAAAAAAGAAAAGAGATGAGGGAGAACCAAAATCGCGTATCGCGATTTATGAATTTAAAGACTTCTGAAGCTAAGCTTAAACTGAGGTACTCGCGTGAGGTTGGTATCGAAGCAGAAGAGAGCAGCAATAAAGAGCAACTCGCGTTTGTTTCAGGTATTGAAAGGGGATCACGATTTGAAAGCTTGAAGCTTGGGGGCCGATGGAATGTCGAGTAGGTGGTAGCGATGGTCAAAGTCACGATTTGGGATTTGGGTTCGAGCGTAGTGAAATGAGGGCATCAGAAGTTGCGATGTCAGACTTAGGGGTGACGAGTTCAATTTTTTGGTGTTTGGGGAGATCTCGACAAGGTTATAGGCTATATCAACAATAGTATCGAGGGGGAGGGGTGCGACGTTGCGATGGAGTTTTGGAAGTCGCGCTTGACACTGCTACAGGAATGGGTTGGATCCAAATGGGGGTTTCAGCAGTAAGATGGAGTACAAATTGAAATAGATGTGGAAGAGTTCAGATTTTTATATTTCGGAAAATGGTAAATGCATGCCTATCATTTGAAGGTTGCGATTCAGCTGGACAAGGAGTTGGATTGTTACTGGCAGCAGCTATGGTCTGCCAGGTTTCGAATTTAATTTGGAAAAGGTAATTTCTGCATAGGTTTAATGTTAAGTTAAAGCTAATGATGTTTAAATTAATTCAAAAGTAATTAAGGTATAGAATTTTAAATTTTTATTAGCTAAAATTCTGAATACTGTTAAGGTGAAAGAAAATGACCTTAACTATTATTTAGAATTTGGAACCAAAAAGGGAAGATTTAGTTAGTGAATTACTATAGAAGATTTTAAATTTAGACAAGTGAAATATCTAAACTCAAAATCAATAGTTGTTCAAAACCAAGCAGTTAGGAAAGAAATAATATCTATAGACAAATTAGTTAAGGTTTAAATTGGAATTTAATTTACACATGAGTAATTAATTAAATTAAATAAGTATAATTCGATAAATGAAATTTTATTATTGTTTTACATTGGAAAACAGACGGTGGGAGAGATCACTATGAAATCTATAAAATTGGCTTCATTGGATATTCGGCAAATGAATCACGGTGAGTAAATCTCACTCACCTTTTATTTAGAATTATTTTATAAGTCAAAAATAATTGTTTGTTGCTTGTTTGAGTGCATTTCATATTTTTGTGCATCTTAAAAATATATTAGTTATTTAGGCTTGGTGGTTGCTATTATATATGTATATATATATATTGGTGGTTGAATTTCCCACAGTATCATTAGCGGATGCCCGCGGTACCATTAAAGGATGATTACCCTATACGCCCCACGCTATGATAGCGGATGACCTTCTATACCGTGATATCCTGCCTCGAAGCAGGATGGGTATTACTATGTTGACTAACGTCTGTGGAGGCAGGAAAACAGGTTGGAGGAATTCGACTGGATTCCTCACAAATATATTATCTGTTTGTTTGTTTGTTTGCACCTATACTGTCATATATAATGTGTTAGAAAACCTGTCAATTATAATTGGTTATTTTGATTGTTTGAAATATCACTGGGTCTTAATGTCGATTTATAAAAATATCGTGAAAGAGATATTGAGAATTAAAAGGAAAATTCTATTTTCTAAAATAGAATTTGAATTTAGAATAGGCTAAAGATATTTACTTGTTTTGGAAATAAATAAAACAAGTATTGAATTTATAAACGATGTTTATAAATTAAATAATACAAGACATTGAAGTGAATTTATAAATGGTGTTTATAAATAAAATAGATTGATTTTCGTTGGATAATCAGATAATTGAAATGAAATTATAAACAGTGTTTATAGTAATAAAGTGAGAAAAATTATCATTTGATAATTTGAATATTTAAATTCAAATGTTAATTTAAAAATAGAAATGGGGAAATCGTTTTACAGAAATAACGATGGAATGTATTCTGATGTTCGAAATATAAATTGGACTAAAATAAATCCGTAAGGATTTATGATTTGAATTCGATTAATTCGAATTTTATTTAAATAGAAGTCAAATTGAATAAAGAGAATTTCAAATAGAATTTGTATATAGAGAATTCCAAATTGATTTTGAATAGAATTTGAATATATAGAATTTGAATAGAAATTGAATATAGAAATTCAAATAGAATTTGAATATAGAGAATTTGAAATAGAATTGAAATAGAATTTCAATATAGAATTCAAATAGAGTTGAAATGGGAAATTGAATATAGGAAATTCAAATAGGGTGGGAAAGGGAATTTGAATATAGGATTCAAATAGAGTTGAAATGGAATTTGAATATAAGAAATTCAAATAGAATTGAAATGGAATTTGAATATAGATTATCGAAGTATAAATAAATTTATTTCCAAGTTAGAGAAAATCGACAATTTTAGAAGGTCAGAAATATTATGTTGAATTGGAAAATTGGATTTGATATATATTAAAATATATCAGGATGGAGTTGAATTTATTTTAAACGAAGTTTAAAAGTTTATATATATAAATATAATTAAAATGAACTCGCCGCAGCGCTGTAGTTCGTAAATTGGCGTTTCGAACTTCAATTAAGTATACAGAACTCAATTGAAGTCGAAATTCTTTGAAACAAGAAATGTCAGGACCGATTTGATAGTAGTTTTCTAATGGAAGAGAAAATTCTGAATTTCGTCGTATATATTTTGAGTTATGTCAAAATCAAATTTTCAAAAAAACAGCGCCATAACCATTTAAAGACCATAACGGTTTATTTAATTTTATAAAAGGATTTTAAGCGAATAAAATCCGAATTTCTATTTAGAAAATTTCAGATTTGAGTTGTAAAATATATGTGAACTCAAGTGGAGTAGTGGATTGATTTTTGAAAACAAAAATCAGATTTTTAATTATTAAATAGAATTAACTAATTTGAATAAAAAATTAGTTAATGAAATTTGGAATCAAAATTGGACTTTGAATAAGTGAACTAGATTTGTAAATTCATATCTAAAATCAGATATTGAAATTTGAGTTGAAAATGACATTTGATTGTTTTATAAACAAATTAATTCATATTTGAACATGATATTTTCAAATAAGAAGTGAAATAGGCGAAAGAGTTAATTAAAGCATAAATTAGCGAAGCAAGTTAAAAATGATCGGATTGAGTTGAAATAAATTAGAAATGGACACATATGTGTTAGACAGGTATGGAATGAATTATATGAAGTATATGAAGATTTTAATTCGTATGCCTGACAAAAAGGGACACATTTAAATTCTATAGGAGGTTTTATGTGCCGTATCGGCAAGCCGCTTGGCTTTTTCTTTTTCTTTTTGATTGGAGAGCCTGTGTGGCGGTTTGGGGATTTTCCCGATGCTCCCGTTACGAAGGAGGTTATGGAGAAATTTTACGAAAATTTAAGGAGTTAGAATATTTTTAAGAAATTTTAATAGTTAGAAATCAATGTATTAATATATATATATATATATATATAGAATTCGATAAGGAAACCAAATTAAAATAGAATATTATAAACAAATAGAAAATCTATAACCAAATCTGGTAAAATTAGAAAGAGAACGGTATGCAGGTAAAAATGAATAATTAGTTTGATGATGTTGATTATTCGAGGAGAAGTGGTTTTGTCTGTTTTGAAGTTAATAATATTTTCAGTCAAGGTCTGAGAGGTAATTATACCCCAACTTGATTGATTTCATTATTAGTTGATAAATAGCAAGCTTCAATATCGAAGAGAAATGTTTAAAGAGATTTAGTCGAATGCAGTATTTTGGGTTGTTCTAACAATGTTTTACATAACATTTGTTTTAACCCAATAAGTGGAAATTTTGGAAATATAATAGAAAATATTTCCTAAGTCTAAAAATGAATGGTCGGGAAAGAGATAAGTAATTGGAATATTTTTAAATTATAAATAGAATATATTTTCTACGTATTGGAGATAAAAGGAGGCAATATATGGATATGTTTTCCAAATAGCGAAAAGGCCAAGATGATAATTGAAAATATTTGTTTAACTAATATTGATAAGGAAACAGAAAGGGTGATTTAATTAATGAAATACTTATTAAAAGGCCCAGTGATTGTTTGATGTTTTGAATGGATGTTTTTTTTTCTTCGATAGTTAAATAACCGTCTATCGAAGTATTTGCCAATATCATTGTCAATATGGAGAGACCGGTTGGATTATTATCCGAGAACCACTCTGTATTGGCAGTAGCATTGCGAATCTGATTATATGAAGATAATCGAAGATGGAGTAAAGTGCAAGGACTTTTTCAATTAATAGAAATTTGTGCCTTCGGTTTCGTTCAATCCCAGAACGAATGTAAATGGATGAATGTCTGACAGAGTATTTCCAATGATCGCATATGTTGGTCTGTATAGATATATATATATATGGTGGCAACGGATTTATTCCCTTAGCATAATATCCAGAATATATTTGTGCAAATCAATTAGTGATTAATGGATCTGACAATGTGGCATTCAAAGTGATTGTACTATCAATGAAATGCAAGAAATTGTAGCCTCAGGCCTCAACAACCGGGAAATGAAAAAAATCAGGCAGGCAGCATGGCTATGTGGGTCGCTCCCATTAGGGTGTATTATCACATATCTAGAGATTCATTTAATTCCTTATTCTATTCGATGCTGTCCAATTCGGGAAACCGTTGCTGATCCCAATCGTTGGTACATTAGATACACTCAAGCGAAATGAGTGGTCGGTCATGTGTGGGCCAGGCTGCAAGATGTTCTTGTTGAACCAAGTGTATTCCCCTCTAGAAATTCACTATCGGAAGGTGGTTCCATACCTTGTCATAGTCGGAATCCAATCTCCAATAAGCGCCCTGCAGTTTTTTTAATTTTATATTATATATGGAACGTGAGATGCAAGCGTTCTGCTATTTGGTTATTTATTTGATTTAGATACTATTATAATATCATTGGATTTGATATCAAAAATATTTTGGGTTATAGTAAGGTAAAAACCGTCCATGTTTATGTGTGGGCTGGTCTTACTATTATCTTTCCTTTCGAAAGGATTTTGAAAGTTAAACAAATGGTTGGGGTTTACTCACACCAATCCCATGACTGACTGACCCAGAGTTTATTTTGTTTGTTTTCTCTAAACTCTTGGGTGCCCAAATTTGTATGGGCAGTCAAGTAGTCGGGATTTTTCTGATTCACTTGGAAGAGCTGGAAGTAGGAGGCTTCACCAGTTAGCTATAGACTATCATATTTCCGTTGTGTACTATGTTGTATCTGGAAACAGGTGTTTATAACTGTTCCAGGAATAACTGTTGTGCTCTAATAATGGTATGTGTATTCAAAACATATTTATATTTCAAAAGTTATGTTATTTAATATATTTTATTCATTCCGCTGTGAGTGTGTGATCTTCGTTTTCTTCTATTCTAATATTTCTTTCTTTCTATTTCTCATCCTCTAACTTCTTTCTAATAATGATTCATATTTTTGTGCAATTTGGGTTTGATGTGTGGTGTTATTAGTCAACTCAGACAGTATGGATTTGCGGGCCATTACGGTTGGTATCAGAGCTTAGGTTGAGCGAATACCTAGGCTTGGTGGAATGTGCTCATTAGAGATAAGGTCAGTTGTACCCTAGGATGAGTTGAGTGTATATATACGAGAGAGCGTATTTGTTAATTGATATAAATTTTTTTTTATATTGTGTTGGCTAGTCTGTTGAGTGGTTTATGAATTCTGGTCGAATCATGGGACGCGACGATGTCGATAAGAGTTTGTAAATACTTGAACAGAAGATTGAACACGATATTGTTTTAAGTGGGTAAATGAAATAATTTTACTCAAAATTCTACTTTGATAGAAAAGGAATAATTTTCTGAAATTATTATATTATATGGATGTGTTGGATGTTATTATTATAATCAAATAAGATTATAAAAATTGGAATGGTTAATTATAACCAGATATAATTTGTAGAAGAATGAAATATGCAAATGTGATGAACTGGAATTAAAATTAAATTCAAACAAGAATTTGGAATTTTAAATCATGGGAAGTGTAAAATATTTTCGAAAGTATATTTAAATAATATAGCTTTGTTTTGCAAGGGTTTTGAATCAAAATCATATTTGAGTGGATTTAGAAAATGATTAAGCACTGAACTCACTACAGTGGCTGGAAAATAATTCGGATAATGACTACAGCATTATCAGTGTTCATTTTCGAGTTTCTAAGTGATGGATTGCTACCTTAGGAAAGTTTTTGATGGGTATGGGTTTGGAAGAAAACAAATTGGTTTGAAATTTCAAATGTTTTGAATTTGGATGGTTATAAATATACGTAAATATTTATATGATTTCTAAAGGATTTGAAATGAAAACCCGAGTATTTGAATTCTAGAATTAAAATTTAACTTAAGAAAGTTAAATAAATGAAGTAAATAAATTGATCAGAATCAATTTGACTGGAATATGAATTGATTGTAAATCATTCAGATATATTGAATGTGAGCATATATGGGGTGAAATGTAAAAGTAAAACCGAAAGTTTTGGGTGGAATTTAATTTGTTGAAATGTGAAGAGTTGAGTTTCGACATAAGTGAGATTTTGAAAAGTAATAGGTTTGTACCATTTTTCCTACCTTGGTAATTTCGGGGATGAAATTCTTTTAAGGGGGGAAGAATGTAACGACCCAGATTTTTGAACGATTTATTTTAAATATTTAATATGGTTTTAAATATTGAGTTGATAATATAAATGGATTTTTATATTAAGTTATCGATTTAATAATCGATTTTGATTTAATATCGAATATATTAAATTATCGTAATACGAAAAATAATTTAATTCATGATTTAAAAACTGAATCAAAACAATTCAGATGATCAACATTAATTATATTTGAATATAGATAATAATAAATAATTTATTTTCAGAGAATTAACGATTTTTGAATTTAAATTATGTTAAGTTAATCTAATATGGTATATACGTCCAAATTAAATTTCAGCATATATACTGTTCAATTCAGAATAACGTTATTACATTGGAACGACGGTCGGTACGCTAAAATAGCGGTTCACGGTTTTTAATTATGAACCCCGAGATATTTATAATGGATAAGATCGAAATCAAATCAAAAATCAAATCGATATCTGTTTAAAAAGAATAGAAAATTCTCTTTATATCAAATCGAATTTAATACAAAAAAAAATCGAAAATCTTTTCAAAATAAATAAAAGATTTGTTGAGTCCTTTAGCCTACACAAACATTTAATTGTTGTGTACGTCGATTCCCCCTCCATCTATATAAACGCGACATCCTCTGCTACTTTCTTCAGCAAAAATTAGAGACTCCAATACAATGAAAAATGGCCTCTACCCTTCTTTCTTTCAATTTAAAATCGAAGAGTGTTCTTCCCTTTTCCTTAAATTCTTCAATTCGAAATCAGTTCCTCCCATTTCTGAAACCAACCTAAGTTCTTGACCTTCCGTTCTCCTTCCATTTATTTCGAAAGCCAACTCGAGTCCAACATTCGGTAAACGAAAAAAAGAGAAGAGGGAGAACCAAAATCGCGTATCGCGATTTATGAATTTAAAGACTTCTGAAGCTAAGCTTAAACCGAGGTACTCACGTGAGGTTGGTATCGAAGCAGAAGAGAGCAGCAACAAAGAGCAACTCGCGTTGGTTTCAGGTATTGAAAGGGGATCGCGATTTGAAAGCTTGAAGCTTGGGGGCTGATGGGATGTCGAGTAGGTGGTAGCGATGGTCAAAGTCACGATTTGGGATTTGGGTTCGAGCGCAGTGAAATGAGGGCATCAGAACTTGTGATATCAGACTTCGGGGTGACGAGTTCAATTTTTTGGTGTTTGGGGAGATCGCGACAAGGTTTTAAGCTATATCAACAACAATAGTTCGAGGGGGAGGGGTTCGACGTTGCGATGGAGTTTTGGAAGTCGTGCTTGACACTGCTACAGGAATGGGTTGGATTCGAAATGGGGGTTTCAGCAGTAAGATGGAGCACAAATTGAAATGGATGTGAGAGAGTTCAGAATTGTTTATTTCAGAAAATGGTAAATGCAGGCCTATCATTTGAAAGTTGCGATTCAACTGGACAAGGAGTTGGATTGTTACTGGCAGCAGCTATGGTCTGCCAGGTTTTGAATTTAATTTGGAAAACGTAATTTCTGCATAGGTTTAATGTTACGTTAAAACTAATGATGTTTAAATTAATTCAAAAGTAATTAAGGTATAGAATTTTAAATTTTTATTAGCTAAAATTCTGAATACTGTTAAGGTGAAAGAAAATGACCTTAACTATTACCTAGAATTTGGAACTAAAAAGGGAAGATTTAGTTAGTGAATTATTATAGAAGATTTTAAATTTAGAAAAGTGAAATATCTAAACTCAAAATCAATAACTGTTCAAAACCAAGCAGTTAGGAAAGAAATAATATCTGTAGACAAATTAGTTAAGGTTTAAATTGGAATTTAATTTACACATGAGTAATTAATTAAATTAAATAAGTATAATTCGATAACTGAAATTTTATTATTGTTTTACACTGGAAAACAGATGGTGGGAGAGATCACGGTGAAATCTATAAAATTGGCTTCATTGGACATTCGGCAAATGAATCACGGTGAGTAAATCTCACTCACCTTTTATTCAGAATTATTTTTATAAGTTAAAAATAATTGTTTGTTGCCTATTTGGTTGCATTTCATATTTTTGTGCATCTTAAAAATATATTAGTTATTTAGGCTTGGTGGTTGCTATTTTATATATATATTGGTGGTCAAATTTCCTGTAGTATCATTAGCGGATGCCCGCGGTACCGTTAGCGGATGATTACCCTATACGCCCCACGCTATGATAGTGGATGACCTTCTATACAGTGATATCCTGCCTCGAAGCAGGAAGGGTATTACTATGTTGACTAACGTCTGTGGATGCAGGAAAACAGGTTGGAGGAATCCGACTAGATTCCTCAAAAATATATTATCTGTTTGTTTGCACCTATACTGTCATATATGATGTGTTAGAAAACCTGTCAATTATAATTGGTTGTTTTGATTGTTTGAAATATCACTGGGTCTTAATGTAGATTTATAAAAATATCATGAAAGAGATTTTGAGATTTAAAAGGAAAATTCTATTTTCTAAAATAGAATTTGAATTTAGAATGGGCTAAAGATATTTACTTGTATTGGAAATAAATAAAACAAGTATTGAATTTATAAACGATGTTTATAAATTAAATAATACAAGACATTGAAGTGAATTTATAAATGGTGTTTATAAATAAAATAGATTGATTTTCGTTGTATAATCAGATAATTGAAATGAAATTATAAACAGTGTTTACAGAAACAAAGTGAGAAAAATTATCATTTGAATATTTAAATTCAAATGTGAATTTAAAAATAGAAATGGGGAAATCGTTTTAAAGAAATAACGATGGAATGTATTCTGATGTTCAGAATATAAATTGGACTAAAATAAATCCATAAGGATTTATGATTTGAATTCGATTAAATCGAGTTTTATTAAAATAGAAGTCAAATTGAATAAAGAGAATTTCAAATAGAATTTGTATATAGAGAATTTCAAATAGAATTTGAATAGAATTTGAATAGAATTTGAATATATAGAATTTGAATAGAAATTGAATATAGAAATTCAAATAGAATTTGAATATAGAGAATTTGAAATAGAATTGAAATAGAATTTCAATATAAAATTCAAGTAAAGTTGAAATGGGAAATTGTATATAGGAAATTCAAATAGAGTGGAAAGGGGAATTTGAATATAGGATTCAAACAGAGTTGAAATGGAATTTGAATATGGGAAATTCAAGCAGAATTGAAATGGAATTTGAATATAGATTATCGTAGTATAAATAAATTCATTTCCGAGTTAAGGAAAATCAACAATTTTAGAAGGTCAGAAATATTATGCTGAATTGGAAAATTGGATTTGATATATATTAAAATATATCAGGATGGAGTTGGATTTATTTTAAACGAAGTTTAAAAGTTTATATATATAAATATAATTAAAACGAACTCGCTGCAACTCGTAAATTCGCGTTTCGAACTTCAATTGAGTATACAGAACTCAATTGAAGTCGAAATTCTTTGAAACAAGAAACGTCAGGACTGATTTGATAGTCGTTTTCTAATGGAAGAGAAAATTCTGAATTTCGTCGTATATATTTTGAGTTATGTGAAAATCAAATTTTCAGAAAAACAGCGCCATAATCATTTAAAGACCATAATGGTTTATTTAATTTTATAAAAGGATTTTAAGCGAATAAAATCCGAATTTCTGTGTAGAAAATTTCTGATTTGAGTTGTAAAATATATGTGAACTCTAGTGGAGTAGTGGATTGATTTTTGAAAACAAAAATCAGATTTTTGATTATTAAATAGAATTAACTAATTTAAATAAAAAATTAGTTAATGAAATTCAGAATAAAATTGGACTTTGAATAAGTGAACTAGATTTGTAAATTCATATCTAAAATAAAATATCGAAATATGAGTTGAAAATGACATTTGATTGTTTTATGAACAAATTAATTCATGTTTGAACATGATATGTTCAAATAAGAAGTGAAATAGGCGAAAGAGTTAATTAAAGCATAAATTAGCGAAGCAAGTTAAAAATGATCGGATTGAGTTGAAATAAAGTAGAAATGGACACATATGTGTTAGACAGGTATGGAATGAAGTATATGAAGATTTTAATTCGTATGCCCGACAAAAAGGTACACGTTTAAATTCCATATGAGGTTTTATGTGTCGTATCGGCAAGCCGCTTGGCTTTTTCTTTTTCTTTTTCTTTTTGATTGGAGAGGCCTGTGTGGCGGTTTGGGGATTTTCCTGATGCTCCCGGTACAAAGGCGGTTATGGCGAAATTTTCCGAAAATTTAAGGAGTTAGAATATTTTTAAGAAATTTGGATAGTTAGAAATCAATGTATCAATATATATATAATTCGATAAGTAAACAAAATTAAAATAGAATATTATAAACAAATAGAAAATCTATAACCAAATCTGGTAAAATTAGAAAGAGAAGGGTATGCAGGTAAAATGAATAATTAGTTTGATGATGTTGATTATTTGAGGAGAAATGGTTTTGTCTGTTTTGAAGTTAATAATATTTTTAGTCAAGGTCTGAGAGGTGATTATACCCCAACTTGATTGATTTCATTATTAGCTGATAAATAGCAAGATTCAATATCGAAGAGAAATGTTTAAAGAGATTTAGTCGAATGCAGTATTTTGGGTTGTTCTAACAATGTTTTACATAACATTTGTTTTAACCCAATAAGTGGGAATTTTGGAAATATAATAGGAAATATTTCCTAAGTCTAAAAATGAATGGTCGGGAAAGAGATAAGTAATTGGAATATTTTCCAATTATAAATAGAATATATTTTCTATGTATTGGAGATAAAAGGAGGCGATATACGGAAATGATTTCCAAATAGCGAAAAGGCCAAGATGATAATTGAAAATATTTGTTTAACTAATATTTATAAGGAAATAGAAAGGGTGATTTAATTAATGAAATATTAATTATAATGCCCAGTGATTGTTTGATGTTTTGAATGGACGTTTGTTTTTCTTCGATAGTTAAATAACCGACTATCGAAGTATTTGCCAATATCGTTGTCAATATGGAGAGACCGGTTGGATTATTATCCGAGAACCACTCTGTATTGGCAGTAGCGTTGCGAATCAGATTATATGAAGATAATTGAAGACGGAGTAAAGTGCAAGGACCTTTTCTATTAATAGAAATTTGTGCCTTCGGTTTCGTTCAATCCCAGAACGAATGTAAATGGACGAATGTCTAACAGAGTATTTCCAATGATCGCATATGTTGGTCTGTATAGATATATATATATATGGTGGCAACAGATTCATTCCCTTAGCATAATATCAAGAATATATTTGTGCACATCAATTAGTGATTAACGGATCTGATAATGTGGCATTCAAAGTGATTGTGCTATCAATGAATTGCAAGAAATCGTAGCCTCGGGCCTCAACAATCGGGAAATGACAAAAATCGGGCAGGCAGCATGGCTATGTGGGTCGCTCCCATTAGGGTGTATTATAACATATATAGAGATTCATTTAATTCCTTATTCTATTCGATGTTGTCCCATTCGGGAAACGGTTGCTGATCCCAACCGTTGGTGATATACATTCGATACACTCAAGCGAAATGAGTGGTCGGTCATGTGTGGGTCGGGTTGCAAGATGTTCTTGTTGAACCCAGTGTATTCCCCTCTAGAGATATACTATCGGAAGGTGGTTCCATACTTTGTCATAGTCGGAATCCAATCTCCAATAAGCGCCCTGCGGTTTTATTTTATTTTATATTATATATGGAGCGTGAGATGCAAGCGTTCTGCTATTTGGTTATTTATTTGATTTGGACAATATTATAATATCATTGGATTTGATATCAAAAACATTTTGGGTTATAGTAAGGTAAAAACCGTCCATGTTTATGTGGGGGCTGGTCTTACTATTATCTTTCCTTTCGAAAGGATTTTGAAAGTTGAACAAATGGTTGGAGTTTACTCACACCAGTCCCATGACTGACCCAGAGTTTATTTTGTTTGTTTTCCCTAAACTCTTGGGTGCCCAAATTTGTACGGGCAGTCAAGTAGTCGGGATTTTTCATATTCACTTGGAAGAGCTGGAAGCAGGAGGCTTCACCAGTTAGCTATAGACTATCATATTTCCGCTGTGTACTATGTTGTATCTGGAAACAGGCGTTTATAATTGTTCCAGGAATAAATGTTGTGCTCTGATAATGGTACGTGTATTCAAAACATATTTATATTTCAAAAGTTATGTTATTTAATATATTTTATTCATTCCGCTGTGAGTTTTTTATCTTTGTTTTCTTTTATTCTAATATTTCTTTCTTTCTATTTCTCATCCTCTAACTTCTTTCTAATAGTGATTCGAATGTCTGTGCAATTTGGGTTAGATGTGTGGTGTTATTAGTCAACTCAGATAGTACGGATTTGCGGGCCATTACATAATGTATACATATACATCGCATGTGTGTGTATGATGTTGCTTCTGCCACTTGTGTGTTCATGGACACCTAACCCGTGCACTGTGCATGTGTGTCAGGCTTTACCTGAACACAACGGCTTGATATATTTGTCCCTTGCTGACTATATTGTCCCTACACAAATATGTGTATATACATACACATGTATGTGTGTACATGTATAGTGCATGTGCAGATTATATATATGTGAGCACTACAGATGATTTGTCTACCTTGTGATATTTATAGTGTATCACTGTGAATATCACAAGCTGTCTAGACATAGATGGGTATACAGATAAATCAGATCAAGTCATGAAAAATGATGAGAAACTCACCAAAATTCTGACGTAAATAAATTTTTAAAATAAAAATTATATCTGTTAGAATATAAAATTATTTCTGTTCCAGATTACTCTGTGTATGTGTTCCTTTTGTGTCAGGTAAGCAGAAGACTGGACTAATAGTGAAGACAAAGATAGAAGACTAAATTGTGTTAATGTATGTGTGAGTGACTAAAACTGAGTGACTGAGCGAACTGTAGTGAGGAGCATTGTATAGAAATGAAATCAAATATGAAATGTACTATATTGTATTTCAGTGAAATATACAAATAGTGAAGTTATAAATTATACTATTGAAATGTTGAAATAAAATATCATATTTAAATGAAATATTGTTTGAATATTTAAATTCTTATGCAGTAGCATTCTATTTAAATACAAATATTATATTAAGTATGTGATGTAATATAGCAGTAAAATTACAAATAGATTTATTATAATTAATGTATGTTTGTTATCATCAAATAAAAATCATAGAATTGTTAGATACAACATATACAAATATTTAAAATAATTATTATCCTAATTCGAATGAATTTTACCTTATTACCATTATCAAATTAATGAAAAAAATTACAAATACGACAATATGAAAAAATAACAATTACTTGTGTATACGCACACATACATTGATTATAAAATTTTAAACCATCAACAAATACATTTAAGTGGAATTTACCTGATACTTACCGGATATATAAGTATTAATTTATTCAATTTGATTCAATTATCGGTATAATCTGTATATTATAGATTATAAAATTGGTCCAAAACTGGGTCATTACAAATTTTACCCAAAATTATAGTTTGATATAGAAAGAATAATTTTCTGAAATTATTATAATACGTGGATGAGTTGATTGCTATTATTATAATCAAATGAGATTATAAAATTTAAAATGGTTATATAAAAATGAATATGATTTTTGTGTGAATGAAATATACAAATAAGATGAATTAAATTTGGATTCAGGATCAGAATTGAGAATTTAAAATCCTCAATGTTTGAAGAAAAAAAATTCTGAATAAATGTAAAGTAATATGACATTACTTTGAAGAATTTGAATGAAAACCATTTTTGAATGTATTTTGAAAGTGATAAAGCATAGAACTCACTTCAGTGGCTGGAAAATAATTTTGATGTTGAACGCGAAATCATTAGTATTCATTTTCGAGTTTTTAAGTTATGGAATGCTACCATTAGAGAAGTTTTGATGGAAATTTGTTTGAAAGAAAACAAGAGGGTTTGAAAATTCAAATGTTTCGAATTTGAAATGGTTATAAATATATGTGTATATATAGGTGATTTCAAAAAGGATTGAAATGAAAACCCGGGGATTTGGATTCTGGAATTTAAATTTAACTTAAGAAAGTTAAATGGATCGAAGTGAACAAATTGATCAGAATCAATGTGAATGGAATATGAATTGATTGTAAATCATTCAGATAAAATGAATATAAGCATATTTGATATTCAATATGAATCAAAACCAAAAGTTTGGTTGGAAATAAAATTTTAGATGCATGAAATGTTAAGTTCAACATAAGTGGGCTTTTAAAAAAAGTAAATGGGTTTGCAGCATTTTTCCTGCCTTAGTAATTTCGGGGACGAAATTCTTTTAATGGGGGAAGAATGCAACGACCCGGATTTTTGGTTGATTTATTTTAGATATTAATATTGTTATAAATATTGAATTGATAATAAATAAATTTTATATTGAGTTATCGATTTAATAATCGAATATAACTTAATTTAGAATATATTGAATTATCTAATTCGAAATATAATTAAATTCGAAGATTTAAACTATATCGAAAATGATTCAGTTAATCAATATAAATTCTAACTGAATAGAAACGATAATAATAATTATTTGTTATCAAGGAATTAATTTTTTTGAATATAATTTATATCGATTTAAATTAGTATCTTCTCCATACGATCAAATAGAGCTTCCAAACCTATTCCAGTGTGTTCAGAATAGTGATATAACCCTAAGAATGCCAGTTGTCGTGTTCAAAAAGGAGTTCGAGATCGCAGGGTATTTTAAATTAAATAAATCATACTGGTTCAATTCAGACTAAAATAAAATAAATTTATATATATATAACCTTTTCCTTCCTCCTTAAGCTGATTAAAGTACACTGCAAACCTACCCCAAGCTATAACGTCTTTTGCCTTTCACTTCGTATACTTTTTGTATCATCCCTTCGGTACAAAGTAATCAGAGAGTAAATAGTTTTGTGTACTTATACTTTCCTGTTCTCGCTTATAAATACATGACCCTTAACTTACTCTTTTCACTTTCATTTCCCTTAGCAAAGTGAAGGAAATCCGTTCCCTTCATATAAGCCAAATTAAACTCCTCAGCAAAGCATTCATACCCAGAAATAGAAATCCAAAACCATTCACTTTCAATTCATTCGGAAAATCCCTCAATCAAATACTCAACAAAATCCTTCTTTCGAATATTAATTCGAAATTGAATCAACTCTAAAAGCTTTGATTTAGTTATTCTTGGGTGCGCACGAGACTTAAGATCGAAACACTAGCAGTCACGATTGGTGCTTGGGATTTTGGAGAGTTTGAATTGACATTAGAGTTGTCAATGATTGAAGGCGACTCGAGCTTGCGTGTTGCTGGCTAAGATGCGTTTATTGGCTAGGCGTGTTAAGAAATGGGAGTTGGTATGGTGATGATTAGGTTCATTCAAACTTGAGCGCAATGACGGCAGAGTCATCAACATGGAAATCTAAGTATTTGCTGATGGCTGACGAATGATTTTCAGGAGTAGTATTGCGAGTTAGGCATGAAGAACATGCGTGAAGTCAGCGTTACAAGGGAGAGTGGGTGTTGGGTTCGAACTGTACAAGTCACGGTAGTAAGAAAGAACTTAAGTAGAGAAATCAAATTAATAGAAGGTAAATTCTTATTTTAATTTATTTAGTATATGATTTAAAATGGATTTGTACACTTTGAAAAAATAGAATGTCGTTTTCTGCAAATCCGGAATTTTGAAAACAAAAGGGAAATTTAGTTAGTAAATTATTATATAAATTTTAAATTAGATGAGTGAAATATTTAAAATTTAAAATCATTATCTTTTCAAAACCAGGAAGTTAGAAATAAAGGAAAATTTATTTTAGTATATTCTCGACGTAAAACCTTAGTAAGAAAATTCATTAACTTATTTATAAAGTTCAGATTTTTCTTATGCGAGGAAAAATCGAATGGGATTCATGTGGAGTTCGGAGCCTTGGAAATCAAGGAAAAGAAATTTTAAATTGGAACGACCTTTTAATAAAAATCATAGTGACACTCTCTGGATTATTTAATATAATATTATATATTGTTTGTTGGTTGATTGGATACATTTAAATATTTTTGTGATTATTCTATATATTTATTAGTTATAAGGATTGGTGTTTGTGGCTATTATATATATATATATATATATATATATATATTGGTGGTTGGATATTTCTCGATGTACCATTAGCGGATGCCCGCGGTATCATTAGCGGATGACTATATGCACCCCACAATATGATAGTGGATGACCTTCTATACCGCGATATCCTGCCTCGAAGTAGGATGGGTATTATTTATGTTGGCTAACATCTGTGGATGCAAGGAAAACAGGTTGGAGGGATCCAACTGGATTCTTCAAAATTTATAATTGTTAGCTTCCATATATATTATCATATATGATGTAGTAGAAAACCTGTGATTGATAATTGAGTGTTTTGGGTGTTTAAATATCACTGGATGGCTATTATCATTTATAAAAATATCATCAAAAAGGATATTTTGAGATTTAAAGGTAAAATCTATTTTTCTAAAAATAGAATTCTAATTTTGATGGGCTAGGAAATATTAATTTGTTTTTGAAAAATAAAAACAGGTATTTAATTTATAAATGGTGTTTATCAATTAGATAATGCGGGAAGTGAATTTATGAACAGTGTTTATAAATAAAATAGAAAAAAATTCATTGGATAATGCAGGGAATTGAAATGAATTTATAAATGGTGTTTATAAATGAAATGGGAAAAAATTATCATTATTTTGGGAAATGTAAATTCAGATGTGAATTTAAAAAAGGAAATTGAAATAAGTTTCAAAGAGAAACGATAAATCTATTCTAATCTTCAGAGTGTAAATTGAACTAAAATGAATCCGTATAGATTTATGATTTGAATTCAATTAGATCTAATGAATTTAAATAAAATATTTTTCAAAAAAGATATAGGAATCATATTAGATAGAACTAAAATTTAATATGAAAGTAAATTATGTGTTATATGTATATATAAGTCATAATAAATAAAATATTCCAAAATAAGATTTTGATTTTCAAACAGATTTTGATGAAACTTATTTTATTATATAAAACAAGGAGGTTGGATTTATAAACAATATTAATAAATCTGGTGAAATAAATTATCATTAGATAATTTAGAAGTTTAAATTTAAGAACGAATTTTAAAGCGAATTGGAAATCATTTTGAAAAAGGCAATGATAGATTTTTATTTCTGAAATTCAGAATATAACCCAAAGCAAAATAAATCAAAAGCATTTTTAATTAAAATTCGATTATATCGAATTTTATAAAATAATTTATATAAAAGTGAATTGGAAATCATTTCGAAAAGGAACGATGGATTATATTTCGGAATTCGTAATATAAACTGAATTGAGAAAAATCCAACAAACATATAATTAGAATTTGATTATATCAAATTTTATAAATAATTTATTTATAAAGGAATTGGGATTTAGGATAGAAGATTGAGTTATAAATAAATTTGTAACGAAGTTATGGAAAAATCGAAGATTAAGGATAATCGGAAATATTAAGTTAGATTTGGAAAAGCAGCTTAACTTGTATAAAAATAATATAAGAATGAGATTAAATATTATAATAAACAATGTTTAAAACGTTTATATTTAAATATCATTAAAACGAACATGCCACAGCGCGGTAGTTCGTAATTAGACATTTCGAACTTCAATTGAGTATATAAAACTCAATTTAAGTCAGAATTCTTTGAAACAAGAATCGTCAAGGTTGATTTGATAATAGCTTTCTAATGGAAGAGAAAAATCTGAATTTCGTATTAAAGATTTTGAGCGATGTAAAAATCAAAATTTCAGAAAAACAGCGCCATAACCGTTAAAAAACCATAATTGTTTGTTTAAAATTAATATAAGGATTTTAAGTAAATAAAATCCAAATTTCCATTAGAAAAAAAATATAGATTTGAGTTATAAAATAAATACGAACTCAAGTAGAGTCATGAAATGATTTTCGAAACAAAAATTAGATTTGTTAATCATTGAATTGAATTAACTAATTTAAAGAATAATTAGTTAATAGGGTTTTGAATTGAAACTGGGCTTTGGATTAGTAAATTGGGTTTGTAAATTTATATTCAAAATCGAGTATGAAACTTGAATTAAAAATGGAATTCGATTGGTTTATAAGCAAATTAAAAATAGTATATGGAACGTGATATGTTCAATTAAAGAGTGGAATAAGAAAAAGAGCTAATTAGAGAATTAAGTAGAAAACTGAAGTAAAATGACCGGATTGGGTTGGAATAAATTGGAAATGGACTTATATGGGTTAGACAGGTATGAAACGAAGTGTATGAAGATTATAATTTGTATACCCGACAAAAATGTACACATTTAAATTCCATATGAGTTTTTATATGGCGAATCGGAAAGCCGCTTGGCTTTTTGATTATCTTTTTGAATGAAAAGGGCCTAGAGAGGCGAGTTGAGGTTTGGCTGTTGACCGGTACAGAGGAGGTGCTGACATTTTTTCGGAAATTTAAGGAGATAGAAAATTTAACAAAGGTTAGATAACTAGACATTCACTTATCAATTATATTTGAAATTTAATAAACGAATAAATGTATAATGAGATTTTATATGAAGAAAAGGAATTTATAAATTAAATCCTAGGAGATTGGAATAATTAACATATATACGTTTTAAAGTGAACGATGATTTAAAAGCAAATGATTTGCAGATTTAAATGATTGTTTTGATAAGAAGTTATGAAATGGAGTTGAGGAAATCAGAAACTAACTGGAGACTGGTTGAGTTGAATGGCTTCTTGAGTGTCAATCTAATGTTGGGTTAGGCCTTCGGGGTTGATATTTAGGAAATTGTTCTCTAACTAGTTTACATTTAGGAAGTGATAAATGGGGAAGGATAGTGATATGTAAATAAGAAATGGAAATGTTTTCCGACGTTAAAAAGTGATATTTTCTGGAATATAGACAATAAATAGCTATGATAAATGGAAATGTTTTTTCAAGAATCGTGAGAGGCTAAACAAGTTTGGAAAAATATCTGGGTAAAGATATTGAAGAGATATTGGGGAATGATGAAATTAAATTAATAAAATATTAATTAAGGGGCCTAGTGATTATTTGATGCATTGAATGGATGTTGGTTTTTCTTTGATAGTTAAATAACTGACTATCGAAGTATTTGCCAATATCGTTGTCAACATGGAGAGACCGTTTGGATTATTATCCGAGAACCACTCCGTATTGGCAGTAGCATTACGAATCAGATTATATGAAGATACTGGAAGACGGAGTAAAGTGCAATGGTTTTTCTGTTAATCGTAGGTAGGAGTTTCCTAAGATGGATTAATGGAAATTGTGCCTTCAGTTTCGTTCAGCATCATAATAAAGATGGACGAATGTCTGACGAAGTATTTCCAATGCTCGCAAATGTTAGTCTATATAAATATATGTGGTGGCAGAGAATTTATTCTCTTAGAATAATATCTAGAATATATTTGTGCAAATCAATTATTGATTAATGGATATGACAATGTGGCATTCAAAGTGACTGTCTATCAATGAATGGTAAGTAATCGTAGCCTCAGGCCTCAACAACTGGGAAGTGACCAAAATCGGGCAGGCGGCATGGCTAATCGAGTATGTCCCAATTAGGGTGTATTATCACCTACCTAGACAAAATTTTATTTCCTTCTTAAGTCTATCGATGTTGTCCCATTCGGGAAAACGGTTGCTGATCCCAACCTTTGTTGATATACATTCGATACACTTAAGCGAAATAAGTGGAAGGTCATGTGTGGCTAGGTTGCAAGATGTTCTTGTTTAACCCAGTGTATTCCACTCTAGAGATACACTATCGGAAGGTGGTTCCATACCTTGACATATTTGGAAATCCAATCCATGATAAGTGCTCGTGGTTTTGATTGTATATTATATATGTGGAGCGTGAGATGCAAACGTACCGCTAGATTGTTATTTAGTTGTAGTTGATAGACACTACTATAATATCAAAAGAGTTTTGATAAAATATTATCATTTCTTTCAAAAGGATTTTTAAAAGTTAAACCAAGTGGCTAGAGTTTACTGTAGTGGCCCGCAAGTCCATACTATCTGAGTTGACTAAAACAACACACGTCCAACTCAAATAACACATAATTATGAGTCATTAGGGTTAAAGAACTATAAATAGATAGAAGATAGAACAGAAATAACAACACAGAACCTCATAGTAGAATGAATAAAATATAATATCATAATCATAACTTTGAAATACAAATCTGTATTGTATATACATACCATATCGGAGTACAACAGAATATTTGATACAGTGGAAATAACTTTAAATAACTAACGGTGAAGCCTCCTACTTCAAGCTCCTCCAAGTGTATCTGTAAAAGCCTGAAACACTTGACTGCCCATACAAATTTGGGCACCCAAGAGTTTAGGAAAAATAAACAAAATAAACTTTGGGTCAGTCATGAGATTGGTGTGGGTATACTACAACCATATTGTTTAACTTTGAAAATTCTTTTCAAAAAAAGGATAATAGTAATACCATCCCACACATAAACATGGACGGTTTTTACCTTACTATAACCCAAAACATTTTTGATATCAAAATCCAGTGATATTGTAATAATGTTAATCAAGTAAATAACCAAATAGCAGAACGCTTGCATCTCACGCTCTACATATATAGTATAAAATCAAAAACCGCAGGGCGCTTATTGGAAATTGGATTCCAGCTATGACATGGCATGGGACCACCACCTCCCGATCAGTGCACTTTAGAGGCGATATACTGGGGTTCAGCAAGAACATCTTGCAACCCGGCCACACATGACCACCCACTCATTTAGCTTGAGTGTAGCGAATATATTGTCACCCATGGTTGTTGGCCATCCGACCGTAATCCATAAGATATAGAATCGAAAGAATAACAAATAATGAATTTTCTCTAGTTCGGTGACAAATATATCTTACTTGGGTATAACCCTCCTAGCCATGCTGCTTTCCCGATTTTTGTCATTTCCTGGTTGTGAGGCTTGAGGCTACTTTGACATTTCAGAACATCAGGCCACCATTCACTTTGAATGTCACATCATCAAACCCGTCAAAACACTAGTTGACCTTTCCAAAATATTACGGGTATAAAAAGCTAAGAGCAACGAATTCCTCCGCCACCAAACGTAATACCTTGAAAAGATCGTCTTATGTGATCTGTTAGGAATACTCTGTCATACATTCATTAATACAGGTTGTCCTAGGCTGGACAAACAAAACAGCCCTTGCATTTTAATCCATCTTCAATTGTCTTCAAATATTCTAGTTCACAACGCATATGCCTATACGTAGTGGTTTTCGGATAATAAATCCAACTGGTCTCTTTGTGTTGACAACGATGGTCAAAATTCATAGATAGCCGGTGATTTAACTATCAAAGGAAAACAAAACATCCATCCAAATTTCTAACATCAAGAAATCACTGGCCCTTACTATTTTTTCACGTTTGTTACCTTATCGGCTTTTCTATATTGACTTCTAATTACCAAATTTCTTAAAAAATATTCTAACTTCTTAAATTTTCAGAAAATTTCGCCAGCACCTCCTTTGTACGACTCAATAATTCAAACCCCAATTCGCCTCTCCAGGCCTTTTCCATTTAACTAGAAATTTAAAAAGCCAAGCGGCTTGCCCAATAGGCTCATAAATTCTCATACGTATATTGAAACATGTACATTTTTGTTGGTCACTTAATATATACTCTTCATTATCTTAATTCACTTTATCCCATACCTATCTAATATATATACACATGCATTCCCATTTTATTCCAAATCCATACAACTATTTGATTTCACCGCATTCAGTTTCCACCCACTAATTCTTTAACTAATTTGTTCTAATCAGTTAACTTCGTTAAATAACCAAAATCTGATTTTGTTCCAAAAATAACTTCGTTTATACCATTTGAGTTCATATTTAATTTATAACTAAAATCTGGGTTTTTCTAATAGAAATTCATATTTTTATTCACTAAAAATCTTTATTAAATAAACCGTTATGGTTTAAAAACGATTATGGCGTTGTTTTTTGAAAATTTGGTTTTGACATAACTCTAAATCTACAAAATGAGATCCAGATTTTTCTCTTCTATTAGAAAATTATTATTTAAAAGGTCCCAATGTTTCTTGTTTTATCGAATTCCGACTTATATTGAGTTCTATATACTCAATTGAAGTTCGAATTATCAAATTACGAACTACCGCGCTACGACGAGTTCGTTTTAATTAAATTAAATATAAACGGTAAACTTCGTTTATTAATATAAATTTCATATCCACTTTTAATATTTCAAAAATATTTCAAGCCCGTTATCCATATCGGATTTAACAATCCAGATTATTCAAACTTTTCAATTATTTTTATTCTAATTCATAACACAGTTATGAATTTATTCAAAACTCAATAATATCATACAGAATTCTTGGAAATAAATTATTATATAAACCAAACAGCTTTATCCAACTCCAAATTCCGACGATTATAAGTAATTTCAAGATAAACTAATTTTAATATCCTTTTACTATTACAAACCTATATCATCCATTGATAATAGTGAAGTCGTTCAAGTTGAGGTATTTTAACTACCTCTCAGACCTTGACTGACAACGTTCTTATCTTGAGATAGCTAAAAGCTTGTAATATATATAAAAAAACTCGATTTAAAACTCATCTTTTATTCCATTTCTTACATTTGGAAATATATTTCCAAATTGTTTGATGAAAATTACTTCATCCCAAATATAAATGTTGTTTATAATTAACTTCTTTATTTCATATATTAAAATAAACTTCCATTTTAATAATTTTGTAACGCCCTCCCCGCACCAGCTGACAGTTCCATGAAATACGTTGTGCCGATGTCCAACTAGCACGGGACGATCGTCAAATGAAAGAAAAAGAAGAGGGATTTGAAACGATGAATCCTCAAAAAACCTGCAGTATATCTCACAGCACATGGAATAAAATATATAAATAACATACTTAACATAAAACAGGTGAGACACTACATAAGCTGAAACTGAACTATAACCATCAGAGTAGCAGAAATCAAAATACATCTTATTACAACTTTAAAATGCTGTCTCTAAAGCAAAATAGAAAGGTACACTACCAATGCCCAAAGCAGTGACCAGCAATAACATAGGGAGAATATATGTAAATAGTACGTGGAAGCCTCATGCTTGTCTCCGGACAGCTACTCGTGCATAACCAGCTAACATGTCTCTAGTCTGCTCATTTAGGAGCACCCAGAGTAATAAGAAGAGACATAGAACTCTGGGTCAGACAAAAGTTTGGTATGAGCGATAAGCAGCAAAAACAGAACAATAATAGGTATACATAACCATACCTGAACCTGGACCTGCAACCAAAGTGTTAGCACAATAGGGTGTACAATACTCTAAGGTGACACTGGTGTGAAAATAATGGGGAGGGGGGTGTGCATGTCATGGTGATAGCAAACATCAAACATAGCAATCATCATACAATCTCTCACTCAATGCGTAAAGCATACAATATCTACCACTTTGTTCACCAAACCCTTTGCTACGATCACTTGCCCTTGGGAATCATAATGATCCCATTGCGCTGATCCATTGCCTCTAATCTTTTGCTATGTCCACTCTGCCCCCATGGAGTCATGACAACTCCACTGCACTGGCTCATAGCCTTGCTACGATCACTCTGCCCCATGGAGTCATGACAACTCCACTGCACTGGTCCGTAGCCAATATCCATCTCTCAGTGGTGAGTCAAAGCTATAGACATCGATAACCCATTTGCACACGTCCCGTAGAAAAGTCCAACCCATGAAGTTAACTCGTTGGTTCCCATCTAGATCTTGAGCCCTAACTTCCTATTTGGACTACTTTGCATCTCGGGTTTTAGTCTTTTCCTAGTTCGATCTCCCTTCGGTTCGGGTGTGCTTAGTGCTCCAGTCACCATCGGTTCGAATCAGTGCACTCTTGGTTCAGTTCGTGAATACCAAGCCGGTTTGGGTCATGATTTCTTCCAAGCACCGGGTCAGTTCGTGAGTTACTTTCCAGATCGGGTCGGGTCGCACTCCTCCATCGGGTCAGGGTCCTCCATTAGCTCGTGGGTCGAGCCTTCATTGGTTCGGGTTCGAGCTCCGGGTCGATCGTGGTCTTCGGTTCGGGCTCGTAGATGATGCACCAGCTCGTGGTGCAGCAGTTTGGAGAAGCGTTTCATGGGAAGGGGGTGCTCCACGAGTGAGTCGGTTCGTGCCTCCCTCCTCCGATCTGATCCAGTTCGGGCCAAGTTCCTGCAACTTTTCCAACGAGCTGTTTACGCTATACGACAGCATTTTTGAGCAATCTAACTTTGCTAAGCAATCACAAAACATTCCAAACAGTTATAGCAACATGTATAATCGACCATAAACACCAAAACAACAATTATAACTTGTCAAAGTGGATCAAACATACCCAAAACCCATGTTTTTCCCCTAATCTCCTTAATCATAACTTTAGCATACAACTAGCCAAGCAAGTCCAAATTAACCCAAATTTCTAACAGAGACATAAAATAATATTTTAGAATTTTTACAAATTTTTCCTGAATTTTAACATGCATAATTTCGTTAATTAACACTAATCACCCCTAATTAGTCGTAATTAGAAAAAACAATGAAAATCCCTCACCTTAGCGACAAATAAATTCTTAGATCTGAAACTCTACTGTTATGGCTTGAATTCCAATGTATAGAAGCAGCCCCAACTCTGATTTAATGCTAATTTGACTTGATTCGGCGTTGATTTGCTTAATTAATGACAAAAAGGTGATTTGGGAGTGATTTAGAAGGTGGAGGCCATTGCTAGGGTTCGACGGATGAAAGTGGCGACTGTAAAAATAGAAATGAAATGTTTTTCCAAACCCTATCAGCCCTTCCATAACCCTAATCCCGAAATGGATTATGGACATAGCTGCTAATTACTCAATTTGGCCCGGTTAAGTAGTTTTTCACCTTCCAAACCTTATTTCAGTCATATCTCCCAAACGGTAAGTCCTTTTGACACATGTGACCACTCTACGGAAAGGTAAACCATCATTTGAATAAAATGGAAGTGGTTTCAAGTCAAAATTCCTTACCAATCAAAAGTTATAGGCAAAACAAGATTCGATCGGGAAAAATGGTCATTTAAAATTCGGCAAAAATCGTGAACATGGGAATGACCCCAATAGTCGCTTTCCAAAGTTACAAGACCGTACGACTTGGTATGTAAATGAAAAAAATATTCTACGATCCTCCAATGCATAGAATGCGGGTCATTACATTTTCCCCCTTAAGAAATTTTTGCCATCGAAATTCCTTAACCAAAACATACAATGGGTCCCGCATGCCTATCATCCATTTACAAACAATTAAACATACATTACAAACACATCAAGTCTATCCTAGAATGCGGAATAACTAAATCGCATTTTAAAATCTTACCAGGCAAAGAGTTCTGGATACAACTTCCTTATGCTCTCTTTTGTCTCCTAAGTACAGTCATTCTCATTCTCGTCCCACTGGACCTTGAATAATTTCACCGCTTTCCTTCGAAGTTGCTTCGTATCGTACTCGACAATACAAATCGGCCTGCGGTTCACGACCGCCTCGGGTTCTACTTCGATATCATCCAACTGATCAGGTGAAATAGTCATATCAGGGTTGTGCACGAACTTCCTTAGCTGGGAAACATGAAATACATTGTAAACTCACGCCGTCTTGTCAAGTAACTCAACTTTATACGCCAAATTCCCAACTTGTTTGAGAACTTGGAACGGACCAATAAATCTTGGTGCCAACTCGCCTCTCCTGCCAAATCGAATCACTCTCTTTAATGGAGAAATCTTGATAAACACCAAGTCACCAACAGAGAATCTTAAATCTCTTCGTCTCTTATCAGCATAACTCTTCTGCCTATCCTGGGCAGCCTTCATTCGCTGTTGAATAACTTTGATCTTATCCGAAGTTTCCCTTATTACATCTGGTCCAAGCACAAATTTCTCACTGGTTTCTAACCAACATGATGGTGAGTTGCATGGTCTTCTGTACAAAGCTTCAAATGGAGCCATACCGATACTGGACTGATAACTATTATTATACGCAAACTCAAGCAGATGCAAATGGTCATCCCATGATCCACCAATCCAATATACAAGCTCTCAAGAGATCTTCTAATAATCGATTCACCCTCTCTGTCTGACCGTTGGTTTGAGGATGATACGCGGTACTGAGATGTAATTCTGACCCTAAAGCCTCTTGTAAGCTCTTCCAAAACCCACTAGTAAACAATGGATCTCGGTCACTCACAATGCCTTTAGGTACTCCATGAAATCTCACTACCCACTTTATATATAGTTCTGCTAACTTGGCTGCCGTTTTGTTCAAGTTGACTTGTATAAACCTTGCACTCTTGGTCAACCGATCCACAATTACCCAAATGCTATCATATCCCGATCTAGTTCTTGGCAAACCATCAATGAAATCCATTGAAACTTGTTCCCATTTCCATTCAGGAATTTCCAGCGGTTGCAAAAACCCACTAGGCTTCTTTTGCTTGGCTTTAACTAGCTGGCAATACATGCATCTGGATATAAACTTCCCAACGTCTCTTTTCATCCCTTCCCAGTAGTAGGTCTTCTTAATGTCTCGATACATTTTGTTACCACCCGGATGTATAGTCAGTTTTGTGTGATGACATTCTCTAAGAACTTCATCTCTCAATCCATTGACATTGAGTACAACTAGTCTCCCATTCTTTCGAAACCATCCTTCTCAATCAAGCTCATACTTGTTTATCTCCTCATTGATACCCATCTCTAACTTGGAGATGGTTTCCAATAAGTTATGATCTTTCCTCTGACTGGAACCAATCCGCTCAACCAAAGTGGGTCTGAACATCAAACTTGCTAACATTTTTGGATCTAATCGCACTTTGGTCTGAAATCCAATCCTGCGATATACACTAGTGGCTTCCATTCAAGAAACATAGCCCCTAAACTGGCATATCTCCTACTTAAGGCATCAGCTACCGCATTGCCCTTCCCAGGTGTATATGCGATATTAAAATCATAGGAAGCCAAGAACTCTAACCATCTCCGTTGACGGAGATTTAAATCCTTCCGGGAGAAAAGATACTTTAACGATTTATGATCGTTAAACATCTCGAATCTTTCTCCTAAGAGATAATGTCTCTACATCTTCAACGCGAACACGATTACTGCCAATTCCGAATCGTGGCTAGGATATCTTTTCTCGTGCGGTTTCAGTTGCCGACTAGCATAAGCTACAACCCTACCTCCTTGCATCAATACAACACCTAGTCCGGTACCACAGGCATCTGTGTACACGGTCATCTCTTCATTATCCTTAGGAATGACTAGCACTGGTGCGCTCGTTAACTTCTCCTTTAGACTCTTAAATGCATTCTCGCACCTTTCTTCCTAGACAAAAGCTTGATTCTTCTTGGTCAACTGAGTTAACGATGCCGCTATCTTGGATAAGTCCCAGATGAACTTACGATAATATCCAGCTAACCCCAAGAAACTTCTTATGTCTGTTGCGTTATTGGGCGTAGACCAATCTTGTACCGTAGCCACCTTCGCATGATACATGGCAATAACATTCTCTGAAACAACATGGCCTAAGAATATCACTTCCCTCCTCCAGAAGTGACACTTAGAAAACTTCGCTTTCAATTGGTGTTTTCTCAACACCTCCATCACTATCCTCAAATGTTCCTTGTGTTCTTCCTCTGTCCTTGAGTAAACAAGGATATCGTCCACAAACACAAGAACAAACTTATTCAATTGATCTCTGAATACCCTATTCATAAGATCCACAAAATATGCTGGTGCATTGGTCAACCCGAATGGCATGACCAACCACTCATAGAATCCAGATGGCGTCTGAAATGCCGTTTTAGGAATACTCTCAGTTGCTAACCGGAGCTGATGAAATCCTGTCGCGAGGTCCAACTGGAAGAACACTCTTGCTCCTTCCAGTTGATCAAACAAATCATCTATCCGTGGAAGAGGATACTTATTCTTCCTCATTGCCTTATTCAACTCGTGATAATCCACACATAAACAAAGGCAACCATCTGCCTTAGTGGCAAACACAACTGGTGCTCTCCACTTGGAAACACTTCTTCGAATAAATCCCTTCTTCAAAAGATCGCTTACTTGCAGCTCGAGGTCTCGCTGCTCCCTTGGTGCCATACGACAAAGTGGCATCACTATAGATCTAGTATCTTTCACTAAATCAATACAGAACTCAATCTCTCGATGTAGTGGAAGTCGGGTCACTTCCTCGAAGATATCTGGATGCTGGCCTGTAATGGGAACCCCTGATAACTCGTCCTATGGAATGTCGAGGGAATTTATAAAATTAGCCATCACCTCATCACTAGGTAGGCCACCAAACACTACCCTCCGCCCATTATCTGCCCTAATAATCACCGAAAATCCCTCATAATCTACAACCACCCCGTATCTTTGGAGCCAATCGACTCCCAAAATAATGCCAAACCCAGTAAAGCCCAAAACAAAGCAGTCACAAACAAACATACATCCCTGACTCGATAAGACTAAATTTCCACAAGTCATGCTAAGGTTAGTCGAACCACCAATCGGATTCGTCACAGCTAATGGCCTATCGACTATCTCGGGTTCCAATCCCAACCTATCTACCAAGTCACTAGATATGAAGGAACGGGAAGCTCTGGTATCAAACAATACTCGAACAAGAACATCATAAACAGAAAGCATACCTTGAATAATGACATTCTTCCCTTTCTCCGCCGCATTTGGGGCATTCAACAAAGAAGGAACAACACTGATATCATATGCTTTCACAATTTTCTACTCTTTAGGAGGTTGTGTATATTTATCCTTGTGATGTTCTACTTAGCCGTAATTGAAGCACATCCTGTCACTGGCTTTGCTCGACAATCCTTGGCATACTGGCCCTTCTTACCACAGCTAAAGCACTCAACTTTTTTCTTGTTCTTTTTCTGACCATCCTTAGCTTGGTTATGTTTCCTCTTATTCTGGGAATTATTCTTGCCTCCGCCGCTTGCCTGCGGTTTTGGCTCCTCTGCAGATGCAACAGCAATCTCAGTCTTTGACTTAGGGTAAAGTCTCTCTGATCTCAATGCTTTTCCCACAGTAGATTCAAAAGTCTCATCGATGTGGTTTATAAGTCTTCCTCTCTAGTACCCATCCAATCCAGTTATGAACTTCTCGTTCTTCTTCTCGGCAGTATCAATAAGGGATAATCCATACTTCGATAAAGTATCGAATTCAGCAATATACTCTGAGGCTGCCCTACCATTCTGCTTAAGCTCCAAGAATTTCCTAAACAGTTCTAATTTTTGAGCAGCTGGAATAAACATATCGCTAAATCGAGTCTTAAACTGATCCCAAGTAATCTGATCCTCAGGAGTAGCTATCTTAATGGCATTCCACCAATTCATAGCTTATCCTTGAAGTTGAAGGGATGCTAGCTTTCTCTTCATTGCATCTTCGATCCCAAAATCCTCAAAGATGCGCCCACAACTATCTGGCCAATCTTGAACTTCCGTAGCTGATTCCGTTCCGTGGAACAACTTCCCACCAAGACTAGTGTAATCCTTACAAAGCTTGGCGAAATCGGCCCTAGGCGCCTGCACCGCTGCACCGCCACCGTTAGCAACAATAGGAGCTGCTCCTTGCACATCCCTAAGCATCTCTCTCATGAAGGTAGTAAACATTGTCCTCATATCAGGGACATCCCTATTATTGGCTCCTCTACCACTAGCCCTCATATTTCATCTCATCGTCAAACCTGCAAAGAGAAAACGATTAACCATCTCCATAGTGGTGTCAGTGCAGTGCGACTTCATCCTTATATATACTAATAGTGTACATATACATACTTACATATATATGGCTTTTGAAAACTAAAATAATCACAAATGCGCGCTTTCATATACGTATACTATCTCTCCCTGATGTCTTCCCCTAGGTTAACTACGCAACCTAGAGCTCTGATACCAAATGTGACGGCCCGCCCCACACCAGCCGATATTTCCCTGAAATGCGCTGTGCCGATGTCGTCAAATGAAAGAAAAAGAAGAGGGATTTGAAACGATGAATCCTCAAAAAAACTGTAGTATATCTCACAGCGCATGGAATAAAATATAATAATAACATACTTGACATAAAACAGGTGAGACACTGCATAAGCTGAATCTAAACTATAACCATTAGAGTAGCGGAAATCAAAATGCAGCTTATTACAACTTTAAAATGCTGTCTCCAAAGCAAAATAGAAAATTACACTACTAATGCCCAAAGCAGTGACCAGCAACAACACAGGAAGAATATATGAAAATAGTACGTGGAAGCCTCCTGCTCATCTCCGGACAGCTACTCGTGCATAACCAGCTAACCTGTCTCTAGCCTGCTTGTTTAGGAGCACCCAGGGTAATAAGAAGAGACATAAAACTCTGCGTTAGACAAAAGTCTGGTATGAGCGATAAGCAGCAAAAACAGAATAATAACAGGTATATATAACCATACCTGAACCTGGACCTGCAACCAAAGGTTAGCACAACAGGGCGTACAATACTCTAAGGTGACACTAACACATGGTGTGAAAATAATGGGGAGAGGTGTGCATGTCATGGTGATAGCAAACATCAAACATAGCAATCATCCTCACATCTCTCACTCAGTGCGTAAAGCATACGATATCTACCACTTTGTTCACCAAATCGTTTGCTACGATCACTTGCCTTTGGGAATCATAATGATCCCACTGCGCTGATCCATTGCCTCTAATCTTTTGCTATGTCCACTCTGCCCCATGGAGTCATGACAACTCCACTGCACTGGCTCATAGCCTTGCTATGATCACTCTACCCCATGGAGTCATGACAACTCCACTGCACTGATCCATTGTCAATATCCGTCTCTCAGTGGTGAGTCAAAGCTATAGACATCGATAACCTCTTTGCACACGTCCCATAGCAAAGTTCAACCCATGAAGTTAACTCGTTGGTTCCCATCTAGATTCTGAGCCCTAACTTCCTATTTGGACTATCTTTTCATCTCGGGTTTTTGTCTTTTCCCAGCTCGGTCTCCCTTCGATTCGGGTGTGCTTAGTGCTCCAATCATCATCGGTTCGGATTAGTGCACTCTTGGTTCGATTCGTGACTACCAAGCCGGTTCGGGTCATGATTTCTTCCAAGCACCGGGTCGGTTCGTGAGTTCCTTTCTAGATCGGGTCGGGTCACACTCCTCCATCGGGTCGGGGTCCTCCATTGGTTCGTGGGTCGAGCCTTCATCGGTTTGGGTATGAGCTCCGGGTCGGTCGTGGTCTCGGTTCGGGCTCATGGATAATGCACCGGCTCGTCGCGCAGCAGTTTGGAGAAGCAGTTTATGGGAAGGGGGTGCTTCACGAGTGGGTCGGTTCATGCCTCCCTCTTCTGATCTGATCCGGTTCGGGCCAATTTCCTGCAACTTTTCCAGTGAGCTGTTTATGCCATACGGCGGCGTTTTTGACCAATCTAACTTTTCTAAACAATCGTAGCAACATGTATAATCGACCATAAACACCAAAACAACAATTATAATATGTCAAAGTGGATCAAACATACCCAAAACTCATGTTTTCCCCTTAATCTCCTTAATCATGATTTAAGCATACAATTAGCAAAACATGTCCAAATTAACCCAAATTTCGTTAATTAACACTAATCACCCCTAATTAGCCATAATTAGTGAAAAACAATGCAAATCACTCACCTTAGCCATAAATAGATTCTTAGATTTGGAACTCTACTGTTATGGCACGAATTCCAATCTATATCAGCAGCCCCAACTCTGGTTTGATGCTAGTTTGACCTGATTTGGCATTGATTTGCTTAATTAATGACAAAAAAGTGATTTGGGAGTGGTTTAGAAGATGGAGGCCAATGCTAGGGTTCAACAGATGAATGTGGCGGCTGTAAAAACAGAAATGAAATGTTTTTCCTAACCTTATCAGCCCTCCCATAACCCTAATCCCGAAATGGATTATGGGCCTAGCTGCTAATTACTCAATTTGGCCAGTTAAGCAGTTGTTCACCTTCCAAACCTTATTTCAGCCATATCTCCCAAAAGGTAAGTCCGTTTGACACATGTGACCACTCTACGGAAAGGTAAACCATCATTCAAATCTAATGGAAGTGGTTTTAGGTCAAAACTCCTTACCAACCCAAAGTTATAGGCGAATAAAGATTCGCCAGGGGCAAAATGGTCATTTAAAATTCGGCAAAAATCGTGAAAATGCCAATAGTCGCTCTCCAAACTTAAAGACCATACGATTTCGTATGTGAATGAAATAAATATTCTACAATCCTCCAATGCGTAGAATGCGGGTCGTTACAAATTTACTTGAAACTCGATCCCATTTTGGAATACTTAATTTTTATATAACTTATACCTATATATACATATATAAACACGGAATCTATTTTCATATTTAAATTTCAAATTTTAGTTCTATTCAATACAATCCCGTTTTAAATTTATCCTTGAATTTTAATTTATAAATTATTCAATAAATTTTCCCTTCTTTTATTTGTAAATATCATTTATAAATTTCACTTCTTGTTTTAAATATTAAAACAAGATTTTATATCAAATTATATTTGAAATTCAATTTTTTCTTTGGAAAATAAACTTCCTTCTTTTTAAAATCATTCACGAATTTACATTTCTAAATTATCCGATGATAATTTATAATCATCGAATATAAGTTCAACAACTTGTTTTAATTATTAAAACCAGTTATTATTTTCCTAGCCAATTCAAAATAAAATTTCTATTTTGGAAAAATAAATTTTCCTTTTTAAATCTAAAAATTCCTTTTATGATATTTTTAAATATCGATATTTAGGGCCAGTGATATTCTAATATAAAAAAAACACAACCATCAATCCAATTCAACACATCACACACAAATTAATTTGGAAATATTAATAAATAAATTTGAGGAATCCAGTTGGATCCCTCCAACTTGTTTTCCCTGCATCCACGGATATTAGTCAACATAAATAATACCAATCCTGCTTCAAGGCAGGATATTGCGGTATGAAGGTCATCAACCATAATATATTGTGGGGCGCATAGGGTCATCCACTAATGATACTACGGACATCCACTAATGGTGCTACAGGAAATATCCAATCACCAATATTGTATATACATATATATATAAATATAATATATATATATATATATATTCAACCACCAGCCTAAATAACTAATATATATAATAGCCATAATTTATCAATAATTGAACCAGAGAGTGAGTATACTCACCTTGATTTGTAATTTGCACTTTAACTAATTTCAATTTCTTTTCATCGTTTTCCCAGGCTTCGAACTCTACATGAATAATTCCATTCAATTTATCATTACCTAAGAAAAATCCGAATTTTATAAATAAGCTTATGAATTTCATTAACAAGATTTTATGTTAAAAATATATAAAATTTTAATTTTCTAAACTTCCCGGTCCTAAACAGCTAATGATTTCGGGTTTAGATTTTCCACTTATCTAACTTACAATTTATAAAATGATTTACTGAATAATAATTTATCTCTTTACAGTTTCCAAACTTCGGATTAACAGTTATTAATATTTCCATTTAACAATATACTAAATTTTAGTTTTAACTAAAATAAAATAAACAAAATTAAATAAGAATTTCACCTTCTGTAGCCACATTGCTCCTACCCTTAATCCACTGTCATGACTTTCTATGAACCCTACAACATCCATGTCCAGTCCCAACTTCATCACTACTGTTTCCAGACCAAAACTCTCCTAAATCCCCCAGCGTCGAAATAAAATAGTTCGCCCACTTGCAGCTGCCATGCTTCCCAATATCACCCCAAAAATATAGATCGAACTATCACCTTACCCAAAGGTCACAGTCTCCTTTCCCAATCAGGCTGTCGAACTCCAGTATATTTACTCCATTCGAATCCCACTCTAGTACACCACATTACACCCAAAATCGAACTTGAGCACTAAATACAAAATTGCAACTTCTTTGAACAGCAGATACGCCCCTCAAAAATCGGCATCGACACTTCTAACTCACGCCGACTCTTCCTGAAATCTACGATAACCTCCTTACCATTTCACCCTATAGGAACCCCCAAATCACGATTCATGATGACTCCAGTCGACTGCTCTATAACCTCCTTACTTAAACCGGAATACCCTTGTCGCGAGTCCCCCTCCCCCCCCCAGCTCGTATGCCTCTAAGGTCGAAATCATATAAATATACGTACATATTTTATTTCTATCTCCAATTCAAAATATTGAACTTTCCAAAACAACTTGTTTTTCTCAAATAATTTCAATTGAAAATCTCACTATGGTAGCAATCCATCATTTGGAAACCCGAAAATAAACACCGATGATAGCGTGCTTCAACATCGGAATTATTTTCCAATGATCGAAGTGAATTCAGTGCTTTATCATTTTCAAAATCCAATCAAAATGATTTTTATTCAAGAAAAGCTCCCATAACAAAGCTATATTATTTTAATATACATTGGAAAAATATTTTTAAATTTCCCAGGATTTAAATTCCAATTTTGGTTTTAATCCAATTCAGTTTCAATTCATTTGTATATATTATTTGTTTATCCGTCAAAAGACCGAGCCTAGGTTATAGCAGCAAAACAAGCACATGCAATGTCTTATGTGTCCATATCTTCAGCCAAACTAGACGTGAGTCGTGATTCGGGCACGGAAGCAAAGGTCGGTCGTTTATATCGGAACAAAGCCGCTCGAGAATCAAAACAAAGCAAGTCGCCCACTGCAATGGAAGACGCTTGACTTAATATCAAAGTTCGGTCGCACGCATAAGAGCTGGAGTCAAGGTCGCGCGTGTAATTAACAACCACTCATGGATTGCAACTCCTATCGCTCGTATGTTCCTGCTGGTCGAACGCCAATACTTTGGTCAAATGCCACCTATCGGTCGGTCGTACACCAGTTTCTTAGAAAGAGCGCACTTACATCTCAAGTCGCAAGCCTTAGTCAGTCACCTCCAGATTAAAAAGGTCATCACCTGCTCACTCAAAATCAAACATAGCCGCATCAGAAAATCATGATCGTCCGTCTACCCAAAACACTCGCTCCTATTGAGTCGCTTGCACATGACAACTGGATACAGCTACGGACAACTGGTTATAGCTAAGCGATGGCATGTTTGTAATTAATGGGATGAACGACCCATAGCCTGCATATACAGATTTCAGATCACTTGCTCAAGGGAGCTCACCTATAAATACGCCATGGCTGCCAGCATAAAAGGGATCCAATCTTTCTAGCCACAAAGTGCTGCTAAATTCTATCCTCGGTGACTCCTCAAACACTTGGAAGTAATGATCATCTTCTTCACTCGAAGTTCCATAACCCATTTGGCCATGGCGTCAAGTACAACCTTGTAATTGGGGGAAACAAAGACATCTTCCTTCTTAATCATTCACTATCCTTCTCAAACTCTACCATTCTCTCATAAAATCCCAGCATTGAAATGTATGAATGAGAGTATATTTAGTGGGTATAGAGATGTATGAAAAAAGAGAGTTCATGTAATTTGTAATCCCCATTATAAGAATGCAAGATATCTTCATAATGGATGTAGGCCTAATATAAGGCTGAACCACTCTAAACCTTGTCTCTATTTTATCTTCCTCGCATTTTCATTTTCAGTTATTGTTAAGTACGGCTCCATTTATTTGCCTACCATTTTGGTGAAGTACAATTTTAGTACCTTTGGTGTTTAAGCTAGTTTTTGGTGTAAACTTTTTAGCACCCACCGTGGGGTCGTATTTGCTTCTTTTCCAAATTGAAGTCCGATGATGATTCTTTGAGGAAAACCGTGCTTGAAATCATGAGCATGCCAAATGAAGTGATTGACGAAATCGGTGACGCCTTCAACATTGCCACATCGCCTACCGTCCATCCCGAAGTAAAGGAACAGTTAAAAGTTGAGGCGGCCGTAACCGAGAGAGAATTGGAAGAAGCAGTGACAGGGCTAATGAGTCAAATAACTATTGCAAACGACGCAGTGATAAAGAAGATTGAGTCGATGCTCGTTATTCAAGCCACTACCGTAAAAGCCGCACCAGGTGCCACTAACCTTCCATTCCCTCAAGCGAGTCATGCAAGCGTGATAGAATTTTTTTGCCAAACGAGAAAATTTTACTTGGAAAACTATGTATCATAATGATGAGCGTAATCATTCTAGTAACACAACCCCACAATGGGTAAATGATCCCATCAAGGGGGCATCTCCCTCGAAAGATGACCTAAATATCTCATATCCAAATTATGATTAAGTGCCCGGGCAAAGATCTAGCACGGGAAAGGGCACTCGTTCCATGGATCGAAATGAAAAGTGAAAATATATCTAAGGAACACAGGTGAAGTTTCGAAGAGAAGCAACAAAGGAAGAATCAACCAGCCTAAAAAGAAGTTGCGCATTTTCAAGAATTCTGAATTTACCCCCTCAATGACACCATAGGGAATATCTTCATAAAAACTAAGAGCACTAAATAGTGTCCAGTTTCAGAACGAATGCAAGTCAGAGACGTTACCATAAAATCAGGAAGGTTCTGTCAATTCCATAACCAACCAGGACCCGATACTGACGAGTGTAGACACTTAAAATCATCAATTGAGGGGCTGGTCAGGGAGAACCATTTGCAACAATATGTGCAAGACAACGAACATTGTTCCACTTCTCTACGAACAATGGGTAGCGAGCTTTGAGGAAAAGGCCTAAACTAATCCGGAACCAATGCTTGTTTAAGGATCAGTAACTGGTGTTCTGATTATGGAGCTTTGAATTAGAATCCTCGTTACTTTGCTTTATTACTCTGTTTTTACCCTGTTTACTTAAGAAATAGTAGATGTTTTATCCTGCTTTGTCACTCACTATATTCATGCTAATATTTAGCAATGGTCTACTTATAAATGCCTTGTACAAAGGAAATTATTATGTGCTTATCTGGGTAACATACTTGTCACTACATTCTAAAAGCTGGTTTTTCGGAATGTAGGCATGATAGAAGTGATTAATCATATACAACCTAATTGTGACGGGAAGATTCATAAAGCACATTTTAAGCAAAGAGGCTTGAAAGCCACAAAAAACATGCGGACCAAATTGGATGAATCAGCACATCACCTCAACGGGATAAGCTGTTATAAGACAAACAACAAGTCAAAGGGTGGTACTTCTCTTAGTAAGCGTTCACTGAAGAAATTGACATCAGGCTTCAAGAAAGGTACAAGGGTAATGGTAAAAATGTCCCATGGATAAATACCTAGGCTGGAAACACTAGTTATAGTGCCGGAAAGACAAGCAAAACATGCTGGAAGGACCAGCGCAAATCAGAAATCCTAGCCAAAAGGGGCAACAGAAATCCTAGCCGAAAGAGGGTATCCAATGAGGTATTTTCAGTCCTAGAAAAATCAGGACTAACAAGACCAAACTTGGATCGAAAATTGAAACCCAAGACATGCCCTAGGGGCACCCAAAAAAAACATATAATGACCACGCGCATCTAAAAAAAAACTAATCCCTGAAAATAAGCTTGTACAGCCAAGTTAGTAGGGGATGTGGTTGAACATCAACTCAAAAAATCACAAACTGGTCAATTGAAATCGTGATTAAAATTAAGAAAATCTATGAAATTGTAAAGAGTTGTGGTATGGGGACATCACCATTGTGTAAAAATCAACAATACCTATTCAAAACATACCACAAACTCGTTATAACTTTACTGCGAAAAGTAAACGAACGATAAGATTCGCGTGGCTAACAAAATAAATTCTCCATGGAATACTGTCACTCATAAGAGCGGAGTGATAAAACTATTATAATATACCAAACAATACAAACATAGTACGCAAACAATACAAACGTAAGTACGCAAACATTAAAATATTAAGTGAGGGCCCGCATTCGCATATACAACCGGTCTAAACGCGTAACAGATAAAAGAAATAGGTTGAAATCAGAGCACAAAAGTCATAAATGCTGCTTCTTAAACAGGGAAAGCAAAAGATGAACCAACTGCTCAACATTCATCTCTTATTGCTCTACTTACACAAAAGAACTATCAGGAAGAGATAGGCTAATGGTTCTGGATTACTTGAAAATTGGTTTCCTTTTGCATACCAAAGTGGACACAGCCTTGGTATTCCAAATTCCATCCTCATCTTCCAGATCCGACGTAGCAGGTAAAGATGGGTTGCCTGATGAAGGTGTGATGAGAGGATTAGTGCTGGTGGATATGAAGACGGAATCAACGGCGACAGGTTGAACAGTAGTACCACAAGCAGGCAAAGGAGGTGGCAAAAGCACATTTGATGCAAGTGAATAGCAAGCATGAAACTTAGCAATCCCAGGTGAAGAAATAAGGAAATCCAAATCCACAGCAGACTGATATATATCAATTTTACCTTGAGTTACTGGTTACACAAAGTCAACCCCGTAATCATTTGCATTTAAAGAAGTGATGCCCTGACTCGCGCACTTTTTAACAACATTTTCTTGAGCTGGGTGCTCGATAATGGGTCGAATACCAGCAACATCTAAGGCAGAGAAGTCTACGGGGGGAATATGAGAACTCGAAATGTTAATCCCAATAGAACTAGGTGGGTCACAAGTAATGGTAGCATCTAGATATTTCCCCCTAAAAGATTGAGTTCGCTCATTCGTCAATATCCTCCTGCCTTCATCCAGAGCCTTACGATCTTCTCCTTCTAGAAGCCGCTCTTGAAGGTATTCATCATCAACGTTATTAGAATATAAAAGTACCTGTTCCCAAACTAGGGCCAGAGTTCGTGGAAAATCCTTGTTCAAGTAACTTAGACTTCCACGACTCATGACACTGCAAATATAGAATTGAAACAAAGTATTGTCAGTCCTGATTCTGGCTTCATCAAGATCTTTACGCAACCTGGTTTTATCTTCTTCAAGGATTCTAAGGGTCCCATTTTGGAAGTAATTTTGCTCTCGAGGGCCATTTTTCCTGATTAAAAGAAATCAAAGCCCGTCTTTCTAAGGCCAAGTGGTACTCAACAAGATCTTGAGCAGATTGAGCTTCTTGAAGTCGCGCTAGCACAACCTCCAGCTCTTTTTTAAGATCGACATTTATGGCCTCTAAGTTATTCACTTTGATATTCCCATTATTTAAAGAGGCAATTTCATATTCTTGGGATCTAATCAAGTGAATCAGTCCAGCTTTATCGTTTTCTCAGATTTCAATATGGTCAAGGTGCCGAGCATTCAATCTCTGTAATTCATAACCAAATTTGGCCTAATGTTCTAGTTGCCTATCAACATTATTCATGGCCAGATTCAGTTGTATTTCAAGTTGGTTCTTACCAATGTTAAACTGATTAATCATACAACTTTTTATGGCGTCCAAACTCCTAGTGGCATCTCACATATCATTTGATGTAAATCCAAGTAAAAATACATCCCCTTTAGGTCCCAACCACTGAAGCGGTCCTTAAGCATCAAATTTCCAGGTGGAACCCTATAAGGTGGACGATCACATATCATCTGAATTTAGTAGAGGTCGGAACGATGGATCTTTCAGAAGATTCAATTGATGTGGAGCATTTCTGAGCCTCATTCTTGCTTCGATTTATCATGTTGTTTTTCCTTTCTCCTCCTTCTACGAGATGTTCACCTTTATTATCTTTGGCAGTGCCTTAGCACAATCAAATCCCCCACACTTTAAAGAATCAATTACTGGAAGTTCAAAGGCATGTTGAACCTGAGAATTTGAATATAACTGGGAACGCTTCAAATGACAGGAAAGGCGAGATTGTAAGAGACTTTGTGGATCAGTAAGGTCAGCTTGCTGATAGAAGCTATCCAATAACGAATGTTTCGTATTACACCTGAAAAGCAAAGCATGAATTCAGTAAACGTTCAAAATTATGAGATTCATGGAAAATTAAGCTACGAATGAGATAATATCAAAATAGTTTCAAGGGAAGTTATGAAGTCAGAAGCTTTACCGGGACGCTGAATGGATTCTCGAGTTCTTCTTATACCAGCTATCATAGGATCAAACATCATAATGTCACCCTGGCTCAGGTATTTGACGGAGTCTAAATCCCCCAGGCCTCCAAAAGTCCCTGAGAAACCTTCCACCTGAGTGATAGGGTGAGCAGAACTTTCAACAGTTGTTCTAGAAATTATATCGGCTTCAAGCCATCTGTGTTCTTGTCTACCCCCAATTACTCCCTTTGGTAATCAAAGTCGAAGATTGACTACTTTCACCAAGGGTTGGGCGTTTCTTTTTGAAAGAAGGCTTGCCAATGGAACGTTGAGGATAGACCATAGAATTTTTAAAGGGACGTGTAGAATGAATCAGCTGGTACTTGCGGAGTTCTCCTCTGAAAGCAATACCTGCCCACTCCTTCCGTTTTCGTCAACAGCAATCAAGGAATTAAGAAGAGCTTGGTCTAGAGTAAGACCCGCAACAGAAGGAATCACTACAAAAAATCAGAAAGAAAGTCAAATGAGAAAGGAGTAAGGATTCTAGAGCAAAGTTGTAATTACCTCCTTCTGCCCTTCGCCCGTAAAATCTACAAGGGCACCATACATAGAAATATTGATCAGGGAACCCCTTGGCACCATCCATTAAACCAGTAATAATTCTACCGTGCATACTCTCCAACAAAAAGAAAGAAGGACCGTCCACCTTCCTTCTTTTAAAAGCATATAAAGAGAAAATGTCCATAAACGTAGGTTCTTGCTGCCGAACTTTCATGAAAAGTATGTATAACCCGAGTAAAATCTAATACCCTCTAGGGTACAATTGATATGGGGAAATGGACAAGTGCTGCAAAACAGACTCTAAGTAAGAATTAAAAGGAGGAATTGCCCCACTAGACAGCATGTGATAATTGACTGTCCCATACCCAGAGGGCGGATAATCGGCCGATTCTTCATTCCTTGGAAATCTGGCTTCGTCATTTGAAAACCCAAAACGAGCACACATTTGTAAGTATAGATCAAAAGAAAGCGTTGATTTACAGCAAACAGAAGGCACTCTTTCAAGAGAGCAAGGTTGAGGATAAGTCTGGCTAACAACCAAGTTAGAACTAGACAGCCGGGGCAACCTCAATTTCCTGATCTGAACCCTTTCGTTCTCCAAACACGATGGTTTAACTGGGGTTCCGAATGAATTAATGATCAATTTACATTTCAACACAGATAAGTATGCTTATAAAAGAAATTGCAACTTGAATTGCTGATAATTAATCATCAGTCATACCCAGCAATAAGGATTTACTGATAGTATAACAGCATAAAGGAAGAATTACAAATTCAAAGGTACAAGAAACACAGGATCTGATCTAATCGGTTGCAAAATTACTAATCGCACATGCCAAGAGAAGACTAGCAGCAGTAAGAGGGAAAGAGCAGAAATGTTGCTATGGCACAAGTATCCCATAAAACATCCAGTAAAGGCGTGGTGAATTGGGAAATGTCATTTCATAGGCATTTTAGTAAGCAACTCGCCGACATAAAAGACCAGAAGGCTTTTTTATAAATCAGGATTTACAAAAGATTTTGCATGAAATCCAAGTACATACTAAGTCGAATCGGCACTTTCCTAACATAACAACCGTGTGCATTCAAGCGATTTGGTTTTCTCTTTACCAACTACAAAACCAAGTGAATTAATTCAAAGTCAGAGTTTAAGGGGAGAAAAATCACTTACAGTCGAATAGACAAATTCGATTCAAAAAAGGAGTGTTGTAGCTAGAAAGGAGGTTGAAAAAAAACTCAACCAAAAAGGTCGGGCGAAACGATCAACCAAGCAAAGAAAATCAAAGTTTCGAGAGGCGACAATGGAGTCTTCTACAATAAAGTCGCCGTTGAAATAGGTTTATCAGAGGAATATGAAAGCGGGAAAATGAAGAGACAATATTTAAAGAGGACTAGAAAGCCCTTTTTAAATGATATGACAACTCAATTAAAACCCAGTGACCCGATTTAACGTGCCCGAAAAACATCACATCAGGTATCCGTACGCAAGCAGCTGTAGGAATGTTTAAATTTTGAGTACATAAGCTGTGGTAAAGGCGCCTGTTTTACAAAACATTGGATTAAATACACCCAATGGTATTGTATCTCATTACTTCTGAGCTTATAGTTTGTGTAAAATAAAAACTACAAACTTCGAGGGGCAAATGTTTATCCGTCAAAAGACCGAGCCTGGGTTAGAGCTGCAAAACAAGCAACTGCAATGTCTTATGTGCCCATATCTTCAACCAAACTAGACATGAGTCGTGATTCGGGCGCGGAAGCAAAGGTCGGTCGTTCATATCGGAACAAAGCCGCTTGAGAACCAAAACAAAGCAAGTCGGCCACAGCAATGGAAGACGACTGACCTAGTATCAAAGTTCAGTCGCACGTATCAGAGCAGGAGTCAAGGTCGCGCGTGCAATTGACCACCGCTCATGGATTGCAACTCCTATCACTCGTATGTTCCTGCTGGTCGAACGCCAATACTTTGGTCAGATACCACCTACCGGTCGGTCGTATACCAGTTTCTTAGAAAGAGCGCACTTACATCTCAAGTCGCAAGCCTTGGTCAGTCACCTCCAAACTAAAAAGGTCATCACCTACTCACTCAAGATCAGACATAGCCGCATCAGAAAATCATGATCATCCGTCTACCCAAAACGCTCGCTCCTATAGAGTCACTCGCACATGGCAACTGGGTACATCTACGGATAGCTGGTTATAGCTAAGCGATGGCACATTTTTAATTAATGGGATAAACGACCTGTAGCCTGCATATACAGATTTCAGATCACTTGCTTAAGGGAGACACCTATAAATACGCCATGGCTGCCAGCGTAAAAGGGATCCAATCTTTCTAGCCACAAAGTGCTGCTAAATTCTATCCTCAGTGACTGCTCAAACACTTGGAAGTAATGATCATCTTCTTCACTCGAAGTTCCATCACCCATTTGGCCATGGCGTCAAGTATAACCTTGTAATTGGGGGAAACAAAGACATCTTCCTACTTAATCATTCACCCATCATTCTCCTTCTCAAACTCTACCATTCTCTCATAAAATCCCAGCACTGAAATGTATGAATGAGAGTATATTGAGTGGGTATAGAGATGTATGAAAAAAGAGAGTTTATGTATTTTGTAATCCCCATTATAAGAATGCAAGCTATCTTCATAGTGGATGTAGGCCTAATATAAGGTTGAACCACTCTAAACCTTCTCTCTATTTTATCTTCCTCGCATTTTCATTTTCAATTATTGTTAAGTACGGCTTCATTTATTTCTCTACCATTTTGGTGAAGTACAATTTTAGTACCTTTGATGTTTAAGCCATTTTTTGGTTTAAACATTATTCATATACAAATTTTATTTGGTTATATATAACCATTCTAATTCAATAATAACAACCAACTCATCCATACATAATTTTAGAAAATTATTTCATTTATATAAAAATATAATTTTGGATAAAATTATTTCATTTACCTGGCTTTTAAAACATACTGTGTTGAATTAATCTGCTCAAGCGTTTATAAATCTCTATCGGCCATGTCAGCTAAATGCGTCGATGTGAAATTTATATACCACTCAACGGATCCATCAACACAATATAAAACGATTTATATACAAATCTACAAATACGATCTTATATATATACACTCAACTCATTCTAGGGTACTACTGGCCCTATCTCTAATGAGTAAACCCCCAGCAAAGCCTAGGCGTTCGCTCAACCTAAGCTCTGATACCGAATGTAGTGGCCCGTAAGTCCGTACTATCTGAGTTGACTAAAACAACACACGTCCAACTCAAATAACACAGAATTACGGGTCATTGGGGTTAAAGAAATATAAATAGATAGAACAGAAATAACAATACAGAATCTCATAGCGGAACGAATAAAATATAATATCATAATCATAACTTTGAAATACAAATCTATATTGTATATACATACCATATCAGAGTACAACAGAATATTTGATACAACGGAAATAACTCTAAATAACTAACGGTGAAGCCTCCTGCTTAAAATCCTACAAGTGTATCTGTAAAAGCCTAAAACACTTGACTGCCCATACAAATTTGGGCATCCAAGAGTTTAGGAAAAACAAACAAAATAAACTCTGGGTCAATCATGGGACTGGTGTGAGTAAACTCCAACTATATTGTTTAACTTTGAAAAACCTTTTCAAAGAAAAGGATAATAGTAAGACCAACCCACACATAAACATGGACGGTTTTTACCTTACTATAACCCAAAAGATTTTTGATATCATAATCCAGTGATATTATAATAATGTCTAATCAAGTAGATAACCAAATAGCAAAATGCTTGCATCTCACGCTCTACATATATTGTATAAAATCAAAACCCGTAGGGCGCTTATTGGAGATTGGATTCCAACTATGACAAGTTATGGGATTACCTCCCGCTCAGTGTACTCTAAAGGGGATACACTGGGGTTTAGCAAGAACATCTTGCAACTCGGCCACACATGACTGTCCACTCATTTAGCTTGAGTGTAGCGAATATATTGTCACCCACGGTTGTTGGCCATCCAACCGTAATCTGTAAGATACAAAATCAAAAGAAGAACAAATAATAAATTTTCTCTAGATCGGTGACAAATATATCCTGCTTGGGTATGACCCACCTAGCCATTTTTCCTGCCCGATTTTTGTCATTTCCCAATTGTGAGGCTTGAGGCTACGTTGATCTTTCAGAACATCTGGCCACGATTCACTTTGAATGTCACATCATCAAACCCATCGAATAACTAGTTGATCTTTCCAAAATATTACGGGTATAAAAAGCTAAGAGAAATGAATTCCTCTGCCTGTTATACCTTGAAAAGCTCGTCTTATGTGATTTGTTAAGATCCATAAGTTGTCCTGGGACTGGACAAACAAAACAGCCCTTGCATTTTACTCCATCTTCAATTGTGTTCAAATAATCTAGTTCACAACGCATATACCTATACGGAGTGGTTTTTGGATAATAAATCCAACCGGCCTCTCCGTATTGACAACGATGGTCAAAAATCTTTGATAGCCGATGATTTAACTATCAAAGGTAAACAAAACATCCATCCAAATTTCTAACATCAAACAATCACTGGCCCTTTCTAATATTTCATGCTTGTTTCCTTATTAGGTTTTCTATATTGATTTCTAATTACCAAATTTCTTAAAAAATATTCTATTTTCTTAAATTTCGGAAAATTTTGCTAGCACCTCCTTTGTACAGCTCAATAGTTCAAACCCCAACTTGCCTCTCTAGGCCCTTTCCACTCAAAAAGAAAATTAAAAAGCCAAGCGGCTTGCCCAATAGGCTCATAAAATCTCATACGGATATTGAAACATGTACCTTCTTGTCGGACACTTAATATATACTCTTCATCCTCTTCATTCACTTTACCCCATACATATCTAATATATATACACCTGCATTCCCATTTTATTTCAAATCCATACAACTATTTGATTTCACCACATTCAGTCTCCACCCACTAATTCTTTAACTAATTTATTCTAATCAGTTAACTTCTATAATAACCAAAATCTGATTTTGTTCCAAAAATAACTTTATTTATTCCATTTGAGTTCATATTTAATTTATAACTCAAATCTGGGTTTTTCTAATAGAAATTCGTATTTTTATTCAGTAAAAATCCCTTTAATTTATTAAATAAACCGTTATGGTTTAAAAACGATTATGGCGTTGTTTTTCTGAAAATTTGATTTTGATATAACTCTGAATCTATAAAACAAAATCCAGCTTTTTCTCTTCTTTAGAAAACCATTATTTAAAAGGTTCCAACGTTTCTTGTTTTATCGAATGTCGACTTATATTGACTTCTATATACTCAATTGAAGTTCGAATTGTCAAATTACGAACTACCGCGCTGCGGCGAGTTTATTTTAATTAAATGAAATATAAACGTTAAACTTCATTTATTAATATAAATTTTAGATCCACTTTTAATAATTTAAAAATATTTCAAGCCCGTTATCCAGATCTGATGTAACAATCTAGAGTATTCAAACTTGTCGATTATTTTTATTCTACATTCATAACTCAGTTATGAATTTATTCAAAACACAATAATATTATATAGAATTCTTGGAAATAAATTATTATATAAACCCAACAACTTTATCCAACTCCAAATTTCGACAATTATAACTAATTTCAAGGTAAACTAATTTCGATATCCTTTAACCATTACAAACCTATATCATCCCTTGATAATAGTGAAGTCGTTAAAGTTGGGGTATTTTAATTACCTCTTAGAACTTGACCGACAACGTTCTTATCATGAGATAGCTAAAAGCTTGTAATATATTAAAAAAATTGATTTAAATTTCACCTTTATTCCATTTCGTACATTTGGAAATCTATTTCTGAATTATTTGATGAAAATTACTTCATCACAAATATAAATGTTGTTTATAAATTAACTTCTTTATTTCATATATTAAAATAAACTTCCATTTTAATAATTTACTTGAAACTCGATCCCATTTTGGAATATTTAATTTTTATATAACTTATACCTATATATATATAAACATGAAATCAATTTTCATATTTAAATTTTAAAATTTAGTTCTATTCAATACAATTCCTTTTTAAATTTACCCCTGAATTTTAATTTATAAATTATTCAATAAAATTTCCCATCTTTTACTTATAAACATCGTTTATAAATTTCACTTCTTGTTTAAAATATTAATAGAAGATTCTATTTCAAATTCGTTTTGAAATTCAATTTCTACTTCGAAAAATAAACTTTCCTCTTTTTAAAATCATTCACTAATTTACATTTCTAAATTATTCGATGATAATTTATAATCATCGATTATGAGTTCAACTACTTGTTTTAATTATTAAAACCAGTTAATATTTTCCTAGCCAATTCGAAATACAATTTCTATTCTAGAAAAATAAATTTTCCTTTTTAAATCTAAAAATCCCTTTTCTGATATTTTTAAATATCGATATCTAGGGCCAGTGATATTCTAATATAAAAAACACAATCATCAATCCAACTTAACACATCACACACAAATAAATATGGAAATAATAATAAATAAATTTGAGAAATCCAGTTGGACACATCCAACCTGTTTTCCCTGCATCCACAGATATTAGTCTACATAAATAATACCAATCCTGCTTCATGGCAGGATATCGCGGTATGAAGGTCATACACTATAATATATTGTGGGGGCACATAGGGTCATCCACTAGTGATACTGTGGGGATCCGCTAATGGTGTTGCAGGAAATATCCAATCACGAATACTATATATATATATATATATATTCAACCACGAAGCCTAAATAACTAGTATATATAATAACCATAATTTATCAATAAAAGAAAGGCAACCAAAAAACCAACAAACAACATATAAACATTTGTATTAACTAAAAATTCGATTATAATAAATTATAATCAAACCAGAGAGTGAGTTTACTCAACTTGATTTATAATTTGCACTTTAACCAATTTTAATTTCTTTTCATCGTTTTCCCCGGCTTCGAACTCTACATGAATGATTCCATTCGATTTATCATTACCTAAGAAAAATCCAAATTTTATAAATAAGCTAATGAATTTTATTAACAAGATTTTATGTTAAAAACATGCAAAAATTTAATTTTCTAAACTTCCCAGTCTTTAACAGCTAATGATTTTGGGTTTAGATTTTCCACTTATCTAACTTACAATTTATAAAATGATTTACTGAATAATAATTTTTCTCTTTACAGTTTCCAAACTTCAGATTAACACTTAATAATATTTCCTTTTAACAGTATAATAAATTTTGGTTTTAACTAAATTATTATAAACAAAATTAAATAAGAATTTCACCTTCTGTAGCCACATTGCCCCTACCCTTAATCCATTGTCAAGACTTCCTCCAAACCCTACAACATCCATGTCCAGTCCCACTTCATCACTACTGTTTCCAGACCAAAACTCCCCTAAATCCCCCAGCGTTGAACTAAAATAGTTCACCCGCTTGCGGTTGCCATGCTTCCCAATATCACCCTAAAAATATAGATCGAACTTACACTTTACCCAAAGATCACAGTCTCCTTTCCCAATCATGCTGTCGAACTCCAGTATATTTACTCCGTTCGAATCCCACTCTAGTAAAAATCGAACTCGAGCACCAAAAACAAACTGCAACTTCTTTGAACAACAGATATGCCCCTCAAAAATCAACATTGACACTTCTAACTCACGCCGACCCATCCTGAAATCTGCGATGACCTCCTTACCATCTCACCCTATCAGAACCTCCAAATCACGATTCACGATGACTCCAGTTGGCTGCCCTATATCCTCCTTGCTTAAACCGGAATACCCCTATCGCGAGTTTCCCCCTAGCTTGTATGCCTCTAAGGTCGAAACCCTCAGCAAAACCCATGACAAACTCCTATCCTTCAAGTATGCGTGCGCCTTCCAGCAGCTTCAAGAAATTCACGATTTGATTTTTGTAGGAATTAAGAGAAGCGGATTTTGGTTTTTTTTTGAAATTAATTTTTAGGAGGAACGGAATAAATAAAAGAGGAAGAGGAGTGGTTAATCATGATATTTAAAGTAAAAGGTGCGAAATTTTTAATTGCATCTGAGCTTTGATTTTGTTTTTGCCAAATTGAGGGAAGATGTTATATTTAAAGATAAAGAGGGAACAATTTCTACTGCTCGAGGAGATATAGGTCTGTACGCGTTATATCTTTAGGGTGGCACCATTAATGGGATGTTTTACTTTGCTGTAAAGAAAGTGAACAAATGGTACTATGTGAAAGAAATGAATAGATAGACATTTTTTTAATTTGATTTTAACCAAAATATCTTATGGTCCCTAACTTGCCACCCCAAACCACTATTTAGTCGTTATGACTGATGTTCACAACATTATTTATTGTTCTGGATTCAACGGAACGGGTTCTGAAATTTAATTCGACTGTATAGAAGAGATAACAATTTAAATTAGCAATTTAAACTAAATATAAATCGATTTCAAACAATTAAATTTATAGATAATAATTTATTATTATAGTTCTAATTCAATATAGAATTTATATTGATTGACTAAATCATTTCAATTTAGTTTTATATGTGAATTCAATTATTACCGTTTTATATTACGATAACTAAATATATTTAATATTAAATCGATAAACTCAATAAAAATCCATTTATTATGCCAAATCAATAATTAAAAATAATTTAAATATCCATTATAAAACAGCTAAAATTCCGGGATGTTACATTTACTCACACCAGTCCCATGACTGACCCAAAGTTTATTTTGTTTTGTTTTACCCTAAACTCTTGGGTGCCCTAATTTGTACGGGCAGTCAAGTAGTTCAAGTATTTACAGATACTTGGAGGAGCTTGGAGCAGGAGGCTTTCAGTGTGAGTTATCTAATGTTATTTTCCTCTGTGTTGCATTTGTAATGTACTCTGATAATGTTATGTATACAGATAAAATTTTGTATTCCAAAAGCTGGTAAATATTATATTTTATTCCGCTCTGATGTGAGATTCTATGTTGTGTTTCTGTTCTTCTTCTATCTTTTTCTTCTTTATTTCATATTGGTTCATATTTCTGTGGTACTTGGGTTGGACGTGTGGTGTATTTAGTCAAGTCAGATGGTACGAATTGTGGGCTATTACAACATAGGTCGACCCATGTGTGGTCAGGTCGACTCCTGACCGTTTCTTTTCTGAGCTGAGTAATTATTTAAATTAAGTTCAAACTTCTTTACTTCATAACTTCTTCGTACTTAATCCGATTTACGAAAACCAAGAGTCCCTCTGAACTAGAATTTTGTAACGAATGCAACGGTAAAGTCTATTTTACTCAATCCTGAATATTTAATTAATTAATATTTATTTTATTATCTTCTCTAGATAATTATTGTGTACTAAAATATGGGGTGTTAAAGTTTATAATCCTTCACCTTTGGATAAATGAGATGAAGATAGTTTTCACTAAAATGATTAGTAAACCAAATGAAACAGGTATAAGGTCGCACCTTGTACCTGACCTACCACCCTAAGTTGTATTTGTTTGAAATTATAATTCATAGGGAAAATTAAAGAAAAACTGAAAGAATGTTACACATAGAAAGGAATACACAATGAGTATGCTAATTTTGATCCCACAAAACCATTGTTCATAGAAAGACTAACAAAACTAAGTGTTGGATAGGAAGTTAGATAAGAGTTTATGTTCATATACACCATCTAGTTTTCTTTTGACAATTGGTTAGACATTTGTATTCAGTAGGAACTATTCAGTTATATAGGTTTGTGGTTACTCTTCTAGAACTATGAATAGTTAAGAATACCTATAAGACATACTACATTTGTTTGACTATTATTATTATCATTAATAACCATTTTAATTACAGGATCATCATTTGATTAAATTAATTAAGGATACTAATGTATGGAAAACTTGTTCCACTTAGTCTCGTGATCTCACTAGATTTTCGTTTATCAGGGTGACATGTTATTATTCACACCGAACTTTTTGTCTGAACTAAAATTATTTTCCTTGGCTCTCAAGTGCTCGTTTAAGTAGATCATAATATGATTTTTCAAGTTGTTAGGTTTTGGAAAATAAAGCTTTTAAAGATGTGCATCGTTGGTTATTTATAAATCTTTTTTTTTTGAGTTCGCTATGTTTTGGTATTGAATAATGTAATAACTATTGTATGTCAGTTATTATTGGTACATTGACCAACTAAAGGGGTATCTTTATTTTTCTCTCCTAGGGTATTTATGTTATTATATTTTATCAAAACTTGGGGAAGCGTTTGGGATGTAACAAATACTAAATATCTATTTTGTGAAATAAGAAATGGATTTGGAAATTGTTTTAAATCTATTAGATATGCATATGCTATTAATATTGATATTGTTTTTTGTTAACATATCCTTGTTTGGTTGTGGGAGATCAGTACTATAAATGACAACATCATTTGTAGTGTTTAATTTAGACCTTAAACAGAGGGTTGTTTCAATAACTCGCAATGATGATATTTGCTTGAATGAACACGGGTTCTAGGATGTGAATATTCATAGCTATTTTCAAGAGAAGATTTGAGCGAAATGGGGTTTTAAAAATTCAAGGAATAGAAATAGGGAGATTAATTAATCAAAATCGTTGGAAAACTTATTTATAGAAATGAATGATTTTTATCAATAGGCATGAAAACCCTTTGATACAGAGGGTTGCGACTACAATGAGTAGAGACAAAATGATTTAGGATGAAGAAGTGCTCCAAATTCGTCTCTCTCTTCAGGAAATTTATTGTCATTACTATTATAATAGTTCTCAACTCGTTTACAGTTTGCAATAAAATAACATATTCCAGAGACCTTTTTAATTTAGACAAACCTCGTGAATACTTTGCATTACTATATTTCTTATGAAATATGAGATATGTGTGAATCGTCATTATGAGTTTTAACAAAGTAATCTAGTATGATATGACTCAAACTCAAAAGATGCTTGAAATTTTCTCTCTATAATAGTATTAACTAATCCTTGATACTTGATAGTAACTTAACTTCATTTGTTCCAAGATTGTGCTTTTTTTGTAGGTCATCAGATTGTGCTTAATTTCTATGAAGTCATCATCTAAATAGTGAAATACTGTTCATATAACCAACAATTGACTATGGATGAGTTTAAATTTCGATGAGTGTATTTTTGCATTGGAATTCAAATTCGTTTCAAGGCAAGTTGTAACATCTATAAGCTTAATATACTCCTTTCATGGAGTAATGATAATGTTGTTGCACCACCTAGTATCTCTAACTACCTCTAGCCTCCATCAACTCATTATGCTCTCCTTGTGTACCATGATGCACATGCGTAACATTCCTAGTGGCACTATCTAGAGAGGTGAATACATGGAGTTATGTTTACTTCATTTATAAGTCATCAGGGCATGATGGCCGCATACTCGTAATACTAACATGAGATGATATACCAAAAATCGAACATCTATCAGGATTGTTATAACACATAGATATACAATGCTACATATTGATATCCAAAATTGACAATGTTATATCCGTAAATGTGAAGTTCATCTACATTTACCAGTCTAGTCAGATATTCAGTCTAGTCGCACACCCTTTTTTTTGAGAAAATATACAACTAAACATATATAATAGAATGACACGTATAATAGGAGTGCACATATTCTCAGTGTTCCTATAGTTTGAGATATATCTTTGTGCACAAAGTAAGTGTAAAAAATACTTCTTTTAACCACATCATTAGTCAAAGTTATTAAATATATAGAATATGATTCAAACCCACCTTATGAACTATCAAAGCATGTAAATGCATTGGAAGTTGGTGTATCTTTGTACCAATAAACATATAAATGTCTAAAGAAGTCGATCAAACTCAAAATCTAGAAAATAAAACATATAAGTGGTAGATCGCCATCTCTTAGTAAGCGTCTGTATTTTACAACAACAGACATGAGAAAACATATGTAATTGTAGAAAATTATCGAGAGTAGTTGGATATAACTTAGTACTAATCGTCTTAGGTAATGTGTGAAAGTACTCATTGACGTGCATACGTCAACTATCGTGCATACCAATGTTACTGGCTTATGTAATTAATTATTTAATCGACAAACAATTGTATATTTTTGTGTGCATGTTTATTTGATATTTACTTATTGAAGATATATATACTTATGGCATTATTTGCACTAAACTCAGTCGATGTGTCCACGTTGGGGTCAGCCTGTGCAAGTATTGTAAATCGTCAACGTCATAGTAATATCTAGATAATATGAGCTGCACTAGTAGTGACATCAATCATATGGAAAACAATACGTTTAACGATTTCAATAGATCGTGGCAGCATTTGGCTTTTCGTTAAATAAAAGAAGAATGGAAAACAAGGGAAATATTAGAAGGAAAAAAAAGACGGTGTGAGTAGTTGAAAAATCGCATGGTATAACTGTGTGAGTAGTTGAAAATCGCACGGTATAACTGTTGGTATTAGACATCCAAAGATTATGAGTTTATTTTGCAATTGATTTTAAAAAATGGTGTCTGTTCATTGGGTGTCCGATCTTTATGTGTTTGAACAAACACCGCAAGATGAAATGCTGATCAAACAAGTGCATGGTTTAGAGAACAGTTTGGAAATTCATGCCTTATGTTTACTTGACACTACCAAAAAACACCCAATTAAAGACTGCAGAATTAAAATGAATAAGATTAGTCTCTGATCAAAGACTGATAGGTAACAGAAAGATCCAGTTTCTAACATAATGTGTTAATGACCGAAAAATACGTTTTTAATCTGCCTATAAATCCGTGAGACTGTCTAGAGACAATGTTTCAGTCCCTGTATTGGTAACCGCAAGTGCTCCAGATCCAGTAGTTATCTCTCCAAAGTGAAGGACTTTTTTTTCTCAAATCCAACGGATGATTTTGACGGTCCATGCCATTCCGTTTCAAGATGTATATTAAAATAAATTGTTTTTATAATAAATCTAAAAAACTGCTCCATTCCCTTAAGTAATGCCTCGTTCACCGCTGAAATATTCCCACTATCTCCATCTTGAAATGAAAAACTTCCTCCTATTTCTTCAGTTTCGTCAATGGCTTTCCGGTTTTTATTTTCAACTATTTTTGTCAAATTTTTTGTTTTCCTAGAAAAAAGATCTATTTGATTTGCTACATCGCGGAATGTTCCGCTAACATTCAAACTAATTAATCACCGCCCTCTCAAGCCCCATGGATCTGTTCATTTCCCACCACCTATATAAATCGATTTTGATTATGCTGCTCGATTTTTATCTAAAAAGTAGTGTGAGACTATCGACAAAGGTTATTGCGATGTTCAAAAGGAAAGGAGTATTGTGGTTGATAAGATGGCTGGAGCTTTGCAACCATGAGTAGGAGGTTGTTTGTGATCATCAAAGGCAAGATGATGCCGATGTTGTGATCTATATGTTATTATAGGTAGTTTGGGGTAGTGGGCATAGGATAAGAAGAGCAGGTATGTGATCAATTATTGAGATTTAGGTTTTATTTAATAATCATGAGCGGATTTGGGAAGGCTATTAGAGGGCTAGTGTAGGCTGTAGTTTTTGGCCATAAGAAGAAAGATTATCCATAACTGAATTGGTGGAAGATCATTAGTTTGGAGGGTCGAAGGAAGGATCGTCTGCGGAGGATAAGGCAAGGGCATAATCTTACATGGTATGAATTTAATTTTGGAATTTTAGTTAAGAGTTATATTAGTTGCCAATGCTAAACACTTATTTAATTGCAAAGGTCTTAAGCGATAGACTTATGACACGTATTTATTTATATTCGTTCATATCCTAGATCTAATCGGGAGATATGCCACTCTTAGGTTCGGGCGTACAATCAGAACTTGAGTTGGGTGCAATGCATAAATTGATAGGTCATGCAAGTTGCGACAAGAGGAGGTTTGTATGAAAGGTTAGGAATGGAGCTTGATGGTGATAAAATATGAATTAAGGAGTGACAAGTGAGTGAAGTACTTGTTGATTGGCAGCAGTACATTTAATCTGCATTTATAACAAAGAATGTACTTTATAGAATTGTACAAGCATGATGCATGCAAATGTATACTAAATATATGTATGTTAGCGGAAGTGAATGAACTTTTATGATTATGCATATTAATATCTTTGTATTTTGAGTCTATCACATGTATTATTTAACCATATATAAATGCACAGTAGTTTTGAGTAGGGTTGTACATCGAATGAAGTTGTACTTTAGTTCTCTTTAATTATGTTCAACTGAGTAAAGTTAAAAGTGTTATACATACATACATATATATATGTATGTATGTATGTATGTATGTATGTATGTATGTATATAAAATTTGTGACTGATCTGAAACTTTATTTCAGTTTCAAATATTCAGTTTTAAATAAAATTTAAGACTGACTTTCAGTCTTTAGAATTAAAGACTGAATTTCAGTTTCAAATATGTTTTGCGACTTGAGAAGCTGTGACTACAGTTTTCGGTTTCTACTCAGTCTTTAGATCATCTCTAAAGACCGAACTTCTTAATTGAAGACTGAATTTGTCAGTCTTTAATCTAACTTTTTTTATTGGGTGAAGGCTTTAAATTGGATTCCCAATTCACAGAGACCAACATGTGTATCTGTCGTTCATTGTCTGTCCATGTAACAAGTTGCCACTTAAGAACTTAACCATACACGTACACTAGGAATAGTAAAAAAAGAGCTTTGTTGCCATACCGTTCTTGCATTCTTGCTGCAGCACGGAAGATCTAGTTAAATATCTCTGCCTCCTTTTTTAATTGGATAATTCACCCATTTAGGCTTGTTTAGAAATAGTATTACGCATATAGCCATGTTTCAGAATTAATTACGGATGTAGACCTGTTTTTGTTTTGAAGGCGAGTTTTGAAAACACGCCTTCATTAAAATACAAAGGTGAATTTCCAAAACGCTCCTTCGGAAAAACACACACAACCAAACTTACACATAACGCCATATTCAAACTACCGTACACACGACACCACATTCAGACTAACCCACACACAACACGGCACTACAACAAAATACATTTTTCGCAACAGGCCATATCTGTTGCAGTAGAACTATTGCAACAGGCCAGCGCCCGTCTATATAGCCGAAGTTGCAAAAGGTCTGCCCCTTTTCGCAACAATTTTTACCCGTTGTAATAAGATGTTGCAGTATAGTTTTTTGCAACGGGCTTTTGTTGTTGCAACAGATACTTTTGCAAAAGTATATGCCCGTTGCAATAGATTCATAAATCGTTTAAAAAAAATTGCAGCTTATAGATATTACAAATTAAATCTATTCATTTTAGTAATAGTGTATATCACAAAATGAAATAAACAAATAAAATTTTTATTTTAACAAAGTTTTAATAGTACAAACAATTACAACAAAAATTTCTATAATTTTCATATCTCCTATAACATTTCAGTAGGTCTTGTGAACTACTTTACCACTCTTAAAGCATCTCCGGTAGGCAGTGCTTGGTTCATCCGTAATTTTCATATCTCTTGCTCCGAACCCTCCTGCTCTCAAAACATCATCTGCAGTTATTGCTGCTTCCATGTTGAATTCACAACTCTTTTCACTCTAACTACCATAAAAGGGATCCACTCTAACTACCACAAATGTCCTGTATTTCAACATAATATTTGAGCAAACCTTGAATTTCCTTTAGCTTTCAGTATCACATTTCTGGCAAAATTATAAAATACAAGCATCAAAAAAGAAAAAATATATTTGCAAATTAGGGTAAGCAATATGGTTGTATGCACTGTTATTGTTAGTTCATAATATGCAGTACGAAAAATAAAAGGAAGGTTCATAAACTTTTGGACCGATAGTAATAGTTATAGTTGTGAGTTATAAAAGCTCACCGAAATGAAACTCGACTCACAAGCAAGCAGCTTCACAGCCACAGCAAAAGCCAAAACTGCACCTCCGTTATCGTTGTGAACTCAACCACGTGATTGCCATATCCTACATACGCTTAGTCACTATCTGTTCAATAACGCAATCCCGCAACATCACATATCCGCTGCAGTCGCCCATTCTAATCAAACACCACCTCCAAGCAGGTTCTGCACGCATGCATGAATGCCAGACCAAACAGAAATATTATCATGAAATCAGTTGGACAACACTAAGAAATTTTAAGAAAATGTCAAACACTAGTTTCTCGCACAAAATGCTCGAAAGGGATACCAAAATTAGGATCCACTATAATTTTCGAAAGGGATACCAGAATTAGGATCTACTATAATTCTCTTTTCACGGACTCGGGAATTGAATTAAAATGAGGAATCGACTTATATATCAGAAATCTATTATTATGCAGCACTTAGTGTGTTGAACTGGTTGAATAACATACACTGTTAGAGAATGATTGTGTAAGCCGGATCAGATAAGTATGGAAATACATGGGGTTTAAATTCGAATACATGGGTTTATTTCAAATTAAACTTTTGAGCAAAAGTTATTAGCATGCAAAAAGGAATTGAAGTAGTGGAACAAATTAAGGTTAAGGAAGATGCTTTTCTGACAGAGATTGAAAAAGAATTCAAAGCATTAGAAATACAATGATCCCTCTAACCTGCAACCATATAAAAATTGTTACATGCTAAACACAAACTTCAGTTTCAAACAAATACAAAATTCTGGAGTTTAAAGTAGAAATTAAAGGTGAAATGGTTATAACAAGACGATATTAACTCTATGTTCTTTTAGTCAAAATTGTCTTATATGAGGCATGTTAATTGTACTCAAGTGCGTATTGACAACCAAGGAAACTAAATGCATAAAACAAAGGAGATTAAGAAGCAATCACATAATAACATAATTATTTAATTGTCGTTCCTTTGCTAAAGAATTCAAAATTTGATGGGCTGAAAATTAACAGAGCCTCCCTAGAAGAAAAGGGAATGAAATCGTCCCCTTTGGATTGTAGAATGTAAGTGTGTATATAAAGTCAAATTTGAAAAGCAATACATTTATTCCCACATGATGATATCCAAAGTTTAAATTTTCCATTTACATGATTAAATTTTGAAACCAGTATCATATAATTGACTTTTAAGGTAATATGATCCATCAAGGAAACTAAATATGTAACTTGCAATTTGTTTATAAAAAAAAATTGGTATACAACAGTCTGAATTTATGAATGTTGAAGACTTAGCTGCTATAGTGATTAAAAAGGTTTGAAGGCTATCATATAAACAACTATAATATTATAATTAAAGCTTAGAAATTAAAGATAACATAGCCACACTCAACAAAATCAGTAGCAAAAGTAGAAAGATTCACCTTCTGGAGAAGCTCTGCTAATTTATCTGGTGCAGCAAATACTTGATCTTTTAGTGGTTTTGCCAAACAGAGATTACTTTTTGATCCTGCCTTCCCGATGATAGTGCAACTTTTACAGCCGTGACCTGAATAAAATAATACCATACTGGATAAACAAACTAGTACCTGTAATTTGGTACATCACATTACATACATTTTCAAGAAAGTACAGACTTATTACCTTGGTTACAAAAAAAACATTGGGTCCACAACCAACTTGGTGACGGGCATAATAAATTCCTCACATGTTACTTTGAGATTTTTTTCTAGCTCCTGTAATTGAAAGTGCAGTAATTTCATTAGTGTATTCTTGTCTTCCACTTGCATGTTTGGTTAGTATGAATATAGAAAATACAAAATGTGTAAAGCTGAATTCAAAATTCATGAAGATTCACTGGGAGGACATAAAAACTGGACTTACTAGCAGCAACACATTATATATTTCGATCTACCAAGCTACTTAAATGTACTAATCATACTTTTATTCCTTTGTTACCTAAAACATATAGACCAACTAATATTATGCATTATCGAAAGGGTCTTCATATAAACTGAAGCAATTATTTGAATGGTGAAAAGATATTTCAAGCTTCTTGTGCCTATAGCTATCAAACTCATCAGATAATCATAAGTGTATAGATTAAACTATCCTCCATGCTAAAGTGAAAAATAGTACAGTGTTCTACAGTGCAATTTCAATATTATACAACAATTCGAAGTGAAATTTAAAATGTTATTTGGAGTGACCATCATTGGTGATTGAACTAACCATTATCACATCGTTGCCTATGTCCAAAGAATGCATTAGAACTAAGAAACATGTTTGGCGAATGAAATAGGCCGATAAAGAAGGAAAGAAAACACAAATCCCACAAGGGTCGGTTCAGTACCGATCTGACTTCTTGTGTGGATTTTTGCCCATTTTTCCAAAAAAACTTTCCTTGCCTTTATTTTTAGCCATCGACATGAAATCAAATACAACAAATACAAACACTCATAACCAAAATAAATACAAGCTATATATATTAACTAAGTTAAATTTTTCTTTATACCAGTCACCTGTACTTCAACTATATTTAGTGCATGGCCGCTGGTTAATTGAATGTGAAGAACAAAAAGACAATAATGTTACATAAACGCTAATTGTTTATCAAATGATATTACCTGATTTTATTTATTCAAGTATGATACACACCCCGTTAATTTTAAGTAATTACTAATGTAATTTAAAGTGTGTACTGTATAGTACTATAATATAATGCTAAATGACAGTTCAAATACTCTGTACTCTTTTATTCCTTACCAGCGAAATCCGAACCACACATTATATATCTAAATCATATATGTAAATTGATGAAGATGTCCCGCTATGTCATTAAAATAATCAGATCATATGAAAATGAATGATTGAGATGGAGTTGACATAGACGTATATGAAAAGCGGCAAGAGAGGAATCGAACTTGCTAAATGATCAGCTGGCCAATAAGTAAAATCTTAAAGTTCTAGTGCATACTACTTTTGAATAAAATACAATTATCTTAACCAAATTTATAGTTTTAAATAAGAAACAAGAAAAAATGCGAAATTGTAGAAGTTGACAGTTTTCGAGGAATTATTTCAAGAATTCTTAAGGCTAGTTGAAACTCTTTTCGATTCATTAAACCAGTATACTGGCTGAGTCAACTTAGCTGCCTTAACCTCCTTAATAATTGATTATCCATGATTGTTTAAACGTTCATTATTGATATATATGGAACTTCAAACTTAAAAGATATATAGTGTGCATAAATTGTGTAAAACTCACATGAGTAACAAGCCAAACTCATGTTTCAAACAGGTGAAACTCATGTGATGAATATATCAAATTTTGTCATCTATTGTTATGCGAACAGTGCCTATGTATGTTTTTCCTATTTCCATACGTGACACAAGGGTAATACACATATAATTAAGATCAATTTATTTTAGGGCATGGTAGACTCCAGTACAAATACAAACACACATATAGTAGTTTGGTTTTTTCGGTAAACTACAGTACAACTCTTTACAAGGGACATGATCTACTCCAAATAAAATTAATCCTAACCAAACATGTAAAAAGGAGATGAACAGCTACAGCACGGGAACATAGGATGAATAAAGAGACTAATATTGACCTTAATGTCGCAAAGATATAAGCATGCATGGTAGTTGCAATGGTCATGACTCATGAACAAGTCAATTGATGCTCGCATGATAGTAGACTGATAAAGAGCATAAGTAAGCTAGACAATCAATTCAAAAGGAAAAAAAATCCAGCAAGCAAAAGTAAAAGCTTACATTGATACAAATCACTTGACTGAATTTAACCATCTCTTGAATCAATTTGATGTGGATGACGATGGACAAAGTGACCTTCGGCTGGTGCTTGATTTTGCAGTCCTTAGTGGAATTTTCCACTCATTCTCTACGTTAGTGAGAAACAACAATAGTGTAAAGATTAATTAAAATAAATGAGTAAGCCATGATCACTGTTTAATAAATGGTTGTAAACAAAACTGCAGATTTGGAAATAGCCTCCCCACACATAATATACGAGGTTATTTACTTTCCTTCATACAAACCCAACTCTATTTGATTAACTTTTGTGTACATTAACATCGGTAAAATAACAATAATGAACCATCTCTGTATATGGTTAGCAATTGTTATTTTAGTTTCTATACCTACAACACCTACTGTACCTCTTATAAAAACATCTTAGATATGCTTTCTTTGAGGCAATATTAGTTTACAAATTCTTTTAAATTAGAACCTAAAGTAATTGAAGAAAAAACAACATCCTTGGTAGTTTGATGATATTAGACAGGGATCAACTGGAATGTTTTAATGTATTAGCTATCGGCTTATTAAGCAAAATTAGCAGAATTCGATAATCATCAAAATCTATCAAATTCCGCAAAATACAGGAAATCCATCTCAAATTGAAGTGAAATAAACAAAACCCATGACCCAAAATTTTACCTTTCCACGTTTCAAGGTCATTAAAAGGGAGGAATTCAAGAGAAAACTCACTTGATGAAATCCAGTACGCGTTAAGAACCCAAGCAGGATTAAAGCATATGCAAACTCCGCAAGCATCAAAGAGGAAGAATCGATCGACGAATTCAAAGCAACCATTTTATGTTCAATCGATTTACCAGAGGAGTGACGTGTTCGTCGTTGAAACCCTAATTTCAATTTTATAGAAAGGAAAGAGATCGGGCATTAAACTGAAAGTGAACGGGCCGGATAACCCTTCGTGAAAAACGGCAAAAGGGCCGGCTTGCTTGTAAATATACAAATAAACCGTTTTTTAGATCTAGATTATAGGGTTTTGGAGGTAAAAGCGAGAAATCAAATGAAGGAAAAGATACGAGAATATACATAGTTACAAACAAATTAAAAATATATTATTGTAAATTAATTTAGAATTAAAGCATTTAGATATGAAACCAAAAAAGCATGCTGAACTAAAAAACTTGTAGTGTCTTGGGTAATAAAAAGTTTTAAGGGTCCAAATACAAGTTACAATAAATTTTATTTTAAAAGGTAACTTCTTATAGAAAACTTAAAATTTTACTTTACAAGTTTATGACTATTTCAGAATTGACGCTCTCTCTTAATATGTTGTATTATATTTTAATATTCTTTAGTTTAATGAAAACTTTAAAGAAAAAATTAAAATCTTATGAATATTATGTAGTTTTATTTTAGTTATAAGTCTAGAATTATTTAAATTATTGAATATTTAATATAATTATCAAATATATGTCTTGGTCAATACAATCATTTTTTTAGAAAATTTTATATCTATTTAAACATTAGTTTAATATAAATTTGAAAATACTTGAAAAAAATTAAAAATGACAATATCAATAATTACTAATAACAAATAATTAATTCATTAAAATATATCTTTCAAACACGAATTATAATTAATTCATACAAAAAATATTATTAATTATTAATTAATTTTTATAATAATATTAATCAGTTATCATTTATTTGTTGATTATGAATTTATTAATTATAAATATGCATATTTCAGATTAATTATTAATCTTTATCCATTAGTTTATTATTATTTAATAATTATTTATTTATTTTATTATTTCTTTAATTGTCAATTATTAGTATTTGTTAATTATTATTATTTAATTATCAATTATAAATATTAATTTATAATAATTAAATTTTATTATTAATTATTAATATTTTATATAATTACGAATAGTTAATTATTTATTAGTAACTGTTTAAAATTAATTATAAAAAGTTAATAATATGTTTTACGCAACTGGCTTTACCAGTGTTAAAAAATATATAGTTATTGCAAGTGGCGAAAACAGTTGCTAAAAATATTTATTCGCAACTGACTTGGAAGCACAGTTGTAAACAATATGTTTGTTGCAACTGTTATCAAAGCACAGTTGCGAAAAATATGTTTTTGCAACAGCAAGGGAAGCACAGTTTTTAAAAATATACTTTCCGCAACAGAAAGAAAAGGCATGTTGTTAAATCTCATCTATTGCAACTGTTATAATAGGTCTGTTGCTAAATATCGTTTACTGCAACTGTTATGTGTCGCCTGTTGCAAATAGCTAGTTGCTATAGGGTACTTTTCTTGTAGTGCGGTGATATAGTGCTATGTCGACGCGCAGTTTAAATTACATAAAAATTATGCATAAACTATTAATAAATCGTTATGGTTTTGAAATGATTCCACAACGACTTCCTGAAGATTTGATACGGACATAACTAAAAATGCTGGATTATGAAATCTTCAGTTTTCTCTTCCATTATAAAAATATAGTTCAGTAGATTTAAACGTTTTTTGTTTCAAAGAAATCTGACTTAGAACGTATCATATATATTCTGTTAAAGTTCAATGCGTAAAACTGCGAACTACCACGACGCTACGAGCTCATTTTTAATTATACCATAAATTATACATTCAAATATAGCGAATTTCATAAACCAATAACAACAAATATTAACTAAAAAACTGATTACAAGAGATCGTAACACAGAAATACGTACTAAGACTTAGGAGGCAACAAATGCTAACACGAGACTAGGTACTATAGCTTAGGCTACAACAGATGCTAATTAGGAAAATAGTACACCACCAAATTACATCTCACATTCATGCTCTTGAGATGTGAAGTTTCCTAATCATTACGGTTAAACCGCAACTGTTCAATAACGTTTTGGAGATGTCGAATCTCTTGTTCGAGTTTGTTTTCATATGTTATCCCCCTTGGGCCTATCGGTTCGTCTATCCATTCCGTGTAGTTGCATCCATTCAGATAGGATGGACATTGTTGAATGCGACGACCGATATTGCTGCCTTCTGCTCGAACCACAACCGGATAACCGCAGTAGCAACAAAATTGATAAGAGTCACCTTCATATTCATAAGGAATTGGAACATGTGGAACTTGATAAGAATGAACTTTTTGTCGTGGTATAACGAACGATTGTTCATGCGTGTGTTGAACGTTTAGTACTTGGGCTTGATGTGGAGGTTGGACGGGCTGTTGTTCGGACGGTGGTCCAACCTGAGAGCTCAGTTCATTTAGAAACTCGAATTCATCTGCAAGCTCCTGAAGTCGTATCTGTTCATACGCCTGTTCTTCAGAGTCTGAAGATGATGGCCAAGAAGGCATATTTGTGGTAAAGCACATAGTAGTTGGAAACAAAGTTGTTGAAGTGAGGTGAGTTGTGAGTAATTCGACCGGGATATATAGTTGCGTAGTGTACAAGTGAATAACGGGTAAAACAAAGAATGATGTGAACGATCACTGGTACACTTTTCTTTATGTGCTGCACAATACTGTTTCATCTGGCATAATACTATAGGGAATCTGCTTTACGTACTGCTTTAACCCTGCACTGACTAGTCGTATCAGGAGTGATTCATCACTACTTGGTTTAAGGGGTCGTCACATGCACACTAAGTTATCATCAATGTTTACGGTTTTTATCAGCAATATTCATACTTCTAGGAATTTTAATATTTTGCATTACATAACTGAGAATTTTACAACGACAATGATTACAACATCAAGAAACGCAAACTACAATCATACGACTTACAACAAAGGAACACACGAACATCAAAGTCGAAGTACAATAATACACATTAAGGTAGTTTTCACATACATCTAACATGGGCGTGGGTAAAATCTAGCTCTAGGTGACTGAACTCCACGTTCGCACATCGGAGGGTCAATCCACTGCTTAAAGTAACAAAAATCAATTTCAGCAGGAAAAAACTTGTGGTCCTCATAGGCTTCACAGCCAAAAAATCGACGACCAGCATTATTTTCGGTTTTGGAAACTACCACGACCGATACTTCTCCACAACGGCAAATAGGGTTGGATCCACCGGCAAATAAGGTAGTTTTCACATACATCTAACATGGGCGTGGGTAAACAACCCGCAACAGATGTCGAATTTGTGCCCGAAACGAAAATGGGAGTCCAAGTAGATGCAACAGAGGTCGAGTTCGAACTCTTTAGTGCAATGCAGCCAAACGTTGCAGTTCAGCACATTGGACTGGTTCAAAAATCCTTTAATGCTCAGTTGACTGAAGTTCTTGCTCGACAGAACCCCGATAGCTCAAGCTCCAACATGACGGGTCGTTCAGTCCTTTGCTATTGCGCAGTCGAATGTAATGTGCTTGTTTCTCAAAGTCAAACGAATGCAGGTCGTCGCTTTTACGGTTGCAAATCGTACATTCATGCACAGAACCGCCAAGAGTTGCAAAGTTGTAATATTTTTTCATGGTACGATCCACCTTTAACAGAGAGAGGTGTCCAGTACGCACTTGAGATGCAAGCTGAGATAAATCATTTGGAAAGAATGAATATGGCAATTAAGAATGAAATGCTTCATGGGTGCTACGGTTCATTCCGAAACTATGGGTCGTAGTTACATTGTATTGGGTCGTGGTTATGTTGTATCGTTGGGTCTAGGTTATGTTTTATTGTTGGGTCTAAGTTATTTTGTCTTGTTGGGTATACGTTATGTTGAGTCTAAGTTATGTTGTCTTGTTGGGTCTACGTTATGTTGGGTCTAAGTTATGTTGGATCTTATTTATATTGTATTGGGTCGTACTAATATGTTTTTAATGAATTAGATGAACGCGGTTTGTATGTTGTATGTTGTTCTTGTACAGTTGTCTGGTATGCTTGAAATAGTTTTTAAAAGGGTTCAAAACTGAAGGCGAGTTTTCAAAACTCGCACAAAGGCGTGTTTTCAAAACTCGCCTTTGGAAACCTCAGACCAAAACAGGTCTATATATGTAATTATGTTGGAAACATGGCTAAATATGTTATAAGTTTCAGAAACAGACCCAAATGGGTGAATTTTCCTTTTCAATTTGCTTCCCTATCTAACCCATTTGGATGACCCGGCGGACTTGTTCATCAACTAAATATAAGTTAAATTCTATTCACACGCAACAAATCTGTGTAATCCTCAATCTTTATAAAAAGAATTGACGTAAAGTCACCACGTACGTGGTGGAGCAATGCGTGATACCTGAATGCACTATACAATGGTTTTTGTCTTTATGACACCATGCAGTTACTTTGCCCTGGAAGAAGCATCATGTAGCAGTACTATGAGTATTATAGGTTTTTCTAATTGAACGGGAAGCAACCAGCGTAGTGAACTGTAAGCATTTCTTTGTTTTTATGAAACCGTACGGCTATCCAGCAACAAGCCGGCTTTTTGAATAGAATTTGCGTTGAATGATATAACGTCGTATGACTATGACTTGATTGGCTACGTGCCAAATAGGATAAAGGGCTGCGCCTGATAGTTCTACATGAATGAATGTAAAATTACGTCCATATACATATTCATGGAAGCTGCGTACAAAGTCATCCATCTACGTACATGACAGTGAACAAAGATGCCTTACGGGAAAAATAAACTTTGTTTATCATGAAACGCACAATCCTGAAATCATTTTAATCATGTTTTCTTTGTTCCTTATCCCTTTTATAATTTGCTGCTACATTGTCATTGTGAAAATTTCTTCATAACATAACAAATTTTTTTATTAAAATATGGGAACAAATTCTTTTACACAATTATTGAGTACTTTTGTTGTTATGCAAAATGTGTTGTTGTTAGAATCAAATACCTCTATTTTAAATCTTGTACGATGAATATTTGGAAAATGATGTATGTGGACATAAACCATAATCTTAGTAAAGTTGAAAATGACGTATTTGGACTTAATCTAATGCTGTTTGTACACATTGTAATCGCAACAGCTCAGGCTTTGAGGCTCAACAAGCATGAAAGAGTGAGTTAGTACACATGATATGCACAGAACACCGGCTGAGATTGGTTGAAATCAGGTCTTCTGTGATCAGATCCATTAATTTTCACCAATTGCAGCTGCTATTTTGTTAACAAACTCAAATTGAAAGCATAGCGCCAAATGCATAAGAATAAGGTTTCCTAAATAATTTTGGTGATCATCCCCAAAACACATAGGTACCTGCAGAGTATGACAGAGGACTAGGTTATAATCCTGCATGCCATTAGAATAAGTCACATGTATGCTGTTACATTTTCCAATATCAGAACTGAATCTTCCTCTCTGTCTTCATTCAAAATAGGAGAAAATAAATATATAAACAGAGCTAATGTCAGCTAATATCTAAGCTGGGTCAGCTAACGTCTATTCATTTTCTACTTTTGTTATTGATCTGGAGGAAAATTAGATACAATCAAACAGCACTAGTTATGGTTTTTAGCTAATTAGAATTTTTTTGTATATACACAAAGGTGTATTGATCCGTAATATTCGTTGCAGCTAACACACATCTGGCTTTCTTTCTGCTTTCACCAACTATTTCTTCTCCCACAACATATTTTGCTATAAATAAAATAAATGATGGAAATAAGAGATGTAGCGGAACGTCCTTTTATATATATATATATATATATATATATATATATATATATATATATATATATATATATATATATATATATATATATATATATATATATAAAGGACGTAGAATTTTCTTTATTTCTTTGTTTAAAAGAGTTTGATATGCAGAAAGTTAATGTTATATGGATAGCTGTAACATACAGATTCCCTAATCTAGAAAGTATTTCAAATATTTTATTTTCAGTGCACTTACTTGGTGATTTAGCTGTACCGTTTAAATCGTTCTAACAATGAGCAACAATCGTCCAAACTGATTTTAGTTTTTTTTTTTTTTTAGGGTAACTGCTTCAAGATTTAATTAAGGGACTCAGAGTGAAGCTTGTTAGCGTTCAAATCCACGATCTCAAGAAACTTTATTCCCTGGCCATTAGGCTGACCTAATCTCTTGAAATGCTTCTTCTTGTTAGGTTTCTTAAGCAAGTGACGTAGGAATCTGGTAACCTCCAATCAAACAGTTCCATACTTTCTGAACCTCTCTTCGATGACGTTATTGTCAGTGAGAGGAATCCTTTCCTTCTCAATATTCCCAACGCCCCTCTTGTGAATCAATTCTCTAATGCTCTTCAAACTAGGATAACCATAAGAGCACAACCAACAATGACTTGTTCAGTTACTAAACAAGCCACGGAGCAATCAGGTATGGCTTTTTCAGTCACTCGTAGCTAGTTTCGAAGCGGTTCGTGGTTGGTTGACTGAACAAAGGTTAGAGGTTATAACGGCGAAGTTTTTGCCGTTTTAATTTATAACGGCAAAGTGTTTGCCGTTATAAACTTTTAATAATAAAAATTCATGCAAACGGTGTTTGCTGCGGTGAAAATGGATAATATTGGATGGAAGGGTGTTTGGTGTTTTGTACTGTTTGTATTTTTTTAAAGTGATTTGTGGTTGATTGTGGCTAGTTTTGTATTGCTGGTTGCGTTGTGACTTGTTTGGATGAAAGAGAAGAAGTGAACAGAACGGATTGTTGGTTATGGTCTAAGTAATGAATGGCTCCAAGCTCAGTATCTTCTTCAGATTTTGGTCATTGGTGTCAAACAAACTCCCGTGAGCTTAATTCTACTTCAGCCTCAGCATAGTCAAGGTTTTCTTAGTGGTAGGATGCATGTGTTGGGAGTGAAATTCCCTGTACCCAATTTCCTTTGTCCCCCTATACCCAACCAACAAAGACCCCTGAATTTCACTTTTTTGTAATTATGCCTTCGGACTTAATTGTAAAAAGATAAAAATCAGGGATTATGATTGGTTGGGTATAGAGGGAACATGAGATTTGGATACAGGTGATTTGCTCTGTATTTTGAACCTGCAATACGATATTCCTCAAACAAGTCCTAATCCACTACTCGCCTACATGTATATAAGGTCCGAATAGTAGAGAGAATCCAATTATAAAGTTTATTTGAATTATAAAATGTGAAATGGGCTCACATCGTAGAGTCTCAACTCTCAAGGCCAACCCTGTCTATATAAGCATAACTGATAAGCACAGGAAAACATACCAAAGGAGCCCCAGTACTAAGTACCAATCAATCGTTACAAAGAGCTAATTTTGATAGCAAAATAAAATGGGAATGAACACAGTGCAGGAACTAGCAGAGACCCTATCCGTGCCATCCGACATTTTCATTCAGAAGGAAGATAACCGCCTCCACGGTGATGTTCCAGTGGCCATGGACATCCCAGTAATCGATCTCAGCCGCGTATCTCTAAACGACAAAGACGAGCTGGAGAAGCTAAGGCATGCTGTTCAATCTTGGGGTCTGTTTCTGGTACTCAATCGTCACCTAATCTTCCGATTTCTTCCCAAATTAAACGTGTATCACATCACATTGAACAGGAACAATATTTCATTTCCAATTTACATTGACAGGTCATTAATCATGGAATAGAACCTTATTTCATAGACGAAGTCCAAGACACAGGGAAGGAGTTTTTCAAACTTCCCAAAGAGGTAAAAGAACAGAAGAGCAATCTAGACAGCACGCTATACGATACCGAAGGATATGGAAACTACAACGTCGTCCGTGAGGAAAACGTTAGGGATTGGAATGACCGCCTTCGCCTCATAGTCCTACCCGAACATAAAAGAAAGCTCGATCTATGGCCCGAAAACCCTCCTTCCTTCAGGTAATTGTATCCCATTCCTTGCACCTCTCATGTTATGTTATGTATGTCACTTGCATCTCTCATGTATGTTATGTTATCTCTTTGTTTTTAAATACAAACACACATAAATTGCGTGCATGCAGGGAGATGTTGCATGAGTACACAATGCAAACGAGGAAACTAGCAGACGTAATTCTACTGGCCTTTGCGAAACTACTGAATCTGGAAGAAAACTACTTGGTAGACATGTTAGGAGAAAGTGCAGAGGTGACTGCAAGATTCAATTACTATCCACAGTGCACGAAGCCCGATCTTGTGCTTGGACTTCATCCGCATGCGGACTCGTTTGCCCTCACCATTTTATTGCCCGACAGAGAGGTCGATGGACTTCAGGTGCAAAAAGATGGGAAATGGTATAGGGTTCCTATTATCCCACATGCTTTTGTCATCAATATGGGTTATCAGTCTGAGGTAATTTTGTAATTATATATAGTTACCTAACTTAATGTTTCTGAAGTCTTGGTAATATGTAACATATGTTAGTGTCTCAACTAGCTTGGACAAGGTGGTTGTCAGAAGTTTCTCTTTGTTGTTATGACTTATAAATGGATGTCCCATATATAATGCAGATAATGAGTAATGGAATAATGAAGAGCGTGGTGCATAGAGTGGCAGCGAATGCAAAGGAAAGGATGTCTGTTACGATGTTTTATGGATTGGATCAAGAAAAGATCTTGGAGCCTGCACCTGGGTTGGTGAGCGAGTCGAGGCCCAAGTTGTATAAGACGATGAAGGTGAAGGACTTTGTGAATATGACATTTGAGAAATTTGAGGAAGGAGTTAGTTCTATTGAGTGGGCTAAGATCTGAATTGATTCTTGAAATAGAATGAGTTTACTCGGTATATGCTTGCTAAATTGCTGTTTGACCTAAGTGCTAAATTGCTGAATGTCGCAAGTTGGGATGTGTATGATTTATGTACCTGTAGTTTCTGTTTATGATTATAAACCTTCATTGCTAAACAATACTTTGGTACAAGATCAATATCCATATTAATCAACAAACGTTACTCTGGTACAACATCAATATCAATATTAATCAACATAGAGGCCGCTTGTGTGTAAATTCTTGCAAGGGTAAAACTTAATTTTGGTATTAACTATTTAGAGCATCTTAGAATGGATGATTTTATATAGGAAAATAGAGTAAAGGACAAAATTAAAAATAAATAAAAATATAAGAACAAAAAACCAAAAATTAAACTAAAAAGTGTTCTTTTGACTGAATTTTTAGTCTTTTGTGTTTGTATCTAAATTTTTCTCAAATTTTGTTCTTGTGTCTAAAAACTCTGATCTTATATTACAAAATGTGTTACGTTATATATATATATATATATATATATATATATATATATATATATATATACACACACACACTTCAATTCCAACATATTATAGATTTTATAATCGGCTACATTTTAATTACAAATTTGTAATCAAATTGAGTGTAAATAGAGAGCGCTGAGTTTGTCAGTTAGACGGCACGGATGCCTGTACTTTGGAGTAGCATTTTGTTCACCTCACATTATGTGAGGTCATGGTGATTTCCTTCAATAGAAGGCTAGGGTTACTCGTAATCTTACGTAACGTGACGTCAACAAACTAGCTCTCTGTACTTCAGACCCGCAGTCATGCATATCTCTTTTCTTTTTCTCATCAAAACGATTATGGCGTTAGATTAAGTCCAAATAAGTCATTTTCAACTTTACTAAGATTATAGTTTATGTCCACATACATCATTTTCCAAAGAGTGGTCGTACGAGATTGAAAATAAGGGTATCTAGTTCTAACAACACATTTTGCACAACAACAAAACTCAATAACGGTAAAAAAGAATCTATTCTCTTTTTTTAATACAACTTTCTGCAGTTTCCTTTCCGAAGGATGCCAATCAAGTAGGTCAGGCGCAGGCTCCATGGCAACAGCGCTTTGTCCTAGTTGGCACTGCACGTAGCCAATCAAGTCATAGTCACACCACGTTATATTATATTATTGAACGCAAATTCTATTCAAAAGCCAGCTTGCTGATGGATTGCCGTACGGTTTCATACAAATTACCTTGGAGCGCAGATTTTACGCTCTTGATCGGTTATAGAAGGGTTTTTAGCCTTAAACAAAATAAACAAAAAATTATTCCATAAAAACAAAAGGTTAAAATTTAATTATAAAGACAAATTTTAGTGTAAAAGGAGTAATTCAAAGCCCACTATAATTATTTCCTTTACATTAAAATTTGTTCTTATGGAGAAAATTTTAACCACTTGTTCTTATAAAATAATTTTTTTGTTTATTTTGTCCTTTACACTATTTTCCTGAGGCATGAATTTCCAAAACATTCTTTAAAACCAGGTGCTTGTCTGATTAGCATTTCATCCTGCGGGGTTATTTTGCTAAAACTCACAAGGACGATTCATGCATATCTCATATTTCATAAGAAACACTGTAAAGCAAGGTATTACCAGGTTTGTACGTGTAAATTAAAAAGGTATGTGGAATATGTAATTTTATTGCACAGCGTAAACCAATAAAGACCTAGGGAGAGTTTTACAACTTCAGTCGGTTTGCCTTTGAACAAATTCAAATAAAATAAACCAATAGAGAACCGTTATAACACCAAAGACAATAAAATTGCTTAAGCTAGTGGTGAATTCGCAGCACCTCTTCAACCTAAATCAGTTCATCTCTCCTCTCTGTAGTCACAACCCTCTATATCAAAGGGTTTTCATGTTTACTGATAATAACCATTCATTTATATAAATAAGGTTTTCAACGATTTTAATTAACTAATCTCCCTATTTCTGTTCTTTGATATTTTAAAACCCTATTTCACTAAGATCTGCTCTTATAAACAATGATGAATATTCACATCTTAGAACCCGTGTTTATTTAAGAATATATCATCATTGCGAATTATTATAACATCCCTCATTCTAAGGTCTAAATTAAACACTACAAATGATCTAGTCATTTATAATATTAATTTCTAGCAACCGAAAACCAAAATGCTAACAAAAGTGATATCAATACTAATAACATACGAATGTCTAAAAGATTTAAAAACAATTTCCAAATCCATTTCTTACTTCTCAAAACAGATATTTCATATTCGTTACATCCAAGACGCTCCCCTAGGTTCTGATAAAATATAATAAGATAAATATTGTAGGAGCGAAATATGAAGACTCCCCTTTGGTTGATCAGAATATCAATTAACTGACATACAACAATTTACACTATTCAATAAAAAACACAGCAGACTCAGATAAATGATTCCTTAATAACTAGCAAGGCTCGATGCACATCTTCCGAAGCTTTATTTTCCAAAACCTAACAACTTGGTTATGATCTATCTAAATGAGTACCCGAGAATTAAAGGGGAAAAACATTGGGTTAGACAATAAGTTCGGTGTGAATAATAAGGTGACACCCTGATAAATGAATATCTTGTGAGATCACCCCGTTGAGTGAAATGGGTTTTCTACGCACTAGTATCCTTAATAAAATTAATCAAATGATGCCCTTGCAATCGCAATGGTTATTTATTATAATAATTATAGTTAAACAAATGTAGCATGTCTTATATGTATTCTTAACTATTCCTAGTTTAAGCAAAGTAACTACAAACTTGCTCGAGCCTACTGAAATAAATATCTAACTAATTGTTACACTACAAGAAACATTGCAAATTTCGACAGAAAGGGACGACGATTTCCAATGGCTAATTTCTGACGGCTTTCAACGGGCTGTCGACGGTCGTCGTAAACCGTCGATTATAAACGAATATCCGACAGCTCGTAAGCCTTTCTTCTCTATTCTCACTTTTCCTCAAAACTTTCCAGCACAAAAATTAAACCCTACCCAGTCCCAAAATCGATATTTTTCACCCTCAATCATCGATTTCTTCGCGTATAATCATCCTATGCTTCATCTCTAACCTCTTGGGCAAACAATTTGAGGTATAATCTCTTTATTTACTAAAAAATCAAATTATTTCCTAAACCTATTTATGTCTTGAATAAAAAAACAGGGTTAATTATTGATCGTAATTGTTTCCAATAATATAGTAGTGGGTAATAGCATCCTATTATGTGCATATTCCATATGATGTAGTGAAACTGAAAATTTTATGTGCAGTGTTTGGTTATTTGTGAATATATTCTCATTTAGCTTGGTTTTTGCCAATGTATAATTGAGGATATTTGTATATATGTGCACCGTTGTGCACTTGTCATTCTTGTATCTGTTAGTTGATCTAGAAAAAACTGAATGCACGAGCTAAGAATACTACATTGTGCACATTTTGACTTATGCACAAAAAAACTATGAGTCAAACTTTAAGTTGTATGTATTGAAACGACAATAATAGTGAATTAGCTTTAAGCTAATCGATACGTCGAGTGTGATAAAATAAAATATTTTTGTGTTGTAGTAAAAATATATTTTTATAATAAAGTGCGCACATCTAATTAACTAATATCCCCTAGACTGTTTTCGGCTCCATCCGACGAGTGTTGTAAATGATCGTTATACAAATAGTCATTTTTGTCAAATTGAAAAACGACTGTTTATATTCATCTGGTACAATATTTATTAGATTTGTCCTTGTATTGGACAAGTAATAAACGCAGTAAACAACTACATTTTGTATACTACTTCGTTTCAAATGATTCACAAAATTTTGGTTTAATTTTTCTTCTTGTTTCCTACGTACATGTGTACAATGCAAAAAACAAAAGGGAAATGCTGCCGAAATTTTGTTGAATCCTTTGAGACGAAGTAGTATATAAAATGTAAATGCTTACTGTGTTTATAATGGGAAGTAGAATGCCTGACAATGTAACAGAGTTGCATTAAAAAAAATGTTCCAGATTTGAAATTATTTTTGACTTAATGAAATTGTTATTTTGCTTTCAACCATTATATATGCATGCGATGTATGACCATAAAACAAGTTTTTTCGAATTTGTATTCTTGAAAATAAATATTAAATTTTGAACTTGTGATAAATTTCTTAAATAGGAAAAATGATTGATTATTTTGTTGATCGGAGGAGTTGGATGTACCAAAGAAGAGGGCAGAGAGGTTCAGTAAAAGAAGATTTTTATAATGGTATAAATGTCTTTATTGAATTCGCTTTAAGTAATAATGGAAGCAATCCAAAAATTCGTTGTTCATGTAGTAAGTGTAGACATTTGAAGTATTTGTTACCTGATATTGTGAAAGTCCATTTGTGCAAAAACAGATTCGTACCCGAGTATTATTTTTGGGATCATCATGGAGAAGTTGTAGCAAATACTCCTGTAGAGACTGAGGTAGAAAGTGTTGTTAATGAAAATGTTAGTACGACCCGTATCGAAAATATGGTCGAAGATGCAGCACGATCAATGTTTCCTATGGTTGCAGTTGACGACGATGATGGAAATGTTGAAGAACCGAATATTGAAGCTAAGAAAATTTATGATTTATTGGATAATGCTAAAAAACCTATTTGGGATGATTGTAAAGGAGGCACTCAGTTGTCGGTAATCGTAGAATACATTGTGATGAAGTCAAAATACAACATCACTGAAGCTGGGTTTACAGCTATTGTACAAACTACAAAAAGGCACATGTCGCTCGATAATTCAATGTGTGAAAATCACAACGAAGTTAAAAAACTTGTGTCGGCACTTGGTTTACCTTATCAGAAAATAGATACATGTTTAAAAGAATGCGTGTTGTTTTAAAAAGATGACGTAAACCTTAGAAATTGTAAAATTTGTAATCAAGAAAGATATATATACCAAGAAAGAAGGAAAATAAGTTCCATACAAACGTATGTATTACTTACTCATGACTCCAAGGCTTCAAAGATTATATGCATCTTATGTAAATGCATCTCATATGAGATGACATAAGGTGAGATCGGAGGAAGAAAGTACGCTGACCCATCCGGCCGATGGGGAAGCATGGAAGCATTTCGATAAAATTTATCCTAATTTTACAGCGGAGAGTCGTAATGTCAGACTAGGATTATGTACGGATGGTTTTTCACAATTTTCTCAATTTGGTTCTAAATATTCATCATGACCCACTATCATCACACCTTATAATTTACGTCCATGGATGTGTTTGAAAATGTAATATATGTTTCTTACTGTTGTTGTTCCTAACCCCGACGATCCGGCATAAGGAATTGATGTTTATTTACAACCATTAATTGAAGAAATAAGAACATTATGGAAAAAAGGATCAGAAATATATGATGTTTCAAAGAAAAAAAAATTAGGATGTTTGCTTCTTTATTGTGAACTATAAGTGATTTTGTTGCCTATGCATTGCTTTCAGGATGGAGTACTGTTGGTCTTCTAGCATGTCCATATTGCATGGAAGAAACACGAGCTTTTTCCTTACAGCATGGTAAGAAAATTCCATGGTTTGACGGCCATCGTTGTTTTCTCCATGTAAATCATCCTTTCAAAGTAGACAAGAAAAACTTTTTGGCTAATAGAGTAGAAACCAGACAAACTCCAACGATATGGTCTAGCGAAGACATATATGAACTGGTTAAATATTATCCAAATATCATGAAACTGAAGTTCTAATAGAAACTAAAGGCAAATCTATTTTTCACAATTGGTGCAAATAGACTATTTTTTAGGAGTTGCCATATTGGAAATATCTTCTGCTTCGTCATATTATTGATAATGTGCCTTTTGCTCAGCTTCGACTTGCTGGTAAATCAAACATCAAGAAAAAAACTTCGCTACGTCTTTCTTTATCCCAGCCCAAAAGTAAACCCTCTTCATATCTCGATACATCTTATCACCCTCCTGAATGAATAGTCATCCTAAAATGATGGGCTTCCTCAAGAACTGTCTTCAACAAACTCCCAACTCGGGGAACACAAAGCCTTCCATCTCGTCGCAGCCACCCTCTTATATCCATGGAATATCTACTGAGGTGAATGGAAGTCTCCCCTCTACTGAGCCTATCCAAGATATCTCCAACAGTGTGTCATCTCGCTGCGAAGTTCCTATCCGGTCCAACAGAGTAGGTCGCACTTCTAATGATGCCAATAAACCAGGTGTAAACTCGGTGGAGGTTCTAAAATCAAAAGTCGATATAAAATCCAAGCTTTTCCTCTCCATAAATAGAGGACTCAAAGTCATCCTAGGCCTACTCAATGTGTCTGCTACCACATTATCCTTGCCAGGGGGTATAAGCGATCTCAAATTCATAGGACACTAGGAACTCCATCCATCTTTGTTTCCTCAAATTGAGATCCTTCTGCGAGAACAAGTACTTGAGAGACTTTGATCGGTATACAACTCGAACTTCTCTCCTAGTAGATAATGACGCCGAGTCTTAAGAGCAAATACTAGCTCTAAGTCATGGGTAGGGTAGTTCTTCTCATGAACTCTTAACTGTCTACCCGCATAACATACTATCTTTCCCTTTTGCATCAGAACCGCACCAGGCCCTATACCACGTGCATCAGCATATACTATGAACACTTTGTTCCCGTCAGTTAAGGTAAACACATGGGCTATTGTCAGAGCCATCTTCAATTGCTGGAAAGCATCCTCATAGTCTATACACCAAGAAAATATCAGATTCTTCTTCGTCAATCTAGTGAGTGGGGCTGATATCTTTGTGAAGTCATTAATGAACTTCCAATAATATCCCGTTAAACCTAGAAAACTCCTCATCTCCGTTGCATTTTATGGGATCTGTCAATCTTGAACTGCAACTACCTTCGCGTGATCTACTGCTATCCCATCTTTAGAGACCACATACCCTAGAATTCTCACTTCTTTTCTCCAAAAATGACATTTGGAGATTTTCGCCTTAAGCTAGTGCGCACAGAGAGTTTTCAAAACCTCCCTTAAATGTAGGGCATGCTCTTCCTCGCTCTTCGAGAAAATTAAGATATCATCAACAAAGACCACAATGAAGTTATTTAGAAACTCCTGGAACATCCTACTCATCAGATAAACAAAATAGGCGGGTGCATTCGTCAACCCAAAGGGCATGATGTGCCACTCGAAGAAACCATTTGGAGTTCTAAAGTGTTTTTGTCTATATTGTCCTCGGCTACCCTCAACTGATGAAACCCCGTGGCCAAGTCTAACTAAGAAAAAATAGATGAACCAACAAGATGGTCAAACATACCATCTATCCTCAGAAGTGGGTGCCTATTTTTCTTAGTGAGTTTATTCAAATCTCTATAATCCACACATAAGCGAAGAGAACCATCCGCCTTAGTGGCGAATACTACTGAGAACCACATTCAGATATGCTTCGCTTAATAAACCATTTCTCAAGTAGCTCCCCTACTTGCTTGCTGAGCTCCCTTCTTTCTATTGGAGCCATATGGCGTACATAAAATGCAATTGGCTTTGAATTATCCACCGAGTATATACGGAAATCAATTTCATGCCTCGGAGATAAGCCTGAACCTTCTCAAAGACATTAGGATACTCACAAACTACTGGTACAGATCGTAGATCATCAATAGATGCATCAAGCGACTCTAGGAAACTAAGCATGACAGACCCCTTAGGGTCACAGGAAATCTCAAGGGTCCTCCCATGGCAAGTCAAAAGTCTAACGACCCTCCTCTCACAGTCTAGAATGGCACCATACATGGCTAGCCAATCCATCCCTAGAATCAAACCATAACCAATGAAGCCAAGCACATATGTGTCGCATTCAAACTCGACGCCTAATACAGATATTCTCAAGCCCTGAAAAATCATAGGCAAACGAGTCGTACCACCATTGCTGTTTGAGACAGCAACAGGATCCAAAACCATACTAGTATTAAGGTGCAGAGACTCAACCACAAAATCAGATATAAAAGAATGTGAAGTGCTAGAATCAAAAAGAGTTCTAACAGGATGATTAGGGAAGTGAAATCAAACCTTCAATGAAAACTTTCCTACCTCTATCTGCGCACTGGCCACGAGAGCATGCACCTTCCCTCCAGAAGATCCTGCCCTTTGGCCCTGTCCTTGCTTCTTTGTGTGATCCTTAACAAGATGTCTAACCTCTCCACAATGGAAATAGGTGTTCCTTTGTTTCTTGCGATCCTTGATCAAATGACCCTTGCGTCAGCAATTATAACATTTCCTATTATCTCGAGCTTTGTCGTTCTTTCCGCCCTTCTTTTGTTGTTCTTTCTTGGGCCATACTTTCTTATTTTTGTTTCCTCAACCTTAGCCTCTTTCTTCTCACCTTTATCTTCCTCATACACCAATGTCATATCAACAAGTTTCTCAAAAATTGCTCCTATCGGAATATAAGACATAGCCGACCCATGAAGGAGTTCATTCAATCCTCTAGCAAACCTCAAAGCTTTCTTGTGTGGGGTATTTACTAGATCCAAACCAAACCTTGTCAATTGATTAAACTTATTAACATACTTTTTGATAGACATGGCCCCTTGCTTAAGCGCCAAAAACTTTTCCATTTGCATACTTTTCTCGGCTTGAGAAAGAAACTTCATCTCGAATCTTTGTCGGAAATCATCCCAAATCACGATTGGATGTCCTACTTGTGTCACTTCCCACCAGAATGAAGCCTCATCTTTCTGCTGCCAAATGGCTAATTGAATCTTCTCACGATGGTCAACTTCAAAAATTACAAACAAATGCTCAATCTCTTTAAACCAATTCCTTGCTTCTACGAAAGCCTCAATTCCCCAGAATGGCTTCTCGCCCATAGCACAGAATCTTTGTATATCTTAGAGAAATTATCAGCACGTGGAGGAGTAGGAGGAACAGTGGCTACGGCCGGGGGAGGGGCGTTTGCTTGGCCTTCGGCAGGTGCTGTAGCCTACAGATACCTACAAAACCAAGCTAGTATCTGAATGCCCTCAGCAACATTAGGTTCCCAGACATGCTGAAAAGAAAAGGAAAAAGGGATTCAAACAGAGAATCGAAAGATATTTCATATGGCTTTAGGGATTTTTTTTCAAAACAGACTTTTCTTTTGAAAATGCTTTCTTTTAAAACCTTTTTGAAAATAATTTTCAAAATCTTTAATCCGATCTGGTAACCTTCAGTTCTAATACCAAACATGACACCCCACGTTCGTTAATGTCACTCTTTATTGGAATGCATTAAGTTTCGTGAAGCGTTATAGGTAAATAGAAACAAAAACATTACAAGACATATTGTTGACGGACAAAATTGTCGCACACCAACACCTAATGTGTATGTGTGAACAATAATCTAAATAAGCGGTAAAGTATGTAAATGCGGGGAGACATAGCTTTTATAGTGGTTTGGCACTAACGCCTACATCCACTTTATAATCCTTATTCATCATATCTTTGGTTGATTACAAGGTTGTACAAGTTCGGACAACAACTAAGTACAAAGTGTTACAATAGAATAGCAAAATTTATGCTTGGTCTAAACTTTGACTAAATTTCCCTTCTTCTTCTTCGTTGAAAAGCGTTGACTTGGTCAACAATATTCAAGTTTGGTGTTCATGTCCATGAAGCTCGAAGATAGCATAACAATCCTTGTTAATGTTCAAGTGTTGAAGGAAAACATGCATGCCATGTTTTATTATCCATATCAACTCCTATGGCCATGCTGGAGGTGTTGGAAGCCATTAATGAGTGTTTGGAGCTCTCAAGGTCCAAAAATTCCAAAGGAGAAGAACCCTAATGAAAGCCAAGGCTTGGGGTATTTATAGGAGCAAGGTTAGGTGGGAGTAGGTGAGCAGCGGGACTAATAAGAGCAAATTGCGCACCATAAAACAAGCTATATGCAGAAAATTCGCTCCCACTGGTGCGGGGTTCGAAATTTCGACCCCACCAGGGGGGTTCGAAATTTCGACCCCACCAGGGGGTTTGAGATTTCGACCCCACCAAGGGGATACAAAATTTTGAACACCCTGGTGGGATGCAAAATTTCGAGTGCGAAATTTCGAACACCCTGGAGAGGTTCGAAATTGATAGAGATGACGTGGAAATCATGCTGCCAAGGTAGTTGAAATTCCTAAACGCGAAGTGAAGGAATCCAATGTTTTGCTGGTCGGAAGCGAAGGAATCTGGGCTTCCGACATGGAGAAAATCTGATGAATCAAGCGGTTCCCACAGTTTCGACCTAACCGGCTAGGTCGATCGCCACCTGGACTGGGGCCCCGGACCTCCACCGACGCTGCGCCCAGACCCGCTTGATGGCTCGCTTTCGGCTCGGATGACAGTTTGCTTATGGGTTCATTGGGCCCGTAAGAGGCCATCTGACAGAGGTTTTGGATCTCTTTGTGTTTGTGACGCGACTTGGACCCTACTGCTTTGTGTTTTTTGATGCTTGAGCGCATTACTTACCAAATACTTGAAGTGTGACAGCTTTAACAAAAAATCGCGTCAACACGCATATAAAATAACAACAAAATTAAAACTTTGTTTAATAGAAAAGCTTTGTGGTTCAAAAACCCCATTATATCATAAGTCTGAAATACTAAAAATCATTGTATTAATATAAAACTTCTGTCTTGTACCAAAATCAGCATCAGAGTACAATAATATACAAAAAAAGCATAATCCAAAAAATATAGCCATAGAAGAGGAGATACGAAATCAAGCAGTACATCTAAGCAACTCCGAGCAGAATGAAAGAAGAATCCTGATCAAGCTTGAGTATTGGCACCATGAGAACCTGGGGGAGAAACAGAAGAGAGAGAAGAGGAAACAAAATGGGTCAGACATAAAGTCTGGCGGGTCCAGTTACTTTTAGCATATAAATAAGTAAAAGCATCATGATAGACATATAAACCGGAGAGAGAGAGATAACAGTGTCATAAGGCAGGTATAACATGGTAAACAGATAAATAGGATAGAATATATTGCGCTTCTCTAATACTTTTCTCTGCACCATTACTAGTATCACAAGAACAAGATGATCCCAACAAGTACAAGATAGTAGACTTAGGTGTACTTCTAGTGAGAGATTTTACCCCATACAATAATAGGTATACCAATAAAACTGACAGGCGTTACTCCTAACGATAATAACAGACTCCTAACCAAGAAATACTAGATGTACCCTAATTGCTACCCCCAATCGATTGGCTCCCTAACTCGTAGATATCATGCGATGGCCCTATAGTAGGATGTATCACTTCCTATAGTGGCAACCCTTTGTTTACAGGATGTGCACAAATCATATCTACAGGTGTCATAGCGTCCTAACCTCCATGGATCGGACCGATGCACGCATATGACCCCGTCGGAATGCGCCGCCCACACCGTCCCTTAGATGAACCTCTAATAACCAACTCAGTAAGCGTGCCCTGACCCCCACCTAGCTCGGGATTCTCCATTTGATACCAGTACAGGTTACTAATTAATACGGGTCCCACACACCGGATGATAATGCCTTCCCCTAGGCTTGCATCCCCCACTACTAGGATTTCAATAGGTTATGCCTACCCGTTTAATAAGATTGCATAAGCCCAACAGGTTAAGTTTGTCAAGTTTATATGTATAACTCATCCTCACACATCTAACAAGATTAACTTAAGCCTCCCACTGATTCAAGAAAGTTTACTTAACCAATACTTAAGTTGAAAGGTTCATGTTTTTTTTTTTTTGAAATCAAAATGTGTGATCTTCTGAAAAGAAGAGAGCACACACACACATATATATATATATATATATATATATATAAAAGAAAAATAAAGAATACAAAAATAGTCTACCAGCCTAGAAAAAAACACCTACACGAGCTATGACTCGTCTCTCCCAACAAAATACAAAAAAAACATGAGAAAAGACTATCTCAATACAAACACTCCAAAACTGAAAACAAAAAAAGCTCCAAAGCAAAAATCGTCTTTAATCCAAAACAACTCTCTGAAAAGCTCCTCAGCAAAATCTACTACTTGCGTCTTGAGTCCAAATTTGAATTGTTGCTACTAGCATTTGTACTCGGGAGCCTACCATGATGAGAATCGGAATAAGATCTAATACGCGCACTACGACGGACCAAGCCCGAGCTCAGAGTTTCTCTCCTACGCCTACCCGTCTTGGTCAAAGAAATAGTCATACCACAAACATGAGATTTCTCTCCATAATTCTCTTGCAATCCATCTGAATCAGGATCTCTAATCTGACTAAGAGCATCAGCCACTGGCCTAAATTGATCACAAATTAAATAATCACAGCGAGAGTAAGAGCCCAGACTTGTTCTCAACCCTGAAAGCACCGAACCCATGCAAAATCCCTTATTCATAGCCAACTAGAGACCATGCTTTATATCAGAAGAGTATCTTCTCCCCTTATTCATATGAACAGCAAGTGAATGCTTTGAAAATGAAAAAAACCCTTTAGACGCCAACTCCAAAGAGCCAAACTTATCCATGGCAGATGTCTTGTTATACCCACCTACAGCCATACCATCAAAGTCTCCAAATACATTACCCGACTTACACGTCAACCTTCCATCATAAGATAATAAATCACCGCAACTAGTAGCCACTTGACTTCCCTTACTACACAAATGATCCCCCAAATTTTCATCAGTATTTATTAATTTACTGCTAAAGTTATAAGCAAGACTGATACTTGTACCTGTATGCACTACTCCATTACTATCAACTTTATTCAGAACCATCCACCAATATTGCTTCATGACTGGATAAATCACTCTCTCCTTTATCGCAAAAGAAACAGAATTAAGGTTGGAACACAATGATACACCATTCAGTACTAATGTCTTCCCTTGATTGAAGCCGCTACACCTTGAAATCCCCCTACACCCCATACCAGACTTTCCACTCCTCAACACTGACTTCAATGAAGGAAACTTAATATAATTTATGACAGGGTATATGATCTGCCCTGTATTATAAACCTTCATCCCAAACACATCAGACTCTGGAATACACACCTCTTCATCATCTACTTCTTCCAAAACCCCAAAACTATTAAACAGATTAACATCTTCAGTCACAAGCCAATCGGAACCATCATCCTCATACATACAGGATTTAGCCAGTAAAGGAGTATTACCAGTTACAAAATCCTGCATAACCTCCCCATCCAAACCAGTCACCATCTCTTTTACCATTTTATTACTCGACAAAACATTTCCATCATCACTAGCTAAAACTAGCACCTCATGATTATCAAGGCAAATCTGAACTGATGGATCAAAAAGCATAGAATCAAAATGATGAAAAACTACAGAACCCACCATCTCATCTACACATAACAAAGAACCATCTATCGCCTCAAAATTCAAACCACCCACTAAATCACAAACCACATTCGACTGTAAATCAAACTCCTTCTGAATAGGATTCTCCCCGGCACTCGAAACAATGCCCTCAACATCTTTCAAAACAACCTGGGAATCAACTTTCCCACGAAAACAGTTCACTACAGTATTGATAATATCAAAATGAGACAAAATCTCAATTAATAATCAAAAGCCCCTCCGCTTATTCTTCGTAACCGAATCAGAGAAGATCCTCCACAATTTCAAGTAGTTAATACAAAATGATAAGGCGTGTTCCTTCCTCTCTAGTGGCCGAGGTAGGGGAGGACAAAAATCATTTCTTGAAGCATTCTGTACCTTCTTTCGCCACAGTACTCCATCCACTAATCCCTCAATGTGCCAACCCATTAATAGCAGCAAATACGCTCCATCATCTTTCTGATTCGAACTGATCATGTCATAAAGATTCAAAAAAGAAATAAGCTTCAGGCATAAATTCGAAAAGTTGGAGTGCATCAATTCCAAATCCGAATTGTCTCTATACATCTCAGGACAACCGCTCTTCCGATGCCCTAAACCACCACATTTGAAGCAACGAATCATATTTCTACAATCTTTCGCGATGTGTCTTGAATCACCACATCTGAAACAAGAACGCTTCCTGAGGAATTTCCAATTATTCAAAATCTTGTACAAAGGAGAAGAAACAAAAGAATAATTGGGGCCAGTCTGTCTAATCACATCAGCGTATGAACTCTGGGAATCTCTCTTTGAATGTGCTAAGGAAGGAGGATTATTCGATTGGGAAGAACTAGAATTTCTCAAACTAAGATCTTGACAAGAAGAAGAAAAGAGAGCCTCCGCCATTTTTTACTATTCAGTTGATAAGTTGAAAGGTTCATGTAACCCTGACAGATTCAAATAGATTACGTATTATAAGTTTATTACCATTTATTCATTTATGGCTATTAATGCACTAGACCTCCTACACTAAGTCTACTACTTGTGGATGCTGGATATGCCGGTTGGGTCCTAACAGACTTCTTCCACTAGACGTACTTAACCTCATGTCCTAGCAACGTGATGTGTATGTTTATGCACTTAGACCCCTTACATTAGATTTTCCACTTGTGGACGCTGGATATGTCGGGAGGTTCCAGGCAGGTATCTACCACAAGTGTAATCTAACCTCGTGTCTAAGCGCGGTTACAATTTCTAATTACCATAAATCTAGGCAGTTTCATTACTAACCAATTTTCATATTTATTATGCCCCAAATCTCCGTCTAATTTACGATACAAGTTACGCCCGAGGTTAAGGTCTAGATCAAGATATAGATTATGCCCCCAAATCCAAGTTTTGGCTCAAGGTACAAATTATGCCCAAAATTCCCAATCATGTTTTATAATATGAATTATGCCCCAATTTATAATTCCCAATTTCGTGCGTTCGCATATTTCAGTGATAGGCCTAGGCTCGAATGTTGCCTGGCTATAAAACAAAAAGGGAAAAAGGGGGAGAAGAGATCAAGAATAGGCATAGTAAATAAAACTGAAATATGACGATAGAATTGTTCATACTAACAAAATAGGCATGCAGTGACATGATTAGGTAAACTAACAGAATAGGCATACGGTGACATGATTAGGCAAACTAACAGAATAGGGATATCATGAACAAGCATATGAGTTCTAAGCAACAAATTAGGTATACAAGTAATGGCAGATCTTTTATGATTCGGGTTACTAACAGGCATAAGTTTAGATCCAAACTTATAAATATGTCAAGATTACAATTTAGTTGTTTATATCTAAAAGCAACATAAAATCACTATGATTGGATCTAAAGAACAGAGGACTGATTGTAGATGTTGTAGCACAGATCCTTTAATACGTATAACTTGTTGTTGAAGAAGAATAGGCTAGTTCAAGCTGAGTTTGGGCAGCACCTCGTTGTCCCGATTGTTTTTGTTGAATAATAACAATGAGAATGAGGTCCTATTTATAGCCTAGTCAACGAATCTCGCTCAGAACTGTCCAGGTTCAAGGCACCAATCTGCTCAGATCTCGGTGGGGTCGACCCCGGGGTGGACATACGGGTCAACACCCCCGTTATGTGAAGCCTCCTACTCATGCATAACCACCTAATCTATCTCTAGGTTGCTCGTTTAGGAGCACCCAGAGTAATAAGAATAGACATAAAACTCTGGGTCAGACAAAAGTCTGGTATGAGCGATCGCAGCAAGGTAAAACAATAACAGGTATAAATAATCATACCTGAACCTGCAACCAAAGAGTTAGCACAACAAGATGTACATTACTTTAAGGTAACACTAACATAAAGTGTAAATTTGGAGTGTGCATGTCATGGTGATAAAAAACATCAAACATACCAATCATCCTCACATCTCTCACTCTGTGCGTAAATCATACGATATCCACCACTTTGATCACCAAATCCTTTGCTACGACCACTTTGCCCTTGGGAGTCGTAATGACCCCATTGTGCTTGTCCATAGCCACTAATCCTTTGCTACGATCACTTTTCCTTTGGGAGTCAATGATCCCATTGCACTGATCCATAGCCATGCTACGATCACTTTGCCAATGGGAGTCTTAATAATCCCATTGCACTGATCCATAGCCACTAATTCGTCTCTCAGTGGTGAACCAAAGCAATAGATATCGATAACCCATTTGCACACGCCCCGCAGCAAAGCCCAATTCATGAAGTTAACTCATTGGTTCCCATCTGGATCCTGAGTAATAACTTCCCATTTGGACATCCTTTGCATCTCGGGTTTTTGGTCATCATCTCGGTTCAGTCTCCATTCGGTTTGAGGTGCTCCACGTTTCGGAATGTATGTGCATAGTGCTCCAGACTCGGAGTCTAGCTCGTGGTTCTCTCCTGGTCATCGGCTCGTGGTTCGTGATTCCAGCCCAGGTCGTGATGCTTCATTGCGGTTCGTGATCCAGTCCCTGCGTCGGCTCGTGACATAGTGACCTGCTCGCGGTTTGTGGATCTTGATCGTTTCGTGATCTCCTGACTCTGGTTCGTGGTCCTTCTCGTGACACACTCCAGGAGGTTCGGTTCATGAGGAGTGGTTCGGTATCAGGTGGCTTGTGGGGGTGAGCACGATCGGGGTTGGCTCGTAGGGTGCTTCACGATCTGGGGTATGACCATTTTCCTGCAACTTTTCCAGCAAGCTATTTACGCCATATGACAGCGTTTTTGACCAATCTAACTTTGCTATGCCATCAAAAATCATACCAAACAGTAGTAGCGACATGTATAATTAACCATAACACCAAAACAACAATTTCACATGTTAAAATGGATCAAACATACTCAAAACCCATGTGTTCCCCTTAATCCCCATAACCATGATTTAACTATAGGACTAGCAAAATATGTCCAAATTTCTAACAGAGGCATAAAATAATATTTAAGAATTTCTAGATCTTTCCCATATTTTTCTAAATCACAATTTCGCTAATTATCGCTAATCACCCCTAATTAGCCGTAATTAGTGAATAAAAGTGCAAATCACTCACCTTAGCCATAAAAAAAATAACAGATCTGAAACTCTAACTGATTTGGCACGGATCTTAATGTATTCCAACAACTCTATCTCAAATTCTATTCTAATCCACCTTAATTTGATGTAGATTAGCTTAATATGTGATTAGAAAGTGATTAAAAGGTGATTTGGGAGTTGAAGGCCATTGCTAGGTATGAAGAGATGATAAGTGGCAGCTGAAAAATGAATAAAACTGATTTTCCAAACCCTATCAGCTTTCCCATAACCCTAATCCCGAAATGGGTTATGCGCTTAGCTGCTAATTACCTCATTAAGCCCAATTATGCTATTTTTCTTCTTCCAAACCTTATTTCAGTCATATCTCCCAAACGGTAAGTCCGTTTGATTAATGTGACCACTCTACGGAAAGGTAAACCATCATCTGAATCCAATGGAAGTGTTTTAAGGTCAAAACTCCTTACCAATCAAAAGTTATAGGGGAAATAAGATTTGCTAAATGGTCATTTAAAATTCAGCAAAAATCGTGAACATGGGAAATGACCTTAATAGTCATTCCCTAAAGTTACACGACCATACGACTTCGTATGAAAATAAAATAAATACTCTACGATCCTCCGATGCATAGATAGCGGGTCGTTACAGTTTCATCGTCAGAATTTCCTCTTAATTCAGATCCATCATGCTCCGATACCATTGTGTAAGGCCTTATTTTTTCGATTGGCTTCGCATGATTCTTGACTCCATTCAGAACTATAAGTAGGAATTAACAACAGTATTCTAATCAAAGAAGATGCAGAGATTAAAAGAGAATTGTTATTGAGAGGAAAACAGTGGAAAATTGTGAGGTTTCTTTATTTCAACGAATACTTATTGAAAAGACACTTGAGAATTTTTGAGAGAAAAACAGAATTTTTGAGAGAAAAACTCCCGTAAAAATCAACACGAACCAAATAAAGGTTTTACCCGGTATGTATATACATCTCCACCCATTATCAGTTATTGGGCCTAAGCCAGAAAGAATTCAAAAACACAATTATCTTATGCAATTAATATTAGTTGTCGCACCGTGCACATGTGCAGGTGCATCTTCGATCCCTTTTCACAATCAGATCGTTTTCAACATAAACTCGATCAGGGGATCCCCTTCTATTGTTCTGAGTTGCCAGCTATCTGCAGGAGCTGATGGGGGCATGTCACTTATAGTTTTGCGTGGGTTCACTACAACAAATTGACCATATTACAACGGTGGAAAACAGTTGTAAAAGACTTTTTACAACGGTGGAGCCACCGTCGTCTATTAAGAAGTTGTAATAGAGTAATTTCTTTTACAACTGTTTTGCACCGTTGCGGCACCGTTGTTAAATGTATATTTTACAACTGTTTTCCACCGTTGTAATAAACTTTATTACAACTATTTATAACTGTTGTAATAACTGTTTATAACTGTTGTATCTTTTGTTGATTTTCACTTCTTTTCAGCAATCAATGAATTAGTTTTTGCTGAAAGAATGGGTTCTTACAATGTCTGTACTCAAACCGTAAAAAAAACATACTATGAAGCAAACATACACAAACAATATGATTAAAATAGCATTTCATAATTATTGTATACAAAACCAATATATCAAATTAAAGGAAACTAAAACAATACATATATTTTTCAATTTCTTATGCATAATCTTCTCAACTGATTTCATCCACTAGACAATCACGCATGCATTTATCCTACCAGCTCACCAATTCAACCATCACCTAGATAACAACTATTTATACACCCTTACAAATCCACATGACATGACGACATAATAGACACAATGGTGTAGGCTGACTAAGGAAAATAGGCTGCTACATTTGCTTTTCTATTGGCCTCCAGGAACGAAGAAGACTTCCACAATATTAGCATTGGCAGGAAAATTGTATGATAATCAGTATCAGAACATAAATTTGGAGTTTAATGCTTCAGATGACAGAGGAACTGAAGTTATCCATCAGCAAATGCAGGATTTTGTGAGCAGTTGAAGCCTCTCCTTTGGCACACCTACTTCGCTAAAAATGGTTTTGCTTGATGAAGCTCGTGGCATGACCAGGATGCTCAATTTGCACCTTACAGAGTAATCGAAAAATGTGCAAAGAGCACAAAGTTTATACTTATCTATAACAATGTGAACAAAATAGTTCCAGCATCACTATCAACAAAGAGAACAAGTTTACAGAGTGATCGAAAAGGACCTTTTTCTTACCGGATTTGAGCACCATTGCAAATCAACAAATAGGAAAAACCGAACCATGTCGCTATATCTCCGTCCATCTCTAGTGACGTTAGACCCAAGGCTCCGTCGTGATTGGATCTAGATGACTGAGCTGATCGATTAAATACGGTTCAATTCAAAAAGAAACTCGCAACACCAGAGAATAAAGACAAAATCACTCATCTAGATCCATCTTCAGGGAAAGCAATTGCCAGATCCGAACACAGCCAAATTTTGGTTATAGGTTTGATACTTCGTGGTTGAGGGTACTAGCAAGCCCGATTCGTGAAATAGGTTTGGTTGTCGCAGTAAGCTGTTGAGGAGCTGCCGCAATAAGCTTCGTGGTTGGATACTTCATGGTTGAGCTGCCGCAATAAGCCCGATTGCGATGTTTTGATATGGACGGTGTGGTGTCTAAGGTTGGAGCAGTGAATTTGCAGCGTGGGTATTGACCAGTAGGGGAAGGAGTTTGGTGAGTTGATTTGGTGGTCAGAAGAAATATAATCCGTATATTATCTGATAGAAGAAGATGAGGGAAGGAATAAAATATGCCGCTAATTTTTCCTTGCCTAAATATAATCCCGCCTAAATAAAATATAATCCCGCCTAAATTTTTCCTTGCCGCCAACCTTTTGGCGAGGTGCCGCTAATTTTTCGTGAGCCATGGTTCAACTTTCATCAAAATTTATGAAATTAATCCTGTACGAGTTAAATTAATTGAAAACTCGACAAGACCCCAAAATACTGACAAAATAATGTGCGGCTTACATTTGCATCTTTAAATTATCAAAGCCCCCGAATTCCACCGTGAAATTCACTTTCACACATTCCCTAACCCCTAGTTTCGGGCCTTCTAACATCTCCTTAAATTGATAAGTAAAATTTTGTATTAAATATTATATATCAATTTGATGAGAATTAATTTTTATTAACTATTATCATTTGTTAATAATTTTTATTAACTATTATCTTTAGATAAAATTTCAAAATCGAATCGAGTTGTACTTAAAAGGCATTCAACGAAACTCAAAAATGAAAAAAAACCTAGTTATACTTAAAACGCTTTTCTTTTTCTATCCGAAAAAATAAGAATATTACTAACTATTAATTAATAAGTAGTTAACATACATTAACTATTAAAAATAAATTACTACTTATTAACTATTAATTATTTAATAATAATTGACAAATATTATTGATGCCAAGTTTATTATTAATTATTATTATTAAATATTATTATTAAATATTAATATAATTAGTTGTTAAATTTATATATTATAAACATGAAGTTTGTACTAGGCATCTCTATTACAACGGATAAAATGAAAAGTTGTGATATATATGTTTATTACAACAATGATTTTTTCACAGTTGTAAAAAACATTTATTACAACAGTGCGTTCTGCACAGTTGTAAAAAAGCATTTATTACAACAGTGCATTCTGCACAGTTGTGAAAAAGCATTTATTACAACTGTGCTTTTCGCACAGTTGTAAAATTAAAGTTGTAATATGGTGTTTTTGTTGTAGTGGTTTTACAAGCGTTTGATGATTCGCCTGCTCCTTCCCCATTAAAACAAACACTTCCAAATCTCTTCCCCAAGGATGTTTTCTTCTCTGAATTAATGATAGATCGTTGAAGATGCATAACATATGATTTGTAGCCAATCAATTATAGTAGGAGATTTGCACTTATAGTAGACAAAAACCGCGAACTAATTAGACTATCTTGTAGTTGTTGCATAATATATTCTTGATTGTTTATGTGTTTACGCTTAGAGTTAGTATTAATTTTTGATGGTGTAATTATGGTGCCATACACGGTTTCCTCCCGTCCATACCCTCTAATTGCAATTTCAGTCTGAAATTTCCATAGTACAAAGTTAGATTTATCTTGCTGCATGTTAATCAACTATTTTTTTGGTTCGATAATTGCTTTAATTAACACTTGGGTTGCTATTGCAGATCGCCGAGTGGTTGAATCAGTGGTTCTTGACATGGCTAAAGGAGAGTTACTTGACTCTCCAGTCATCTTGAGAATACACTGTCAGAAAACAGCAAGATCGATGATTAACTTGGACTGTCACTACAAAGAACATAGTGTTTTGCGACGGCCTGAAGCCGTTGGCGGCCGTCGCTAGCCGTCGCCCGCTGTTGCTAAGGATCGTCGCTATTTAAGTCGTCGCCAACATGAATAGCAACGAATTGAGCGACGGCTTCGTCATTGATTTAGCAATGGCTAGCAACGGTTAGTTGTCATATGTCAGCTTACGTGGCAAGTAGTTTCTTTTACCGGGAAGCCGTTGTAAACCATCGCAAATCCGTTACAAAGGGACATTGCAAGCCGTCGCTATGTATTGAACAAAGGTCGTCGCTAATCTAAAGAAAAAATTATGCACTATACAGCAAATCCTTTCCATTAAACCACACCACTATCATCTCATATCATCTATTCACTATTACTTCACCAGTACCCATCAAAAATTAATTCAATTCACCAGTATCATTTCATCATTTCACCAATACTCATCAACAATCAATTGATCAATTAAAAAACCAAAATTATAAACACCATACATATGAAAACACATCATACCATCGTGAAATACCGCCATACATATTAAAACACATCATAACATCGTCAAATACCATTGTACAACACAAAACACATCAAACCATAGTCGAATACTATCATACGTGCGTCTAGCATATAAAAAACCAAGTATATGTACATACCAGAGCAAAAACCAAGAAATGGGCACCTACACTAATCTTCCTCATCATCGTCTTCTTCTTCCTCCCCTTGATAAACAGCAGAATCTCCTCCCTCTCCTCTCTCCCCAGGCATAAACCCATGCTCTTGAAACTAAGTTGCGATGCGCTCATCTATATCCTGTTGCATCTGGGTTTTTCACCAGTCCATCATCTCATTCATCTGTTCCTGCATCTGAGCAATGGTCGCCTCCTCCATCGACCTCCTATAACTACGCTGAACTTCCTACGAAATAAGTAAGTTCACATTAAAGTTATTTAAACATGTATATAGTTAAATATGTATATGGTTTGTGTTAACATGTATATGGTTTGCGTTAAACATGTATATAGTTAAACATGTATATGCTTTGTGTTAGACATGTATGAGTTTAGTGTGGTCCAAATGTAAACAAAACTTAATACTAAATAGCATAAGATTAGTTCTCATATTTTAAAACTGTAATTTATGTCTAAAAAAAGTCTTACCTTCTGATTGCCAAAACCATATCGCCTTCCTTGAGTAGGAGGATTGGTGATAGAATGCCTTATACGATCAGACTCTGCGACCGTAAGCTCCTGTCTAGTAGCCTCTATCACTCTAGCAGCCTCTACATCAAACTTCACCTGCAATAGCAATATAATTTTAACGCAAATGCTATGAAATTTACTTATATAATGTGATATGAAAGAATATGAAATATTTTAATTTTAACGGATAATCATATTTACCATTATACGAGCACTGTTCAGATCCGCCCAATCATATGTCACATTTCTTCTTCATCTGTTTTCTCCACTGCATGTGTGTGTCTGAATACGTCTGCCAGCGAAGGCACTCTTCCGTACTTTACAGTCTGAGTAAATATTTATTAAAAATAAGAAAAAATTATATACACTAAATTTTTACGTGAACATATAATACAAATATTTAAAATTTATACCAAATCTCTTTTATGTTGTTGAAATGATTTTGAGCCACCACAGTGTAGAGCAGGATTCTTTTCTCTATTTGCTTTATTTCTAGCTTCTACTTTCTATTAAATTCGATAGACGATGATGTAAAATAATGCAATCAATATTATAAATGTAAATATTTATCATTATATCTTACTTTAGCTTCTTACGTCTTCCATTACTTTTGAAAATCTGCCTAAACACATCACTCATAAACGGAGGTTTTTCTAGATGTCTTCGCCCTCGAAACAATCTCTCGATAATTTTTGCGCATCTTTGTATTCCAATGAGTCAGAAAAGTAGGCATGTCTTGATCCTCAATGCGTACAATAGCCTGCATATTATATTTATTTCTATTATTTATAGTATATTAATTTCAATATTAATATAAAAAAAATACTTACAAATAAATCAGCTAGCATGACATTCTTAATATGAGGTGGAAAACTATCCCAATATGGCCAAGCCCCCAACATTCTGCTTACGTAAGACTACCTCGATACATCTAGTATGAACTGTGTGTGCTCAATCTCGAATCTCCAGTGTAGAAGTTGATATAAATATTTCATATATTTTAAATAAACTAAATTGAAATAAATTTGACATTTACCCGCCACTCTTTGGAACAATCTCCGCAACTCGGCGCAGATCTGGCACTGAGCAGCTCGCCCCTGCTCCTGATTCCGAAGATGGTGAAGGAGTAGGGTGAGATTTACTCCTCGATCACCGTCGTCTATCATCTGACATATCTGTTACAATCATATAATGTGCATACAAAATAACGTGAATTATTAACATCATTCATCATTATCATAACATAAATAGTAAATGAGAAGAACAATACTGAATAACATGCATATTCAACATTATCATTACATAAATCAGAATAGTAACAAACGTAAGCAAATTCATAGCTAAGAACAATCAACATCATTATTAGTACATAGCTCAAAATAATACATAACATAGTATATAGCTCGGAATAGTACATAACATAAGTACAAAACCTCTGTCTTCATCATCTTCGGATGCAGACTCGGTGTCATACTCTATATCGTTTTCTTTAGTACATACAAATGCATCTACTAAGACATTAGCTTCATCATTCAACGACCCTACATCAATGTCATCAACTATTATTATTTCAGTATTTGGCTCAAGATCCGCTTGATACGTTGCTTTGTCTGGAATATTATTTCCATCAAATGTAAATCCCGCCTTTGTTTTAAAAACAGCCCACCAATCTGCTTCATCTTTTTTTAAGGATGGATATGGCGCAAAATAGACTTGTAATGCTTGCTTAGCTAACACAAAAGGATCATACTTATAGTAATACATCATATGCCTTATTTCGATTAGCTTATAATCTTAGTGCACGTTGATTCCAGAACCAGGAACATTGCTAAACTAGTTGCATTTGAGCAGATAAATTTTCTCTACGGGCTGAACATAATATGTCAACTCTATAACTTGCGTTAAGACGCCGTAAAAATCTTTTATATGCTCCTCTGGATCGTTACTACATTTGACAAATACACCGCTGTTATACGTTAATTTTTCATCTCCGTAATCATTGGTGTTGAATTTAAATCCATTAACAAAGTATATTGGATAAGTTTTGACATTTCTTTTTGGTCCGATAGCAAGATGTCGTAATCCTTCGTTAACAACACAGTTGTTTGGATCATGAACATATTTTGAAAACCATCTAGCAAATTCTTTACTGAGATCACCAGATGGATGTTGTGATTCATAGATACTGCATATATGTGTTATGTTCCTTTTTATTAATAGACACAAATAAATGTATATGTATATAATAGAATTGCACATGAATTAAGTATTACCTGACAAATGGTGCAGCTTCCGCACAATTTAATAGAACATATGTATGTGTCACATCGTAGTCTTTATCACTTAACCATATTTCCATACATTTTCCTGCAGGTCTTCCATGTTGTCTAAAAATAGATAACAATGTTTGAGAAGACTCCTGCTCAACGACTTGTTCAATATAGGGAACAGTTACAAAAGACAAGTTCACGTCTTCACTAAAGTAATGAGAGGAAAAAAAAATGAAGCTTCTTCTTCAAGGTACGATTTGCAAATCGAACCTTCTATTCGAGCATTTTTCCTAATTTTTTTCTTTAAATGATTCAAGTACCTATAATAAGATTAATTTAATTTATATGTTGGTACAATACTCTAAGTTGTAATCTATCACAATTATTGAAATTATATACAAAATTACCTCTCAAATGGATACATCCATCCATATTGGACTGGACCTCGAAGAAGTATTTCAGACGGAAGATGAATAGGTAAATGCTCCATTACATTAAAAAAACCAAGTGGAAATATTTTCTCGAGTTTGCAGATCAGTACAGGGATTTCTAGTTCAAGCTTACGTAGACGATCTACCTTTAATGTCATTGAACAAAGTTGTTTATAAAACAAACTTAATTCTATTATAACACTCCAGATTTTTGTAGGCAACAGTTCCTAAAAAGCCACAGGTAAAAAGTATTCCATCATGATATGATAATCATGGCTTTTCATTCCACTCAATTTACTGTTTTTAAAGTCCACACATCTACGAAGGTTTGAAGAAATCCCATCAGGACATCATAATCCTTCCACCTACTTTAGCACGAGTTTTACTTGCCTGTTGTCTAGCTCATAGCATACTTTTGGTTTTTTATTTTCGTCATATAAGAGTAGTTCCGGTTGTTTACAAAAGTGTAATATATTGCATCTCGAATTCGCATCATCCTTGGTTTTACCCTTTACATTCAAAACTGTATTAAAAACGTTATCAAACACGTTTTTTTCATTATGCATCACGTCAATATTATGCCGAAGTTTTAGATTTTTCCAGTAAGGTAACTCCCAAAATATACTTTGTTTGTACCAATTATGAATGTCTGATTTACCTGGAACTTCAGCCTTCTCTCCAGTTTCATGTATCTAATTTGGGTACTCACTTACAACTTCATATATCTCTTCACTTGTCCAAACTTTAGGCGGTAACATAGTCTCTACTCTGTTAGCTTTAAGTTCTTTTTATCTGTCCTAAATTTATGATTAATATGGAGAAAGCAACGATAACAGTGAAACCAAGATTTTTTTTTCAATACTTTAATGAAAATGCTCGTGTCTCCTCATACAATGAGGACAAGCTAGACGTTCAGCTGTGCTCCAACCTAAAAGCATGCCATACGCGGGAAAATACTAATAGTCCATAATACTGAAGCAAACATACGAAAACTTCTTTTTCTTGAAATGTCGTATGTTTCGAATCCTTCATGCCACAGTGTTTTCAACTCTTCAATCAACGGTTGTAGATAAACATCAATTCTTTGTGTCGGATCATAGGGACCAGGGACGACAACCATTAGAAGCATATATGGATTTTTCATAAACTTCCTTGGAGGTAAGTTATATGTAATAACAATGATAGGCCATGATGAATATTTACTACCAAACTGAGAAAATAGCAAAAATCCATCCATGCATAAACCGAGCCTAACGTTACGGCTCTCTACAGCAAATTCATGATAAGTCCTATCAAAGTGTTTTCATGCTTCACCATCAGACGGATGTATCATAGCTCTTTCTTTTGATGTTCTCACGCTATGCCATCGCATATGACACGCTGTAGCAGAAGATGCATATAGCCGTTGAAGTTTGGGAGTTTTGGGTAGATAATGCATTCTTTTATATGAAACATCTTTTCCTTTCATATCCCTTGGTTTATATCTATTTTCGTTGCAAAATTTGCATTTTCTACGGTGAGTGTCTTCTTTCCAATACAATACGCAACCTTTAACACATGTATCTATCTTATGATACGGTAGACCAAAAGCAAACATAAGTTTTTTTCACTTTATAATGACTATCACAAATCAAATTATTGGATAGCATATGTCCTTTTGCAGTTTGTACAACTGCTATAAATGCAGCTTCTGTAAGATTGAATTTTGATTTCATAGTGATGAATTTGGCGGTTACAGACAACTCGGTTCCGCTGGTACATCCTTCCCACAACGGCCTCCTAGCAGAATTCAATAAATCATAAAAAAAATTCGCTTCCGCCATTGGTTCTTCAATATTTCCAGTCTCATCATCGCTTTACTTAATGTTAGGAAACATTGATCGTGCTGCATCTTGCACCATATTTTCTATCGGATTCATCAATGTATTATCGTTCATCATTGTATTATCGTCCTCTACCACCACATGGTTAGACCTAGGTTGAACAAGTTCTCTATGACGATTCGATAAGTGATAATTCGACACAAAACCAAATTTATACAGATGTACTTCTACTGCATCTAGCTTCCAATGCTTCAGATGTCTGCACTTACTACACAGATAACGAATGTTTGCGTTACTCCAATTATTAGATTTAGAGAATCAAACAAATTCTTGGACTCAATTACGAAAATGTTCCTTTATCGACCCTTTCTTTAGCGGTTCGGGATTGATACATCCAACTGCGATCACGAAAATAATCGAACATTTTCCTAGTTTGCAATAAATATGTTAGAAAGTTCGATTGAATGTAACATTTTATATTATTTTAAATCTTGTAAAATTTCGTTTATAAATATTGCATGTTTTCGGTTTTTTTGTTTATTTTTTTTACTTTGACGGCCGGTCTACCTACTTCCCATTACAAACATAATAACGTAAGCACATTTTATAAATCATTTCAGGCTAAACGGTTTAACAAAATTTCGGCAGCACTTCCCTTTGGTCCCTGTATCGTACACAAATGCTTGTACACATGGAACAAAAAGAAAGTGTCATCGAAACTTTGTTAACCATTTAAACTGAAATGATTTATAAAATATGCTTATGGTATTATATTTGTAACTTGTCCAATATTAGGACAAATCTAACGAATATTGTATCAGATGAATATATATTTCTGTTTTGTGTAAAAATGAATATCCATATAACGATCATATACAACATTTGTCGTACGGGGCCAAATTTATCTAAGGGGTTCAAATAAATAGTCAAAAAAGCATTCAACCTAAGTTTAAACCAAAAAAAACAATTCAAATGAAAAAAAACGCGCTTTTTGCGCTTTGGACTTTTTTGCACTTTACTAATAGGTGCGTTTTTAAACTTCAAAAAAGCCCCTTAGTTGCGCCTTGCGCCTTTTTCCGTTTACGCCGCGCGCTAACTATATAGCGTCCATATAATATTTTTCAGTACTTTCAATTTGTAAAATAACATGACAATGAAAATTATGAAGTATAAATTAGTTTTAGTTACTTTTAGTTAATTTTAGTTTAAAGTATAAATTTGTAAAATAACATTTTTATATTAAATATTATAGCAACAAATTTTTTTATATTGCAAATGCTTTCTTCAAATTTGTTTGGACAGACTATTCTTGAATCCAGTGGTGACATAATTAACAGTGCATGCGAGGACATCATTATACCGTTTTAATAGTCATAATCAAGTTAATTACTGCCGCTAAACAATCATGTTTAGTTCATTTTTTCTCAGATGATCTCAAATGATACTACAATACACTCAACCTACAACACAATCAACGTAAACCAATTACATACATGATTGTTGTAGTTTTCATGCTAGTAAATCAAGTACAAATGTGATAATCAACGGTTTCAACCTCCTAATCAATTCCACTTATTCCCAAATCAATGTATAACTAAATCAACATCATATGCATCTCACAAGACAATCAGTTTCATATCTTTAAACAATGAATTTACAAACCCATATAAAAATACACAAATTAACCCATGTAAACATGGAATAGAGTTTGGAAAACATACCTTTTCAAATTGAGATGATGGAATGGAGTTTGGATGGTTGAAATCGAGCAAGAGAGGGTGATGGCGTAGCAAAAAGGGGAGGGGGTGTTTATTTTTTTTATTTGCGTGGGTAAAATGATTTGGGGGAGAAAGCTCGGCTGTTTATTGCTTCAGAACCGTGCAACGGCTAGCGATGACCGCTTTTTAGCTGTCGCTACCCGTCTTCCATACCCGTTGCAATTTAAAGCCTCTCCTTGTAGTGTGTGCAGCTGGTTGGAGCGACTGGATGATGATGAACGACTGACAATACCGTCAACAAAAAATCAAGAAATACGGGAAGCAGCCTGAATAGATGCTGATATTGCCAAGAGCTGATCTGATTCAGATGCCGAAACCGGCATGTGAACAAACAGTGAAAAAAATCTTTATTCTTTCGATGATAAAAAAAGGCAGCCTTGAATCCGATGATGAAATTACTTTGAAAATTCAATGGCGTGGCAATCTTACACTATTATGCGGTTTCACGAGCTCTGATATCATGGTAGAAAATTGAATGAAAGAATTTGTTGAATTAAAGAAGAGACTGCAGAGTGAAGATGCAGCCGAATTCCAGAGAAAGAGAATAATGCATGTATCCCAATTGAATTGTTCCGTACAACGTTTAATAGAGTACATATACAAAGGTAGCCCAGTGGGCTTTGGGTATAATGACCCGTTACAACATGTAATAATAAGTTAATTGTTAAAAAATAAAAGAAGAACACAAGAAAAGAGAGAGAGCAGACATTTTTATTCATTCAGATCACCTTACAACATACATGAGCTCTCTATTTATAGACTTCAGATGTCTCAACAATTACAATAATGTCCCTTGCATTAAGCGTATTCACCCTTAAAATAATATATATTACAACACTCCCCCTTGAATATGCGTATGCAAAGATGATAAAATTGATTGCCTCATTAAAAACCTTTTTATGAAAAACCCTGTGGGAAAAATCATAAACAAGGAAAAGAGTACAATTTTCATTTCTAGATAACATATTGACAATGTTCCTATGAGGGTTGATACTTCTGGATCAAAATAATGCCTCGTTAAAAACCTTACTAACAATAACCCAATGGGAAAAATATTAGTGAAGGAAAAGAGTACACTATAGCATTATATATATGCTCCCCCTGATTTGTAACACATTATTCAAATAGTTTGGTGATGCAAACGACGCATACCAATTTTATAAACCATCTTCTGAAATGTTGACTTTGGAAGTGCTTTGGTGAATAAATCTGCTGGATTTTCTTGAGATTGAATTTGCTTCACTTCTATCATATTGTCTTTTTGAAGTTCATGTGTGAAGAAGAATTTGGGAGAAATGTGCTTCATCCTGTCACCCTTGATATATCCTGCTTGAATCTGAGCTACACATGCAGCATTGTCTTCATAAATAATGGTTGATCTCTCTGTAGTTGAGGGAAGTTGACATGTGTTTCGAATATGTTCGATTAATGATCTTAACCAAATACATTCTCGGCTTGCTTCATGTAGTGCTAATATTTCAGAATGATTAGATGATGTTGCTACCAACGTTTGCTTTGTAGATCGCCATGAAATAGCTGCATTGCTGTTAGTAAAAACATATCCAGTTTGTGATCTTGCTTTATGTGGATCAGAAAGGTAACCTGCATCAGCATAACCAACTAGAATCTGATTATTGCATATGTTAGAATAAACCAAGCCTAAATCTATGGTTCCTCGCAGATATCTCATGATATGTTTTATGTCATTCCAGTGTCTTTTAGTAGGTGCAGAACTATATCTGGCTAGAAGATTGACTGAAAATGCAATATCTAGTCTTGTGCATTGTGCTAAATATAATAATGCACCAATTGCACTGAGATATGGTACTTCTGGACCAAGGGCATTTTCATCATCTTCTTTTGGTTGGTAAGGATCCTTTTTAATATCTAGTGATCTGACAACCATAGGTGTACTAAGTGGATATGCTTTATCCATTTGAAAACGCTTCAGGATTTTCTCAGTGTAATTTGATTGATGGATTAATATGCCATTTTTACTGTGCTCAATCTGTAGACCAAGACAGTATTTGGTTTTGCCAAGATCTTTCATTTCAAATTCCTGTTTTAGGTAATCTATTGTTTCATTGATCTCTTCTGGAGTTCCAATCAAATTTATATCATCAACATATACCGCTAAGATAGCAAATCCCTTTACCGATTTCTTTATAAAGATACATGGACAAATGAGATTGTTTTTGTATCCAGCTTTTACTAAATATTCACTAAGACGGTTATACCAAATTCTTCCAGATTGTTTCAAACCGTATAGTGATCGTCTCAATTTTAATGAATACATTGACTTTGATTTTGCTTCAGGCAATTTATATCCGTCTGGGATTTTCATGTAAATATCGGTATCTAATTCACCATATAGATAAGCTGTCACAACATCAGTTAGTCTTATGTCAAGCTTCTCAGAAACTACAAGGCTTATTAAATATCGAAATGTTATGACATCCATAACAGGAGAGTATGTTTCTTTGAAGTCAAACCCTGGTCTCGGTAGGAAACCTTGTGCAACAAGCCTTGCTTTGTATCTCACAACTTCATTTTTATCATTTTGTTTTCTAACGAATACCCATTTGTAACCGACTGGTTTAACACCTTCTGGTATTTTCTCTATTGGTCCAAATACACCATGTTTTTGAAGTGAATCTAACTCAACCTGAATAGCATCTTTCCACTTTGGCCAATCTTGTCTTTTTCGACATTCATTTATGCTAATTGGTTCATTATCATTATTCTCATTATAGTCATGACTTTTAATTATTTCAGTAGCTACCGCGAATGAGAATACATAATCAATTGTTATTTTACTTCGATCCCATATTTCTCCATAATTCGTATAAAACATTGAGATCTCATTATTATTAGGTACCGTTTTATTTTCGGAAGCTTCTATTATTTCTTCTGGGATAATAGTTCCTTCACTGATTTTAGGAGAATTGAGATTTCCTTTTGAGTTATCCTTTGGATCATTTATAACCTCTTCGGGAGGTTTGTTAATTGATGATTTTTCATTAGACTTTCTTTTTCTAGGCGCCAAGTCTTTTGAACCTATCGGTCTTCCACGTTTTTGTCTAGCTTTAGATTCATTTGTTGCTATTGGTCCTTCGGGGATTTCAATTCTAGCTGGTGTATTTGCTGCTGGAATGTGAGATTTAGTTTTTATTGCAGCATCATTAAATGCATCTGGTATTTGATTTGCAATATTTTGAATATGCAAAATTCTTTGTACCTCGTATTGACATTGTTTGGTACGTGGATCCAAATGAAACATAGAGGGATTATTCCATGAAATTTCACGCCGTTCTACTGGAATGGTCTTTTCTCCCCCTAACGGCGGGAAATTTGACTCATCAAATTTGCAATCTCTAAATCTTGCAGTAAATACATCACTCGTAAGAGGTTCAAGATAACGAATTATCGAAGGTGAGTCAAATCCCACGTAAATTCCCAACCTTCTTTGAGGACCCATTTTAGTACGAAGTGGGGGACTAATGGGTACATGCACAGCGCAACCAAATTTTCGTAGGTGTGAAATATTTGGTTAGGATCCAGTTAAAAGCTGTGATGGTGAAAATTGATGATAAGCCGTTAGTCTAATTTTAATCAATTTGGATGCATGCAGAATTGCATGTCCCCAAGCTGTAACAGGCAACTTTGTTTGCATAAGTAAAGGTCTTGCAATAAGTTGCAAACGCTTAATTAGTGATTCTGCCAGACCATTTTGAGTATGAACATGAGCTACTGGATGCTCAACTTCAATTCCCAGTGATAAACAATAATCATCAAATACTTGAGAAGTGAATTCTCCAGCATTATCTAATCGTATTGATTTAATTTGATGATCGGGGAAGTGTGCTCTTAATTTAATTATTTGAGCAAGTAATTTGGCAAATGCCATGTTTCTAATAGATAGCAAACATACATGTGACCAACGAGTCGATGCATCAATTAACACCATAAAGTATCTAAATGGCCCACAAGGGGGATGAATTGGACCACATATATCACCTTGAATTCTTTGCAAAAATGTTGGAGATTCAGAGGTGATCTTACTATATGAAGGTCGAGTAATTAATTTTCCTTGTGCACATGATGTACACATGTAATCATTTGGTAAATTCAACTGATTTGGTAAATCATGCCCATTTGAGTTCTTAGCAATTTTACGCATCATAGTTGATCCAGGATGACCTAAACGATCATGCCAAAGAATCAATTTCTTTGTATCTGTGAGCTTCTGGCTCATGTTTATAAAATGAGATTCAACTATGCCAATTTTGGTAAAGTATAATCCAGTTGAAATTGTACCAAATTTTTCTAAAATAAGCTTCTGGCCTTCAATTTTAGAAATAACACAAAGATATTCTTTTTTGTTTTCATTTATAGTTTCAATATGATATCAATTCATTCTTATACCTTTGAAGCTAAGCAGATTTCTTTTAGAATTGCTTGAATATAGTGCATTCTGAATGAATATATGCGTACCATTTGGTAACACTACATGGGCTCTTCCGGACCCTTCAATTATATTGGCTGAACCAACTATAGTTGAAACTTTATATGAAATATTTTCAGATAATTCAGAGAAAAACTTCGGGTTTTTCAAAATCGTATGAGTAGTTCCACTATCAATCAGACATATATCATCATTTAAACACTGTCGATCCATACCTTAAGAAATAAATAAAGCCAGTCAATAACAGAAAGAACTCATAAATATAAATAAATATCCATGTGAATAAACAACTAATCAAAGTCCAACATTACACATTATTTCTGCAATTCAATAAGAATAAACTAAAAGAAAAACAAATAGAAGTTCCAAACTAATACATGCTGAAGGGAAATGAAACAAAAATAAAATAAAAACAAAGGATGAGCTTCAGGCTAGTCATTGGTTGGTTCGATCAATTTCTTCGAATATTGTATTTAAATTTTCATCGATGAATAAATTCCCATTATAGTCTTCAAAGAAATCATCTAACTTCAGGTCAGTGTTATCGGACAATCCCTCAGTGTTATTTGTCTCGATATTCTTCGATTTATGGTATTCTTCGATTGTTTTCTTTGATGATCTACAAGTGCGTGACCAGTGACTAGTGCGCCCGCATCCATAGCAAATGTCCTCATAATGCTTCTTATTTTCAGCAGTTGAATTATTGCTATTTCCAGGCTCATTTTTCATTTGTTGCTTAAAATTAGTAGTTTTGTTGACTCCAAAACCACTATAACCACCTCTGTTGGGGTTGTATCCGCGTCCACGACCACGTCCTCTTCCTTTTCCTCTGCCACGATCTCTTCCGGAGTGGGCAAAGTTAGCATTAACTTCAGGTAATGCAGCTGAACCAGTTGGTCTTGAGGAGTGGTTTTTAAGAAGCAGTTCATTATTTTGTTCAACAATCAATAGACATTCAATGAGTTCAGAATATTTTGTAAAATGACGCTCTCGGTATTGCTGCTGCAGGAGCACATTCGAGGCATGAAATGTTGAGAAAGTTTTTTCCCACATTTGCGCGTCATCTACCTTTTCTCCACATAATTTCAGTTTAGAAGTAATTCTAAACATGGCAGAATTATATTCCCTTACAGTTTTAAAATCTTGAAACCTCAGGTTCAACCACTTTTGTCTCGTATTTGGAAGTATGACCGTCTTCTGGTAGTCATATCGCTCCTTCAGGGAGTTCCATAGGTGGAGAGGGTCTTTTTCAGTTAAATATTCTGATTTTAGATCATCATGGATATGGCGTCTTAAAAATATCAGAGTCTTTGCTTTGTCCTGCTAGGACATATTATTGCCATTTTTAATGGCGTTTTGTAGGCATTGGGACTGTAAATGGATCTCAGCATCGAGTATCCATGACAAATAATTGTCCCCAGATATGTCTAGTGCCTTGAATTCAAGCTTAGCAATGTTCGACATTTTGTGAGCTACACAAAGGAAAAAAAATTGCAGATGCTTAATTATACAAAATTCAAAAGAATTCAAAAATAAATAACTAAAATAAAATAAGTCAGTTCACAGTTTTTACATTTCCTTCTGTACAAACATAATCAACAAATTCTTTTATCTTCACAGATCGACATATACTCACAGATCAACATACATATTCTATTATCAAATTGAATTAACAGATTAATAAATAAACAAAACAATGAAAGTACAGTACAACTACCGTATCCAATAACAAAATTGAGATCAAATTTCAAAGTGGAGAATAATCGTATGCACATAATGTCAACAATGGCATTAACGTGCAGCATTATAGTTCATGGCTATAACCTAGTAGTAGGGTAAATGGACATAGCCATTATTTATGGAGAAAAGTAGTAAATCTGAAATTGAAATTACCGCACTTGAACACCAATCTATATATTAAAAAAAAATGGACAGTACCAATACGCGAAATAAGCATAGACAGTACAATATCAATAGAAACTACACGCATATTTCTTCAGAGAGAATGAAGACAAAGGACATCACACAAAATACAAGTATTTAATCAAAAGCAGGGAAGAATTAAATAATATCATAGGTAGAGAGAAGTGACCATTTCCATTTACCTTGTCTCCAGTGAAGAAAATAATATTATAATAGAAAGAGGTAGGTAGCTTTATTTTCTAAAAAAATGATGCGCAGCGGGCCAAGTATTTATAGATGCCATATAAAAAGTAGGAGGAACCAGTAAAAACAGTATAAATATAATATTCCGTGTACCCGTTCAAATTTCCGAAACAATAGATTGATGAGAAATCAAACAAGTACAAAATGAAACAGATATTTATCCAAAAAAAAATTTGTACCGAAGTTTATTATTTGAAACTTTTAAACTAAATGGTATCGTGCTGATAACGTGTTAAAAAAAAAAAAAAAAAAAAAAAGCAGACATTTTTATTCAATCAGATCACCTTACAACATACATGAACTCTCTATTTATAGACTTCAGATGTCTCAACAATTACAATGATGTCCCTTACATTAAGCGTATTCACGCTTAAAATAATATATATTACAACACTAATACATTGACTGAACGCTTATTCTCATTTTACCAACCCTCCTAGTCTTACTCTCACAGCACTAGAGATGAACATTAGTTCATTGTTTTACAAACTGCAAATCAGCAAGCAAATACCAAGTGAACTTATTGTGTTTCAAGTTGCAATTCAGATCTTAGCCCACTCAATAGAACTAGCACCTTCCTCATATTTCTCAATAGTCATATTCACAAAGTCCTTCACCTTCATCGTTTTATACAACTTGGGTCTCGACTCGCTTATCAACCCTGGTGCAGGTTCCAAGATCTTTTCTTGATCCAGTCCATAAAACATGATGACAGACAACCTTTCCTTTGTATTCGCTGCCACTCTATGCACCACGCTCTTTATTATCCCATTACTTATTACCTGCAATACAGGACATATACATATATTTTTATTTATTAGATCTAATAACAAAGAAGGAACCTGAAAACTGTTCCGTTACATTAGTATATATAATTACCTACCTCGGACTGATAACCCATATTGATGACAAAGGCATGTGGGATGATGGGAACCCTATACCATTTTCCATCTTTCTGCACCTGAAGTCCATCCACCTCCCTATCAGGCAATAAAATGGTGAGGGCAAACGAGTCCGCATGCGGATGAACTCCAAGCACAAGTTCAGGCTTCACGCACGGTGGATAGTAACTGAATTTTGCAGTCACGGCTGCACTTTCTCCCAATATGTCTACGAAGTAGTTTTCTTCCAGATTCAGCAGTTTCGCAAAAGCCAGTAGAATTACGTCTGCTAGCTTCCTCGTTTGCGTTGTGCACTCATGCAACATCTTCCTGCATGCACGCAACGTATGTGTGTTTGTATTTAAAAACAAAGAGATAACATAACATACATGAGAGATGCAAAGGAATGAGAAATAACCTGAAGGAAGGAGGGTTTTCAGGCCATAGATGGACCTTTCTCTTATGTTCGGGAAGGACAACGTGGCGAAGGCGGTCATTCCAGTCCCTAACGTTTTCCTTACGGACGACGTTGTAGTTTCCATATCCTTCTGTGTCGTATTGCGTGCTGTTTAGATCGCTCTTCTGCTCTTTGACCTCTTTCGGAAGTTTGAAGAACTCCTTCCCTGTGTCTTGGACTTCGTCTATGAAAGAAGGTTCTATTCCATGGTTAACGACCTGTCGTTGGAAATTGGAATAGAAATATAGTTACTGTTTGATGAGATGTGATATTATGCGTGTTTGGGAAGAAATAATAATCGAGTACCTGAAACAGACCCCAAGACTGAACAGCATGCCTTAGCTTCTCCAGCTCGTCGTTGTCGCTTTTAGATATGCGGCAGAGATCAATCACTGGGACGTCCGTGGCCACTGGAACGTCACCGTGGGCGCGGTTATCTTCCTTCTGAATGAAGCGGTCGGATGGCAAGCACAGCGCCTCTGCTAGTTCCTGTACTGTAGTCATTCCCATTTCTGTGTATATCAAAATTGTTTTTTTTTTTTTTTTTTTTTTTTTTTTTTTTGGCAATGATCAATCTATAGATGTAGTCGTGCCTCTATGCGCTTATCGCATGATGCTTATATAGACAGGATTGGCCTTGAGACCGTGAGATGTGAGCCGATTTCACATTTCACTAATTTATCACGTTTAAAATAGCAGCGATGAAATATCTCAGCCCATCTTGTATGCGTCCTGATCCCACTAAATTGCAGGTGCACATCCGAATTATTTAATTGATACATGAAACCATTACAAAGAAATCATCCGTAGTGATGGACTTTCACAATTTTAGTATAAAAAGCGCAGTTAGTCACGTTATACTTTGATTGAAATGACTCGTAAATAAATGAAAATGTTCGTTTAGCTGATGAGTCAATTAATTATATCTCAAATAAATTTCTCTTGTGTTTTTTAGAGTGACTAGTGTATTGTGTAGAATTAGATATACTTCACTATCGGGTGGTGGTCTTACCGGAACTCGATATTGAAATTTGATGGACGGTGATTTATCCGGAGCTCATCTATCTACCATTCTATACATTCATAGTCATTATTAGTGTTGTTTCTTTTGGCTGCTTCTTAGGTTTGTAGTTTGTTATTGTAGACTATATTTTATATTATATATATGTGTGCTCTCTTCTTCTTAGAAGATCACACATTTTTGCTTTAAAAAAAGGATTTTATATGGTATTTAACAGTTTAATAATCAAATACAATTTGATTTCGAGTATATCGAAATACGAAAAAAGACAAATAATTGAATTTGAAGTTAAAACTAAATCAAAACGATTCAGGTGATCAATATAAATCCTATTTGAGTATAAACGATAATAATAATAATTTATTATCAAAGATTTGATTATTTTTTAATTTAAATTAGAATATATTGATTTAATATGGAACTTAAGAATAGTCAATTCACAAACGACCTCAAATTTTAACGAAACCAAATTTATAAAATCCAAAATTGTTAATTATACCTAGATTTCAAGTTTCGTGTTAATCAGAGTTTATATGTGATCGAGCGCAGTTTAAACGCGTACCGAAACACATCGAGAATTAAAAGGGAAGTTTTAGAAACGATCTCTGAACTCGATGAAACCAGTTCCACTGTGTCCGAAATATTAAGTTATTATAGAATTAAAAGTTTCATTGTGATTGGAGCACGTATGTGGTAGTTTTAGGGTGTAACTCAGTGCGCAAGTTTCATATAAATTAAATAATAATAAATCTAAAATAAAATATATCCTAATCTAATCATTTTAATTTGCGCAACCTAAGAATTTAATTCGCACATGCTTAAGCCGCACCCTACCTTTGCCTATATAAAATGGCATCGTTTATATCTTTTTCCTTTCCCCTTATAAATCACGATTTTCCTTCTTCTTCTTGCCATCAAATTCGAATCCGCTCTCCCTCACAAAAAAAAGGCAGTGGCTTTTTCCTTTAAAATCGAAGCTGTCCTTTCCCCTTTCAGTATTCTTAAATCAAGAAAGCAAATCGATTTCTTCACTAAATCAAATTAACTCGAATTCGTTGGCTTGTATGGCATCCAAACTTCAGTCATATCCCTACAATGTCCAACGCGATGAAGTTTTGAAGGGCTTAAACGTGGTACGGTCAAGTTAGGGCAATGGAGTATGGGGACGTCGAAGGAGAAATCAATAGTGGCATGTCGATCAGTAAGTCAAGTAGCACTCGCATGAGGGTTTTGAAGGGGATTGAAGCACGAAAATATCGCCTTCTCCTGTAGCATGCATCGAGGGAGTTCACGTTAAGGCAATGTAGTAATTGTTGAAGGAAGATGTCGGATTTTTTCTGGGCAATCTCGGTTGATGAGTTGCGATCATTTGGGAGCTCCAAGCGGCAAAATTGGTGCGCGAGTTGTTGAGAAGAAGAGAGGCAATAAGCGTTAGTCAAAAGGGAGAAATAGGGGAGTTGTTTGCGTATAAAGGCAGAAGATTGAGAAAGTGGGTATTGAATCAGAGACGTTGATGGATGGTTGTTTCAGTCAGAAAGTCAGTTTTTAATGGAATTGAAGGAGCAGGTCAGGGTAGATTAGTGAAGTTAGTAGTGGATGTTCTTCTTGAGTAACAAGGATATGGAGGATGGTAAGTTAATAATTGAAATTTGAATTTGAACTTTTATTTAGTAAGTTATTTCATAAATTTAGTAATTTAGTTAGTTAACTATTGTATTATCAGATAATTAAAAAATATAATCTTGTTATAAAAGGTTTAACCATGAGACTAGTTGAGACAGTTTCGTAGCTGGAACTCTGGAATGGATATAAGATTTCTCAAAATCAACTGGATTTTCAGTTTAATTCGAACGATCGATTTAAATTTAAAATTTAGAACGGACTGGAAATTAAAATTAGGTGAGAAAACTCACTCTCTGGATTTGTTTATATTTTATTATAAACGAAATTTTATTTAATATAAATTTTTATACGCTTCTTGTTGGTTATTTGTATGCGTTGAAATATTGTTGTGGCTATTATATGTATATATATATATATATTAGTTATACTTAGGCCTGGTGGATGAAATATAATAGTTATATTTAGGCTTGGTGGTTGGACTTTGATATTTCCCGTAGTATCATCAGCGGATGACCCTATGTGCCCCCATAATATATATAGTGGATGACCTTCTATACCGGGAATTCCTGCCTTGAAGCAGGATTGGCATTATTTATGTTGTCTAACATCTTTGGATGCAGGAAAACAGGTTGGAAGGATCCAACTGGATTCCACAAAATTTATCATTGTTTGTTTTCGTATATATTATCATCTACGATGTGTTAGAAAACCTGTGATTAATTATTTGGTGTTTTTGGATGTCTGAATATCACTGGCCCTAAGTATTGATGTATAAAATATCATGAAAAGAAATTTTGAGATTTAAAGGGAATTTTATTTTTCTAAAATAGAATTTGAATTTCGAATGACCTAGGAATAATAAACTTGTTTTTAATAATAAAAACAAGCAGTTAAATTTATAAGTGATGTTTATATATAAAGAGAAATAATTATCCTTAGATAATTTGAGGATGTAAATTCTGATGTGAATTTAAAAAGGGAAATTTATTTTCCAAAAGTAGATGTTGAGTTTCAAACAGGTTTGGAAATGGAAACTTATTTTGATATATAAAACAAGTAGTTGAATTTATAAACGACGTTATAAAAGGGAAATGAAAATTTATCATGGGAATTTAAATAATTAAATTCAAGTGTGAATTTAAAAAGGAATTTATAATTGGGAATCGTTTCAAGAAAAGGAAACAAATGAAATACATTCCGAGGTTGGAAATGTAAATTGAAATAAATCCATATAGATTTATGATTTGAATTCGACTATGTCGAGTTTATAAAAATAAATTATTTCCAAAAAGGATATTGGAATTTGTATTAAATAGAAACTAAAGTTTAAATCTAAATATGAAAATAAATTATATGCTTATATATATATAAGTTATAATTATAAAATATTCCAAGTAGGAATTGAATTTCAAATGAATTTTGAAATGAAAACTCGTTTTAATATGTAAAACAAAGAAATTAATTTATAAACGATGTTTATAAATGAAATGAAGCAATTAACAGTAGATAGTTTTGGATTTTAAATTCAAGTATGAATTTGAAAAGGAATTGGAAATCGTTCGAAAAGTGAACAATATATTTTATTTTAGAACTTGGAATATAAACTGAATTGAGATAAATCCAGGAGAATTATAATTGGAATTCGATTATATTGAATTTTATAAAATAATTTATTTCCAAAATAATTGGGATTTAAAATAGAAGTTGAATTTTGAATAGATTTATAATGGATTTATAAATTTGAATGAAAAATCAATAATTGTGGAAAATAAGAGTTTTTGAATTGGATTTTGATAACTGGCTTAATTTATATTAAATTATCGAAGAATGGAATCGAAATTTATATAATAAATGAAGTTTAAATGTTATAATTTAAATTTAATTAAAATGAGCTCGTCGCGGCGCGGTATTTCGTATTTTGACGTTTTGAAACAAGAACCATCTGGATTGATTAAGTATTAATTTTCTAATGGAAGGGAAAAATTTGATTTCATCTTATAAACTTTAAGTTTTCTCAAAATCAAATTTTTAGAAAAACAGCGGCATAATCATTTATAAACCATTTTATTAATTAAAATAAAAGGATTTTGAGTGAATAAAATTTGGAATTCCATTAGGAAAATCCCGATTTGAGTTATAAAATGAATACGAATTCATGAAGATTTAATAAGTTGATATGTGAGATAAAAATCAGATTTTTAGTTATGAAATGGAGATGTTTAATTAAAAAGAAAATTTAATTAGTTAATAGAATACAAGGAACGATACTTAACGTGGTTAAGTGAAATAAATTTTTAGATTACAACTCGAATTTGAATTTGAAATTGAATATGGAATTTAAGTTTGACTTATTTATGGGTCAATAGTAACGTGTTTCAACAAGATTGATTCATTTAAGAGTGAAATTGTCAAATAGATAATTTGAGAATAAATTAGCCAATTGAATATTGTTAAATTTAAATGTCGGAATGATTTAAGAATCAACAAAAATTGGCAATGCATATGTATATGTGAGGCAGGTATGGAATAAAGCGAATGGAAGGAATATAAATTAAGTGCTCGACAAAACGGTACGTATATAAATTGAATATGAATTTTTATGAGCCTATTGGGCAAGCCGCTTTACGTTTTGATTTTCTTTTCGAATGGAAAGCGCTTAGAAAGACGATTTGTAGTTGTACCGATTGAGCCATACAAAGGAGACGCTGGCGAGATGTTCCAAAAATTTGAGGAGATTGATTTTTTTATGAAAATTTGATAACTTGACAACGATTACCGATCAAATACGAAACAATTTCTCATGAACCGCAGATGTACACACATGAATTATCAGCGGATCAATTAATTTGTAGAACATTAACAAATAATATTCAGAGTATTTTCATTGTAACAAAAATGGAACACAAAGCCATGATATTCGGAGTGAACACTCCAATGTATTATTGCTTGTGTCATGGAAGTTAAGGTCTGATTAGGTCAGTATCATGGCTTTGTGTTCGTGTGTGCATATCGTGTCTCACATATGCAGGTTTATGCCACCAAAGAGAGTTCATGAAACTAATGCAAACACAAGTGTCATGGAATTCTTATTTCATAAATAAACCAAGAGTCAAGTGTAAACTTATATATACCTATTCCAACGTCTAAAGATATCGAATCAGGGACTTCATATGACACACAAACGCACCCACTCCGACTTCATCAAAGGTCTCTGCAAACTGACGATTCAGTTTGGAGGTTTTCTCATCTGGTAGCACTATACTGTCCAAAACCACTTTTTCATATGTAGGTGGTACAACAATCCCATGGCATCCGGATGACGTAGGATCTTGACATACAATATTTGTTGCTACTATGTCCAGATCAGAGCTGAGAATTTCACATCGTTGATTGTTCGCTACATTGGTCATATCCTAGAATAGAGAAACAACACCCTTTGATGCACTGATTTGTGTACTGCTTCGTCCTCCAGCCGACGTAGTTAACGGTGAGTGATTTCCTTGATCAGTAAAAATTCCTACCATATTGATCAGAACCTCCATTTTTCCAGACAAATTTTCCACTGTACCCTTCATATCAGTCATCATACCCTCCAAGCTTCCGCCCTCAGTTTCAACTCATCACTGTCTTCACGAACATGTTTAAATCGTTTATATGCAATGGCACAAGCCTTAACATGCATCTTTGGTATGATTCTCCCAACGACGCATCTCCTACCCCTTGTATCCTTACCCAACACTTGTGATTAGATATCTTCATCCACATGCAATTTCTCTTCATCACTATCGGTGATCTTTTCCTCCGGTTTGGCAATTTGATCCTGGGATAAAAGTTAAATGTGTTTACACCAACATTTACTTGTAATAACTTGTAACTATAGTATGTTACTCATAACTGAATAAATTCAATCCAAACAATAGTACCATAACAATAAAAACACGTAATGAAGAAAATGTAATGATAAACTAATCACAATTATGGAAAGCCTGAAAGGAAATGAGCTTCTTAGTTGGGAAATGAAAGTCCCATAACAATAGACTGCTCGATGTTAAGCATAATAACCATAATACAAGTAAAAACTTACGAATTACCCAGATCTGGCATGGCATCTGATATGCTACCGTCTTTTTTCCTGTGTGTCTTCTCCCATACTCGACGACAGTTGATATTTGCAGATGCACTTGCAACGATCTGCAATATATTCCATTTCATGTATATTCTCTCCCTTAATTGGGTTTTTTTTACTACTGTTGAAAGAAAATGATCAAATAATTTACCAATTCGTGTTATACTCTAGCGTGACTTTTACATCCTGCATGGTGGGCATAACTTAGACTGGATCTATTTTTTTCTCTGCCTCCCTTCTTTCGTTTGCTTCAGGCATTGCTTCATTCTTTATGAACTCGTTCCAGTCATCTTGAGCAATTATAGGTGGACAATTTTTCTTCCATTCTTCATCATTCTCAAAAGTGTCATAATAATTTGCTCTCAAGTTTTTCTTGTGTCTCCTAAAAGCCTCAACCATTCTTTTTGAAAACATTTCATTTGAAAGTGGCTCAAGCATATACATTTTCTGCAAAAATTAAGAGTCGGAGACTGTAAAAATAAACTGTAACATTTATATGCTATGTTTCACAAATTTACCACCAACTATTTCCAAACGTCATCCTTATATGTTTTGGGTACTTTATCCCAACCTGTGTAAGAGATCGACACATAAGATCATACTAGTTTACCAAGCGTAGTAGCGATTTTTGGAGCGTTTTCTGAGACTGGAATACCAAGTAGGTTATGTTTAACTTGTTGCTCTTTCGAACATGATGCATGTGATGATGTGGGATCTTGCGACATATTTTCCTGCGAAATAGAATCAACATTAAGAATCAGGACATACACTATGAATCAGAATATTATTCACATTTGTTACTGATCGTGTTGTATATTACATTTTCACTCAACAATTCATAAGTCTTACTCACTTTGAAATAGTTAAAAGAAATAATAAATGAAGAATGGATTGCAATCAAAAAGTGTAAGTCATGACATTCCAAATACATAGATTCCCTGGTAAAAAAAGCATTCAACAATTCATAGGTTTAACACATGAGTTTGGTTAGATCGTCTAGTTTTTCATTGTCTTCAAAAGCTAATTGATAGACGGTAGAAGACCCAATGTCATCCACATTTGTAGTCAATCGTTTGGGTGTATGCGAAACATAGACCAGTCGTCGTTTTTAAAAAAAAATGAGTAGAACACTTGACTCACTTCTTATGCAAGAATAAATGGCTCATCATTCACGTTGTCTTTGTTCTTTAATTTTCCCAAATTAACCATGATTAGGTTTGAAGCAGGATATATTTTGCAACCATTGATCTTGTCCTCGACTTTTACCCAATCATAATAAAAACTGTTTGTTTGAAATCAGTGTAATCCAGCTCAAGTATCTGCTGAATGACTTCATACTACGTTGTTATTGCTTCCTTATAATTTTTATCTTTACCACTTGCTCTAAATTTTGTAATTGCTCTCATGCATACACCGCTATCATGTGTTGCTGTAACACCCCACCTCCGCCAGGGTCACTCTTGCAAGTACACTAGCTTTGGAGGGGGTGTTGGACAAGGTAAACATGCATGAAGATATCACAAGACAGAACATATGAATAAAACAGAGTAAATAAAGCAGCGAATAAAATTACTATTTCAAAACCATAGTCAAGTTACATCAAAGTACTTAGTCATCATTTTTCCATCTACTACAAGTCTAGAAAACATAAACTGAAAAATACACAAGTAGATTATTCCCCAAAGATAACAGTGGTGTAGCCATAGCAAAGCTCAAGTCCAAACCGTACATGAGCTGTCAGAAAAGCAAGCCAAAGATCCAAGCTAGGTGCTAGTGTTCCCACCCTGAGAACCTGGGGGGGAGGGGGGGACCGGAAGAAAAAAGGCGAAAGGAAAACTGGTCAGTCATAAAGACTGGTAAGTCCTACCTACTATTAGTATAAAAACTAGTAAAATTAACTGGACATGAGAAACTGAGATGAAACATAAGGATGGTAACTAAACTGGCATGGTAAATAGTTAACAAGATAGATCAAGTGTGGCATCGCATATACAAGGTTAAGTTGCACCAAGTGTACTAGTATTCTAACCCATGTCAAGTATAAACAAGAAATGATCCCTTGGCCCAATATCATGAGATGACCTAAATCAAGGTCTAACTATACGATCTAGTCGATCGGCTCCCAATAAGCCTAACTCGTCGTGTATTGGTGTCATACGGCTTAATCATGAAATGTAGTTAACTGTGCAAGGTCCACCCTAGGGTGTATCCAGCCCTAAGGTGTTAACCACTGACACAAAACAAGCACGCACAGTCTAAACCTAATGGTGCCCATGTTCAACCCCGGACTCATGTGCACGACCATGTTCCGCCTGAACTTAACTGGTGCACTCATTCAGCCGTCTCTTTTTGGTCTCTTACGATCAGCCCAGTAATCGTGCCCCACCCTAGCCTAGTCCCAGGGTATCCTGATACTCCCTAGTGGGTTACTGCTGAAAAGGACCACGTAACTAGGATTTCAAATGGGTTAAGTGTGGTTAACCCTATCCTAACCATGTATCGAGTTGGTTAAGTGTGTCCAAGAAATTCATGACTTAACCCTATCAATACATCTTGTTCAACTGGTTAAGTATATTCAAGTGGTCCATGACTTAACCCTACCATGTGACATTAATTAACTTAATGCACCCCAACCTCTCACATTAGACCTTGTTGTGGTTACTAGTTAAGCCGGGTGGGTCCGGGTAGCTTTACACCACAACCTAGTCTAACCTCGGGTTTTAAGCGCGACATGACCAACTACTCACATTGGGTCCTATTGTTTGTAGCTACTAGTTAAGCCGGGCGGTTCCGGGTAGATTTATGCTACAAACTCAACCCAACCTCGAGTTGGTCACTTTCATGTTTTCTAAGTGTCACGTCCATGTTCATGTTTTCAAGCATAAACACATGTCAAACTTTCATGTCATATTTTCAAGTCATGTTTTCATGTCATTTAAGTTTGCCTAACTACCCATAACGTATTCCCATCGCATGTAAATTCGCATCAACACACATAGATCAAAGAGGGAACATAAGAATATGACAAGGTGGACATAAGATGGCAAAGTCTATCACAAGTTAAACATGGTGATATTTGAGGCAAAAGGGGTTCAACATACTAGCATATGGCCTCAACATGTATGATAGCATAAAAGGTGACTTGGCCTCAAACATTACAATAACATAAAGGTGATTTGGCCTCAAACATGACAATAACATAAAGGTGATTTGGCCTCAAACATGTCAAATAGCATAAGGGTGATTTGGCCTCAAACATGTATGACTTCAAACTTAACAAATAAGCTTGTGGGTAGCATGTAGTTCAACATCATAGGCAAAGGAGATAACATGATAATAGTTGACATAGGGTGATAAACTTGTGGGTAGCATGTAGTTCAACATCATATGCAAGTTAACATCAAGGTTATGAGTGGTTCTATGTTGCATTATGCATAACTACCAAGTTCTATGTTGCATTATGCATAACCACCAAATAAAGCTCATAGCTTTCTACCCAAAAATCAAGGTAAATGATACTAGGTTCATGATAGTGCCACAATCATAGATCAAAAGATTCATAAATGGATCTATGCATACAAATATAGCCCAAGGCAAGTATTATACCCAGAAGTCCCATTTCAACTTGCTACATGATCATATTAACTTCATAGTTTAAATCTAAGAGTAGAGTGGGGCTTACAAATCGTGGCTATGAGATCTAGAAACCAAATAGAACAAGATAGAGACGTTGTAGAAGCTCTAGGAATAATGTAGCAACACAAATAGCCTTGAGAATAAGTAGCTCCTTTGATTTGATGAAGAAAGATGGCTCCTTTTTTTTCCTTAGGAGCTCTCAAGATGAAGATGGAGGCCATGATTAGGGAGCATTTTGGCAGAATTTAGTTATTAGGTTGATTTGTGATGGTTTAGGCTAGGCATTAGGGTGTTTTTATAGGTGTAGAGACTAGTTTAGGCCATAGGATTAACCCTAATTCAGATTTGAGCCATCAAATCACGTCACAAGCCAACAAAAGAAGACCCAGGAGCCAAAACAGGTGCACCAGGCCAAACTGGCCCGACCACCCAGGTCGACAGGGGTGCCGACTGGGCAGTCGACACCAGCTGGGGCAAGTCGACTCCCAAGTCGACTCCCCAGTCGACTTGGGGCTGGGCGGGAAATTTTCGCGCCCAGTCTGTTTGGCTCCAGATTTGATTTTCGAACTGTTTTTAAACTCTGGATTTTCTGAAAACTTCGACGGGCCATAACTGGGTCATACGGACTCCGATTTTCGAAAACTCGGACTCTATTTTGCGTATTTTTCCGAGACGAACGAAATGGCACATCCCGTTTCTCTTGATTCAGATTTTAACATTTAATTCTGCCTTGATTTACATTATAACATGTTATTCAAAATACGGGTTGTTACATTCTCCCCTCCTTAAAGGATTTCGTCCCCGAAATCTCTAAGTTAGGAAGAACATATCCTACCATCCATCATCCATCTACTCAAAACATCATCCACGAGCAGTCATTGTCCTTAAAAGATTCTAAATACTGTATGGTCATATGTGAAAGGTGTGTGTATATGTACTTATCTAATGCGAAAATCAGGCGGTTACTAATTCAGTAAACCTCCTTAATGCAAAGTATGTTAGTGAAATGAGTCCATATGTATGCAAATTCCTAACATAATTCATAATCTCTACATGAGTGCACATAACATTCATCAATATGCAACATCCACGTGATAGCATATAAGCACTCATGCATATGCAATATGAAAGTGTGTGAGCCGATCTTAGTGCCTAATGTGTATCATGCATCCATGAGTATCCACTTGCAAACACTTGCAACCACTTGCAAACATCAAGCATAACATGTGTCAAATACATGTTTCATCCAAAGGGTTTCTACCTAAGGTTCTCATGATAGGATTAATGAAATAACCAGATAAACATGGATAGCAAAAGATAGATATACTAGCTTATAAGAAAAGATATTGAGAATGTACCCTCAAAAAGAAGTGGGTGAAGCGTGCGCATCTTCTCCTCGGTTTCCCAAGTCGCGTCCTCTTCGGCTTCACTCCACTGAACCTTTACTAACTTGACTTCTTGATTCCTTAAATTCTTGATCTCCGTTCCCAAGATACGAATCGGAGCTCGCCTCAGGGTTGCCTCTTTCTCTACCTCCACGTCTTCAAGAATGCTAGGCTCAACTACCTCGGCTGACTCATGTAGGCACTTTCGGAGATGCGAGACATGAAAAACATTGTGCACTCCGGCCAGCTTCTCGGGCAATTCCACCTTATAAGCCATCTTCCCAATCCTCTCTATGATAGGGAAGGGTCCTACGAACCTTGGTGCCAGCTTCCCACCTGCTCCAAAACGAACCACACTACGCCAGGGAGAAACTTTCACAAAGACCATATCTCCAACTTCAAATTCCAAATCAGTCCTTCGCTTGTCTGCATAGGATTTCTGTCTATCTTGGGCCGCTTTCATCCGTCTTTGAATCAACTCAACCTTCTCGGGTGTGTCCCTTATCATATCGGGCCCAAGTATAAGCTTATCCGTGGTCTCCCACCAACAAGTTGGTGACTTGCACGGTCTTCCATATAGAGCTTCAAATGGTGCCATTCCTATGCTTGCTTGGTAGTTGTTATTATAAGCAAACTCCACTAGAGGAAGGTGGTCTTCCCAAGTACCACCAAAGTCAAGAATGCATAGCCTCAACAGATCTTCTAGTACCCTATTCACCCTTTCGGTCTGACCATTCGTCTGTGGGTGATAGGCCGTACTTAGATTCAATCGTGTACCCATCGCTTCTTGCAAACTATTCCAAAACTGGCTAGTGAAAATTGGGTCACGATCGCTAACTATGCTAGAAGGAACTCCATGCAATCACACTATCTCTCGAAGATAAACAGATGCTAGCCATGATGCGGTCCTCTTGCTCTTCAACGGAACAAAGTGAGCACTTTTCGTAAGTCTATCAACTATGACCCATATCCCATAAAGCCCAAAAAGTTTGGTCAACTAAGTGGACACCTTCACCCCAACTATATATCACAAACGGATGACTCATACTCCTTATGGGGTTTGCAACAGAACTAAGATTGAAAATAGGACCGAGAGGATATACGTAAAAGATAGCATGCGAGTAAGCTCTACAGAATAATAGGGATCAAGGATATACTCTTAAAAAGAGATATGATGCGCGTATCTAGTCTTCAATCTTCTAAGTCGCATTTTCTTGTGCTTAATCCCATCATGCCTTGACCGTCTTTTAACTTCACAATTTCGTAGTTTCAAAATATGAGTTGGAACTCGTTTCACCGTTGCCTCTCGTTGCACTTCCACTTATTCTTTTCCTAAAAATACTTGGCTATAACTGCGTGCTCATGGTTTTCATGCAAGCTTTCCAAAATTCGTTAGTGAATCCTGGATCTCGTTTTCATACTATACGTTATTCCATGCAGAAAAACTATCTCTTGAAAACAAATGCCAATCCATGTTGCCAAATGTACTTACTAGGGTGATTTCTATAACCCATGCTTAAGCGAAATGGACTATCTGCCTTAGTGGCGAACACTACTCGATCGGATTACAAATTTCCAACAAAGGTGCCAAGGGATTCAAGATAACTAATCATGTCAGAACCCTAAAGGTCACACGAGATTTCGAGGGTATTACCGAGGCGAGTCATGAGCCTCGCAACCCTATGTTCGAAATCAAGAATGGCTCCATAACTGGACAACCAATCCATGCCCAAAATCAACTCGTATCCCATAAACTCGAGAACATAAGCATCACACATGAATTCTACACTCAAGATAGAGATTTTCAAATCCACACAAATCATAGATAAATGGGCGGAACCCCCAATTGGATTTGAAACACTAACGGGATCCTCAACAAGACTAGTACTTAGGTGCAAACTTTCAACAAGACCAGAAGAAATAAAACTATGCGATGCGCCAGAATCAAATAAAGTTCGAACAGGAAAACCAGAAATGTAAACAAGGCTTTCTACAGAAATACTACCTCGGTCCGGAGCTGGAGTAGTGTTGAGAGCATGCATCTGCCCTCCAGAAGGTCCTGCTCGCTGAGTCTGTCCTTGCCCCTATCCTTGCTTCCTTGGGCAATCCTTATTGAAGTGTCCAGACTCTCTGAAATGAAAGCATTCTCCCAACTTCCTCTTCTTCTTCCTACAATCTTTGGCTATGTGTCCAGTGATCCCACAGAAGTTGCATTTCCTTGTCTTCTTTGCCTTTGTTGTTGTTGTTGTTCTTGCCTCCTTTCTCGGCATCTTCCTTCTTGCCTCGAGACTCATTAGCCTTGACCTCCTTCTTGCCACTCTTATCTTCCTCTTGAAGCAGGGCCATATTTACCAGACTCTCGAAGGTCGCCCCCATGGGTATATGAGACATGGCCAAACCGTGCAATGGCTCATTCAATCATAGAACAAAGTGTAGGGCCTTCTTCTGAGCTGTGTTAACCAAGTCTAGACCGAATTGAGCAAGTTGATTAAACTTATCCACGTATTACCTAACGGTCTTGTCCCCTTGCTTTAGTGATAGGAACCTTTCCATCTGAAGGTTCTCCTCTGTCGATGATAGAATCCTAAAGTCATCCCAAGTCTCAATTGGCCTAGTAGTGGTGGTGACTACCCACCAATATGCAGCTTCCTCTTTCAATAACCATACCGCCAACAGAACTTTCCTACGATCCTCTACATCAAAGATAGCAAAGAGATCTTCAGTTTTCTTCAACCAGTTCCTTGCCTCAACAAAAGTCTCCGTACCAACAAAATTCTTGCCACCCATCGCCTTAAAGTCCTTGCAAATCTTCGCGAAATCCGCTTGCGGATGCTGAGGAGGAGGAGGAGGAACCTCAGCTGCAGGAGGAGGAGGAATGTTCGTGGGGCCGGCTTCATTCGCCCTTGCCTCCATGTACCTTCTAAACCAAATAGGTACTGGTACGCCCTCCAGAATGACAAAATTATCGGCCATACTGAAACGAAGAAAAAGATAGATTGAGAACGAGGAAACAAAGGATAGTGCTAATGGCTTTTGGGGAATAGCCTTTTAAAATAAACTAGACTTTCTTGGAAAAATACTTCTTTATAATCAGTTTTGAAAATAGTTTTTCAAAAGGAAAGTTTTAAAAACTTTTCTTTAAAAACTTTTGCTCCATCTCGTAAACCTTATGCTCTGATACCAAATGTAACACCCCACCTCCGCCAGGGTCACTCTTGCAAGTACACTAGCTTTGGAGGGGTGTTGGACAAGGTAAACATGCATGAAGATATCATAAGACAGAACATATGAGTAAAACAGAGTAAATAAAGCAACGGATAAAATTACTATTTCAAAACCATAGTCAAGTTACATCAAAGTACTTAGTCATCATTTTTCCAGCTACTACAAGTCTAGAAAACATAAACTGAAAAATACATAAGTAAATTATTCCCCAAAGATAACAGTGGTGTAGCCATAGCAAAGCTCAAGTCCAAACCGTACATGAGCTGTCAGAAAAGCAAGTCAAAGATTCAAGCTAGGTGCTAGTGTTCCCACCCTGAGAACCTGGGGGGGGGGGGAACGGAAGAAAAGAGGCGAAAGGAAAACTGGTCAGTCATAAAGACCGGTAAGTCCTACCTACTATTAGTATAAAAACTAGTAAAATTAACTGGACATGAGAAACTGAGATGAAACAAAAGGATGGTAACTAAAATGGCATGGTAAATAGTTAACAAGATAGATCAAGTGTGGCATCGCATATACAAGGTTAAGTTGCACCAAGTGTACTAGTATTCTAACCCATGTCAAGTATAAACAAGAAATGATCCCTTGGCCCAATATCATGAGATGACCTAAATCAAGGTCTAACTATACGATCTAGTCGATCGGCTCCCTATAAGTCTAACACGTCGTGTATCGGTGTCATACGGCTTAATCATGAAATGTAGTTAACTGTGCAAGGTCTACCCTAGGGTGTATCCAGCCCTAAGGTGTTAACCACTGACACAAAACAAGCACGCACAGTCTAAACCTAATGGTGCCCATGTTCAACCCCGGACTCATGTGCACGACCATGTTCCGCCTGAACTTAACTGGTGCACTCATTCAGCCGTCTCTTTTTGGTCTCTTACGATCAGCCCAGTAATCGTGCCCCACCCTAGCCTAGTCCCAGGGTATCCTGATACTCCCTAGTGGGTTACTACTGAAAATGACCACGTAACTAGGATTTCAAATGGTTTAAGTGTGGTTAACCCTATCCTAACCATGTATCGAGTTGGTTAAGTGTGTCCAAGAAATTCATGACTTAACCCTATCAATACATCGTGTTCAACTGGTTAAGTATATTCAAGTGGTCCATGACTTAACCCTACCATGTGGCATTAATTAACTTAATGCACCCCAACCTCTCACATTAGACCTTGTTGTGGTTACTAGTTAAGCCGGGTGGGTCCGGGTAGCTTTACACCACAACCTAGTCTAACCTCGGGTTTTAAGCGCGACATGACCAACTACTCACATTGGGTCCTATTGTTTGTAGCTACTAGTTAAGCCGGGCGGTTCCGGGTAGATTTATGCTACAAACTCAACCCAACCTCGAGTTGGCCACTTTCATGTTTTCTAAGTGTCATGTCCATGTTCATGTTTTCAAGCATAAACACATGTCAAACTTTCATGTCATATTTTCAAGTCATGTTTTCATGTCATTTAAGTTTGCCTAACTACCCATAACGTATTCCCATCACACGTAAATTCGCATCAACACACATAGATCAAAGAGGGAACATAAGAATATGACAAGGTGGACATAAGATGGCAAAGTCTATCACAAGTTAAACATGGTGATATTTGAGGCAAAAGGGGTTCAACATACTAGCATATGGCCTCAACATGTATGATAGCATAAAAGGTGACTTGGCCTCAAACATTACAATAACATAAAGGTGATTTGGCCTCAAACATGACAATAACATAAAGGTGATTTGGCCTTAAACATGTCAAATAGCATAAGGGTGATTTGGCCTCAAACATGTATGACTTCAAACTTAGCAAATAAACTTGTGGGTAGCATGTAGTTCAATATCATAGGCAAAGGTGATAACATGATAATAGTTGACATAGGGTGATAAACTTGTGGGTAGCATGTAGTTCAACATCATATGCAAGTTAACATCAAGGTTATGAAAGGTTCTATGTTGCATTATGCATAACTACCAAGTTCTATGTTGCATTATGCATAACCACCAAATAAAGCTCATAGATTTCTACCCAAAAATCAAGGTAAATGATACTAGGTTCATGATAGTGCCACAATCATAGATCAAAAGAGTCATAAATGGATCTATGCATACAAATATAGCCCAAGGCAAGTATTATACCCAAAAGTCCCATTTCAACTTGCTACATGATCATATTAACTTCATAGTTTAAATCTAAGAGTAGAGTGGGGCTTACAAATCGCGGCTATGAGATCTAGAAACCAAATAGAACAAGATAGAGACGTTGTAGAAGCTCTAGGAATGATGTAGCAACACAAATAGCCTTGAGAATAAGTAGCTCCTTTGATTTGATGAAGAAAGATGGCTACTTTTTTGCCTTAGAAGCTCTCAAGATGAAGATGGAGGCCACGATTAGGGAGCATTTTGGTAGAATTTAGTTATTAGGTTGATTTGTGATTGTTTAGGCTAGGCATTAGGGTGTTTTATAGGTGTAGAGACTAGTTTAGGCCATAGGATTAACCATAATTCAGATCTGAGCCATCAAATCACGTCACAAGCGAACAAAAGAAGACCCAGGAGCCAAAACAGGTGCACCAGGCCAAACTGGCCCGACCACCCAGGTCGACAGGGGTGTCGACTGGGCAGTCGACACCAGCTGGGGCAAGTCGACTCCCCAGTCGACTTGGGGCTGGGCGGGAAATTTTCCCGCCCAGTCTGTTTGGCTCCAGATTTGATTTTCGAACTGTTTTTAAACTCTGGATTTTCTGAAAACTTCGATGGGTCATACGGACTCCGATTTTCGAAAACTCGGACTCTATTTCGCGTATTTTTCCGAGACGAACGCAATGGCATAGCCCGTTTCTCTTGATTCAGATTTTAACATTTAATTCTGCCTTGATTTACGTTATAACATGTTTTTCAAAATACGGGTTGTTACAGTTACCATAGGGTCTTCGTACATTTTCGCTGAAAATAAAAACCCATTCACTTGGTACTTCGTATAACTAAGAGCCTTGAACTTCGGCCCGTGTATTAGCTGCCAAAGAGTTGGGTCTACATCGTTGTGATTCAACAACTACATAAAACACAAGAACAAAATCAAGCATGTTAACGAAGGTGTATTGCAAACTTATAAACACGTGAAATACTTTAGATGATGTAATACCTCATTAGTAAAAGGTTCAACGACTTCGATAGTTGTACCTCTGCCTCGTGGTTGAAATTTAGTGCTTTTCACATAGGAGTTCTACCTTCTATACGTAGAAAACACATATCGAAAAGAATGTATAAATTGAATTAAAAATTAGAAATTCGAAACCTACTTCATGAACTTACCTCTTCTATGGATCCAATCCATCGTACTTATTTAGGACCCATCTATGCACTTGTTCGAATTGCACTTGGATTAACATTATATCTTTACCGTTATCCAAAGGTATCTCACCAGCAACCTAATCATCCTTGTCTAAAAATGCTTCGCGGTTATGTTTATGGTTGTCATAACCTCCGTTTGGGAAATATTCCATGCAATAAAGGCTAGCTTCTTGTATGATATATCCTTCTGCAATACACCCTTTAATGTATCTTTTGTTGCGCACATAACCTTTATATGTTTTCATTAACCTATGATTGTAATCAATTATATATTGCACATGATATCCATTTATACCGAATAATAATGTACATAACTGAAATTAGTTATTTACCGTTTAAAAGGATACATCCATCTATATCTAACAGGGCCGCCAACCAATGCTTGATCGGCTGAATGAACCATTACATGGATACATATATCAAAAAATGTAGGTGGAAAATGTTTTCCAAAAACAGACATTTCTTCCACCAACACAGCCTTTGCTTTTATAAGGTGTTCCTATTGATCACCTTTGAGCACAAAATGTATAAGAATAGACTAATATGATGAATAGCATTTCGTGGATCCTTATGTTGTGTATAAGTATGTTGAAGCAATACGAGAAACATATGTTGCATTATGACGTGGTAGTCACGTGAATTCATATTTCTTAGTTCGGGAGAATTGATGCTCACGTTGTTGCGGAAGTTAGAGTAGAATTTGTTAGGTATTTTCAATTTTTTCAATACAGTGCAAAATCTTATCTTTTCTTCTTTGTTCAAGGTGAACGTTTCCTTTGGTATGATTATTTTTTTGTTTCGGGATCTACCTTCACCCACAACTTTTGTTTTATAGCCATAGTTTTCATATCCTTACGTGCATTGATGCCATCTTTTGACTTCTCTTTATGGTCCATAATGTGCTGATGAGATGTTCTGCGACATTCTTCTCCATATGCATAACATCAATATTATGTCGAATCATATTTGCTTTCCAATACGGTAAATCAAAAAAGTTAGAACTCCTATACCAAGAAGAAACATTGTCACCTTCTTCAACGGCCGACTTTTTCTTTTTTTGACAAAATTCTTCTTTGCGTTTACCGATTTTCATTTTGACATTCGCTACTCTCTTTTCAACTTCAAAACCATTCAATGGCCTTTTAGGATGACTAAGTTCTTGTTCATTGTTGAAATTTGTCTTTTCTATCAAAACCTGTGTCCATTAGGAAGATACATTCGGTGTCCCATAAAACACATCTTCTTACTTTCAGGAAGATGATAAGAACAAGTGTTTCTCCCACAAATGGGACATGCAAAGTAACCATGTGTTGTACATCCCGATAAAGTCCCAAGATCAGGGTGATCATAGATGGCCTTTAGAACCCTAGCTCTCATTGTAAACTCGGATTTATTTGATGAATCATATGTAACAACTCCTTCCCATAACAGCTTTAACTCATCTGCCAATGGCTCTAAATAAACGTTAATATCCTTCCCCGGTTGTTTTGACCCAGAAATCAATAGTATTTACATTGAAAACTCCTGTTTCATGCACATCGACGGAGGAAGATTATACGGTACTACAATTACTTGCCAATAACTGTAAACATTAGTAAGAGAAGCATTCGGATAGCAACTATCTATTGCTATTCCAAGTGTGACATTTCGTGGCTCGACTGCGAACGTTTTGTCAAAAGAATCAATGACTTTCCATTGAGAAGTGTCACATGAATGACGCATTACGTTTGGATCAGACTTGGCATGATCATGCATGGTCATTACATCTTCTATCCATGGTACAATATACAATCAAGAAATTAATGGAAATTGTCTTAATGTCTTTTGAGCTACTTTGGTTCCTTTTCTCTCGTCGTTAAAAGATGTCCTATATCTTGGTTCATTGCAATTTGTACAAGAAATTCTATTCGCATCAACTTTTCAGTACAACATGCAATCATTGATGCATGCGTCATAAGTTTTGTAATTCATTCCAATTTTCATAATTAACTTCTTTACATCGTGGTATTTTGTCAGCAACGTATTACCTTCGGGGAGTAATTCCTTCATTAGTTCGAGTAGTGCAGTCACACCATTATCTGAGAAGTTGTATTGGGTCTTCAAGCTATCCAGTTTCACAATGGCATACAACTTTGTTATCCCTTTTGGACATGAAGGATACAATGGCTCTCTTGTGCTTTCATAAAGTGGTGTATACTTCTTACATTCATTGGCCTGCCAATTGCCATCATCCGTACACTTCTCTCCAACATTATCATGATCAAACAATGGATTTTCAGGTTGAAATCTGCATCATTGACTAGATCTTCCATCACAATATGTTCAGCCTCGTCATTACTTGTGGCATTACTAGTTGGTTGTTGTTTTCTCATCTCCACCCTTTTTTCCTCGTGCAAATACCAAATGCTATATGATTGGATAAAACCCCATCTAAGAAAATGAAAATGAATTTCATCTAATTTGAACGTCTTCATATTTTGGCACCGATTGCAAGGGCATAAATACACTCCTTTCTTACCACCGTTTTCTTCAAAAAAACAAATAAACTTCTTCACCCCATCAATATAGTATGGAGATCTTTGATTAGATTCACTAATCCACTTTTTTCTATAATGAATGGCATGTTGCCTGCCTATAAATTCAAAAATTGTTACAACTTAAAAATCGCATCAATCACTAGATCACAAATGGGCCCACCCCCTTCACACATGCCCATATCTTTCTCTGTTAAAACATCAAAGGAATTTTCAGGTCTTAGCTAGCCTAGTTTATCTTGTTAGGTTCATTACATTTGTCTAGATTCAATACATTTTCAGGCCTTAGCAAGTTGGTTTTGGTACATTTGTCTAAGTCCGATGCATGAAAAGTAAATAAAACTAGCCAATTCTTGTGTATTGTTCAGCACATGAATTAATTAGTTAACCTAAAACTAGCTTTATTTACTGGAATGAGTATGGCTATTTGACAAACAAAATTCAAGGTTTATATTCTACGTATCCAGTATGACTAGCTAATACAAGGAAACAGATAAAATAACTTGTGCGCTAACCATGGTGTAATATAACCAACTGCGAAAACCTAACTTTCTTCAACGTTCAACCTTGCTTTGTAACCGCCCTTAGGTAAAAACCAATAAATAGCTCTCTGGCCTACAACATGTTGAGCATGAATTGAAACAATAGCGCAAAAAGTATTGATTGCTAGAAACCAAATCAAAACAAAATTTTACCAGCAACAGATATGCATGATTTGCAGACAATGACAAAGAAGCAGATTTGAGCAGACAACTATCAGATTTCTATAATTTTTCGGGAGCAATTTCCAGAAATGGAAATATGGGCATGGTATACAATATTAGACGAGGAAAATAAAAAAAGGGACGGAGAGAACCTGAAAGGATTAAAATTTTGGAAGGATGGATGTGCTTTTTTGGCCAAAAGTTTTACACAAAAAGACACGATTTTGAACGATGGGTGATTGGTCAGTTTTGGCCCTAAGCCATATCAAATTAACCTATTCGGAGCATTCGCGATGGATAGTCAGATTTGGGGTGGTTGGGCTGGTGCGGATCACAAACTGTTGTTTGATACGGATCTAAGCATTATCAAATTTGATATGGCTATTAGCCAAATTGTATACCCACACACTTGTGTGCCAAATTCACTGATATGGTGTAGTGTCTGAATGTTATTACATTATTGTGTTTTTACCTAATGTCAATTTCTCATTTTTACAGCCAAAAAAATTGAATGGCTGTTAAGAGTAATAGTTTTGGAGCTATTCCTTGATTGCATAACCGAGCCAAATAAAAAGCTTATCGAGTTTGGTGCTTGTGGAGTTTGCAATTTATGTGTCGATCCAGCAAATTCTGCAGTTATAACTCAGTGTGGGGCACAACTTTGGTGATTCAATGCTGCAGTTATATAAAGTAAAAGAACATTACAAGCTTGTTAAGGCAGACTTTCTGAAGAATGCATTTACCACATGCTTAGTTGCGGAGGAAACTTGTGGTATGTACATCGATGAACCTGATTTTATCAAGTTCTACATCATTGCTTATTCTAGTTTTATCATTACAGTAGATTTGGTTTGTCATCTGCATCACCTGAAGGTATGGTTTTCTACCAAATTTTGCATATTTTTCATCATCAGTTTGCCTTGTTTTGGCTCGCTAAGTTCAGCTTTTTCGAAGAATTTTTCGTTGCCAAGAGGTAAAAATTCGATGTTTGCTTCATTAACTTCTTCGCCTTCTTTCAGTTCCAGCTGCCAAAAAAGGCGAATGCCATGCTCCTCATCCTCGATGTAATTGATTAGCTTTCCAGTTGGGACATGCATGATAAGTGGATCTTCAGTGTGTATGAGGTTCGTGTTGTATACAACGGTGTTGTATACACAATTATATGATTTTTGTTTGATGATAACAACCAAATATATATTATTATAAATGTGTTTGCTATTGTACTGTTTTATACATACATCACAGACAGGAATATAATATTTACATTTAAACAGAATACACTTGCACAGAAATTCAAATATTTACACAGTATTTTGTTTAAATATTATATTTTATTTCAATATTCAAACAGTACAGATTTACAACTCCACTATTTGTATATGTTCATTATTTATACAAATTCACTAATATTCAATTTCATACATAGTTCCTCTCTACAACACTCACACTTTGTCTATACGATTCAAATATACATATAACTCATATTGACTCATATACAGTTTCAGACTCATACATTCATTGACACTTATATACATTGTGTTTTTTTCCCTCCAATCTTCTGTCTTCACTGCTATAGTTAGTCCAGTCATCATCTGCTTACCTGTCATATGAAACACACACACAGAGTACACTGCAATAGAAATGAAACAAATACATATGAATATAAATTTTTATTTTTAAAAGTTTATTTGCCTCAGATTTCTGGAGTGTTTTTCATCATTTTTCATGACTTGATCTGATTTGTACTTATCCATCTAATACCCACTGAACAGCCTCAACATGCCACACTGGTTTGTTGATCAGAATCAGCGTAAAAACTAGCTGATTCTGAATAGCCACAACACAATGCAAGAGTCTGCTGATAAATAAATTACACGTGCACGATATATGTATACACACACTGTTATGTATATATACAAATATATAAATGAGCAGGTAAATGTGGTCGAGCTAGTGCAAACATGAAACCGGTGAAACATCATAGAAGCATGGTTTGAAGGTAAAGCAACAACATATTGATGGTGCAACTCAAAAATGCAAGCAGGATGCAAGTAGCATGTACAACATGCAGTTTTGAAATTAAGTGGATGTAAATGTTGCATAACACAGTTTACACAAATGGTTCAAATGCAAGTAGGATCACACACACACAATAAAGACATATATGAGCAGATCCACATTCAAGTGCAAGGAAGCCAACTCAACAACATGGTGTAGAGATGAGTATGCATGTAGTTCAAGCTATGTTTCAACCACACTAACATCTCAACAAACCAGCAAGTGAAGTATACTTTGGCAAGCAAAATTGGTCGAGCAACACATCATAGTAGGAGCATGAAATTAGCAGGTATATGGTCATCATCATGACAACAAAATAATGCATTGATATACACAAGCATGGCCGAGCAAAAATCAAATGCAGTATACATGTTTAAAGGCAAACAATTTGGCATGTGATGAAAATCAAAATGGCAGAAATAAATATGTTTTCCAGAAATCAAGCAAGCGGAGCATAATTTAAAATTAAATTGGTTTGCTGAAATATTTACTACTATTCAGAAATGATTCAAGGCAAGTTTTAAAACCAACATGCAAGTTTTTTTTGGAAAAGGAATTCTTCAATTCTTTCCTGAATATGGCAAGTTCTCAAAACATTTCCAGAAATTCAGTGAATAATTTTAGGCAAGAGAAAAATCATTTCTTTCCATTTTTGAGTCAAACATTCATTTTTGGAATTTAAAGCAAGATTTCCTTTTCGAGCAAATTCACAGCAGGATTAATTAAAGGGGAAATTCAAATTCTAGATTTATATGTTTCATCGAAGGACAAAAATCAAGCCAGGTTCATCAATAATATTCACGACAAACTTTACAAATCAAAATGGTAAACTCGAAAAATCGCCAAGTCATTTATCGTGAAATCAGAGACTAGGGTTTTATAATAACCCTATATATATATATCATTGTGTCATCACAGGCAAATTCGATCGAAGACCAATTACGCAAATTCAAGAGCATATCGAATAATCAAGCAAGAATACTCACATCGTTTTCGATCACAGAATCCCAAATTACCAGACCGAGAAGACAAGCATTTCTTATTCGAGCTTTCAGAGAAGATCTCCATAAATCAATATCAATTCAGGTCAAGATTTTGGGAGAATAAAGGAACCCTAATTTCAATCGAGACGTCTCCATTTATGTTTGCCAGAGAAAAGGATCAGGATAATAGAAATGATGATGCACACAACACTAATGGGACAACCAAGTTTTGATATGGGTTTAGAGATTAAAAGGGGGTATTAATTTCTTTTTAAATCTAGGATGTTGCTTTATCTTGTGTTGTATTTTCTTATTTCTTTGTAAACTATCCGAACAGTTTCTAGAGTCTGTAAAATTCTATTGGATTCAGTTAGGGGTTTAACTGACAGTTGTTCGAGTCCATAAAATCTAGGTGGTTCCCTAGTTTCGTCTGTAAAACTAGGCAGTTTACCAGAGTCTGTAAAACTAGGGAAAAATCTGGTCTGGGGGATATAGACCATTGCTGCGAGTTTACATGGGATTGTAAGCGGGATCTGTTTATAACACCTAGTAGAAACCTTAGGAATGCAGCAGTAGATAGGATTTTCCGAAGCTAGGTATCTCTGTGTGTTATTTACTTTCTGTATTTTTACTTCTGCTGCATTCTATGATCTGATACTTTTAATATCTTACTTAATTTTCAATAAATTCACCCCCTCTAGAGTTAATCTGGATCCAACAAGTGGTATCAGAGTAGGTATTTTGTTTAACTCTAGAGTCATGGTGATCCCTAGTTGTCAATCCATAGAGGGTTAGTCTAGTTGTATTCTAACTATTTTTTATGGTACAGATTTTTTAAATTGGAAATCAGAAATGGAATCCTATTTACAATCTATTGATATTAAATATTGGAATGTTATTATTGATGGGTATGGTATGGTTACTAGGAACGATATTTGATTTAATTCTCGCGCTATTCGTATTCTTTATTCTTATATTGATGATGTACAATATAGCCTTATCTCCCATTGTTTAACTGCGCAGGAAATCTGGAGTGCTCTCAATACATTGTATGGACAAAAAGAAGTCAACCGCCCAAAACCCCAGAAAGTCAACTCAGTTTCAAATATGTGCTTAGCAGGTTGTACAGATGAAAACTCAGATGGGGACTCGATAGGAAATTTTTCTTATAAATATTTAATTCAATGTTTAAATGATTTAACTGAATCTGTTGAGAGTCTCAAATCTAAAAATAAAATTCTGAAATCCGAAAATTTTGAGTTGATCAGCAAAAACAAAATTTTGGAATCAAAACTTGAGAAGGTCAAGAGATCTTCAAACTCTAGTTGTAAAAGTTGTTTGGTTTTGGAAAATAATCTTGTTCATCAAAATAAAAATATTCAAAAGCTTGAAAATGAAATTGTGATTTTAAAAGTAAACAAAGCTGAGCTTGAAAATAGAAACAACTTTTTACAAAAGGAATTTGAAAATTTTAAGACTACCAAAAATTCTGAATTTGAAATTGTTGAAAAAGAAAATTTGTTGAAAACGGATCGGATTTTGAAAGAGCATGAAGCTGAGACTGAAAAACTCAAGAAATTTGAATCTAGGAGTCGAAAACATTTTGAATTCCAAACTGCTGAGTCCCAAACCAAAATTAAATTGCTTAATGATGAAAATTTGGTTTTGAAATCTGATTTTGAAAGATGTAAGATCACTAAAAATCGTTGTTCAGATTTAATGAAAGAAAACGGTGATCTTAAAACTGAAAATCAACAGCTTGAAACAATTTTGAGTAAATTTTCTGGTAGAGAAAAATCTTTGAATATGTTGTTGAAAAACCAAATTTCTGTTGGAAATAAATGTGGTCTTATTTTTGGGAAAAACAATGTTTTTGAAAAACTAAATTCTTGTGATTTTAAAAATCCTTCAAACTGCTTCAGGATGGTTCATTCTGAAAATGTGAATTTTGAAAATTCCAAAAGGTTTTCGAATCACAAACGAGACAAGATTTGGTTTGATAACTATCCAGTTGAACAGTTGCAGACCCCAAAAAGAAATAAAATGATTTTTGGAAAAACTAAACGAATTTGGGTTCCAAAGGGTACTCTAGTTGATTCTAACGGATTTTTATACAAACATATTTGGGTACCAAACGATGTGAACAAAATTGGGAGTGGTTTTACAACCTTTGTTAGACCGCTGGATTCTACAAACTGTTAGATACCGGTGGAGGCTGAGGAACTGCTATGCAAAAAGAAATTTGAAATCAAGCTGGTTTATACTTCTGTATCATTCACAGTTCCTCCAGCCAGAATTTGTTGAGTTAGAAATTCTGATTTACATTGGATTCTGGTATGATCTCTAAACTCACCTTTGTAAATATTCTCTGTTTTTATTTTCTTTGTTTATTTCTCCTTCTGTCCCTTTTATTTATTTTTCTTGTTTTGATTTCTCACTGTCATATCTTTGTAACTTCTTGGACTTTCTTGAACTTCCAATTGTAGAATTCTTATTTTCTGGAAATTCACTTCATTTGTATAAAACTCTAATGTTTTAATCCTTTCCAGATCTTGAATTTAAATTTGTAAATATCTGCAATTATTTTGAAGTTTGTTTTCTGATTTCTGAATTCATAACAGTGTTGATGTATTCTTGTCATATCTTGAACACTGTTGATTTGAATTCTAAAATTTGAAGATCTGAAAATTTAATGGAATTTCACACACCTATGCTGTTTTGAGCTTCTTCTAACTCATTTGGAAAGGCTTTAAAATTTATATTCAATACAACACTCTGCTATTTATCAGTTGTGATTATTTCATTGATTTTCAGAATGACTTGGATATTTTGATTTTTCTTGAATTACAACGATTCATCTTATATTCATGATCATTTTGATTAAAATTGGTTTATTTGAAATCATCTGAAATTCTTGATATTTTGGATATCACACACCTCTTAAATTTGAAATTATCAATCTTATGTGATTGATTCATTAAATCTCAAACTTGACATTGATTCAAGTGATTTCAAAAATTTTTTTAATTTTTTTTGTAGCATGAACACCTCTCAAACTTGATGTAAACGATCAGAATTCTCTTTGGGCTTGTCATAAATAATGGTAAAAAAATCTTTTAAAATCTGGTATTAAAACTCACTGCTATATCATGATGATTTGATTTGAATATTTGTTTGTTTAAAATCATTTGAAATTATTGACTTATTGAATCTCACACATATCTTGGATCTGAAATTTATATTCTGGTGTGATTGATTCACTGAATCTTGAGATTTTCATATTTCTCAAATGGTTTCAAATAATTTGTATTTTAATCTTGGATCATGAATGATTTTTTGTGACCATCTTCATGACAAGTCTGCTATGATTTTTTTTGCTACTTTGATACTATTTTTTGAAAATGTCTTTTGATAACTGCTTGCTTTAACAAATTTTTGTCTGCTACCCTGATAAAAGGAACCATTTTTGAAAATGTTTTTGAAACTGCTTGTTTTGATCAAAACTGCTTACTGCTCTGATAAATGGAATTAACTTGACTAGTTATTTTTGTCTGCTTAGGCTTTGTGATTAAGATTCTGTTGTCTGAGATATCTTTGTTCGTCTCCAGTGTCATTTTTAAAATTCTCATGAATAGAGACATCAAATGGTATCATTTTAGAAGTGCTGAATATTTTCTTGTATATTTTTTTTATCCCTCTTGTCTTGTATAGATCTTTCAAATCCCTCTTGTAATTGATTTTCAATTTTAAAATAATTTATTGATTATTCATTCAGAAATTGAAATCAATAACCAAGTTGAACTGTATTTATAATTCATCAAAATTATTATTAGATTTTGGAATTGTGATGAATTGTGACTACAATATATTTCACAACAAGAGGAGATTTTATTTAGATTTTCATGATGGTTGAATAATTATTATAATATCTTTGAATTGGCGATTATTTCACGACCATCTTCTTTATCTACCATTATTCTCTCACCCATCATGTTTTTTATATTAATGTGGAGAGTTTTTTTTTAAATCATCTTGAATAAACAGTGAAAATACTTGTGATGGAATTGTGGTTACATTATTATTCAAAATTAGTGATAATTGAAAATTTCAATGATCTCGGTACAGTTGATCATATTTCATAATATGATTAATTTAGAAATTTATTTCACAATCCATTTTTGTACTTACCATATTTCTATCATTCATATTGGTTTTATATACCGAGGACGTTTTCTTTTGAAAATGAAATGATAAATCTAATTAATACACAAGTGTTTCTCTAACCTCATTTAAAAATCCAAGCTCTGGTTATGCATGGTTATGAGATTACTTATATTCAAGCTGCAACTGATCTCATTTAAAAATCCAAGATCTTGTTATGCATGGTCAGTGTGCTCTGAAATCAAAAGAAAAAGAAACTAATTTGAATAAATAAAATTTCTATGAAATTCTCCTTAGTGTTTAAAAATTAGCGTATAAATCCATTTTCTAATCTGTGAAATGTGTTAATATTTTATGACGTATTATGATTTGTTGATTGGTAACTATTGGGATTTGAGATTATTTGATTTTGTCAATAAAGTTGAAATTATAAGTATAGTCCAAATCCATCACTGTTTTGTGGTTCAATTTTAAAAAATTCTTTGGAAAATAATTGAAATTCATATTTTTGTAACTCTATCCATTTTATATAAAATTCATCGTAAATCTGTCATTCTCCACAATGTGAAATATGCCACCTGTTCTTAGAATATTATGATTTTTGTTTTACTGGTTGAGATTTATAATGACTGTTCTTCCTCTTAAGCTGATATTGTATTTGTTAGTCATTTTTCATCTATATTTTAAATTCTGTATCCTTTCGATGATAACAAAAGAGGAAGAATGGATTGAGATTTTGATTTATGAGTGAATATTTTATAAATATTTTTAATTTTGAAAATTTATTATTTACATTCTTTTCACTGATGCACAATTATAGGGGGAGTTTCTGTTGCAGGTGGAGCTTTCAAATAGGGGGAGTTCAGTTTTTCACGGTCAAACACATTTATTGGATTCAAAATCTTACTATTTGTTTGTCATCATCAAAAGGAGGAGACTGTTGTATATAACTGTGTTGTATACAAAATTATATGATTTTTGTTTGATGATAACAACCGAATATATATTATTATAAATGTGTTTGCTACTGTACTATTTTAGATATACATCACATACATGAATATAATATTTATATTTAAACAGAATACACTTGCACAGAAATTCAGATATTTATATAGTATTTTGTTTAAATATAATATTATATTTCAATATTCAAACAGTACAGATTTACAACTCCACTATTTGTATGTATTCACTATTTATACAAATACACAAATACTCAATTTCATACATAGTTCCTCTCTACAACACTCACACTTTGTCTATACAATTCATATATACATACAACTCACATTGACTTATATACAGCTTCAGACTCATACATTTATTGACACTTCTATACATTGTTTTCTTGTCTCCAATCTTCTGTCTTCACTGCTACAGTTAGTACAGTCATCATCTGCTTACCTGTCACATGAAACACATTGAGTACACTGCAACAGAAATGAAACTGAATACAATGAATATAAAATTTATTTTTAAAATTTTACTTGCCTCAGATTTCTGGTGTGTTTCTCATTATTTTTTATGACTTGATCTGATTTGTGTTTATCCATATAATACCCACTGATCAGCCTCAACATGCCACACTGGTTTGTGGATCAGAACCAGCGTCAAAACTAATTGATTCTGAATAGCCACAACACAGTGCAACAGTCTGCTGATAAATAAATTACACGTGCATGATATATGTATGCACACACTGTTATGTATATATACACATATATAAATGAGTAGGTAAACATGGTGAGCTAGTGCAAATGTGAAACTGGTGAAACATCATAGCAACATGATCTGAAGGTAAAGCAACAACATATTGATGGTGCAACTCAAAAATGCAAGTAGCATGTACAACATGCATTTTTGAACATAAGTGGATGTAGATGTTGCATATACACACAGTTTACACAAATGGTTCAAATGCAAGTAGGATCACACACACAATTAAGACATATATGAGCAGATCCACATTCAAGTGCAAGGAAGCCAATTCAACAGCATGGTGTAGAGATGAGTATGCATGTAGTTCAAGCTATGTTTCAACCACACTAACATCTCAACAAAACAACAAGTGAAGTATACTTTGGCAAGCAAAATTGGTCGAGCAACACATCATAGTAGAAGCATGAACTCAGCAGGTATATGGTCATCATCATGACAACAAAATAATGCATGGATATACACAAGCATGGCCGAGCAAAAATCAAATGCAGTATACATGTTCAAAGACAAACAATTTGGCATGTGATGAAAATCAAAATGGCAGAAATAAATATGTTTTCTAGAAATCAAGCAAGAGGAGCACAATTTAAAATTAAATTGGTTTGCTATATTTACTCTCGGCTAAGAAACTATTCAGAAATGATTCAAGGCAAGTTTTAAAACCAACATGCAAGTTTTTTTGGAAAAAGAATTCTTCAATTCTTTCCTGAATATGGAAAGTTCTCAAAACATTTCCAGAAATTCAGTGAATAATTTTAGGCAAGAGAAAAATCATTTCTTTCCATTTTTGAGTCAAAGATTCATTTCTGGAATTTAAAGCAAGATTTGTTTTTCGAGCAAATTCACAACAGGATTAATCAAAGGGTAAATTAAAATTCCAGATTTATATGTTTCATCGAAGGACAAAAATCAAGCCAGGTTCATCAATAATATTCACGGCAAACTTTAAAAATCAAAATGGGAAACTCGAAAATCAGCCAAGTTATTTATCGTGAAATCAGAGATTAGGGTTTTATATTAACCCTATACATATATATATATATGTGTGTGTGTGTGTGTGTGTGTGTGTGTGTGTATGTGTATCACTGTGCCATCACAGGCAAATTCGATCGAAGACCAATTACACAAATTCAAGAGCATATCGAATAATCAAGCAAGAATACTCACATCGTTTTCGATCACAGAAATCCCAAATTACCAGATCGAGAAGACAAGCATTTCTTATTCGAGCTTTCAGAGAAGATCTCTAGAAATCAATATCAATTCGGATCAAGATTTTGGGAGAATAAATGAACCCTAATTTCAATCGAGACGCCATCATTAATGTTTGCCAGAGAAAAGGATCGGGATAATAGAAATGATGATGCACCCAACACTAATGGGCCAACCAAGTTTTGATATGGGTTAAGAGATTAAAAGGGGGTTTTTAATTTCTTTTTAAATCTAGGGTGTTGCCTTATCTTGTGTTGTATTTTCTTATTTCTTTGTAAACCATCCGAACAATTTCTAGAGTCTGTAAAATTCTATGGGATTCAGTTAGGGGTTTAACTGACAGTTGCTAGAGTCTGTAAAATCTAGGTGGTTTACTAGTTTCGTCTGTAAAACTAGGCAGTTTACTAGAGTCTGTAAAACTAGCTAGGGGAAAATATGGTCTAGGGGATATAGACCAGTCAAGGGTTTTGAGCATAGGGATTAGGCAGGAGCCGGCGTTGCGAGTTTACATGGGTTTGTAAGCGGGATCTGTTTATAACACCTAGTAGAAACCTTAGGAATGCAGTAGTAGGCAGGATTTTGCCGAAGCTGGGTATATCTGTGTGTTATTTACTTTCTGTATTTTTACTTCTGCTGCATTCTATGATCTGATACTTTTAATATCTCGCTTAATTTTCAATAGACCCTATTCACCCCCCTCTAGGGTTAATCTAGATCCAACAGTTCGATGGGTCTTTTGGATCAGGCTCATTAGGCTCAGGTTCCTTGTTGATGAGGATAAACTCTGGACAAACCAGGTACAGGTTGAACTTATAAATCTATCATATTTCTTGTTTCACAAAGACATTTATGTACATATTTTGATACACATGTTTTCAAGGCAGGTTGCATATTATGGTAATTAATAATGTGTTACTTCTGGTACTTTGAAAAAAAAGAAAGTATATAAGTATAAAGACAGAGCATATTGCATAGCTGTGTGAATTCACTATGAATTTAGCTTTAGTTGACATGATACTACCTTTTTGTAGGTAAATTATATTGGGTTATTATATTTTTTGACTAACTAGAAACTAAAATTTTGATTGTGAACAGATGATTGACAATCTCAATATGGATATTGCTCCCCAGCTGCATTTATGAAGCGGTTCCTTTTCTTGTTTTTTAATGGTGAATGGAGACGATACGAGGAATCTTTACATGTAAATGTAACTCTAGGTTGGATGTGGTAACTGGATGGTCTGAAAGCGAATATATTACTTGTAATTGAGCGAATATATTAAAAAGTTCAAGACAATACGTAATTGTCAAAGTTGAATGTACCGAGCGAAGAAATAAATCATAATTGAAAATTTACCTTTATATTTTTGGATATGTTATTTATTTCAGTGTTCATAGTTGATTGATATTAGTTCGATAAATATACATGTATGTATTTATGTGTGTGTATATGTATGTGTATGTTGTGTGTGTTTGTGTGTATATATATATAAATAATCGTGTGTATGTGTGTGTATATATATATATATATATATATATATATTTGTAGATTAGAAAGGAAACAGTGACACATTACTAACAGATGATGCTAGATTAAATATTTACGTAAATTAAAATTCGTCCCTAATCCCTTGACAATTAGTAAGGGTTTACCAATGCCTTTAATAAATAATAATTTATTATAAATTACTTATCCATCGGTAAATAGTCGGTAAATAAATTAAAATTAGATTAATAAATAAAATTATATTTTTATTATATAATTAGTAAAATGATGGAAAACTGTCAGAAAACTCATGCTGAATTCCATCGCAAAAATCTGACACAGATACTGTCATGGTTTTTGTCGACCACACCATTATGCAGGAATCTATCGCTAACGCCTGTTTAACGACGGAATAGAAGCGGATACTGCCGCTCTTATATGCAGTTTTTCTTGGAGCAATATACTTTCTCCTTCGGTCCATTGAGCAACTCGAGCCAACTTTGTCTGATTGACTTGAAACTTTGTCAACAAGCTCTAAGAATGATTAGAAGAACACTAGTGAAGGTCCCCTGCCAAAATGCCCAAGTACCGTAGATCCGTACCGACCTATGGGACATTGACCGGTACTGGCCCATGAACTTAGTTTATTTTGAGCCAACATTTTAACATTAGCTGTAACACCCCACCTCCGCTAGGGTCACTCACAAAGGGAATGCACTAGTTTTGGTGGAGTATTATCTAGGTAAACATGCACAGAGATATCACAAGGCAGAACATAAATAAAGCAGCGGTAGAAATTAAAAACTAAATTTTTATTTCTTTCAAGAAAAGAGTCAAAACCTCATATATCCAAGGTGCAAATTATTCCATTACATCGAGTTCCAAATAAAGAAGCATAAACTTAAGATAGCAAAAGTAAATTATTCCCCATAAATAGCAGAAGTGCAGCCATAGCATAGCTCAAGACCAAACCGTACATGCTGACAGAAAGGAAGCTGAATCCAAGCTAAGAGTTTCCTCACTGAGAACCGAGGGGGGGGGGGGGGGGCGGGGAACTAAAGAAAAATGGGCGAAAGAAAAAGGGTCAGTCATAAGACTGGTAAGCCGTAGTGACTTTAAGTATAAAAACAAGTAAAGGTAACATGACATGTGAAAACTGGAATCAAACATAAGGATGATAACAGGACTGATAAGATAATTAAGATAACAAGATAAGTCAAGTCTAGCATCGCATATTCAAGGTTCTCTGCACCAACTGTACTAGTGTTCTAACCCATGTCAAGTATTAATCATGAAATGAACCCTTGGCCCAGTATCATGAGGTGACCCATTACGGGGTCCTATGGTACGATCTACTAATCGATCGGCTCCCTACAAGTTCTAGCTCGTCATGTGTCTGTGTCATACAGCCCTATCCTAAAATGTAGTCACCTGTGTTAGGACCACCATAGAGTGTATCAAGCCCTATGGTGCCAACCACCGATACGAATCAAGCACGCACAGTGTAAACCTACGGGTGCCCAATTCCTGCTTTTTCAACTCCGGACTACGTGCACGACCATAGTCCGCCTGAACCTATAATGGCGCACCTACTCAGCCGTCGTTCTGGTCGCTTACAATCAGCCCAGTAATCGTGCCTCACCCTGCCTAGTCCCAGGGTATCGTGATACATCTAAGTGGGTTACTACTGAAAAGGACCGCGTAACTAGGGTTCTAATGGGTTAAGTGTTGTCATTCAAATTCGTGACTTAACCCTATCCAGATCATGTATCAAGTTGGTTAAGTGTGTTCAAACGGTTCATGACTTAACCCTATCAAATCATCGTGTCAAGTTAGTTAAGTATATTCAAGTGGTTCATGACTTAACCCTATCATGTGGCATTAATTCATTAATGCACCCCAACCTCTCACATTAGACTAATTATTGTGGTCACTGGATTTGCCGGGCAGTTCCAGGCAGATTTACACCACAATATAGTCTAACCTCGGGTTTTACGTGCGATATGACCAACTACCCACATTGGATCCTATTGTTTGCAGTCACTGGATTTGCCGGGCGGTTCCGGGCAGATTTACACTGCAAACTCAACCCAACCTCGAGTTGGCCATTTTCAAGTTTATCTAAGTGTCATGCCCATGTTCAAGTTTTCGAGTCTAAATCATGTCGAGTTTTCATGTCAGGTTTCATGTAAATTTCATGTCAAGTTCTTGTCCATATCCAGGTTCAAGTTATAACAACGTTCATGTTCAAGTTCAAAGCCAATTCATGTTTTACCTAACCTACCCAAATTGCATTCCCATCGTACGTGAACTCAAATCGATACAAATAAATCTAATTAGGGAATAAGCTAAAAAGGGACGGGTATAAGGTGGCAAAAGTGATTACTAGCATAGCATGGTATGACTTGAGATAAATGATTATAACATTACTGGCATATGAATATCGGCCTCAAACATAAAGATTCCAAATCTAGCAAAATAAGGTACTAGTCAAGATAACAGTTGACATAAGGTGATAGTATAGTTATGGTAACGGTTGACATAAGATGATAGTCATAAACTTGTGACTAATAGCAGATTCAACATTGTAGGCATGATAATATGAGGGGGTTTTCTTTTTGATTTACAACATGAATAGGCCCCAAATCGATGTCATAGTAATATGCCCAAAAGTCAAGATCCAAGGTGAACAAGAATGGATGTAAAACAGTCATCATACACATGTTCAATTTCAATTTACAACATATTCATAATTACATTTACAGTTTAAATCTAAAAGTAACTGGGGCTTACAGATCGTGGTTCGAGAATTAGAAAAAGAAAGTCGATGTTGAATCTTTATATGCTTAGTCAAGTCCTAACAGAAATCCCCAAATCGGCAATTCTCTTAACGTAGTTTCGACGTAGAAGAAGTAGTCCCTTTCTCTAACTTTTCAACCAGAATTAGAGCAGCATAAGATCAGAGAGAATTTTGTGTAGAGAGACTGGTGTTAGGTGTTGTTTATATAGGGTCAGGTCAACGAATGTAGACAGAAACGAGGCCAGAAACATCAAAGTGAATCCAGCTTCAAAAGAGGGCTTGACCACCAGGTCGACCCCCAGGTCGACACTATGGTCGACCTGGTCCTGGGCAGGTCGACTCTATGGTCGACCCCTAGGTCGACCTGGTCCTGGGCGGGAAATTTCCCGCCTAGTCTGTTCTGTGGTTTGAATTCGAAATTCGAATTCGAATTCTGAGCTGTTTTGAACTTGAAATTTTCTGAAAACTTCGAAGGTTCATAACTTGGTCATACGGACTCCGATTCTCGAAAACTCGGACTCGTTTCCAAGTAGAATTTCGAGGAGAACGCAATGGCATAACCTATTTCACTTGATTCTCATTTTAAAAATTAATTCTTCCTTGATTTATAGTTATAACACGTTATCAAAATACGGGTTGTTACATTCTCCCTCCTTAAAGGATTTCGTCCCTGAAATCTCTAAGTTAGGGAGGAGGTGTCCTACCATCCATAATCCATCTACTCAAAGCATTATCCACAAGCAACCATTGTCCTTAAAAGATTTCTAGTGTTGTATGAACATATGCGGAAAGTGTGTGTATATGTACTTATCTAATGCAGAAGATCAGGCGGTTACTGATTCAGTAAACCTCCTTAATGCAAAATATGTTAGTGTAATGAATCCAACATGTATGCAGATTCCTAACATAATTTATAATCTCTACATGAGTGCCCATAACATTCATTCATATGCAACATCCAAGTGATAGCATAACAAGTTCCATCCATGTACAAGTATAAGCATTCATGCATATGCAACATGAAAATGTGACTGAGCCGATCTAGTGGCTAATGTGTGTCATGCATCCACTGGCAACCACTTGCAAACACTTGCAATCATTTGCAAACATCAACCATAACAAGTTTCAATCACATGTTTACATCCATATGGTTCTACCTAAGGTTCTCAAGATAAGATCAAGTAGATAACAAGACAAACGTCGGTAGTAGAAGCATGATACGAAAAGGTTTTCAAGTTTATAGGGAAAACGAGATCGAGAGTGTACCCTCAAAAAGAAATGGGTAAAGCGCGCGTATCTTCTCTTCGATTTCCCAAGTTGCGTCTTTTTGGGCTTCACTCCACTGCACTTTAACTAGCTTGACTTCTCGATTCCTTAGCTTCTTAATCTCCGTTCCTAAGATACGAATCGGAACTCGCCTCAATGTTGCTTCTTTTTTCACTTCTACGTCTTCAAGGATGCTTGGCTCAACCACTTCGGCTGACTCATGCAAGCACTTTCGGAGATGCGAGACGTGAAAGACATTGTGTACTCCAGTCAGCTTCTCGGGTAAGCCTACCTTATAGTCCATCCGTCCAATCCTCTCATTGATCGGGAACGGTCCTACGAACCTTGGTGCTAGCTTTCCAACCGCTCCAAAACAAACTACATTGTGTAAAGGAGAAACTTTTATAAAGACCATATCTTCGACTTCGAACTCTAGGTCCGTCCTTCTCTTGTCCGCATAAGATTTCTGTCTATCTTGAGCCGTTTTCATCCATCTTTGTATCAAATCAACCTTCTCAGAAGTGTCCCTTATCATGTCGGGGCCAAGTATAAGTCTATCTGTCATTTCCCACCAACAAGTTGGTGACCTACACAGTCTTCCATACAAGGCTTCGAACGGTGCCATCCCGATGCTAGCTTGATAACTGTTGTTATAAGCAAACTCCACGAGAGGAAGATGGTCTTCCCAAGTACCATCAAAGTCAAGAACGCATAGCCTCAGGAGATCTTCTAGTACCCTATTTACCCTTTCGGTTTGTCCATCCGTCTGTGGGTGATAGGCCGTGCTTAAACTCAGTCGTGTACCCATTGCTTCTTGCAGACTATTCCAAAACTGGCTAGTGAAAATCGGGTCACGATCACTAACTATACTAGAAGGAACCCCGTGCAACCGTACTACCTCTCGAAAGTAAATAGACGCTAGCCATGATGCGGTCCTCTTGCTTTTCACCGGAATAAAGTGAGCACTTTTCGTGAGTCTATCAATTATGACCCATATGCTAGTATTTCCCTTCCTTGACCTAGGCAGTCCATCCACGAAATACATCGAGATACTCTCCCATTTCCATTGCGGAACCTCCAAAGGATGTAATAGCTCATCGGGCTTCTTCGACTCGGCCTTTACTTGTTGGCACACCATGCACTTCGAAACGAACTCTGCCACATCCTTTTTCATTCCAGCCCAAAAGAAAATGCGTTTCATATCTCTGTACATCTTATCACCTCCTGGATGTATGGTCATCTTCGAGTGATGCGCCTCTTCGAGGACTTTCCTTACTAGGTCTCCCACTTGTGGGACACATAGCCTTCCATCACGCCTTAGCCATCCCTTGTTATCTATGGCATACCTACCGAGGTGACTTGACGTGTCACCACTAATCAGCTTGTCCATGATTTCAACTATCTATGGGTCTTCCTTCTGTGAAGTCCCTACTAGATCTAGAAGTGTAGGTCTTAACTCAAGAGATGCTAACGTAGAAGTCAATGACTCAACAGCAGGTGTAAAATCAAAGGTTGCTATAAACTCAAGGCTTTTCCTTTCAACAAACAAGGGGCTCAAAGTCAACTTTTTCTACTTAACGCGTCTGCCACCACATTACCCTTGCCAGGGGTATAAGCTATATCGAAGTCATATGATGCCAAGAATTCCATCCACCGCTGTTGTCTCAGATTCAAATTTTTGTGCGAGAAGAGGTATTTAAGCGATTTGTGGTTGGTTTACAGCTCGAACCTCTCCCCTAGAAGATAATGGCGCCAAGCTTTAAGTGCAAAAACAATCTCGGCCAACTCCAAGTCGTGCGTGGGATAGTTTTTCTCATGAACTTTAAGTTGTCTGCCCCCGTAGCATATTACTATTCCATCTTGCATTAGGACAGCGCCTAATCTCGTGCCGCACGCATCTGTGTACAACGTAAACACCTTGCCTCCGTCAGGTAATGCCAAAACTGGAGCTGTGGTGAGGGCTCTCTTGAGTCTCTGAAAAGCAGCGTCACACTCTATATCCCATGCAAAAGCTAGGTTCTTTTTTTTTTAACTTAGTAAGAGGGGCTGAAATCTTAGCGAAGTCCTTAATGAACTTCCTGTAGTAGCCCGCCAAACCGAGAAAGCTCCTCACCTCCATTGCATTCTTAGGAATTTTCCAGTCTTGTACCGCAACTACCTTTGCGGGGTCCACGGCTATGCCTTGCTTAGAAACTACATGTCCAAGAAACCGAACTTCCTTCCTCCAAAAATGGCATTTGGAGAACTTAGCCTTTAACTGGTGTGCTCTAAGTGTTTCCATGACTTCCTTGAGATGTCTAGCATGCTCTTCTTCATCTTTTGAGAAGATCAAAATATCATCCACGAAAACTACCACAAACTTGTTAAGGAACTCCCGAAACACCCTACCCATCAAATCTACAAAGTACACGGGTGCATTCGTTAACCCAAACGGCATGACGAGCCATTCGAAGAACCCATCTGGAGTCCTAAACACAGTTTTGTTAATGCTATCCTCAGCCACTCTAAGCTGATGGAATCTTATGGCTAGATCGAGTTGAGAGAAAACAGATGCTCCCACAAACTGGTCAAACAAATCGTCGATTCTTGGTAGTGGGTGCCTATTCTTCTTTGTCAGCTTGTTTAACTCACGGTAATCTACACATAGACGAAGAGATCCATCCGCCTTAGTAGCGAATACCACCGGAGCACCCCATTCAGAAATGCTTCGCCTTATAAAAATTTTCTCAAGCAACTCGTTAACTTGTTTACTGAGCTCTCTTCTTTCTCGCGGGGCCATGTGCCTAACGGGCAATGAAACTGGCTTGGCATTATCAACAAGATAAATTCGGAAGTCTATCTCGCGTTTTGGAGGTAACTCCCTCACCTCATCAAAGACATCTGGATATTCTCGGACCACTCTTACAGATTGCAAATTATCGACGGACGAATCAAAAGATTCAAGATAACACAACATGACCGGACCCTTAGGGTTACAAGAAATTTCAACGGTATTACCGAGGCGAGTCATGAGCCTCACTACCCTTCGTTCACAATCAAGAATGGCTCCATAATTAGTCAGCCAATCCATACCTAGGATCAAACCGTATCCCATAATTCCAAGAACATAAGCATTACACGTGAATTCTACACTTAAGATAGAGATCCTCAAATCCATACACATCATAGATAAATGGGCGGAGCCCCCAATTGGATTTGAAACTATAATGGGATCCACAACCAGACTAGTACTTAGGTGCAGATTTTCAATGGTATCAGAAGAAATAAAAGTATGTAATGCGCCAGAGTCAAATAAGGTTCGAACAGGAAAGTCAGAAATGTAAACAAGGCTTTCTACGGAAATATTACTACCTCGGTCAAGAGCTGGAGTGGTGTTGAGAGCATGCAAATGCCCTCCTGAAGGTCCTGCTCGCTGGGTCTGCCCTTGCCCCTGCCCGTGCCCTTGCTTCTTAGGGCAATCCTTGCTGATGTGTCCAGTATCTCCACAATGAAAGCATTCACCCAATTTCCTCTTCTTCTTTCTATAGTCTTTAGCTAGATGTCCCGTAATACCACAAAAGTTGCACTTCCTCGTCTCACGTGGTTTGTTGTTTCTCTTGTTATTCTTGTTGCCCCCCTTTCTTAAAGTCAACTTTCTTATTTGAGTCTCATTAGGCTTAACCTCCTTCTTGCTATTTTTGTCTTCCTCATGAAGTAGAGGCATATCCACCAAGCTTTCAAAGTTCGCCCCCATGGGTATATGAGTTATGGCCAAACTGTGTAGTGGCTCGTTCAATCCTCGAGCAAAGCGTACAGCCTTTCTCTGGGCTGTGTTGACCAAATCCAAACCGAACCGAGCAAGCTGATTAAACTTATTCACGTACTCCCTTACAGACATGTCCCCTTGCTTGAGTGCTAGGAATCTTTCCATCTGAAAGTTCTCTTCTGCTGACGATAATAATTTAAGCCCAAACCTCTCTCTAAAGTCTGCCCAAGTCTCAACTGGCCTGGTAGCGTTGGTGACTTCCCACCAAAATGCAGTTTCCTCTTTCAACAACCATGCTGCCAACCAAACTTTCCTATGGTCCTCCACATCAAAGATAATAAACAAGTCTTCCGTCCCCTTTAGCCAGTTTCGTGCCTCAACAAAGGTTTCAGTTCCAACGAAGTTCTTGCCGCCCATTGCTTTAAAGTCTTTGCATATTTTGGCAAAGGCGGTACCAGGAGGAGGAGGAACCGCGGCCACTGGGGGAGGAGGAGGAGGGATGTCTGCCGGACCCGCGCCATTGGCCCTAGCTTCTAGGTACCTTCGGAACAATCAAGGTAAGGGTATTCCCTCAGGAAGGTTAAGATCAGACATGCTGAAAAACGGAAAGAAAAAGATTCAAACGAGGAAATAAAGGAAAGTGCTAATGGCTTTTGGGGAATAGCCTTTTTAAACATAAAACTTTTCTTGAAAAATGCTTCTTTATAAATGGTTTTGAAAATAGTTTCAGAAGGTTTTTAAAACTTTTGCCCAGCCTGGTAACCTTTTGCTCTGATACCAAGTGTAACACCCCACCTCCGCTAGGGTCACTCACAAAGGGAATGCACTAGTTTTGGTGGAGTATTATCTAGGTAAACATACACAGAGATATCACAAGGCAGAACATAAATAAAGCAGCGATAGAAATTAAAAACCAAATTTTTATTTCTTTCAAGAAAAGAGTCAAAACCTCATATATCCAAGGTACAAATTATTCCATTACATCGAGTTCCAAATAAAGAAGCATAAACTTAAGATAGCAAAAGTAAATTATTCCCCATAAATAGCATAAGTGCAGCCATAGCATAGCTCAAGACCAAATCGTACATGCTGACAGAAAGCAAGCTAAATCCAAGCTAAGAGCTAGTGTTTCCTCCCTGAGAACCTTGGGTGTGGGGATGAAAGAAAAAGGGGCGAAAGAAAAAGAATCAGTCATAATACTGGTAAGCCATAGTGACTTTCAGTATAAAAACTAGTAAAGGTAACATGACATGTGAAAACAGGAATTAAACACAAGGATGATAACAGGACTAATAAGATAATTAAGATAACAAGATAAGTCAAGTCTAGCATCGCATGTTCAAGGTTCGCTGCACCAACTATACTAGTGTTCTAACCCACGTCAAGTATTAATCATGAAATGATCCCTTGGCCCAGTATCATGAGGTGACCCATTACGGGGTCCTACGATACGATCTACTAATCAATCGGCTCACAACAATTTCTAGCTCGTCATGTGTCTGTGTCATACGACCCTATTCTGAAATGTAGTCACATGTGCTAGGTCCACCATAGGGTGTATCAAGCCCTATGGTGCTAACCACCGACACGAATCAAACACGCACAGTGTAAACCTATGGGTGCCCAATGCCTGCTTTTTCAACTCCGGACTACGTGCACGACCATAGTCCGCCTGAACCTACAATGGCGCACCTACTCAGCCGTCGTTCTGGTCGCTTACAATCAGCCCAGTAATCGTGCCCCACCCTGCCTAGTCCTAGGGTATCGTGATACATCTAAGTGGGTTACTGCTGAAAAGGACCACGTAACTAGGGTTTCTAATGGGTTAAGTGTTGTCATTCAAATTCGTGACTTAACCCTATCCAGATCATGTATCAAGTTGGTTAAGCGTGTTCAAACGGTTCATGACTTAACCCTATCAAATCATCGTGTCAAGTTGGTTAAGTATATTAAAGCGGTTCATGACTTAACCCTATCATGTGGCATTAATTCATTAATGCACCCCAACCTCTCACATTAGACTAATTGTTGTGGTCACTGGATTTGTCGGGCGGTTCCGGGCAAATTTACACCACAATATAGTCTAACCTCGGGTTTTACGTGCGATATGACCAACTACCCACATTGGATCCTATTGTTTGCAGTCACTGGATTTGCTGGGCGGTTTCGGGCAGATTTACACTGCAAACACAACCCAACCTCGAGTTGGCCATTTTCAAGTTTATCTAAGTGTCATGCCAATGTTCGAGTTTTCGAGTCTAAATTCATGTCGAGTTTTCATTTCAGGTTTCATGTAAATTTCATGTTAAGTTCTTGTCCATATTCAGGTTCAAGTTATAACAATGTTCATATTCAAGTCCAAAGCCAATTCATGTTTTACCTAACCTACCCAAATCGCATTCCCATCGTACGTGAACTCGAATCGATACAAATAAATCTAATTAGGGAATAACATAAAAAGGGACGGGTATAAGGTGGCAAAAGTGATTACTAGCATAGCATGGTATGACTTGAGATAAATGATTATAACATTACTGGCATATGGAATATCGGCCTCAAACCTAAAGATTCTAAATCTAGAAAAATAAGGTACTAATCAAGATAACAGTTGACACAAGGTGATAGTATAGTCATGGTAACGGTTGACATAAGATGATAGTCATAAACTTGTGACTAATAGCAGATTCAACATTGTAGGCATGATAATATGAGGGGTTTTTCTTTTTGATTTACAACATGAATAGGCCCCAAATCGATGTCATAGTAATATGCCCAAAAGTCAAGATCCAAGGTGAACAAGAATGGATGTAAAGCAGTCATCATACACAGGTCCAATTTCAATTTACAACATATTCATAATTACATTTACAATTTAAATCTAAAAGTAACTGGGGCTTACAGATCGTGGTTTGAGAATTAGAAAAAGAAAGTCGATGTTGAATCTTTATATGCTTAGTCAAGTCCTAACATAAATCCCCAAATCAGCAATTCTCTTAACGTAGTTTCGACGTAGAAGAAGTAGTCCCTTTCTCTAACTTTTCAACCAGAATTAGAGCAGCATAAGGTCAGCAAGAATTTTGTGTAGAGAGACTAGTGTTAGGTGTTGTTTATGTAGGGTCAGGTCAACGAATGTAGACAAAAATGAGGCCAGAAACATCAAAGTGAATCCAGCTTCAAAAGTGGGCTCGACCACCAGGTTGACCCCCAGGTCGACACCCAGGTCGACACAATGGTCGACCTGGTCCTGGGCAGGTCGACTCTATGGTCGACCCCCAGGTCGACCTTGTCCTGGGCGGGAAATTTCCCGCCCAGTCTGTTCTGTGGTTTGAATTCGAAATTCGAATTCGAATTCTGAGCTGTTTTGAACTTGAAATTTTCTGAAAACTTCGAAGGGTCATAACTTGGTCATACGGACTCCGATTCTCGAAAACTCGGACTCTTTTCCAAGCAGAATTTCGAAACTAACACAATGGCGTAACCCGTTTCCCTTGATTCTCATTTTAAAAATTAATTCTGCCTTGATTTATAGTTATAACACGTTATCAAAATACGGGTTGTTACATTTGCTTCATAATTTCTCTTAGGTCTTGTATGCAGGTTTGAGTTGGTTTTGATGTTGTGAGATGTTGATTCTGCTCGAACTTCTCGTACTTGATTTTATTGGGTTTTAAACCGAGTTAACACATAGTGTAAGCCAAAGATCTTAATAGGGTTGGGCATAAACTGCACCGCAATACGGAAACAGCCCAGACCAAACCGCAAAAACGGTGCGGAAAACTGCACCGAAACCTCTCTCTAAAGCAAATAATCCAACTTGAACCGACCCGTAATGATATGATGTGGTTGCGGTTTGAACTATTGAGCAAACCGTATTAAACCGAACCGAATCGAATACGAGCACTGATAATCTCACTAGTACAAAATATGCTTGTTGCTTCGCCTCATTTGCTTCGGTTGTTCTTACAACAGAAGCAAATACTATCATTTGCTTCTGTTGTGCCAGCAACCGAAGCAAATGCAAAGAAGCAAATAATGTTAGATAGTGTTATTTACTTCCGTTGTGCTTACACCCGAAGCAAATAGTATCATTTACTTTGGTTGTGCTAGCAACTGAAGCAAATGAGACGAAGCAAACAACATCATTTGCTTCTGTTGTCTTTACAACCGAAGCATATAATGTTATTTGCATCTATTTTTTTAAGAATTAAAGCAAATGCACTAAAGCAAATAGTTTTTTGCATGGTTCCTCAAAAGCTAAAGCAAATGCATTGAAGAAACTACAAATTATTTTAATTAGAGCAAATGCACATATCAATAATAAAGATGAATGACATATACATGTCATTATTCATAATTTAATATAATTAATGGTTATCAATAAATATAGCTTATAATTATTATATATTATATATAATTAATATAATTAGTATTTAAACAATAATGTTTGATATCTAATATTTAATATTTAATTTATAAATAACATTCAATGAGTAATAAGTAATACAAAATTATTAAATTTCAATAATTAATAATTACAATTAAAGAATTAGTTATTACTAATTATACGATAATTAAGACTAAATTTAATAATAAAGAAGTAATTTTAGTGTTCAGTAAAAAAATTAGATAGTTATTAATTAATTATGACTATAAAAAATAAATAATCAAGAATAATATTTAATAACTCATAATTAATAACAAATGTTAATAGCTGAGTATAATGTTTAGCATTTGATATTTTATAATTAACAAATATAATTAATAGTCAGTGATTACCAATTAATAATAAAAATACTATTAAATAGTTGATAACTAATAATTATTATATTAAAATATCAATAAATAATTTATAATTACTAAATGCTATAAACACTCAACAACTATTTATTTATATTTAATAATTTATTATAGTTAATAACTAAAAATTAGTGAATTATTGTTAATATTCACTTTACGTTTGTTATTTAATAAATATAATTAAAAATCAATAATTAAAAATTTATTAAATACATTCAAATGAAATTAATATATATATATAATTGATAATTACAAATAAATAATTAACATTTAATGTTTGGTAATCAATATTTAGCAATTAATAAGTGATAATAGGTTATTAATACTTAATATTTAATATTATTTAACTATCAATAATTAATACTAGATAATTAACAAATGTAGTTAATTATTTTCTTTTGGCAAAGCATAAATGTAGTTAATTATTTTCGATGCCGCAGTTTAACGGTTTTATATCATAAATCTCTTGTAACGTAACATAATTTTTTATATATACTTACCATCGCTTTAAATAATATAAATTAATAAGAATAAAAAAGTGGGCGGTCCACTATAATCCAAAAAAAATCTCCAGTAATTTTATTTGTTTATTACTTGTTATAATAAAAAGTAGACGGTCCACTATAAAAACCGGTCGGCGTTGCCACAATAATAAAGATAATTAAATATTAATATAATTAATATTTATTATAATCAACAAAATAATAGTAAAATATAATTTATAAGTATTATTGAGAAGCTAATGTTTAACATTTAGTTATTAATAAATAATCTTTAATAATTAAGAAGTAATACGTAACTTTTAATGATTAATTATTAGTATTTGGCATTCCATGTTTTTGACTAAGCAAGCATGCCAATAAATTTGAAATTGAAATGCTTTAGCTAGATTAGTTGTTATTTGAAAAAATAAAATAAAATATTTTAAAAAATTATTCAATTAAAATTGAAATTTATTTTAATCCAAAAAAATTCCTTTTTACAATCAAATTTGTCTTAGAGAACAATAAATATTAACATAAATTATTGTTAAGGTTTAAACTTTACTTTATTTTATGTTGCTCCATTCATCTTTTAAATTTTTGTTTAATGAAAGAAAAAAGACCACGGTTGAATATGTTAGGCAAACAGATAATGGCCCGACCCGGTATACACTTTATAAACCCTATCGGTTTGAAGCTCCAGCCACCTCCCACTCTAATTTATGGAATCCTAGTAGCAAAAACAATGGTGGCCTCTCACTTTTTGCTCTTCCGCTTCAAATTCTCTCGAGCTTCTAATTCTCTATTCCATCGCGAAAATTCTCTAGCTTCCAGCCCTCATCACGTAGCAGTTCCTATTGACTTTGCTCGTTGAACAGTGCAAGGATTTGGATGAATTTAATCAAATCCACCTCCGGAGATGAAGTTGGTAGAAGAACGAATCAGGTATTATCTTGTGTTTCTTACATTTTATTTCATATGTTTACTTGTATGGATCTATAACAACTTGTCTCTTTTTCAATCCAAAGCACTGCTGAGTTGGAATATGGCTTGATGAATGGTTTAGAAACTGTCAGGGTAAGCTAGGAATGAGCTATGGTAGATATTTGAACACCACTCAGTTAATACAACAGATGTATTTTTGGGGTTATTTGACCAGTGGAAAATTGAAATGAAATTTAAGCACATGTGTTTGTGTGTGTTCTATAAAAATTTGGTGTGAAACATAAAAGCTTCTTTATTATTATTTTTTACAGCAATTATCATTTTTTCCCTACCCCGTTTGATAAATAATTTGATCCACTCTACGTTACTTATGATAATTTGAAACAATGTTTTTGTATAGTTTATTAAATGAGTTTCCTCTCCTATAAAGTTTAAATTCTTGATTATTTCATGCCTGCTGAATAACTATTTGTACACAAAATTACTGAAATATGTTAAAAGTGCCAGCATGCTTGGTCACTACAATACAATCCATGTTAGAATGACGCAATCTGCATTATAGATTGATATCAATATGAATTATCATAGTTACATTGGTATAGGTAAATGAATTATTAGTCATATTAATATAAGCTAAAAAAAACATGCTGTTTGGAGTTTTTTAACTAGCATTTATAGCATACTTAATTAAAGGCTTTTGAAAAAAACATGCAGGCTTGATCACTAATCAGTTTTTCAACTAAACCTATCACAATTACTTCATGCTTTTCTCATCTTTCTGATGTTTTTACATGTAATAGTTTATGTTCTTTTGAGTTTTTAAAAAACATGTTGTATTGATCACTAATCGGTTTTTCAACTAAATTGCCACAATTACTTCATGTTTTCTCATCTTTCTAAATGTTTTTACATGTTACAGTTTATATATTTGATCCGATGAAGTATTTTAACATGTTATTAGTTTTTTTGTCCATGGTTTGCTTTTGGGTTTGTTATTCTTTAATATCTTTTAGTTTTTTAACTATGAAGAAGCCGAAGCCTACAAATACTGTCATGTGCTAGCCTGCTATAAGCATGTAGCTGTCATATATACATATTGATATGGTAATTATAGAAATGCTATTGTTTTGACAATTGCTAAGTAACTGCAACTGCTTAGACTTTAGTCAATTGATTCTTTACATGTAGAAAGGATTGTTTATGAAACCAGTTTATATAACCTGTAGTTATAACAGTACATAGATAGTTTATTGTTGGAATTCTGATACAAAGAGAGGAGAGAGACAAAGCAATGAACATTAGAAGACTACATTTTATTGACTTTTGTTGTTCATTACAAGAGAAATCCTTCTCCCTTTATACAAGTTTTTACAATCAAATATAAGGAAAGCATTAAAGGCAGAATTTATGATATCCCATAAAATATATCCTAATAGGTTTCCTGTTTTATCTCCATAATTGGTTTCCTGTTTTATCTTCATGATAGGTTTCCTGTTATATCTCCATAGCATATCCTTCATAGCATATTCTCCAGGTCATAATAGGTTTCCTGTTATATCCTGTAGCATATTCTCTAACATCCCCCCTCAAACTAACGATGCTGAAAATCGTGAGTTTGCCAAATAGAAGCTCCAAACCGAAGAGTGGCCCAAATAGAAGCTCCAAACTCCAAGCACTGGTCATTCAAATCAAAGCCTTCAACTGGTTTTTAAAGTGGACCACACTCAATAATGGTTTTTAAAGTGGACCACACTCAATATTAATGGTTTTTAAAGTTGACCACACTCAATATTAATGGTTTTTAAAGTGGACCACACTCAATAATGGTTTTTAAAGTGGACCACACTCAATATTAGTGGTTTTTAAAGTGGACCACACTCAATAATGGTTTTTAAAGTGGACCACACTCAATAATGGTTTTTAAAGTGGACCACACTCAATATTAATGGTTTTTAAAGTGGACCACACTCAATATTAATGGTTTTTAAAGTGGACCAACCACTAGAGTACATTGGTTTTTAAAGTGGACCAACCACTAGAGGTTAATGGAAGATGACTGGCTGTTATCATAATAGATCCATCAGTAGGGCAAAAGAATATATCAGCAGGGGGGAATAGCCACAACAAACGCCAAACTTAAAAAAAAAATCCGCAAGCAGCAACAAGATTTTTTTTTTTTTTTTTTTTAAGACACAAAAAAACAGCATCGACTACCACAACAGCCAACAATCACCATACTTCATCACCATAAACAGCCTTCATCATAAACAAACTCCATCCCAATACTCTTCAATCAGTAGGAAAACCAAATCGCCAGAAACAGAGGAGGCGAAGACCACTCGACGGTGCTGCACTGGCTATAGGGACCGCCGACTCTTTTTTTTTTTTTTAATATATATATACATATCTCTCTCCTTCTCCCCTGGCTCTGATACCATGTTGGAATTCTGATACAAAGAGAGCAGAGAGACAAAGCAATGAACATTAGAAGACTACATTTTATTGACTTTTGTTGTTCATTACAAGAGAAATCCTTCTCCCTTTATACAAGTTTTTACAATCAAATATAAGGAAAGCATTAAAGGCAGAATTTATGATATCCCATAAAATATATCCTAATAGGTTTCCTGTTTTATCTCCATAATTGGTTTCCTGTTTTATCTTCATGATAGGTTTCCTGTTATATCTCCATAGCATATCCTTCATAGCATATTCTCCAGGTCATAATAGGTTTCCTGTTATATCCCGTAGCATATTCTCTAACATTTATAAAGCTGTTTGTCTTTATTAATTTTATTTTTAATGGTACAACATAATGTTATTTGTATTGATATTGAGGTAGTTTGTCTTCTCTTGTTTTGAGCTAATAATTTATAAGTGTTTATGTTCTCAGAGATATTTTAAAGCATAATGGAGTATGGACACTATATTTAGTGGTAGATTCATTCGTTTCTGAAAGTACAATGGAGTATTGAGACTATAATCCATGGTAGATTCGTTTGTTTTTGGAAGTATAATGGAGTATGAAGACTATATTCAATGGTAGATTCGTTCATTTTTGAATGTTCGCCTTTAGTGAGGGTTGATTTTTCTAAATTCTGCATTATCAGGTTGTTTCCTGTAAAATTTTGGTGCACCTTGTCTGTACAACTTTTGTGCTAGTAAATGTATGGATAATTATCGTTATTAATGAGTTATCATTTATTTTTGTATTGTTTTGTCTAATTTATATTGCTATCTAGTTTAGTTACATAAAAACGATAATTAATTTTTCTGATGTATATGTATTTATATTCCTTTATGTTCCTGTATTGTATTTTTGGTTTGAGGGAGTTTTTTTGCTTCGGTTGTAACTAAAGTCGAGGCAAGAATTGAGGTCAATATTTTCACCAAAATTTCACCTTTTTTTCTCTGGTTGTTAGCACAACTGAAGCAAGAAAAACGGGTTTTGCTTTAGTTGAACAATCGATGCAACAAATTTTGGCCTGTTGCGTCGTCTGCATTTGCTTCGGTTGCTGAACTGAAGCAACAGAGGGTAAACAACCGAAGAAACTGACTTGTTTTGTAGTAATGTCTTATGATAAAAGTATAACAAATTCCTATCTAATTTTTTTATTTTAATGATACATATTCTACTTTCAGCGTACATTGTTGTTATATTAATAATAATTGTTATCACAAAAGAAAAAATTATACTTTCAATATAATAGTTTCTATATCATTTTTAGGTAAGATTAGTTATAATATTATTTGAGTTATCTTATTTAATATTTATGCATTAATTAATGCCTATGCTCAGTTAATGTTTTTCATTAATGTAAAATTTAAGTATTCATACAGTTAGAAACCAATCTTTCAAGTCAGGATTATACTATGTGTTAAGTGACAATGTCACACAATTATAAACTGATTGCTGATGTAAGTAATTCTCTTATTTTATATCTAGTACCGGTTCAAATCAAACCAAAACCAAACCGCACCGTATTATAATAAAACCGAACTATAACCGAACCGTTTGAACGGTTACTATAATGCTTTGTATTTTTGATCAGCCGTTTGATGCAGTGTAGAAGCGGTTTGGTCTCCAAAAGCACTAGACCGAACCGCACCCGCCCCTCGATCTTATATTAGAAATGAGTGAGATAGTAAATATGAATTGTGTGATCTAAGGATCATAACCCTTTATTTACAATTTTACTATCATCTAATTTGTTAACTTACCAAATTAGAATTGCAACTTATACTGTGCATCGATGCACTTTTTTGTATGTATAGAAAATTTCTAAGACAAAAGCTATAATAAGTGTTGTTTTATTGTATAGAATTATTGTTATTTAAATCAATAACAAAAGTACAAGATGAACTCAGGCATTAGCTGACCCAAACATTCCCATATGTGTTCCGTGTTCTCAAGCAAAGCCGAATATATTTATATATTTTCTACTTATTTGAACGAAGACAGAGAGGGGTATTTAGTTTTGATACTGGAAAATTTGTTGTTAATTAGATTTATTTATTATTAAATGCAGTTAATAATTGTTAAATATAATTTGTACACTGTTAACAACTAACCGTGATAAATTAGTAAAATATTAATTCATATTAACTAATTATTATTATTTAAAATACTTATTTTATTATAACTAAATATTACTTATTACTTCGTACTTTTGTAGTAACTATGCTTACCAAATGCTAATTATCAGTTAATTAATAATTATTGTTATTTAATTATCGGTTATAAATATTACTTTATAATACTTAAAATTTATTACTAATTAATAAATATTAAATACTTTTTTTTGAAAATTTAATAATTATTAAATATTAATCTTAATTATTATATAATTACTAGTAGTTAATCATTCAATAGTAACTATTTAAAATTAATTAGTAAAAGTTAATCATTAAAGGCTGATACTAATTTTTAATTGTATGTTTTTTGCAAGTGGCTTTACCAGTTGTAAAAAAATACAGCTATTGCAGGAGGCGAAATCAGTTGCTAAAGATATATATTCGCAACTAGCTTGGAAGCGCAGTTGCAAATAATATGTTTGTTGCAACTATTATGGAAGCACAGTTGCTAAAAATATGTTTTTGCAACAGGAAGAGAAGCGCAGTTGTTAAAAATATGCTTTTTGCAACAGGAAAAAAAAGGCATTTTGCTAAATCTCACTTATTGCAGCTACCATGATAGACCTGTTGCTAAATATTATTTATTGTAACTGTCATTTGTCGCCTGTTGCAATTAACTAGTTGTAATAGGGTATTTTTCTTGTAGTGGCTATTAATAGCAACATCTTGGAAATATCATTCATCTTCTTCCTCATATATACAATAGGAAAGTTGTTGCGAAATTCTCAATATAGAATCATCTAGCTGATAGTGTAGTAAATTCCTCAATTCAGAAATGCCAGAATTGTATTGCAAATTAGAATCTTCTCGTTTTCTTATTCTTTGCATTTCTTTCGAAATTTATGGATACAGTGATATTATGGATCACTGATTCGACACTCTTGTCATTGCAGTAAATTTTAAAAATAGTTTGGATCAATTTTGTCATTTGTCAGTGGTTTCACAATCAATCGAGTATATTAATCATTTGGGCTTTGTTGTATCTTTGTAGAAGATTTATGTTAACTTGCAACAACTATTTATTTGATTAAATGGGTGGTGGTTGAAATTAACTCATAGTTGAAAGTTTATTGGTGACTCTTGAATAGATTTGAGTTTATCACCGTCATGTCATTTAGGTCGTTTTCACAATCTTCAAACCATCAGTATAACGCAATTATCTTATATTAGAACTAAGTTTGATAGTAAACAAGAATTGTGTGATCCGAAGATTATTACCCTCTATTTATAATGTTAATATCATTTAATTTGTTAACTTAACAAAACCAACCAAAGTCATAAAACCCTCCATAGTATACCTAGTTCGGTCCGCGAGCACCGTATAAATACCTGATCTTATTATGCATATGTTAATCTCTTGACATGTCATTTTGGTTTTCGAACTGGCGTCATTGTTAGCATGACGCAAAGTCCTTAACGGTTGTGCTACTGCTGTAGACGAGTTCCGTATTCTCAAGTACAACTTTATTCACATATTTGTTTTCTCCTATTTTGAATGAAGTAAGGGAGGAAGATTTAGTTCTGATTTCGGAAAAATGGAATAGCATGGGTGACTTGTTCAAATGGCAAGCGTGATTAAAACCTAGTCATCTGTCATACTCTGCAGGTACGTGTATGTTTCAGCGAACTGTGATGCATTTGGCACCATGCTTTTGAGCCTGAGCTGTTGCGACTACGATGGGTGGACGTTGGTCCGTCGCTAAAGCCTAAAAGGAGGGAGATGATTCAATGAACTACTGTTATTTTTGGCACCATGCAAATTGACAGCGCTGAGTTTGAAGCCCATACTCCACAAACATGCATCATTTTCAACTTTAACATGATCCAACGTTTATTTATATCCAGTCGTTATAAATTAAATGCTTAGTTGTGTCGCCTAGTCGTCGGAGATAACGGAGGGGAAGATTCCAAGATTCCGTTTCATATTAAACAAGTTAACTTTTCCATTTCAGCGTCTCTGTTCACCATCGTGTTCATGAATAGATGAACTTGCAGCCCTTTGTCCTGTATATGGCACTCAGCGAATCTGTGATGAAGATGGGTTAGACAAAAAGGACAAAAAATATAAAAGGAGAACGTGGGGACTAAGCAATACAAAATGACTTCAGCGTTAGTGTAAAAAACAACTCAAGCGAGGAAAATCAAGATAGTAGGCAGACAATAGGATATATAAAGCTTGAATGCATTTCGTGCTTAGCATTATTTTGACTTCCTGTCAGCAGCGCCTTTCACTGTAGTAGTTTAACCTTGACATTAAATAATTACTTACATAGTTGGAAATAGAGGTATGCACTGCTGCACAATAGATGATGTAGATGCATTACTGAGAACTTTTGCACCTTGCCAGGGACGATCACTGCTAAGCTATAGGGCTGTTACGGTAACGGTAAATTTACCATTATCATACCATTACCAGTCGATCGGTAACCATTTTTGGTTGAAATCGGTATACCAGTTAAAACGGTATGGTAACGGTAAATTTACTATTTTTAACGGTAAATTATCGGTAATGTTTCTTGAATACCAGCGGCAACGATAACTATACCAGTTAATTCAAAACATAAGTATACCTATCTGATATGCTTTATTACATGCACGTAGAACCAAATAAATGATTATATTTAGTTCAATAATTAGATGAAATAATTACAGGTACACTTGTTTTCTTTTTCGTTTATGTTTTTTATAAACTAACACCACATATAGTATAATAAAAATGCACAGTGTACAAAAAATATGTTAAGATATAAACTTTTATCGACAAACGGTAATTTACCATTACCAATGTAACGGTTACCAGATTATCGGTATACCAGTCAGCGGTATACCAGTCGATCGGTAACAGTAACGGTTAGCAATTCTGGCTTACCAGTAAAAACGGTACGGTAACGGTATTTGCCAAACGGTAACCATTACCATAACAGCCCTAAGCTATATCCAGCTACTTTCCATAATTTTCTACAATTACATATATTCTATGATGTCGGTTATTGTGTAATCCAGACTCTTAGAGCATCCCTAACGCTGTGGGTTGGGGATGGTCAAATCGTTCTTTGAACGAAAGTAACTCACCCCAACGCAGGGGAGTTGCTTTGATTGCTTTAGCCGGCTAAAGCAATCACACGGATCGCAATCTGGGATCATTGGATTGCAATCCGTGGTGTGGTGTGGCATTAAATCCACACCACACGCTTAGTCGACTTTAATAAAGCCGACTAAGCAATTAGGGTATACATACCCGGCTTTGCTTAAGCTGGGTCACCCTAATTCACTTCTCCTCCAATTTTCTGGTGCCGCCTCCTCCTCCAAACCACTTTCAACCAGCTAGTTTAGGAGAAAAATGTGTGTGTGTGTATATATATATATATATATATATATATACACACACATGAGACGTGCGTGGAGAGCATTGCGAATGAGTGGAAGCCATAGCGGGGATATGGATCCGGCTGAGGAGCACGTACTTGCAGAAGAGAACGTACCGACTGAGGGTACTAGAGGTCATGAAACACCAATGGTTAGAAGAAGACGTGGTGCTAGACGAAGTGATCAGACGGTTTTGAAGTCTCACAAGGACCCAAATGTAAGATCAGATAAACAATTGGCCAATTTTCGTGAGTTGTCTGGTACTGAAGAGCACGTTAGCACTTTAGTTGACGCATCAGCACGTTTTATTTATTAAATATTTACCTGTTTAAGTCGGTCACAAAATAAATAAGTCTCATTCATAATATTAGGCTCGACGCGGGCGAATGCGTGGGTCTTGGGCTGGTGTTGTTCGTCTATACAGACAGATTCATGAGCAAGACACAAAGACTATTATTCATGGGTTTCTCCGTACTATTGGGTTTGACGATTTTTTGAGTACGTATTCTCATCTTTTTCTACAGACATATTTGCTTTTTCATTATTTTCGTTGTTAATTAACTATTATTCGTTAAATAGGTATCGAACACCTTTTAAATAACGATATTCAATTATGTGGTGCATTGGCTGCTTGTTGGTGGAAAACAACTCATACATTCCACTTTAGTTCTGGGAAGATGGGAATCACTCCGCTAGACTTTTTTATGCTTACTGATCTTGCCATAGGCCAAGGGGGTACCTTGTCGTACGATGAGCGGTTCCAGGACTTCTCCCTTTTGGGAAGTTTATTTCCACATCTTGATTTACATGATGGTATCACCACTAATTTCCATATTAGATGCTCATACATTAGAAATGCAATCCAGAATTTATTGAGTATGCATCCTAGAGTTCACCATTTGGAGATTGTCCGATTATTTATTTTGTATATGATGGGAAATTTATTTTGTACAAATGCTTCGAGTACGCTGGCTTGTGGTTATGTGGCGGTAGTTGATGAGCTTTCGTTTGATAATAGTCCGACTATGTATGATTGGAGGGAAACCTATTTTAGCATACTTGTATAAGTCGTTGGACCTTCGGTGTGTCATTAGGCCCAAGAATATTTCGATTACCGATTTTTGGGAGATTTTACAGTACTGGTACTACAAGTACTTCCACAATACGTCTTTTCCTACAGTGGATCCATCATTAGTCCGTTTACCTTCCTAGAGTACGAGCATGGACTGTTAGTAACCGTAGACAGGTGCCTAGAGGACAGGCACGACATGTTTTTGTTGTAGCTCGCAATCAGATTGAGCAGCGGATGACACAAGAGGCGGTTATTTGGCATCTCTTTGATGGTTCACCTGTTCTTATTGACCCTCCCCCCTCCACCCATGGTGCATTCTCTTTATTTTTCGGGAAGACGAATTCCACTAGTTTCCTGTCCTCCTAGTTAGGCTGCTTCTAGTATTTAGGGGAACGTTGTTAGAGATAGATATATACTGGGGATGTTGTTCCTGATGATCCACACCCACATACAGCTACTCCCAGGGTTTATACTACTAGTGCTTTACAAGAGCACGTAGAGGAGTGGTGGCTAGCTAGTGATTTCATTCTTACTGGTAGGGATTATATTTCTTTTTGGCTACAATATTACTCCCCACCTCTACAAGGAGTTTTATGCATGTTGCATCAGTTGATTTGGTTGGACCTTCTGCACTTCGAAGTGGGCTTGTACCCCCTATCATTCATGACATTTCACAAAGCACGCGGGTTTACCAGGCTCCAAAGGCTCCACAGATGCCAGACTACGGTTGGACTGTTGGCATACCAACTACATCTGGATATGATAGATATATAGATATACCAAGGCCAGTGGTGACGCAGTATCTAGATCCATCTGTATTTTCTTATGAGGATCTTTATCAGATGATGTTAGGACTCTAACAGGTAACTTACATTGAGAACTAGCTTACGATTGTTGATAAGAAGCGGTACCGACATGGACCAAGAGTCGACGCAGGGGTTGACGATGATGAAGATTTGGAGATGGAGGCTGCGGATCTGTCTGATGATTGGCTGTGACTAATGTATTAGACGTTCATGTTGTATTTGCTTGTATCTTTGTTTTATGGTGTTGCCCCTTTCAGTAGCTTATTCAGCTATACGTTTTGTACTTATATTAGCTTGTATGTGTAATCTGCTTGTACGTTCTTATGTGTAACTATTGTGTTGTTATATGTAATTTGTGTGTTTGTTCGTTCTTATGTGTAATTGTTGTGTAGTTTTAATAAATTATTATTGTTATTACTGACCAGTCTCGAATCGGAAATTTTAGTTCAATCTCAAGGGAGTCTTTATAATAACTAACATTAAGCATATAGATACAACAGACCATAAAGATACGACAAGTTCTGATACCAGAGGCCAAATGAAACATCTAAGCAGACGTAGGAAACAGTTACTTAGCAAACTACGTGACACGTTCAATCTCAAGAGAGTCTAATGTAGTTCTACATCGCCTAATCATTACGGTTAAACCACAACTGTTGAATAACATTCTGGAGATAACTATACTCTCGTTCGAATTCGTTTGCATATGCTATTCCCTTTGGGCACAAAGGGTCGTCTATCCATTCTGTGTAATTGCATCCATTCGGATATGATGGACATGTCTTAATGCACCAACCTATATTTTTCCCTTCCGCTCGAACAACAGCTTGAATCGCATAACCGAAGTAGCAAGCTCCCGAATTTGAAACATGTGGTACTCGATATACCTCTACGTCTTCTCATGCTTGAGTGACGGACCTTTCGTACGAAAGTTGAACATGTGGTACAATAGCTTGATGTGGAGGATGTACGTTCTCCTGTTCATACATTTGCTCATTTTTAGGTCTCATTAGGTTTAGATGTGGGAATTCGTCCGCAAGCTCCTAAAGTCCCGTCTGCTCATACCGTGTTTCATCCGAGTATGAAGATGATGGCCAAGAAGGCATTTTTATGAGTAGTAAACGAGTGAGTTAGTAAGTGAATTGGAAACAAGCATATCTCTATATACACATAACGTATGGATGGTAAGAGCTACACGTAACGTGTGGGTAAGGACATAAAGTAAATGGTAAAGTATATCGTATGAAAAAAATATTACGCATAGTCCAATGCTCAAAACGTCCATGATAGAGAATCTCCACTATGCACTAGACAATGTAGCCATTATAGAGAACTATTGTCCCCTGATACATAATTCATACCTCGAGTAACACAGACAACATCGAAACGTCCAATTCATACCTCATTTAACTTGAAATTTTCATAACATCGAAACGGAATATTTCATAAAACTGCTACAGGTACTTATAAAGAAGATGACCCCAACTACTACAGGCTTTAATTAAGACAGACAAAGTTTCTCTATATATAGCCTGCTTCTTTGAAGCCTGCTAAACACTCATTCACAATTTCTTTTCGTCCAGCTGCCTCCTTCTTCCTCTTTCCCCATTTCAGCCTTCCCCTTAAAGAAAAGGTTTAGTTGCCATGTCGAAACATGGAAAAGAAAGTGTAGGCTCCACCAGGGTCAATTGGGAACATGACGATGAAGAGGTAGCAAATCAACGACCTGGAAAAGAAAGGGTAGTTGAAGGGCACATTGTCGAGCCACTAGGTCCGGGGGGATCCAACCCTTTCTGCCATTGTGGAGAAGAATCGACCATGGTTTTTTCGAAAACAAAAAAATTGCTGGTCGTCAATTTTTCAATTGTGGAGCCTACGAGGACCACAAGGTTTTTCTTGATGAAATTGGTTGTTGTTACTTAAGAAGTGGATTGACCCTCCGATGTGCGAGCGTGGACTTCAATATGCACTGGAAGTGCAAGCCGAAATAAGACGCTTGAACAAGATTGTTAATAAGCAAATTAGAACTGGATTTTTCCGACGTCCGTGGTAGTTGCATATGGAAACTATCTTATTGTTTATTATTGTACTTTGAGTTAGATGGTTGTGTGTTCAGTTATTCTAGTTCGTATGATTGTAGTTTGGCAGTTTTTAATGTTGTAATTATCGTTCTTGTAAGCTTCTCAGTTATGTAATGCAAAATATTAAAATTCTTGAAAGTACGAACATAAAGATATATAGTTTAATAATTAATGAATCTACACTATCCGACATTAAAGTGATTGATCATTGTTCTCGCCTTGTTTCAATAAAGTTGGTTCAATGTTACTACTAGTACTGGACATGACTGGACACTGCATACTGTATACATTTTGGCCTGACGTGATGCGAGTTCCAAAGCATTTATCGGCAACAATGCCCGTGTGGATGGGGATGACTCTGTTTTTTAACTCCTTTATGGAGTGAAATGTTTAAATTATACTGGGACAACCCTAGTTTTTAACTCATTATTGAGTACTCTCATCTGTTGTACTGCAGACGCATGATATCGCTGACATTATTGAGTAGTCTCTTCCGTTGAACTGTAGGCGCATGACATCACTAACATTATTGAGTCTTCTCTTCAGTTGCTCCGTTGTGGATGATTTGTTGACAGTTCGTAAGCATCGTAACATTGCAACCAATATAGAAAATTAAATGTAAGATACAACAAGCTAGAAATAACAACGTATAAAGAGCAACATTACACCCAAAATAGAAAATTTAAATTAGGATGCAACAAGCTAGAAATAACAACATATAAAGAGCAACATTACACCCAGCGTATAATATTTAAATTAGGATACAACAAGATAGAAATATACATACACCATAAACGTTCAATATAAACATACTCATCCAGAGATCGAGTTAGCCAACTATAGCGAAGCTTGTAAGCTTTGTGACCCATAAAATCCGTCCCATGTTCAAACAGGTAACGAGAATCAAAAGTTGCTGGAGATGCTTGAAGTACGTCTTCGTCTTCCACTTCCTAGACAATCGTATGGTAACGACCGCAAGCTTCTACTAAATTATGGCGAGCTAAACGGGTTTAAGATGTTGGTCTTCTAACGAGACACCTACGGTGGTTATTTTAATCTTGCGATCATTTCCCAAAACTCTTCATGGCTTAAAATGCCACCACTTTTGATCAATAACATATCTCGGCATTTAACTTCAATATATGCTTTCACAAGGATAAGTAATTCATCTACAGAATATTCGTTAGTTGAAGCTAAGGAAGATGAAGCCCTATGGTTAGCACGAACCGGTTGAACTTGTTCACATCTAGTAGGTCGTGGCATTGTAGCTCGTAATTGAAGACCAGGAACCTCTTCATGCACCTCGTTTGTTTGTGTATCTGGCACGAACCCTATCTCGCTTTGGTGATCATTGTTTTGTTCGTACTCATCAAACATTTTTCCCATTTGTTCATCACTTATTTCCCAATCTCCCATTTAACCTTTCACAAAACTTTCGATGCCAAATTAGTAGGTATTTTATAGGCAATTCATTGTCTAGTATTTAAATGAAAAGAGCTATTATCTGATACAGTAATTTTTAATGGAGTAGACTAGTCAGTGCAGGGTTAAAGCAGTGCACATGGGAAGACCCTTAAAGTAAAGTTAATTATGAGGCTGAAGTGATATGACTACTTCGTATGACAGTGGTACAAGAAAAAATGGAATCACTTCCTAATAAAGTTAAGCAACCGACATAATCATACAACATAAAGTAATAAAGTGATACAAGAAATGTGGAATCACTCCCTAATAAAGTTAAGCAATCGACATAAATTTATAGCGTTGAGCAAAAAAGGAATCAATCTACTCCTTTCGGCGTGAAATGATGTACATACAGTGACCATAGCTTATCCATAAACATATTAGTTTATTTAAAAAAGCACAATAATGGCAAAAACTCAATTAAAGGAGAGTGTTGTTTAATGTACTAGAAACTTATTCCATGTTCATGTAAAGGGAATAGGTAGCTAAAAGACAAACGGTGTGTAAGAAATTAAGTCCATGTTCTCTTAAAGGGAATAGGGAGCTAAAGGACAAACGGTGTATAGTAAATTAATCCCATGTTCACATGTAATTTGATTTAAAGTTGTGTCCTTTGCCCTTATTTTTGGCAAGCAAAACACGTTGGAAATCAATTAGAATATCAATGAGTGCCTTTAAAAATGTATGGTGTTGTGCTTCAATCTCTTCTTCGTCATCAACGTCGGACAAATATGCTGAACATCGTAACAGATAGCAACAATCATTTCACAAAGAAACAAGATACGCGATAGAACGAGATACTGCTGAAAGCTCACCTTCAACCCATGGTGGAAGCGTTGTCGGTAGAAAAGAAATGCGATATAGACGCGACTATCCCGGTGGTCACAATCAATTAGTCAAGGATTACTTTGTCGTAAATCCAGTATATGAAGATGTATATTTCCGTCGAAGATTTCGTATGTCTAAAATGGTATTTTATCGAGTACTTAACAAAGTTTCCGCAACCAACATATTTTCCACACATAGAAAAAATGCCATCAATGAGCTGGTGATTTCACTACTTTAGAAGGTTACGACCGCACTACGAATGATTTCTTATGCAAGTTTTGCTGATTCTTAGACGACAAAATAAGAATTGGGGAGTCAACGACAGTAGAATGTATGAAACAATTTTGCAAAACCATCATACGTGAGTTCGGTAAAGAGTATATTAAATCTCCAACACCTCATGACATTGCGAGATTATTAGCAATGGGAGATCAATGTGGATTTCTAGGTATGATGGGTAGCTTGGATTGTATGCACTGGACATGGAAAAATTGTCCAGTGGCACTGCAAGGAAAATACAGAGGGCATATGAAAAAGGCTATGATGGTGTTAGAAGTTGTTGCTTTGTTTGACCTTTACATTTGACATGGTTTATTTGGCAATCCTGGTTCTCTAAATGATATTAATGTATTAAGACAATTATATTTATTTAACGATTTATACAATGACCTTTCATCTCCTTGCAACTGCAAAATTGGAGACAAAGATCATTCTGTTGGTTATTATCTTGTAGATGGAATTTATCCAAAATGGAAGACGATAGTGCAAGCGTACAAAAAACCAAAGAATGGAAAAGAAGCCTTATTCACGAAACAACAAGAGAGTTAGAGGAAAGATATTGAACGAGCATTTGGAGTACTCCAAGGTAGGTTTCATATACTTTGAAACGAAGTATACTTCCACGATAAAGCATTTACAACTGACATCATATACTATTGCATTATTTTACGTAATATGATTGTTGAAGAAGAACGAGGAGGATATGACCTCCAGCTTCGAAACTACCTGGATATTGCAGCGAAATTTAGGAATAAACCATATAAGGACCCGAATACATTTGCAGAATACTTGCAACAACTGGCAGAGGTCCGAGATCCACAAGCTCATCTGGAATTATGAGAGGAGCTAGGAGTATCCGTGAAACAACGGTTAATTAATTGCTTAATGTTTAGCGTCAAAGCCTTATTATCTAAGTTTAATATCATTACATACGGATGGTTTCTATTTTATTTTAAATTAATGATTGTATGCTTTGTTTTACTATAAACTCTACTTCTAAATCTTGGTTTGTTATGATAATTTTTAATATGGCTACAACTGAAATTTCATTCAACTTGTACCAATACAACTGGTAATACAACTTAATTATAAACCTGAATGACAAGAACTTAATTAAAATAATAAAACAACAACATGGTTTGCAAATCAACTAAAATGAAACTGCAACATACTCTAATAATGAAACGATCTAATCTGCGTTACGTCTCTTGAACTCTTCAAGCCGCTTTTCCATATACCTTCTTTGTATTGGATTTAGATCATCTAGCTTGACACTCATAAGAGCAAAATCATCTGCACTTTGTTGTCGAGCTAACTCGGCTTTTCGTAACTCCAATTCGATGATTCTCGTTTGCTGAAGCTCTTCATGTCGTCGTTGTCTTTCCTCTTCTCCCTCTCTTCTCTCTATTCTAAATGCTTCCTTTGTTTCCATGTACTGCTTATTTGATTCTTCCGCAGCTGCCACACGTCTGTCGAGTTGCTCACAATACTGGCTGTAATCTTTTGTGGTTTTTTATTTGCTTTGTACTTTCCAGGTGGCCTTCCACCTGAACTAGTTGTAAAAGGGTTGTCTTTATGTGAATTTAAGCTTCCGGGACTAACATCTTTGGTCGGCCTGAGTGGCATAAATCGCTGTGTTGCATGCTCATATCGTACATTGCTCCATTTTTCTTCCTGAGAAATTATGTCATAGCAATTGTGCAAATTGAAAAGTTGGTTGTTTGATTCAGACATATACACTTCATTTGCTTTGCTAAGCTGCATAACATTAATTAACGTAAACGGAAATATCATAAAACAAGATAAAAGAAAAAAGCTTATTATAATTTAGTACCAAATCCATGTCATTTGCTCCACTTTGCTGTCTACTCGCCAACCCAGCCATAACCTCTTTTCAACGTTGGCAACTAGCATTGATTCTCTTCCATGACTGCTTCAAAGAGTCAACCGATCGTGGAGGCTTATATGGACTTCGACCAATGAATAATTTACAAACCAAATTCCAAAACGAACTTTCAGTTTGACTTGTACCTTTCAAGTTATCTTTGGAACACTGAACCCAACAAAAGGCTAGTCCAGCTTGTTCATCAGGTGACCATTTGACCATTTTCGAAACCTATGCAAGCAGGTGAGTGGTAACTGAATCCGGAATCTCATTGATATCAATTCTCATTCCATCGTTTTCAATGCTATTATCACTATATAACATGTTTAAATTTCTGGAAAGATTGGGAGAAGTATTTGGAAAGATCGATCAATGTTGGCTGCTACGATAAGAATACAGTTGATTGCTATAGGATTGTTGAAAAGGGGGGTTATGGCCGTAGGCAGAAACTTGAGTGTTTTGAAAATGATTTGAATTTTGCTGTGACTGGTAGAAGTTCTGATTTTGATGTGGAAGATAACAATTTGAAGTGTTTTGCATTGTACCTGAATTAAAATGTTCGTTGCACTGATACGAAGTTTGCGTTGGGAACTCTTGCTGCTCTTGAACAAAATTGTACGGATTCGGATTGCTTTGTGACGACATCTTGGATTTTCGTTTGTTATTCTTGCTGCTTATTTTCTTCGGCATTGCAATTCGATGATTAAAATTGTACTTGGAAGGTTGAGTAAAAAATGGAGATAATGGTATGTTATGAAAGATAGAAAATATGTTTTATATAGGGAGGAAGGTTGGGTAGAGAGAATGGAGAAGATAGGGAGTAACGACTATAAAAAATAGTCATTGGTCTTTATTCGGCTTATTTAAAGCTGACTATGTGGCAAACAGAAATAATGTTGGCCCCTTTACCCGGCTTTAAATAAGCCAGATAATAAGAAAAATTCTTCTCCTTCCCCGGCTTAATTAAAACCGGGTAAACATAGCCGGATTTAAATAAGCTGGCTATGGTGTATATTAAAAGCAACCTTCTGGGTTGCTTTGGTAACCTTCGGCGTTGCCAAAGCAACCCAGAAGTGACCTGTCGACCCCCCTTATGGGGTCGTTTCATCCCCATCCTCGCGTTGGGGATGGTCTTACTAAGAGATGGTGATTGTTTGACACTTTCCTATGGAATATAGAAGTGCAAATTTTGAAATTAATTATTGTAAGCACACGGATGTGTAGTATACAGGTCAAACATAGGGAGAAAAAATAAAATTTATTATTTATATAATTTCGTGGGTGAGTTAGATGAATTTGGAGAATTTGATTGAAATAAAAATTGAAATTGCAACTTGGTTCATAACAAATATAATTAAACCAACAACCAAACTACAATTATCAATAAAAACAAATTAAAACTACAATTGAATTTACAACAGATTCGAATCTAATCGGATCTATAATAAATTCAATGATTAACTAAGAAAAATAAAACAGAATATTGAAAATAAAATTGCATAATGGAAATAAACAAATAGGAAAAAGTAAAAATTAGGATTACCGTTGAATCTAATCAGACGGTCAATCACTAATGAGATAAGTAAATTGCGATAGCAAACTATGCTCTATCAAATCTAACTGAATAAACATCACAAATTTGCTAGACCCAAGAGGAGTACAGAAAAGAAAAGCAAAACTCTAAATTCTTGGATAAAGTTTACAATGAGAATACATGGGTATTTATAAGATAGATTAACCAACCTAAACCCTAATACAAACAAAAATGGGCCTTAGTTAAATCTAGTAAGTTTTAGGCTTTTCTTCTTTTCCTCTTGCTTCCTTGACAAGTCTCCTTTGATTTGTGATATGCATATCCTTTCTACCAATTATCCTCTTATCCAAAAAGCAATCTGATGTGAAATCATCAACTACGAACTTTCATATATATATATATATATATATATATATATATATTGTTAACGATGTTTTTCATCAACACTGGAAATAGATCCAGGGAAGTGGAACTAAGGGGAAAAAACGGGATTATGCAGCTACCACGAGCTTGGGTTAGTTCACCGATACTGAGATATCAAGGTCTTGAATCCGAAGGTTAGTTGCTCTTCCCTTAAGGGTTGAGTATCTTGCTTCTACGACTCGACGATCAACAGTTACCTTGGGATAGGGGTTTCCTGAGCACAATACAAGTGATATGGCTAAACAGCTTGTTGAAGAAGCGTCTAGGCCTGCTACAGGGTAGGAAGTTTGTGGGAAGGTAATCAATGATTTTAGAATTGAATCGAAGTCAATGCAGAAAAGTTTATCTCGTGAGGAAAGCGTCAGGTTGTCAAGAACCCCACGGCTTGTGCAAGGATATTCCGGCGATCTAGTATCATAGCAGAACACATATAGAAATACATCAAAGAACAAACATCATATGAAAAAAAGGTAAGAACACACGATTTATAGTGGTTCAGTTCAACTTAAACCTACGTCCACTTTAAGGGCTTTGATGATTTTATTCATAGAGGAGGTTACATAATAAATCCCCAAATTGATTTACAAATTAAGGTTTTTCTCTAAGAAATGAGAGAAGGAAAGTGGAATGAGAAAAGTATCCCTCAAATGTGACCCTATGGTTTTATTTGAAGAGAAGTCGGGACCCTTTCTGCTATTGGGCTGTTGGGCCTGCCAAAGCCTCTTACCGGCCGATTTTTCCCTTTGTCTTGGATGTTGTAGCTTCCGGCCGCTTTTTGGTACTGGTTAAAGCTTCTGTAATGTAGGTTCCGATTAGTTGGGAACCTCTTTGAGATGAATATGAATTTGATGTTATTGTAGTTCTTCGGAGGGTATTTGAGCTTTCGGTTGTAAGCTTCCGGACATAGGCTTCCTGTTTTCCCGTGAATACTTAGATGAGCTTGCCCTTAGGATATATGTGGATAGCTATTGTGGATTGAGCAGAAGTCCCTTTTTGGATGTGTAAACAAGGGTTTGGCAGAAAGGTTTCGGCCGCCTTTCTTCCTATTTAATGTCTTCATGGACGCTTCTTTGCCTTCGGAATATCAATCTTGGAATCTCGGGAGTGGTTTCGGGGCTATATCCTCTTGTAGTTCAGGTCTTGGAATTTGAGAGTTTTGGCCTTGATGTCTTTCAGAATACCTTCCGGCGATGTTGGAGATGCTTCTTGAAGTTGGTATTGGTAGGTTCTTTCCTGCTTATGTTTCAGACTACATGCTTTCATTGATCCACCCTCCACCTGCCTCCAGTGTTAGGTGCAATGCTCTCGGAACTGTTACTTTGTGCCTTTCTTAGTGTCGACATTATCTTGCTAGTATCTTCTTTTCACATATCAATCTTGTGCTTTCTTCCATCTCAACCTTTTGGAATTTTCAATACTACTTTCTTCCTTTAGCTGTCGGAATTAAACTGATATTGTTGTGTTTTGATTCTTCTTGGCTGCCGGTATTGGCTTTCAGCTTTTCCCATTTTCCCTGTGGCTTTGTTGTAGGCTCTTGGACTTTGTTTCCTGTAACTCCTTAGATTCACTCTTTTCTTCATAAACTTGGTTTCGCTGCCTGAAATCCCTTTATCCTTTCGGCTTTAAAGCTTCCGCTTCTTCATAATTGATTGGTACAAATTTTGGTGTTAACAGTTAGCCCCCTAATATGAAGAAGTTTTTCTTCTTTAGGAAAAACCTCTTTTCTTTCTGCATTGCCTCTTTACAACGCAAGAATCATTATAATAGTTTTAGCATTAACTTAGTAAAACTCAAGATAGTAATTGTTAGGGGGCACAAGCTTTCTTATTTAAACACTCGGTTGACTTATTCTACTAACAACATGTTAGATATTGTTTTGAACAATGCAGGTAATCATGAGGCTAGGAATAAGTATAAGTTGAGAAAAATCTCCCTGTATAAGGTAAGGAATTATGGCTTGCATTTTGAAGGCTCTCGAGGTAATAAACTATGACTATCACTCTGGGTATTGACAGTCGACCCTCTTTCCAAGGGTTGAGATCAAAACTTTCTTGACCCAAATTAGGGTATTAAACTGGAAGTTCCGAACTTCGTTCCTGTTGGTGCGTAGGGAGATGTCAAAGCCATATTTGAGGGATCCCCTAGGAGAAGACTAGATATTTATAATAATAGTGATGACTAACAACTTTGAAACCTGGATTTGGGTATTGTTGATGGATGTCCACAAACCCATTTCTGCACAAATTGGGAGTCTAAGACCATCCCAGACCTAGATACTGATGTTGGAGACCTAAGCTAACCCTTGTTTAGGCAATTAGAGATTGAAAACCTAGAATCTTCTTCTAGTATTTGTGAAGAATGGAATTGACCAACATTTTGAATGAAGACCGTACATCCACTTTCGTTATGTAATAGAGGCCCCACTATAAACCCAGATTCGGATATTTGAGTGAAGACCAAATATTCTCTTTCGCTATGTAAAAGAAGCCTTGAATTAAACCTAGATTTAAGTTTTTAATCTTTGCTTTGATTTACCATCTCAGTCTTTTGAGCTACTCCTTGGGCTTTCATTTTGATTTGCAAGCTGCTTCCCAGAGCTTGGATTGAGTCTGATAAGCTGCTTCTCTGGGCTTTGATCGTCGTTTCGGCTTTGTTCTTTTGAGCGTAGGTTGTGTGTGCTTTTAAGTGCTCCCTTCGAGCCTTTTGTTCCCTTCTACGTGATGAAATTTGAGCAAAGGATTACGTGCTCCCAGTGCTCCCTTCGAGCTTTTTGTTCCCTTCCACGGGATGAAATTTGTGCAGAGCTTGTACGTGCTCCCAGCGCTCCCTTCGAGCTTTTTGTTCCCTTCCATGGGATGAAATTTGAGCCGAGGTTGTATGTGCTCCCAACATTCCCTTCGAGCTTTTTTCCCCTTTTATGGGATGGTGTGTAGGCAGAGGATGTACGTGCCTAGGATGCAAACACACGGTTCACGGCGAGAACACATTTCGCGTGCGAGCACACAGCTCGCAGGTGCAAACACACCGTTCGCGGTGAGAACACATCTCGCATGCGAGCACACAGCTCGCAGGTGCAAACACTCAGTTCGCGGCGAGAACACATCTCACGTACACAGCTCTCGGGCAAGCACACAATTTGCAGGGAGAACACATCTCGCGTGATCACATATCGCTTTTAGTGCGAGCACACAGCTCGCATGAGCATATAGCTCTAAGTAGCTCAAAGTGAGCATATTAGCACCCTGTCGAATAGACCCTATCGGTATTCTTCAGCTTTTGAGTTCCCTCTTGTGTTTGGCTTTTTGCTTCCAGAGGATTCTTATGTTCTTGTGTTCATCTGATACCCCTTCACCGTCAACCTTTTAGGAGTTAATTTTGGTTGTAACATTTTCCCCCTAGTGAAGGGGTGTTTTCTACTTTCCAAGTCAAACTTCTCTTTCTAGATTCTTTTTCATTCTATTTGTGAGTCATCTTTAACATTGGATTGCACAACAAAACCTTCAGGTACTGTTTTCGAGTTAGTCTTTACTTGACTATTAAAGATTGGAAGCTGGTACCGATTTTCTGTCTTGATGGTAATTTTAAACCAACCCTTACTTGGGTAATTTAAAGATTGAAGACCATAAATCCACTTCTGGTGTTAATAGAAGTCCCAAACCATCCCTTGTTCGAGTAATTAAAGATTGAAGACCAAAAATCCTTCTTTGGTATTAATAGAAGTCCCGAACCAACCCTTATTATTTAAAGATTTAAGACCAAAAACCCTCTTCTGGTATTAATAGACATCCCAAACCAACCGTTATTTAGGTAATTAAATATTGAAGACCAGAAACCCTCTTCTGGTATTAATGTTTTGTTATCCCCCATGGATTCGATTTGTGAAGCAGAGGTTGTACATGCTTCAAGAGCCATTCTCTGGGCTTTTGATGTCAAAGCAGAGGATGTACGTGCTTTGTTGGCCATACTCTGGGCCTGTGCGTCTGGTGCGCTTGGCTAACTTATCCATAAGTTAGGCCCGAGGACTTACCCGACCTCCCTCCAGGAGGCGCCTTATCCTGACCATCGTAGGCAATGATAAGGTCTTAGAAACTTAAACCGGGCCATCGTAGATACGTAATTAAGGTTTACTCTTTTGATGCTCTATGCTGACCATTGTAGGTACTGATAGAGGCTTACACATCACCGCCTCTAAGGGATGCCCTATCCTAACCATCATAGGCGATGGTAGGGGTTTGTGTTCCCTTTTGCGGGTAACGCGGAACATAAGCAGAGGCATGAAGTGCTCTTCTGGGAGCAGAGGTAGGACGTGCTTAGTTCATAGCAAAGGCAGGGCGTGCAAATTTTAGATGGTCCGCCATGACCATTTCTGGTGTGAAATGAAAGCTTAGGCTTTTGATGCTTTAACCTAGGCCCTCTGATTTGGGCATGGACAAAGACTAATACACCATCCCCTTCCGAGGGATGCCTTGTCCTGACCAATTTTGGTGATGACAAGGATTTGGTCCTTTTGTGGTTTGACCCATTTTGGGTTTCTTTAAGCTTTGAAAGGGTTTTCGTGCCCTTGGTTATGTGATCATCTTTGGAGGAAATACTTTTTTTCTTACACCTTTATCATTGAGAAGTATGGTCTTAAATGTTTCGAGTTCTATGTTCTCGGAACGAGATCACCATTGGGTATGCATAATCGATATGTTTCGGGCATAATTTCTTGATGGACGATCAAGGGTCCTTCCCAATTTGGGATAAGAGGGCCATCCGTTGGGTTCTTTATGTTAGCCATCACTCTTAGTAAAAACTAATTCTCCTTTTGTGCAGGTTCAACTCTTGACCTTTGTGTTGTAATATTTCGTGATTCTCCTTTGATATTCAGCTGTTCTGATTGCATCCTCATCTCTCAATCCCTGTGTCAGGTCTAGGGGTTCTTTTCTTAACTCCTGATTGGGATTAAATGCATAAGCTATCCTTCTGATTGATGGTATTTCAATCTTAATCGGAAGCACGACTTCGCATCCATATGTTAAGGAAAAAAGGGTGTGCATCGTTGCTACTTTGGCATAAGTTCTATATGCCTAAAGCACTAAGGGTAACTCTTCGGCCCAATTTCCTTTGGCTTTTTTTAAGTGCATTTTAATAATTGTCTTTATTGTTTTGTTGCAGCTTCAACAGCTCCGTTATCCCTTGGATGGGCTACTGAGGAATAGCTTTTGATAATTCCATTTTTCTCACAAAACCGAGTGAATTCTTCGCACTCGAATTGTGTTCCATTATCTGATATGATCCTGTAAGGGATTCCAAAGTTGGTAACAATATTCTTTATTACGAATCCTAACACATTTTTAGACGTTATTGTTGGAAGGGGTTCTGCCTCCACCCATTTGGTGAAGTAACCAACGGCTACTACCGCATACTTAGATCCACCTTTGGAGGTTGGAAAGGGTCCGATTAGATCTATCCCCCACACATCAAATGGCCAAGGGCTTGAGACAGTGGTTAGCTCGTTAGGGGGATGCCAAGGTACCTTAGAGTACCTTTGACATTTTTCACAATTTTTGATGTGTTCAATTGCTTGATTAACCATCTATGGCCAATAATAGCCTTGTCACATGACCCTTTTGGCCAGCTTAATTCCATTGGTACGGTCTCCACACAATCTCTTGTGAGCCTCTTTTAACAGGTTAAGCCCATTTTCGAAGCATACACATCTTAAGTAAGGAAGTGAATGCCCTTTTTTATAGAGTATATTATCCATAATCACAAATGTAGGAGTTTGGTGTTTTATCTTTCTTGCATCTTGCTTACTAGAGGGTAAGGTTCCATTTAGGAGTTAATATACCACGAGAGTCATTCAGGTATTTTCATGATGGAAATTCATCTCCGTTAAAGGAGGTTCAACATTAGAGTTTTCCGCTTTGCTCATTTCGTCCCCCCTTTTAAAGGCTTGGGATCTAGTTAGGACTAATAATTCTTTTTCTTTTTCCAATTCATCATGCTCAATACTAAGTCTTTCTTGATAACCTACGGGAATTACTCAAGTTTCGGAGGCCCCTTGGAACTGGCTAATTTGGCTAGCGCATCCGCTTGGGCATTCTCTCCTTGGGGTATTTGATGAATTGAAAAATCCTCAAATTGGGAAAGCATCTTCAATATCCTTTTCACATATAGGGTTAGCCACACATCCTTGGTTTTATAGGTTTTCTTTATTTGGTTTACCATTAGTAGCGAATCACTATAGATTTCTATTCGAGGTATCTTCAACTGTACTGCCAAATTCAAACTGGCCATTATTGACTCATATTCGGCTACTTTGTTAGTTGCTAGGAATCCTAACTTCATGGCATAGTGTAAGCGGTGCCTATCTAGAGTAATTAATATAACATGCCCTGGCTCCCTGTTCGTTTGAGGTACCATCTACAAAAAGTTGCCACCTGGCCTTTAATCATTTCCTTTAGATAATTGTCCTGTAATGAAGCTTGTGCACTCGTTCGTGAAGTCTGTGAGAGTTTGTCCTTTAATTGCCGCACGAGGATGAAACTCAATCTTCTATTGTGTAACGACCCGCATTCTACGCAACAAAGGATCATAGAATATTTATTTCTTCCACGTACGAAGTCATATGGTCATGTAACTTTGGGAGACGACTATTGGGGTCATTTCCCATGTTCACGATTTTTGCCGAATTTTAAATGATCGTTCTACCCTTGGTGAATCTTGTTTTGTCTATAACTTTTGATTGGAAAAGAAGTTTTGACTTGAAACACCATCCATTGAATTGGGACGATGGTTTACCTTTTCGTAGAGTGGTCACATTTGTCAAACGGACTTACCATTTGGAGGTATGGCTGAAATAAGGTTTGGAAGGTGAAAAACAACATAATTGGGCTTAACCAGGTGATTAGCAGCTAAGTCCATAACCCATTTTGGGATTAGGGTTATGTGAGGGCTGATAGGGTTTGGGAAATCGGTTTTATTCATTTTCTAGCCGCCATTTACCTTCCTATAACCCTAGTATTGACCTTCAACTCCAAAATTACCTTTTAATCACTTTCTAATCAAATATTAAGCTAATCAACATCAAATCAAGGCAAATTAACATCAAATTGGAAGTAGATTTGCTGGGTTGCATTGGGATTTAAACCAAATCAGTGATATTTTCAAAACTGAGATTAACTTGTGGCTAAGGTGAGTGATTAGCATATTTTTACACTAACTACAGCTAATTAGGGGTGACTAGTGATAATTATCGAAATTATGACTCAGAAAAACTGGAAAAATATGTAAAAATTCTAAAATATTATTTTATGGCTTTGATAAAAATTTGGGTTAATTTTGATTAAGTTTGCTAATCCTATAGTTAAAACATGATTAAAGGGATTAAGGGAAAATTCAAGATTTTGGGGTATGTTTGATCCTAAGTAACCCATATCTTTAATATTTTAATGTTCTTGATTGATACATGCTATTACTATTGTTTGGAATGTTTTATGATTGCTTAGTTAAGTTAGAATGGTTCAAAACGTCGTCATATGGTGAAAATGGACGAAGATAGCTCGTTGGAAAAATTGCAGGGTTTTGGATCGGATCGGAAGCAGAAGGAACGAACCGAAGCTTGGCACAGGAGAAAGCATGAAAAAAAGGAAGGCCATTGAGTTGAGTTGTGATCGGATCGGACCAAGACGAGGGGGAGTGGGGTCAGATCGGAGAGGAAGTTTTCGAACCAAACCGCATGCTTCCACACACACACACACGAACTAGACGGAGACCGAACCGAACCAAACCGAACTAGGGTGACCGAACCGAACCAAACCGAATGGGGGACTTGAGCATTATACACCTGAACCTAACCGAGGTGACCGAACAGAACCGGGCATGCACTTCTATTTCTATGCGACGACTCTTTTGAGGATCAACTCCAATTCAACCAAAACCCGAGAAGCAAAGGAAATCCAGATGAAAAGCAAGGACTCAGGATCCAGATAGGAACCAGCAGGTTAACTTCATGATTGGGCTTTGCTGTGGGACGTGTGCAAAGGGGTTATCGATATCTATAGCTTTATTTCACCACGAAGAGACAGATTAGTGGCTATGGATCAGCGCAAAGGGATTATTAAGACTCCCAAGGGAAAGTGATTGAAGCATGGCTATGAATCAGTGCAATGGGGCCATTAGGACTCCCAAGAGCAAGGTGATCGTAGCAAGGGATTAGTGGCTATGGATTAGCACAATGGGGTCACCAAGACCCCAAGGGCAAAGTGGTCGTAACAAAGGATTTGGTGATCAAAGTGGTGGATATCGTATACTTTATGCACTGAGTGAGAGATGTGAGGTTGATTGCTATGTTCGATGTTTGTTATCACCATGACATGCACACTCCCTTTTTACACTTTATGTTAGTGTTACCTTAGAGTATTGTACATCTTGTTGTGCTAAACCTTTGGTTGCAGGTTCAGGTATGATTATTTATACTGTTATTGTTCTATTTTGCTACTATCGCTCATACCAAACTTTTGTCTGACCCAGAGTTTTATGTCTCTTCTTATTACTCTGGACGCTCCTAAACAAGCAGACTAGAGACAGGTTAGGTGGCATGCACGAGTAGCTGTCCGGAGACGAGAAGGAGGCTTCCACGTACTATTTACATATATTCTCCCTTTGCTATTGTCGGTCACCGCTTTGGGCATTAGTAGTGTACCTTTTCTATTTTTGCTTTAAAGACAGTATTTTGAAGTTGTAATAATGGTTTGGATCATATCTTGTTACGACGGCTTGGAAAGAACGAAATTGTAGACAATTCCAAAGGAAAAAGAAATCAGTTGAAGAGATAGCAAAAATGGCTCAAATTGACATTAACGTAATTAAAAGAACGAGAGGTAGAGGAATTACTGGACATGGGGGAGGACAACAACTTGATGCTTTTGCTCCTGAGGTGACACGGGTAGAGAGTAGCGATACTCGAACCCTAAACCCCCCATGATTGTCTCCGACAGTGCCATTTGAGGAATGTAAGAGTTAGTAATGAGTTTGTGATGTGTTGTCGAATTTATCTAGTTTGGTTAACTAGCGGTTGTAATCAGTTAAGCCTTGGGCTTCCTTTTGGGTTGAAATAGCCTCAATAAAAGCTATACCCAATTTTTTAAAAAATGGTTTGGATTATAAGCTGTATTTTGGATTCCGCTGCTATGATGGTTTAGTTTTCAGCTTATACACTATCTCGCCTGTTTTATGTCAAGTTATGTTATTATTATATTTTATTAATGCACTGTGAGATATACTACAGGATCTTTGGTGATTCATAATTTCAAACCCTTTTCATTTGACGACCGTCCCGTGCTGGTCGGGCATTAGCACAATGCATTTCGGGGAAATGTCGGCTGGTGCGGGGCGGGCCATCACACTTGGTATCAGAGCCTAGGTTGTGTAGTTAACCTAGGGGAAGACACCAGGGTGAGATAGTATACGTATATGAGAGCGCGCATTTGTGGTATTTTGGTTTTCAAAAGATATATATATATATATATAATATTAGTATATCTAAGGATGAAGACGCACTGCACTGGCACCATTAAGGAGATGGTTAATCGTTTTTTCTTTGCAGATTGAACAATGAGCCGATATACGAGGAGTATGGGTTCAAGGGCCAATAATAGTAATGTCCCTAATATGAGGACAATGTTTACTACTTTCATGAGAGAGATGCTTAGGGATGTTCAGCGAGCAGTTTCTAATGCTGCTAATGGTGGTGGTGCAGCGGTGCAGGCGCCTAGAGCCGATTTTGCCAAGCTCTGCAAGGATTATACTGGTCTTAGTGGGAAGCCGTTTCATAGAATGAAGTCGGCTATGGAAGTTCAAGATTAGCTTGATAGTTGTGAACGCATTTTCGAGGATTTGGGAATTGAGGATGCAATGAAGAGAAATTTAGCATCGCGTTAGCTTCAAGGACGGGCTATGAATTGGTGGAATGCTATTAAAGCAGCTACTCTCGAGGATCAAGTTACTTGGAATCAGTTTAAAACTCGCTTCAGTGATAAATTTATCCCACCTGCTCAGAAATCAGAATTGTTTAGGAATTTTTGGAGCTTAAGCAGAATGGTAGGGCAGTCTCAGAATATATTGCTGAGTTCAATACTTTATCGAAATATGGATTATCTCTTGTCGATACTACCGAGAAAAGAACGAGAAGTTCATAACTAGCCTAGATGAGTACTTAGGGGAAAGACTCATAAACCATATCGATGAGACTTTCGAATCTATTATGGGAAAAGCATTGAGATCAGAGTGCCTTTATCCCAAGTCGAAGATCGAGGTTGCTGTTACATCTGCAGGGGTGCCAAAGCCGCAAGCAAGCGGTGGAGGAAAGAATAATTCGCAGAATAAGAGGAAACGGTACCAAGCTATGGATAGTCAAAAGAAGAATAAGAAAGATGTTGAGTGCTATAGTTGTGGCAAGAAGGGTCACTATGCCAAAGACTGTCGAGCAAGGCCAGCAGACCGGAAGTGCTTCAATTGTGGCCAAGTGGGAAATCACAAGAATAAATTTCAACAACCTCCTAAAGAGAAGCAGATCATGAAAGCATATGTTATCAACGCTGTTCCTTCTTAGTCGAAATTCCCAACTGCGGCGTAGAAGGGAAAGGGCATCGTTATTCCAGGTATGCTTTCTATTTATGATGTTCCTATTCGAGTATTGTTTGATACCGGCGCTTCCCATTCCTTCGTATCTAGTGACCTGGTAGATAGGTTGGGATTGGAACCCGAGATTGTCGATAGACCTTTAGTTGTGACGAAATCGATCAGTGGTTCGACTAGCCTTAGTATGATTTGTCGTAATTTGGTCTTATCAAGTCATGGATGTATGTTTGCTTATGATTGCTTTGTTTTGGGCTTTGTTGGGTTTGGCATTATTTTAGGAGTCGATTGGCTCCAAAGGTATGGGGTGGTGGTGGATTGTGAGGGGTCTTCGGTGACCATTAGAGCGGAGGATGGGCGGAGGGTACTGTTTGGTTGCCTATCTAGTGATGGGGTGATGGCTAGTTTTCTAAATTCCCTCGACATCTCGCATGATGAGTGTCAGATGTACCTATTGCTGGCGAGTATCCGGACATCTTCGGGGAAGTGACTGGACGTCCACCACACCGAGAGATCGAGTTCGGTATTTATTTAGTGAAAGATGCCAGACCTATAGTGATGCCACTTGGTTGTATGGCGCCAAGAGAGCAGCGAGAGCTCGAAGTGCAAGTGGGCGATCTTTTGAAGAAGGGAATTATCTGAAGAAGTCTTTCCGAATGGAGAGCACCAGTTGTATTTGCAACTAAGGCAAATGATTCCCTTCGATTGTGTGTAGACTACCGTGAATTGAATAAGGCGTTGAGGAAGAATATGTATCCTCTTCCACGGATAGATGATTTGTTTGATCAGTTGAATGGAGCGAGAGAGTTATCCCAGTTGGATCTCACGACAAGTTTTCATCAGCTCTGAGTAGCAGTTGAGAGTATACCTAAAACGACATTTCGGATGCCGTCTGGATTCTATGAGTGGTTGGTCATGCCATTCGGGTTGACCAATGCACCCGCATATTTCGTTGATCTTATGAATAGAGTTTTCATAGATTAGTTGAATAAGTTTGTTCATGTGTTCGTGGATGATATCTTGGTTTACTGGAGGACAGAGGAAGAACACAAGGAACATTTGAGGATAGTGATGGAGGTGTTAAGAAAACACCAATTGAGAGCAAAATTTTCTAAGTATCACTTTTGGAGGAGGAAAGTGAGATTCTTGGGCCATGTTGTCTCAGAGAATGGTATTGCTGTGGATCCTGCGAAGGTGACTATGGTTCAGCATTGATCTACGCCCAAGAATGCAATGGACGTAAGAAGGTTCTTGGGATTAGCTGGACATTATCGTAAGTTTATCCAAGAGTTCTCCAAGATAGTGGCACCATTAACTCAGTTGACCAAGAAGAATCAAGCTTTCATCTGGGATGAAAGATGCGAGAATGCATTTAAGAGTCTAAAGGAAAAGTTGACGTGTGTGCTAGTGTTAGTTATTCCTAAAGGGAACGAAGAGATGACGGTATATACAGATGCCTGTAGTACCAGACTAGGTGTTGTACCGATGCAAGGAGGTAGGGTTGTAGCTTATGCTTGTCGGCAACTGAAACCACATGAGAAAAGATATCTTACCCATGATATGGAATTTGCATCTACCGTATTCGCGTTAAAGATGTGGAGACATTATCTCTTGGGAAAAAGATTTAAGTTGTTTACCGATCATAAGTCGTTAAAGTATCTTTTCTCTCAAAAGGATTTAAATCTTCGTTAGGAAAGATGGTTAGAGTTCTTAGCTTTCATATGATTTCAATATCGCATGCAAACCTGGAAAGGGCAATGCGGTAGCTGATGCATTGAGTAGGAGACATGCCAGTTTGGGAGCTATGTTTCTTGAATGGAAGCAATTGGAGTATATTGCGGGATATGATTTCAGACCTAAGTGTGAACTAGATCTAGAGATGTTAGCAAGTTTGACGATTAGGTCGACTTTGATTGAGCAGATTAGTTCCGGTCAGAGGGACGATCCTAAGCTATGGGAAATCATCTCCAAGATAGAGATAGGTATCGATGGTAAGGAGATGAACATGCATGAACTTGATAGAGAAGGATGGCTTTGAATGAACGGAAGACCAGTTGTGCCCAATGTTAATGGATTGAGAGATTAAGTGCTTAGAGAATGTCATCACTTGAAACTGACTATACATCCCAGTGGTAACAAAATGTATCGAGACATGAAGCAAATATCCTACTGGGAAGAGACAAAGAGAGACATTGGGAAATTTTTATCCAAGTGCATGAATTGCCAGCTAGTTGAAGCCGAGCAAAGGAAGCCAAGTGGGTTGTTGCAACCATTAGAAATTCCCAAATGGAAATGGGAACATGTCTCAAGGGAATTCATTGATGGTTTTCCAAGGACTAGATTGGGCCATGATAGTATTTGAGTGATTGTGGATCGATTAACCAAAAGCGCAAAGTTTATACCAGTCAAGTCGAATAGAACAGCAGCTAAGTTAGCGGAACTGTATATAAAGTGGGTAGTGAGATTTCATGGAGTACCTAAAGGTATTGTGAGTGATCGAGATCCATTATTCACTAGCGGGTTTTGGAAGAGCTTAAAAGAGGCTTTGGGATCAGAATTACATCTCAGTACCGCATACCCTCCTCAAACCGATGGTCAAACAAAGAGAGTGAATCGTGTATTTGAGGATCTCTTAAGGGCTTGTATATTGGACTTTGGAGGATCACGGGATGACCATTTGCATCTAGTCGAATTCGCATATAACAATATTTATCAATCCCGTATTGGTATGGCTCCATTTGAAGCTTTGTATGGAAGACCATGCAACTCACCATCATGTTGGTTAGAAACAGGTGAAAAAATTGTGCTTGGGCCATATGTAATAAGAGGAACTTCAGAAAGATCAAGGTTATTCAACAACGAATGAAGGCTGCCCAAGATAGGCAGAAGAGTTATGTTAACAAAAGACGAAGAGATTAGAAATTCTCCGTTGGCGACTTGGTATTCATCAAGATTTCTTCGTTGAAGAGTGTGACTCGATCTGGTAGGAGAGACAATTTAGCACCAAGGTTTGTTGGTCCATTCCAGTTCTTGAACAAGTTGGGAATTTGGCATATAAAGTTGAGTTACCTGAAAAGATGGAGGGAGTTCACAACGTATTTCATGTTTCTCAGTTAAGGAAGTTCGTGCACGACCCTGATAGGACTATTTCACCAGATCAGTTAGGTGATATCGAGGTAAAACCCGAAGTGGTTAGGAGTCACAGATCGATTCATACTGTCGAGAACGATACAAAATAACTTTGAAGGAAGACGGTGAAACTAGTTAAGGTCCAGTGGGGTGATAATGAGAATGACTGTACTAGGGAAACAGAGGAGAACATAAGGAAGACGCATTCAGAACTCTTCGCCTCGTAAGATTTTTAATAGCGATAGTTATTCCCTTTGTTAGTAAACCGCATGCTAGGATAGACTTGTTGTGTTTATTATATATGTTTGACTGTTTCTAAATGGTTGATAGGCATGCGGGCTACCATTGTGTGTTTTCTTGATTAAGGAATTTCGGGGACAAAATTTTTAACGGGGGAGAGTGCATTGACCCGCATTCTATGCATCAGAGGATCGTAGAATATTTTATTTCTTCCACATATGAAGTCGTTTGGTCGTGTAACTTTGCTAGACGACTATTGGGGTCATTTCCCATGTTCACGATTTTTCCTGAATTTTAAATGACCGTTTTACCCCTGAAAAATCTTGATTCGCCTATAACTTTTGATTGGAAAAGAGTTTTGACCTGAAACTACTTCCATTGAATTCGGATGATAGTTTACCTTTCCGTAGAGTGGTCACAATTGTCAAACGGACTTACCATTTGGGAGATATTGCTGAAATAAGGTTTGCAAGTTGAAAAACAACATAATTGGGCTTAACCAGGTGATTAACAGCTAAGCCCATAACCCATTTCGGGATTAGGGTTATGGGAGGGCTGAAAGGGTTTGAGAAATCAGTTTTATTCATTTTATAGCCGCCAATTACCTTCCTTTAACCCTAGTAATGGCCTCCAACTCCCAAATTGCTTTTAATCACTTTCTACTCCAATATTAAGCTAATCAACATCAAATCAAGGCAAATTAACGTCAATTTGGAAGTAGAGCTGCTTGGTTGCATTAGAATTCGAACCAAATTAGAGATATTTTCAGATCTAGATTAATTTGTGGCTAAGCTGAGTGTTTAGCATATTGTTACACTAACTAAGGCTAATTAGGGTGATTAGTGATAATTTGCAAAATTATGACTCTGAAAAATTTGGAAAATATGTAAAAATTCTGAAATAATATTTTATGGCTTTGATAAAAATTTGGGTTAATTTGGATTAAGTTTTCTAATCCCATAGTTAAAACATGGTTAAAGGGATTAAGGGGAAATTCAAGGTTTTGGGGCATGTTTGATCCTAAGTAACCCATATGTTTGATGTTTTGATGTTCTTGATTGACTCTATATGCTATTACTATTGTTTGGAATGTTTTGTGATTGCTTAGTAAAGTTAGAATGGTTGAAAACGCCGTTATATGGCGAAAATGGACGAAGATAGCTCGTTGGAAAAGTTGTTGGGTTTCGGATTTGAACAGAAGGGGAAGGACCGAACAGAACTGAAGCTTGGCACAGGAGAAAGCATGGAAAGAAGGAAGGCCGCCTGAGTTGAATTGGGATCGGATCGGACCAAGGCGAGGGGGAGTGGGGTCGGATCGGAGAGGAAGTTCTCGAACCGAACCGCATGCTTCCACACATACACGAACTGGATGTAGAACGAACCGAACCGAACGAGGGTGACCGAACTGAACCGAATGGGGGGCTTGAACACTATACACCCGAACCAAACCAAGGGTGACCGAACTGAACCGGATGAGCACTTCTATTTCTACGCGACAACCCTTCTGAAGATCAACTCCAGTTCAACCAAAACCTGAGATGCAAAGGACGTCCAGATGAGAAGTTAGGACTCGGGATATAGATGGGAACCAATGGGTTAACTTCATGATTGAGCTTTGCTGCGGGACGTGTGCAAACGGGTTATTGATATCTATAGCTTTAGATCATCATGGAGAGAAGGATTAGTGGCTACGGATCACGCAATGGGATCATTAAGACTCCCAAGGGCAAGTTATCGTAGCATGGCTATGGATCAGTGCAACGGGGCCATTAGGACTCCCAGGGGCAAGCTGATTATAGCAAGGGATTAGTGGCTATGGATCAGCGCAATGGGGTCACTAAGACCCCAAGGGAAAAGTGGTCGTAGCAAAGGATTTGGTGATTAAAGTGGTGGATATCGTATACTTTACGCATTGAGTGAGAGATGTGAGGTTGACTACTATGTTTGATGTTTAATATCACCATGATATGCACACTCACATTTTACACTTTATGTTAGTGTTACCTTAGAGTACTGTACATCTTGTTGTGCTAACTCTTTGGTTGCAGGTCAGGTTCAGGCATGATTATTTATACTGTTATTGTTCTGTTTTGCTGCTATCGCTCATATCAGACTTTTGTCTGACCCAGAGTTTTATGTCTCTTCTTATTACTCTGGGTTCTCCTAAACGAGCAGACTAGAGACAAGTTAGTTGGTATGCACGAGTAGCTATCCGGAGACGAGCAGGAGGCTTCCACGTACTATTTACATATATTCTTCTTGTGTTATTGCTAGTCACTTCTTTGGGCATTAGTAGTGTACCTTTTCTATTTTTGCTTTAGAGACGGTATTTTGAAGTTGTAACAATGGTTCGGATCATAAGCTGTATTTTGGATTCCGCTGCTATGATGGTTTAGTTTTCAGCTTATGCATTGTCTTGCTTGTTTTATGTCAAGTTATGTTATTATTATATTTTATTTCATGCACTGCGAGATATACTACAGGTTCTTTAGTGATTCATAGTTTCAAACCCTTCTCCTTTGAACACCGTCTCATGCTGGTCGGGCATTAGTGCAGCGCATTTCGTGGAAATGTCGGCTGGTGCGCGATGGGCCGTCACATATTGGCTAAGTTCAACTCCCCATTTAACTAACCTTCCTTAGGTTTCTAGCTTACTGCACACCTGTTTAAGCGGAAAACTAGTTAAAACCTTAACGAGGTGAGCTTGGAAGTATCCTCTAAGTTTTTGTGCGGTAAGTACTAGGCAATATGCTAGTTTTTCCATTAATAGGTATCAAGTTTCTGCGTCCTATAGTCTTCTTCTAACGTAGTAAATTAGGTGCTGAATTCCATTATTTTCTCTTATACGGACCGATCTTATCGCATATTCTGAAACGGCCATATATAGGTATAGTTTTTCTCCTTTCTTGAGACTGGATAGAATCCGAGGCATTCCCATATAAAATTTCAATTATTGGAAGGCCTTTCTACATTCTTCGTTCCATTCAAAGTTTTTCTTTTTCTTTATAACATCAAAGAAGTGAACGCATTTGTCAATGGCTTTGGAAATAAACCTACTAAGGGCTGCTACTTTTCCATTCAAGCTTATGACTTGTTTGCTCGTTCTAGGTTCTTCCATGTCTCTTATGGCCTGGATTTGGTCAGGGCTAGCTTCAATCCCTTGCTCATTTACCACATATCCTAGGAACTTTCCAAATTGAACTCCAAAAGAACACTTTTGTGGGTTTAACTTCATTTGGTAACTTCTTAGGACATTAAACATTTCTTCTAAGTCCTTCAAATGGCTTTCTTCTCTGATGGACTTTACTAGCATGTCATCCACATATAATTCCATGTTGCACCCGATATGTTCTGAAACATTCTATTTACTAGCCTTTGGTATGTTGCTCCTGCATTTTTCAACCTAAAGGGCATTACTTTATAGCAAAATGTTCCCCAATCAGTGATAAAGCTTGTATGTTCTTCGTTTGATTTATGCATTGGAATTTGGTTATACCCCGAGTAAGCATCCATAAAGGGTAGTATCTTATGACCACTTATTGCATCGACTAACTAGTCTATCCACGGAAGGCGATAGCAATCCTTTAGGAAAGCCTTGTTTAAATCCGTGTAATCAACACATGCTCTCCACTTCCTATTGGACTTCTTTACTAACACAGGATAAGCTAACCATTTGGGTAAAGAACTTCTCAAATAAATCTATTTTGCTTCTAACCTTTTGACTTCCTCCTTTAAGCCTTCTGATCGGTCTCGATTATATTATCTCTTCTTTTGTCAAGCCGGGATTACTTAAGGATCAATGTTTAAGGCACAGCTCATAATAGAACGGTTGACTCCGACTATGTCCGAATGGGTCCAAGCGAAGACATCTTTGTTGAGTTGCAGTAATCGATTTAGGTCGCTCTTAAGGGGTTCTATAAGCCTTTTACCTACATTTAAAACTGTTGTCTTATCCTTTGAATCAACATTTACCTCTTCCACATCCTCTATTGGTTTCATTCTTTCAATATCCCCTCTAGAATCTAAATCTGTGACAATTTCTCCTTCTTTAGTCAAGTTTATGTCATCGTCCCTCTTCCTTTTTCTTTTCAAAGAAGTGTGCCTACCATTTGCACGCTTGTTAGCTTTATTAATTTTTACCTTAGCTTCGAATGTGGAATGTAAGAATCCCTTATCCGAAGGTATAAAAACAGTAGAAGAATCAGGGTATGAAGAACACTCCTTTTTGTATTTGTCAACTATTGCGAAATATAATTTGCGAGAACTAAAATGTTCTCCTCTGATGGTACCCCATCCCTGCTTGGTTAAGAACTTTAACATAAGATACTTGAAAGAGACTAAAGCGTCCATCTCCTCCAAAGCTGGTCGCCCAAAGAAGGCATTGTAATAGGATGGTTGATCGATCACAACAAAAAGAGGTTCGAAGGTCTTATGGAGTGCAGATAGCCCAACTTGAACCAGAAGGTTGATCCTCCCAACCGAAAATAATCCCTTGTTATTAAAGCCGAAAATCGGTTCGTTGCTTGGCTCAAGCTTCTTTTTAGAAATTCCCATTTGATCGAAAGCATGCTTGAAGATGACACTGATGGCACTCCCAGTGTTTATAAGGATCTTGGAAATGACAGAGAGTCTGATTTGCACTGTTATCATAAGGGGATCATTATATGGATGGCAAACCCCTTTCTTCATCTCATCTGGAGAAACCACTAGGTTGTGCATTTTGAGAGCATAACGCGCATTCTTCAATGATGGTTCCTCTCGAATGGAGAATATTTCCTCCATAGCTTCCTTCATGTATTGAATCCTGGCTCTTGGACAATCTTCTGTAGGGTGTGGCCCACCATGGATCACATTGATTTGATTTATGGGCAGACCCAAGTCTTGGTTGCCCTCTTCCATAATAGATTCTATTACATTTGATGATACCTTTTATTGTCCATTTGCATGCTGAGCAGATGTTGTCTTGTTTAAAACCAATTCTTTCAGATGTCCCTCTCAAATTAGCTTCTGAATAGTCTCGTCCAATACCTTGCACACATCATTCTTATGCCTATTGGTTTTGTGAATTTTGCAATACTCACCACCGGAATAAGGTTCAGGCTAATTCTTGGCCTTAAACGAGATGGGGAAGTTATTAACCCTTTCTTTCGCCATAACATACACCAAGGATATGGGATTACTTAGATAAACAGAGTTGGTATTAGAATCTTCCCATCTTGATCTCTTTTGATTTCTCTCCGGGGGCTTTCGTACAAAGTTCGACTTTCCTCCTTCCCCTCGAGGTCCGGACTTTCTCTTTGTGAAGTATAATTTGTCCATGTGAATAAAATTGTCAGCTTGGAAGTGAAATTCTTGTAAGTCTTTACAGGCATGGACAATTCTTTCAAAAAGGGGGTATTTTCAATTAACCCTAAATGCAGACTATCAACTTATCGTGGCCATTCATATCCTTGGCCTTTAATGCCTCTATGTTGAACCTTTTCAGATAATCTGCTAGAGACTCCCCTTGCCTTTGTTTGATGTTAGCGATGACTATGTGGTCAACTGCCGGATCTTTGTAGATACAGAACTGCGCGGAAAATTAATAGGAGAACTATTTCCATGAATAAATGGTGTTTTCTCTGTACCGACGATACCACTTTGTTGTCGCCCCTTGATAGGTCACTAGGAAAAGACGACATCTAACAACTCCTGAAGCATGATAGAGATCCATATGGCTATCGAAAGCCATTAGATGATCATCGGGGTCGATTATTCCAAGATATTTTATGGTTAGAACCATCACCCTAGATGGTATTATGGTGTTCGTAATTTCATCGATGAAAGGAGCTACTCTTTCGTTGTCATTAACCCTATCATCATGGGTCATCTTCCCCTTGCTCCCCAACAAGTCTTTAACGATCTTCTGAGCAATGTCTTTAATATAAAGCTCAATGTTGTCGTAATTTGCTTTTTTAGGGTCATAACCTTCGGAAATGGAACTCCGGATTGCTCTTGCTCACATTGATTTCCTTGATGATCTATTCCCGTCAAAAGGGACTTTTTCTTCTCAGAGGAACTCGCTTTGAGCTTCTCTTTTACTATAAATTGTTGAATAGGAGCTTTTCTTTTCGGAGATTCATTCGTTTCTCTTTAATTGGACTTGGTAAGTCTTGAAAACTTCTGCGCTTGAGCACCATTCATCTGAGCTTGCATCTCTTGGAGTTGTTTCTCCAAGGTCATAATTCTTGCTACATTATCTTCCATGGCGTTTGGATTTGGTGGTTGTATTGTGCCAGATGTGGCCTCGTTTTCATTATTGTTCAAATTGATCGTTAGATCCATGTTTCCTTCAAGGGTTGCATTAGGGGTTGGTTCCTTATTTTGTTCTTCCAATCTTTTTAATTTGTTTTCTGCCACAAATAAATAATTTCACCAAATTAACTTTTGATGGATTAATCACAAGGTCGGAGGTTCAGGCCCTCCTTCTAGCGCCAAAATGTTGATGATATTTTTCGTCAACACCCAGAATTAGTTATATTGAACATGTATTTAGGAAAACTGATGCAGCCATGATTTAGGGCTACTAAAAGACAATCTAGGATCAATGCTCCTTAGCTAAATCTACCCTTTCTTAAGTATCAAAATCTCCATTTTTAAGATTAGTTATTCTTCCCTTAAGGGGTGAATATCACGCTTGCAGAACTATGGAGTTCTGAAGTTCCCTGAAGAAGGGTTTATTTAGTTTGGCACAATTGAAGCCTTGTGTAATCAGTTTCCCTCTAGATCATGGGTAAGATGATATACATTTTGATAAGAGGAAAACATGCTAATGCTTCCCGATATTCGGAAGGTAAGGATATTGCAATGCTTATTAACTTAAATGATTCTTCCGCATCGAGCCTGCCAGAAGGGCCTTGGTTGCCTTAGTGATCAAGTCATAAGCCTGCAGACAAAATCTTTTCTGGGATTGAGTAGCATATGACTCATTATGAGAGGTTTGATTCATGTTTCCAACCCTCAAGGTAAAAGGGGGAAGGCTTCAGGTTTTCATGAAGTCTTTCCTCCTTTATGAAGATGTCGTGAACAACTCTTTCGTATGAAAGGTTAGTATTAACTCCCTATTTCATCGTAAATGGAACAAAAAGACTATCAAATCACAAGATGTTTAAATCTCATAATTCTCCATTCGTAAATTGTAGATGTATTACAAGAGTTGAAGAAATCCCCAATCCAATTTAAAAATTAGGGTTTGCTCCTCAGAGAAGAAGAAAACAAGATTGAGAAGTGAAGAATTCATCCTCTAAAATGTGACCCCTGGGGTCTTATTTATATAGAATTCGGGGCTCTTTTGCTGTTGGGATATTGGGCTTACACAAGACTCTATCGACCGATTTTCTCCTTGGTATCAGATGTTTAGCTTCTGGCCGCCTTTATGGTACTGATTATAGCTTCCAAAGCGAGGGTCTCGGTCAATTGAAGTTTCTTTGAGATAGATACAAGTTTGTCAATGTAAATGGATTTCCAGGACATTTGTGCACCCATTTTTAACTTCTGGGTGTACGCTTCCGGGTGCAAGCTTTCGGTTTTCTCATGAATACTTTAAGGAACTTGCCCTCGTGATGTATGTAGATAGCTGTTGGTTCGGAACCCCTGTCGGTGTCGGCACTAGGCAGGTTAGTATGGATAGCCTGTATCCCTTCTAGGGTTTCAGTTTGCCTTTTGGTAGAGCTTTTGGAGGGAATATAGCCTTTTAGATGGTATCTTCTGGTGTTTTACTCATTATTTAACAGAATGACCTCTCGGTGATTGAATATTTCAGAGGCTAGTTCCGAATAACCCACGGGCACTTTAGGCTTGGTACCTTTAATGCCTCTATCTCCTTATGTAGCAGTGTTAAGTAGGTTAGTACCGACATCCCTTCCATCTTTCTGGGTTTTGATTAGTGGAGCTCTTGCCTCCCTCTTTCTAAGCTTTTAACTTAGATGACCTTTTGTTGTAGGGCTACCCTGTCGGATACACCCTATCGGGATTCTGTAGCTTTTGAGTTCCCCGTGGTGTTTGGCTTTTTGCATTCATAGGATTCCTCTGTGCTTTTGTTAATCCGATACCCCTTCACTCTCAGCCTATTTGGGAGTTAATTTTGGTAGTAAAAAACAATAAATAACACAAGAGATTTATTGTGATTCGATCTCGTGAGAGGCCTACTTCCACTTTGGAAGAGTCATTGGTATATTATTAATGTTAAAGAGTTACAAGGTTGAGAACATCTCATGACATCCCTCTACATACATCTCTAAGTTATATGATGTCATAATTACCATATATTAATATATTAGAAAAAAGACACTTTTGCCCTTCTTCTCCCTCAAAGCATAGATGCCATTAAAGAGGCAACTTGGAGCTCTCAAGAGATGTCTAATCACCAAAATCCAACCGTTTTGAAGTGTGGGAACAAGGGGTATTTATAGTGGAGTGGTTAGATGGGAGTAGGTAGGAGTAGGTAGAAATAGGGGACCACGCCAGGAATCTCGCATCCCGTAGTGCAACCTCCAGAATCTCATATACCTTTATGCTCGAGCCCAGAAACTCGTACCCCTCCCTGGGGTACGAAATTCGTACACTGAGGGGTATGAAGAATGCTGAAGTGGGCATAGGTGGTCGAGTCTGATGGAGCTTGGTACTCTCTAGGATTCGAGACGTTGGATTGGCAATGTTTAGAGGAGCGGCGAGGTTCCTATCGGCATTTCCCCTTCTTGGCTCATTTCCTTCACTCCTTGGCGATGCTCTCGGCTTTGTCTTCACGTGATACGTTGAGTCGAGTGTGCCTTGCGTATTTTTGGGAACCGGACCAAAAGGTCAGTTAACATTTGCCCCCCATAGTTCGTCTTGTCTTGACATGATGTGCTTTGAGTCGGCTGATGTAGTTGAGCAGTCGTCAAATTTTCCTGTAAACTTAAGAAAATAGATGTTAATTATTGAGCTCATTTGCTGTAGAACTATAAACGAGTCATGGTTGGCACGACAATGTGTCTACATCGGTAAATACTTACGGTGCATCGCGCTTGCATGCTCATAGTTATTTGTATACAAGTGCGTTTTGTGCACACATATGTACGCATATATACTATGTTATATATCATTATATATATTTTTCCTTTCCTTTTTTTTTGGTCATACCCTGGCCTGGGTATAAATTATCGCACCCTGCTGGGTACAAAATTTATACCCTGGTAGGGTGCGAATTTTCGTATGCTGTTGGGTACAAAATTTAGTACCTCGATTGGTACGAATTTTCATACCCCACTGAGGTATGAAGAGGCGTGCTCTGAATACAAAGGGACATCATTTTTTGTTATAAATAGGCCTTATACCTCCCTATTTATTTTCCTTCTTCTCATTTTTACTTTAGCCGCCACTGAATTCGAGACCCGAAAAACTTGAAAACGCGTGAATACTTCGAGCCAAACCCAGGTAGCATTTCGATGGTGATTGGACCCCTTCTCCTCCATTAACGAGCTCTACCATGGCTGTAGCTTGGGTTTTAGTGGCGGCATGGTAGAGTTCGAGAAGGTTGGAGGACGAGGCACGGCGCAGAAGACGAGGGAAAGGGAGAGTCAGAGTGCTGTATTAGTGGAGATGAGCTCGCACCCCGTGTGGGTATGGAGCCCCGAACCTTAGCGGGGTTCGAATTCTCGAGCCCTGGATAGGGTTCGAGCTTTCAAACCCCAAGCGCGGTTCTAGCATTTGAACCCTTACAGGGTTCGAGCATTCGAACCTCTAGTGGGGTGCGAGCATTCGGACCCCAAGTGGGGTGCAAGCATTCGAACCCAGAGGGGGTTCGATTATTTGGACCCCAAGTGAGGTTCAATTTTTTGAAGCCCGAAAGGGCGTGAGTTCGCGGCTGGCACCATCGCTTTGATTATTCCGCTCCTGCATCGCTTACATGATTGTGCTAATCCACATGCTAATGATCATGCAGTCAATGACTCGAGTTTTCACATAGTATATAGCCTAAACCTGAACTATGACTGAACTATCTAATTATTTGAATTTATTTATTTTTGACTTGATTCTGCATAAAACTGCACGCACATGTTAGTTTACACCCAACACGAGGGGTACAGGTTATTCAGTTGCGATGTTTAATGCCAGTGTGTTAAAGTACAGCTAGCGATGCATACAAGATCCGTGACTGGAAAGACTTTGGAAGCCGAGATTTCTTTGCTGTCATCGCATACGTCTAACTCCACTAGCAATGCTAGCTCGATGTGCAGCGAGCTTGAGACTACCTAAAGATCCACCCCTTCTCAAACAACAGATTTTCCCTAAGCGTCTGAGCATGGAGAACAAACTGGAAGGTAACATTCTCCGGTTGTACATGAAGAGGTAGAGCATGTTGAAATCGTAGAGGGTGACGCACCGGTGGTTCCGGTGGCCCCGGATAAGTTGCTCGACGTAGTTATTCTTGAAAACTAGCAAGATTTGGTCCCGTTGCACATGGATGCGGTGATAGTTCGGAAAACAGCGTTGCGGTTTAATATTCCTGTGGATGACATTCATGCACAAGGAGAGGGTGGTAGGACTCACGCACGGCCCTAGGGTCTTACTGCTTGGAATATACAAGTTTGCATTACTAAGTTTGTACCCCTGGCCAGTAACTTCATTCGGGACATGCTATATTATTTCCATATCGTGCCATCGCAGCTGCACCCAAATGCATATGCCTCTCTCTTAGGCACTTATGTTCTCTACCGGGAGTACTTGCATTCCGAAACTATCGGAGTGGATATTCAGTATTTGTTTCAATTAAAGAGGAGAGGTAACATATCGCCATCTCAGTATTTTCTCAAAGCTTTGCCCAACACCAAGTTTTTCATCGGAACATGGCCCAAGTCGACTGTATACAAGTATGAATGGTTCTTCATGCGTTGTCCTCCTAGATTACCGAGGAGCTGGTTGGAAGGAAGTAAGCATACTTGAACTTCGCTTTTTACCATAAAGTTTGTAGATTCAATGTCTTATATTCAACTTTGTTTAACCATGGCAGGAAATCCGGAGGCGCCTACTGGCACCAAGTATCAACAACGCCTTGAGGCTCTACGAGCGATTCCGGTTGCGTCATGTTCTACCGAAACAGTCATAAGTCAGGATCGCTTTTGTCGTGCAGGGCTGCTACTTGATGATCGGGCTATAATCAAGCCTACTGTTGTAGGCAGAGGGACGAAAGAGATGGTGGCAAAGGATAACGGAGCTCCTAGTCGGAAGAGAAAGATGCCCTCTGCTATGCCCAAAACATGAAAGGCTACGAAGTACCAGGGAGACATCGGTGGAGATGAGGCTGGCAGTGAGGAGATAGTGTCCCAGGACGAGGGTTTATTGGATGCTCCTGTCCTACCTCAGAGAGAAGAGGCGGGCGGAGAAGCATCGGCCAGACCACAGTCCCCTGCGACACCTTCAGGGACCGCCGCTTCACTCGAGGAAGAAGGCTAGTTTGATGGTCTTAAGAAACTTGCTATAGACTTGTCTCACCATCATCTGGTATGTTGAGAGAACACTTAGGACATACACTCATAAGAACTGCATAACATAGAGTTGTCTGAGTGTGCGAAGTGTCTGACTTTGGACTCATTTCTTTGAGATGTGATATGGAAAGAGGACATGGAGGACAAGGTTATGGATACGAAGTTCGTCGATACCCTAGGAACACTATTCTTGAAGGCTTTAGGAGAGGGTCTAGCTTATATGATGACTCCCTCCTCCACAAGATCGCAGTAGTGAGAGTCGTCACCGAGATAGGCCTTGACGATCCCCGACTCCTCCTCCTCCTGTCCAAGTATCTTGGGGAGATTCACGACTCGATTTAGGTGGCTCGAGGCACTTGTCATCGACAACTCCTTCACACACAACGCCTTTGGCCCTCATTCAAGTTACCAAGGGGAAGGAATCCTTGCTTAGCCATCCACGGCCGAAAGGAACGACTACAACGAGGAGGAAAGATTTGGCAGGGCCTGAGAGCGAGAGAATTCTGTGGATGAAAGGAATGCATTGCTGAAGCAGAATTTCGCTCAACATTATTTAAACGAGCTGATATTCCTCCCTGAACATAGTCCGCCTCCCACTTGTGACTCTGGGGAGATATGGATGCATGTGAGGGTCGTGTATCATCAGGCTAACGAGCTTACTAACTCTTCTGTAACACCCCACTTCTGTTAATGTCACTCACAAAGGGAAAGCATTAAGATTCGTGGAGCATTATAAGTAAACAGAACGGAATATTACAAGACGGATAAAGTAGTACTTGAAAAAAAAAATTATAACTTTATTGCTGCGGAAACAGAAATAGGTTTGGTAACACCTTCAAAACAACAAAACCAAGTACATAATATCAGTCTTGTACAAAAGCCTTCAGAGTACATAATTTTAAAGCCATGACCCCTACCAGAAGATGCCATAAGCCGAATCAAAGCCAAGAAATACATCTTTCAACTTCAAGCTGGAAGAAAGAGACATCTGAACTAAGCTTGAGTATTTCCTCCCTGAGAACCTTGGGGGGGGGGGAAGAGGCGAAACAAACTAGGTTAGACATTAGTCTGGTGAGTCCTGTAACTTTAACAATATAATCATTAAAGTAACATGATAAGAACATAAACTGGAAAGTAAGAAATGACTGTACATAAACATACATGACAAGGTAGGCAAGATGAATAAGATAAACGTTGATTGCGCTTCTAATCACATAGGGTAATTACTATAGTGCGCCAATGATAAATATATTGCAACGTTATTAATTCTATACTGGAAGTTGATCCCAACCCCGCAATTGGTAGCCCTCGAGCGTAACATCTAGTAAGAGGTATCTACCCCATAAAATCCTTGATAGCCTACTTGCCCATAATAGATACTAGATGTCCCCATACTACCCCATTATCGCTTAATCGATCGGCTCCTTAACTCATATGGATTCATTACTTTTGTCATTCGGCCACGCTTGTTCGTAGATACCTGTGCTGGTCCCCCCATGGGGTGTATCAATCCCTATGATGGCAACCCAACACAATTCAAGATGCACAGTGTATGACTACTGATGCGCAGTGCCTGCTTTTTCCACTCTGGAGCACGTGCACGCCCGTACTCCGTCGGAACCTACACTGACGCACCACCCGCCGCTATTTTGACCACTAATAATCAGCCCAGTAATCATGCCCCACACTGCCTAGTTTAGGGTACCGTGATACATCTATGTGGGTTACTGCTGAAATGGGTCCCCGTTACTAGGGTTTCTTAACCAACATGTTATAACGGTTACGTGTTCTCAATTTAACCTAACCCCACCCATTTGTTCAATTAACATGTTGTATTGGTTAAGTGTCGCCTATCCATATGTCACTTAACCTTCCCACTGATTCACGCATGTTTATTTAACGGTTATGTTTGTAGGCCTATATATACTAATATTACCCACCAACCCAAGATTTACTTAACCCTTTCACTTATCAAGTCCATATTTATTATTGGTTAAGCTGGCCTTAACCCTATCCGCTTTGTTCATGTAATATAGGTTAAGTTGTCTTCTTACCCATGTTAACTTAACCCCACCCACCTAACTCATTTAGTTATCATATTCAGCATTAATTATTTATTAATGCACAGACGTCTCACATTAAGTCGATAACTTATGGCCACTGGATATGCCGGGCGGTTCCGAGAAGACTTCCGCCATTAGCCAGACTTAACCTAGTGTCTAAGCATCTAATTTATGCCTTTTACCTCTCAAATTAGACTGCCGTTTGTAGTTGATGGATATGTCATGCGGTTCCGGGCTGTCTTATACCGCAAACCGAGTCTAACCTCTTGTCTTAGGCGTTCATCTTTTAGCCAATTTACATATTTGCTATCCAAGTCTAGATTTATATGTAAATTATCCATAAGTGTGGTCAATTCAAGCTATGCCACATTTACTTGTTATGCCCAAAATTATTTAATTAAGTTATACCCAATTCCCCGTGTTTCAATCGCACATACAACAAGGTCCAAAAATAAAACGGAGAGGGATAGAGGAGAAACAAAAGAATTGTCATAAGGAAAAAAATTGGCATGTAAAGGTGTACCCAACTCAAGAATCATGTTTTCAATAGACTTGTTGTACATTAACAATAAGTATGGCTAAACTGAGCAAGTTACATCATAAGCATGAAGATTCGATCGAATTGGACATAAAAGAATCACCAATTTTGTGTACAACATAATAGGTTCCATTGTATCACTCACAACAGTCTCATAGCCATAGGTAATTCAGATTTGACAAAAGGATAAGCATGAATCAGAATTGATTATCTTACAATTAGGCATAGTTCTAGATTCGATTCATTACAAGTCATGATTCCTATCACATGTTCCAAATCTGAGAAATAACTGAACTTACCAAATTATCACAAGTTTACACCCAAATTCATTTACGTCAAGTCTCATGTTTGCTTATTATATACAATTTTTCCTAAACCATAGCCATCATCAATTTATGCCTTTTTACAAATCACATGTAATTCAACATTTCCCAAACTTTTTCCCCATCATTTTAGCGTTATATGTGTGCGAATTTCGCATAATATGTTAGGCTCGAAGTTAGCCTAACTCATGAAAAGAAAAAGGAAAAAGGAAAAGGGAAGAGAATCATGGTATCAAAGTAGGCATAAATATACGAGCACGAACATGCATGAACTGATAGAATTGATCAGAAAAGAATAGGCTATGAACCAAAAAAGATGACAACTTGCAAATTTGATAAGATAGGCATAATCATATGATCACAATTTACAACTTGTCATAATTACTTTAGTTTAATTATCTTGTGAAAGCTACATGAACTCACAGAGATTAAGAAAGAAGAGAAGATCTGGAATCTGATTTCTGAAGTTGATAAGCTAATCCGTTGATGTAGGCTTTGATCTTTATCTTTAATCTTGAATTTGATTAGTTAAGGTGGAGACTAGATTAGTTTGAGATGCAGCAGCATGGTGGCTCAAGAGTCAATTTAGTTTTGATTAAGGTTTAGGTTTGATGTGATTATATAGAAGTATAGGATTAATTTGAGCCTTTAGATCAACTTAGGATACATCCAAACCATCCAGTCCAAGCAAATGTGTCACCTGGCCAATCAGAAGTCGCTACGTAGCCCTACGACTCACAAAATCGTCACTGTCCAGAACAGTCAGCAGGGGTCGACCCCTACAGGGGGGTCGACACCTTTGTCGACACCCCTATAGGGGGTCGACTCCCATGTCGACACCCCCTGGGGGGGTCGACACCTCTGAGCGGGAGATTTCCCGCTAAGCTGCTTTCCTGAATTTTGAATTTCGAATCTGTTTTGATTATTTAATTATTATTTTAATTTAATTTCTGCTTACACTTGAAATCTTCTAACCTCCATGACTTCTTCATACAGAATCCGATTCACGCAAACTCGGACTCTATCTCAAACAGAATTCCGAGACGGACGCAATGGCATAACCCGTTTTACCTAGTTATTTTTATTATAATTAAATGTTCTTAAATTTGTTAATTTTAATATTTTAAAATTATGGGGTGTTACATTCTCCCCTCCTTAAAGTATTCTGTCCCCGAAATCTCCAAGTCAAGAAGAATATATGTCCTACCATCCAACATCCATTTACTCAACCATTCAATCACAGGCATCCATTGTCCTTAAAAAGGTTTCTAATGCTTTTCATGAACATATGCATAGTGTGTGCATATGTCCTTACCCAAATGAAAAATCAGACGGTCTACTGATTCAGTTAACCTCCTTAATGCAAATCATGATAGTGCCATGCGTCCATTATGTATGGAAAAGAATCCTAATTACACATATTATTTCTACATGAGTGCACAACTATTCATTCAAATGCAACATCCATATGATAACACATTCAATGTACATCCCTTTAATTAAATATGCACACGTATTCATATACAATATGAAAGTGATTGAGCCGATCTAGTGCCTAATGTGTGTGTAAATGCATTCACGAGCAATCACCAGCAAAAACTTGCTTCCACTTGCATCCACCAAACATAACATGTCTCAAGCACATGTTTACAACCATATGATTTTCCTATCTAAAGATCGAGGATGTGAACTAGAGGACATACTAAACGATAGAACAAGTATGAACAAATCGGTAAAAAAGGGAGAAGTTAAGAACATATCCTCACAAAAGGAAAGGGAACGACACACGTATCATGTCTTTCATCTCCCAAGTCATGTCTCCTTGATCATCTCCCCATTGGATTTTAACCGACTTGACCTCTCTGCTGCATAACTTCTTGATCTCTGATCCAAGGATGCATGTAGGAGCTCATCTAATCGTGGTAGCTCGCTCCCCTTCCGCTTCTCTAAGCATGCTCGGCTCCACTACTTCCGCGGTATCATGTAAACACTTTCGCAAATACGACATGTGAAACACATTACGAACACTACTAAGCTTCTCCGGCAACTTCACTTTGTACGCCATCTGTCCAATCCTCTCTATAATAGGAAAGGGTCCTACAAACCTTGGTGCTAATTTCCCTGCAGCTCCAAAGCAAACTACGTTCCTCAATGGTGACACCTTAATAAAAACCATGTCTCCAACGTCGAACTCAAGATCAGTTTGTCTCTTATCAGCGTATGACTTTTGCCGGTCCTGTGCCGTTTTCATTCGCCTTCGAATCAAGTCCATCTTCCCTGAAGTTTCTCTCTGATCAGCTCGGGTTCAAGCAAAATCTTATCTGTAGACTCCCACTAACAAGTTGGTGATCGACACGGTCGTCCATAACATCCCTAATACTAGCTTAGTAACTGTTGTTATAAGCGAACTCCACAAATGGAAGGTGCTCTTCTCATGTCCCTCCAAAACCTAGGATACATAACCTCAAAAAGATCTTCAAGGATTCTATTCACCCTTTCTGTCCGTCCATCCGTCTGTGGACGATACGCAAAGCTCAAACATAATTATGTACCTACTGCCTTTTGCATGTCGCCTTTTCCTTTTGCATCGAAAACTGCTCCAAGCCTTGTCCCGCAAGCACCGGTATATACTGTGAACGGTTTACTCCCATCTAGCAAAGTCAACACTAGGGCTAATATCTTCGCAAAGTCCTTAACGAGCTTCTTACAGTAGCCTGCCAACCCTAGAAAACTTCTTACTTCCGTTGCTTTTTAAGGAACTTTCCAATCTTGGATTGCTACCACCTTTGCAGGATCCACTGTTATCCCTTCCTTAGAGACCACATGTCCTAAGAACCTCACTTCTTTCCTCCAAAAATGACATTTGGAGAACTTAGATTTGAGTTGATGCACTCGTAGTGTCTCTAAGACTTCCCTAAATGTAGGGAATGCTCTTCCTCTCGAGAAAATCAAAATACCATCCACAAAGACTACCACAAACTTGTTTAGAAACTCCTTAAACACCTTACTCATCAAGTCTACGAAATATGCGGGTGCATTCATCAAACAAAAAGGCACGACGAGCCACTCGAAGAAACCATCAGGAGCCCTAAAAGTAGTCTTATCTATGCTGTCCTCAGCCACCCTTAGCTGATGAAATCATATAGCTAAATCCAACTGCAAGAAAACCGAAGCGCCAACCAATGGATCGAACAAGTCATCTATCCTCGGCAATGGGTGTATGTGAGCTTCCTATAGTCCACGCACAATCTAAGCGAACCATCAACCTTTGTAGCAAAAACAACTGGAGCACTCCATTCCAAAATACTTCTTCTTATGAACCCTTCCTCAAGTAGCTCCCGTACTTGCTTACCGAGTTCCCTCCTCTCTCTCCGAGTCATGTGGCGCACTGGTAATGCAACTGGCTTTGCATTATCTACTAAGTATATGCGGAGGTCTATCTTGTGCCTTAGGGTTAAACCCCGAACCTCATCAAAGACGTCACCATACTCACGGACTACTCGAACAAATTCCAAATCATCGATGGATGCATCAAGTGATTCTAGGAAGCTAAGCGTCACCGGACCTCTAGGGTCACAAGAAATATCAAGGGTCTTTCCACAATGAGTTAACAGTCTAACTACCCTTTTTTCACAGTCTAGGATGGCACCATGCCTGGCTAACCAATCCATTCCTAGACTATTGCCCTTGAAACCAAAAAGGAAGGCGTTGCATTCAAACCCAATGCCCAAGATAGACATTCTCAAATCCCGACAAACCATAGATAAATGAGCCGAACCACCAATAGAATTTGAGACTACAATGGGATCCACAACTAGACTTGTATTTAGGTGCAGTGTTTCAACTAACAAAGCAGATATGAACAAGTACGAAGCGCCAGAATCAAACAAAGTTCGAACAGGATGATCAAAAGGGAAAAATCAAACTTTCAACAAAAACGTTTCTATCTCTCTCCTGTCCTGGTGCCATGAGAGCATGAACCTGTCCTCTGGAAGTGGGTTTTGTCCTCTGCCCTTGTCCTTGTCCTTGCCTCTTCCGGCAGTCTTTAATCAGATGTCCTGCCTCATCGCAATGAAAACAACCAGGCTTCTTCTTCTTCCTACAGTCCTTGATTACATGGCCTGTTATACCACAATAAAGATGCCTTCTTTTGTCATGGGGTTAATTATTCTTTCCACTTTTTCCTTTACATTCTTTGTGGATTAAAGCCATATCAACAAATTCCTCATCCTTGGGTTGTGCCCCTTAGCCTAAACTCCCTCATCGACCAAGCGGCTAGTTGAACCTTCCTTCCATCATTTATCTCAAATATACCAAACGAGTCCTCCATTTCCTTGAGCCAATTCTAGCTTCGACAAACGTCTCAGTCCTATGAAACGGTTTTCCACCCATCGCACGTAAGTCCTTCCATATCTTAGAAAAAGAATCTACACGTGGGGAAAGAGACTCAACAAGGAAAAAGGAAGAGATTCGAAACAAAGAATCGAAAGAAAGATATATGGCTTTTTGGGGATTACGTTTTTCATAATAAGCCTTTCTCTTGAAAACTCTTTCTTTAAAACATGTCTTTTTTGAAAATATTTCTTCATAAAAATGCTTTTGAAAACGGTTTTCAAAATCTTTTATTTGTTCGAGTAACCTTCAGCTTTGATACCAAGTGTAACACCCTACGTCCGTTAATGTCACTCACAAAGGGAATGCAATAAGATTCGTGGAGCGTTATAAGTAAACAGAACGGAATATTACAAGACGGATAAAGTAGTACTTGAAAAAAGTTATAACTTTATTGCAGCGAAAACAAAAATAGGTTTGGTTACACCTTCAAAACAACAAAACCATGTACATATCAGTCTTGTACAAAAGCCTTCAGAGTGCATCATTTTAAAGCCATAAACCCCAACAGAAGATGTCATAAGCAGAATCAAAGCCAAGCAATACATCTTTCAACTTCAAGCTGGAAGAAAGAGACGTCTGAACTAAGCTTGAGTATTTCCACCCTGAGAACCTGGGGGGGAACGGAAGAAAAGACTCGAAACATACTAGGTCAGACATTAGTCTGGTGAGTCCAGTAACTTTGACAATATAATCATTAAAGTAACAGGATAAGAACATAAACTGGAAAGTAAGAAATGACTGTACAAAAGCAAGCATGACAAGGTAGGCAAGATGAATAAGATAAACGCTGATTGTGCTTCTAGTCACTATAGGGTAATTACTACACCGCACCAATGCTAAATATATCGCACCATTACTAGTTCCATACTGAAAATTGATCCCAACCCCGCAATTCGTAGCCCTCAGGCGTAACATCTTGTAAGAGGTATCTACCCCATACAATCCTTGACAGCCTACTTGCCCATAATAGATATTAGATGTCCCCATACTACCACCTTATCACTTAATCGGTCAGCTCCTTCACTCGTATGTTTTCATTACTTGTCTCATTCGGCCCGCTTATTTGTAGATACCTGTGCTGGTCCCACCATGGGGTGTATCAATCCCTATGATGGCAACCCGACATAGTTCAAGATGCATTGTGTATGATTACTGATGCCCAGTGCCTGCTTTTTCCACTTCGGAGCACGTGCACGCCTGTACTCCGACGGAACCTACACTGACGCCCCACCCACCGCTATTTTGACCGAGTATAATCAGCCCAGTAATCGTGCCCCACCCTGCCTAGTTCAGGGTACCGTGATACATCTATGTAGGTTACTACTGAAATGGGTCCCCATTACTAGGGTTTTCTAACCAACATGTTATAACAGTTAAGTGTTTTCAATTTAACCTAACCCCACCCATTTGTTTAATTAACATGTTGTATTGGTTAAGTGTCGCCTATCCATGTGTCACTTACCCTTCCCACTGATCCACGCATATTTAATTAACGGTTAAGTTTGTGGGCCTATATATACTAATATTACCCACCTACACAAGATTTACTTAACCCTTTCACTTATCAAGTCCATATATATTATTGGTTAAGCTTGCCTTAACCCTATCCACTTTGTTTATGTAATATTGGTTAAGTTGCCTTCTTACCCATGTTAACTTAACGCCACCCACCTAACTCGTTTAGATATCATATTCAACATTAATTAGTTATTAATGCACAAACCTCTCACATTAAGTCGATCACTTGTGGCCGTTGGATATGTCGGGCAGTTCCGGGCAGACTTCCACCACAAGCTAGACTTAACCTCGTGTTTAAGCATCTAATTTATGCCTTTGACCTCTCACATTAGACTGCCGTTTGCGGTTGCTGGATATGCCAGGCAGTTCCGGGCAGTCTTATACCGCAAACCGAGTCTAACCACATGTCTTAGGCATTCATCTTTTAGCCAATTTACATATTTACTGTCCAAGTCAAGATTATATGTAAATTATCCATAAGTGTGGTCAATTCGAGCTATGCCACATTTACTTGTTATGCCCAAATTACTTAATTAAGTTATACCCAATTCCCCGCGTTTCAATCGCACGTACAACAAGGTTCAAAAATAAAATGGAGAGGGATAGAGGAGAAACACAAGAATTGACATAAGGAACAAAATAGGCATGTAAAGGTGTACCCAACTCAAGAATCATGTTTCTAATAGACATGTTGTACATTAATAATAAGTATGGCTAAACTAAGCATGTTACATCATAGGAATAAAGATTCGATAGAATTGGACATAAAAGAATCACCAATTTGGTGTAGAACACGATAGGTTCCATTGTATCAATCACAATTGTCTCATAGGCATAGGTAATTCAGATTTGACAAAAGGATAAGCATGAATCAGAATTGATTATCTTACAATTAGACATAGTTCTAGATTCGATTCATTACAAGTCATGATTCCTATTACATGTTCCAAATCTGAGAAATAACTGAACTTACCAAATTATCACAAGTTTACACCCAAAACCATTTACGTCAAGTCTCATGTTTGCTTACTATATACATTTTTTCCTAAACCATAGCCATCATCAATTTATGCCTTTTTACAAATCACATGTTATTCAACATTTTCCCCATCATTCAAGCGTTATACGTGTGCGAATTTCGCATAATATGTTAAGCTCGAAGTTAGCCTAGCTCATAAAAAGAAAAAGGAAAAAGGAAGAGGGAAGAGAATCATGGTATCAAAATAGCCATAAATATACGAGCACGAACAGGCATAAACTGGTAAAATTGATCAAAAAAGCACAGGCTATGAACCAAAAAAGACGACAACTTGCAAATTTGATAAAATTGATCACAATTTAGAACTTATCATAATTACTTTAGTTTAATTATCTTGTGAAAACTACATGAACTCACAAAGATTAAGAAAGAAGAGAAGATCTGGAATTTGATTTCTGAAGTTGATAAGCTAATTCGTTGATGTAGGCTTTGATCTTTATCTTTAATCTTGAATTTGATTAGTTAAGGTGGAGGCTAGTTTAGTTTGGGATGCAACAGCATAGTGGCTGAAGAATCAATTTAGTTTTGATTAGGGTTCAGGTTTGATGTGATTATATAGAAGTATAGGATTATTTTGAGCCTTTAGATTAACCTAGGATCCATCCAAACCATTCAATCCAAGAAAACGCATCACCTAGTCAATCAAAAGTCGCCACGTAGCCCTACGACTCAGAAAATCGTCACTGTCCAGAACAGTCAGCAGGGGTCGACCCCTACAGGGGTGGTCGACACCTATGTCGACACCCCTTGAAACACCCCACCCTCCATTAAGGTCACTCACAAGGGGCTGCCTTAACTTTGGTGGAGGTTTGTAAGTAACAGTCACAAATAAAACACAAGATAGATGTAAAAACATATATACATATATATAAGTAGCAAAAAACATCAGAGCTTTTATTTCATAAAATACTTGTTCATACAACACATTTCCATAATTGTCTCATAACAACTTCCAAAAACATTACAACATCATTTCTGACTTGGTTTTAAAATAAAGAAGCATAAAACGTGATTAAAACTGCATAAATCCCCATAGAGTGTGACCAACAGCCATAGCCAAGGAAAGAGACTCCAAACCGTATATCAACTATCTTGAAGCTTTAGAGAATCTGACTAAGCCGAGTTATTTCCTCCCTGCAGACCTGGGGGGGGGATGGAAGAAAAGAAGACGAAAGAAAATAGGGTCAGACATAAAGCCTGCTAAGTCTAGTGACTCTTCAGTATGAAAATAAGAATAAGGCCATGATAGGTATAAGCTGGAACAGGAAAGTATCATAAACTAGATAAGGTAGTTCTGAAACGAATGTAATATCGCACCCCACACTATATCTCTACACCTATTGTATTTATTCCGACTGGCACCCTATGCTGAAGGTGAAGTGATCCCGTTTTTAAAGATGCACCCTATGCTGAGGGTAAAGTGATCCCCTTATTTTAAAGATCGGCTCCTACTCGCATAATCATCTGTGTCTTACGACCCCCAGAAATTGTAGATACCTATGTCGGCCCCACCATGAGGTGTATCAAGTCCCATGGTGGTAACCCCAACACAGACCTTAGAATGCATAGGTTATACTACTGGTGCCCCCAGTGCCCTGTTTGTCTGCTCCGAGGTGCGTGCACGCCCGCACTCCGTTAGAACTCACACTGTTGCACCCACCGCCGTCGCTTTGACCGCTTACAATCAGCCCAGTAATCGTGCCCCACCCTGCCTAGTTTCAGGGTACCATGATACCTAATTGGGTTACTACTGAAATGGGTCCCCATTACTAGGGTTTTCTAGTCAAACATGCTAAGTGGTTAAGTAACTGTATTTACCTAACACCACCCATAAATTTCATTAACATGTTGAATTGGTTAAGTGTTTTAGTTAACTTAACCCTACCATCTGTCCTTAGCCTTTTAAAGCATCGACCACTCACATTAGACATATATTGTTACGGTTACTGGATGTGCCGGTCGGTTCCGGGCAGATTTACACCGTAACTCAGTCTAACCTCGGGTCCTTATTGGGCTTCATGTTTAACCACCCACATTGGATAGGTATTGTTGTGACTACTGGATAGCTGGGCGGGTCCGGGAAGATTTACATCACAGCTCAATCCAACCTCGCGTTAATCATATTCGTATTTTCTAAATTTACATATTTGTCTTTATCACTTAATATATGTAAATTTGTCAACAATTAAATGTTGTGGCCCACTTTCCAAGTTTAACCTTTTTGGTATAAAGAATTTATACCGTTTAAATGCCACCAATTTTGGCATGTGACAAACATGCCAATTTAATATATTTTTATGACAAGTTTTCTAATATTCCCAAAGTTACCCCGTTTAAACATTAGGCTAACAATCTTAGCCTAATTTTCGTTTGCATAATTTTTAACATATGATATTAGGCTAGAAACTTAGCCTAATTTAGCGCACACAAATAGGCATAAGGGAATTCATAAACATAAACATAACATAGGTGTAAACTTGGCATTTTTGGCATAGTCAATATGAACATCATAGGTGTGAACTTGCAAAATAGCCAACATGAATGTCATAGATGTGATCTTGCAAAATAATCAATATACATATATGTGAATTTGCTACATAGCCTAAATCAATTTTACATATATGTGAATTTGCATTGAAATAAGGGTCTAACCAAATAGGTGTCACATGAAATAGCATATGGTTTAGACAACATAGGTCTAAACTTGTTTTTGGATCTAGGCATAACATCGAACATCACTAGCACATGATAAGAATATAACTTTTTCATAAATATGTATAACTTTATGACAAGGGTGTGAACTAGATCCAATCGCATATCTAATTACAATATGAAACATGTACTAAAGTGGATCTTGACATGGATCCAATTAGGAACTTGCAACTTTTACATAAACATAGGGGCATGTATATGAACATAACCATTTAGGCATAAGGATTTTCTAGCATAAAGTATATACATGAGGTTCTAATCACAAACGATCTATATAATCACATAATCATGAACTATACAACTTGCTTTTGATGTTGTTGTCATTCTAAAAATACAATTAGATCAACATCAATCTTAATTATACCACAAACATGCCAATTTCATTCGCAACACAATCATTTCAATACATAGATATGAATTAACATCGTCGTTACAAAATAGCACAATTCCACTTCCAATTTACATCGAATCAATTCTTAGTTTTATTCTCATCAGAAAAATCACTAGACTTACAACGAACGACGAACTTGGATTCTGGATTCTGAATTCTGGATTTGATATGCTTTCCTTTGGGTAGACTACGTTGTTTTGATTCGTGTTTAGGTTTAATGTTGGCTTGTTTCTAGGCTTTCTAATTGACGGCCACTCCTAGTTCCTTTCCAGCAGCATGACGACTTTAGTATTCTATTATTTGTGTGAATTTAGGGTTAGACCTGAGTTGTATTTATAGAATTTCAATCTAATTAGAGCCATCGATGAAGCTAGAGTGAATCCAGACCATCCATCTCAAGAGAAGCCAATCAGAAAGTGATATGTAAGCCCTAGTGACTCAGCCAAACCTCAGAATTCGACCAGACCCTGACCAGGCCAGCTAGGGCCTGACCAGCAGGTCTTTCTAGCCTGGGCGCACTTGGCAGGTGCGCTAGTGCTAAAATTGTACTAGCGCACTTCTCAAGTGCACCAGTGCATTCTGACCCGTTTCTGGTTTTTCTGCCCAACTTCGTTCGTCCATATCTTCTTCATACGGTATCCGTTTTACGCAAACTTGGGCTCTATCTCAAGCAGAATTTCAAGACGAACACAATGGCGTAACCCATTTCCCTTAATTCCATCATTTAGAATTAATTATACTTTAATTTGTTAAGTTATAGTTAACAGAAAATTCGGGGTGTTACATTCTCCCCTCCTTAAAGGATTTCGTCCCTGAAATCTTCAAGTCTAGGAGAACGTAAGTCCTAACTTCCAATCGTCCATCTACTCAACCAACAAACACAGGCGTCCATTGTCCTTAAAAGACTTCTAATGCTTTATGATTATATGCACGGTGTGTGTATATGTCCTTAGCTAATGCAAAATCAGGCGGTCTACTGATCCAGTTGACCTCCTTAATGCAAATCATGTAAGTGTCATGAGTCCATTATGTATGCAAATTTGTCCTTACTCATAAGTCTACATGATTGTGCAACCATCAATACAAATGCGACATCCATATGACAACATATCAAGTTTCAACCATATACAAATATGTATGCATATGCAGTATGAAGTGATTGAGCCGATCTAAAACCTAGGTTGTGTTTGTATATGCATCCACGAGCAACCACTTGCAACCACTTGCAGCCATCAACCATAACATGTTTCAAATACATGTTTATATCCAAAGGGGTTTCTACCTAAGGATGAAGGATAATATCGAGGAGATATACCTAAAAAGATAGATACAAGCACAACTTAAGGAAAAAGAGAGGTCAAAGATGTACCCTCAAAAAGAAAAGGGTAGGCCGTGCGTATTCTATCCTCAATTTCCCAAGTCGCGTCTTCCTCGGCGTCGCTCCACTGAACCTTGACGAGCTTCGCTTCGCGGTTGCGTAGCTTTTTTATTTCAGTTCCTACGATTCGAGTTGGAACTCTCCTCACAGTTGCTTCACGTTCCACTTCGGCTTCTTCTGGAATGCTTGGCTCCACCACTTCCGCTGATTCATGTAGACATTTTCGGAGATGAGAAACGTGAAAGACGTTGTGAATTCCAGCCAATCTTTCAGGCAGATCTACTCTATTAGCCATTTTCCCAATCTTCTCGATGATAGGGAACGGTCCTACAAATCTTGGTGCTAGCTTTCCTGCGGATCCAAAGCGAACGACGTTCCTTAAAGGGGATACCTTAAGGAAAACGCTGTCCTCAACCTCAAACTCAAGGTCGGTCCTTCTTTTGTCGGCATAGGATTTCTGTCTGTCTTGGGCAGTCTTCATTCTCCTTCGTATCAAGTCCACTTTTTCTGAAGTCTCTCTGATCATGTCTGGCCCAAGTATAATCTTGTCAGTGGATTCCCACCAACAAGTTGGTGATCGGCAAGGTCTTCCATACAAAGCTTCGAAGGGCGCCATACCGATGGTGGCTTGGTAACTGTTGTTATAGGAGAATTCCACTAAAGGAAGGTGATCCTCCCAAGTCCCTCCGAAGTCAATAACGCACAGTCTTAAAAGATCTTATAGTACTCTATTCACCCTTTCTGTCTGACCATCAGTTTGGGGGTGATAGGTTGTGCTCAAACATAACTGTGTGCCGACAGCTTCTTGCAGACTCCGCCAAAATTCGCTCGTGAAGATGGGGTCTCTGTCACTCACTATGCTGGAGGGTATTCCATGGAGTCGAACTATTTCCTTGAGATAAAGAGAAGCTAGAGACGAAGCAATCCTTTTACTCTTGATAGGTATAAAGTGGGCGCTTTTAGTAAGCCTGTCCACTATTACCCAAATGCTAGTATTGCCTCTTCTTGACCTAGGCAACCCGTCAATGAAGTCCATTGAAATGCTATCCCACTTCCATTGCGGGACTTCTAGAGGGTGTAGTAGTCCTACAGGTTTCTTTTGTTCCGCCTTGACCTGTTGTCATGTCACGCACTTAGAAACGAAATCTGCCACGTCCTTCTTCATGCCGCTCCAAAAGAAAGTTCTTTTTATATCCTTGTACATCTTATCACCGCCAGGGTGTATAGTCATCTTGGAATGATGCGCTTCCTCGAGAACCTTCTTTGTCAAATCCCTTGCTTGTGGGACGCATAATCTTCCATCTTGCCTCAGCCAACCCTTATCATCGATGGAGTACCTATTAAGGTGACTGGAAGTTTCACCCCTAATTAGTTGATCAATCACATCCACAAGTTGTGGGTCTTCTTGTTGTGCGGCCCCTATCGAGTCTAAAAGAGTGGGCCGTACTTCGAGAGATGCTAACAAACCCGGTACAAATCCGAGGAGGGCCTAAAGTCAAAACTGGCTATATACTCCAAGCTTTGCCTTTCCACAAAGAGGGGGCTTAAGGTCAGTTTCTTTCGGCTCAACGCATCTGCTACTACATTGCCTTTGCCGGGAGTATAGGAAATTTCAAAATCATATGAGGCAAGGAACTCCATCCATTTTTGCTGCCTCAAGTTAAGATCTTTCTGCGATAAAAGATACTTCAACGATTTATGGTCAGTATATAATTCGAACTTCTCACCTAGGAGATAATGGCGCCTAGACTTAAGAGCAAAGACGATGGCGGCCAACTCAAGATCGTGGGTTGGGTAGTTCTTTTCATGCACTTTCAATTGTCTTCCACCATAAGCTACTACCCTCCCTTTTTGCATCAGAACAGCGCCTAGCCCCGTACCATAAGCATCCGTATACTCTGTGAAGATTTTGCTTCCATCTGGCAAAGTCAGAACTGGGGCTGTTGTGAGAGCCCTTTTTAATTGTTGGAAAGCAAACTCGCAATCTAAATCCCAAGTGAACGCCAGATTCTTCTTTGTTAGCCTTGTGAGTGGAGCTGAGATTTTCACGAAATCCTTAATGAACTTTCGATAGATACCGGCTAGCCCAAGAAAGCTTCGAACTTCGGTTGCATTTCTTGGTGTCTTCCAATCTTGCACTGCCACCACTTTCATGGGGTCCACAGCCAACCCCTCTTTGGACACTATATGCCCCAGAAATCTTACTTCCTTTCTCTAAAAGTGGCACTTGGAGAATTTGGCTCTTAGCTGATGTACACGGAGAGTATCCATGATCTCTTTTAAGATGCTGAGCATGTTCTTCCTCATTCTTTGAGAAAATCAAGTTATCATCTACGAAGACCACCACGAACTTATTGAGGAATTCTCTGAACACCCTGTTCATCAGGTCTACGAAATAAGCGGGTGCATTTGTCAAACCGAAAGGCATGACAAGCCACTCGAAGAAACCGCCTGGGGTTCTGAACGCCGTTTTATCAATGTTATCTTCAGCTACCCTTAGCTGATGGAACCCAGTAGCCAGATCAAGTTGGGAGAAGACCGACGCACCTACAAGCTGATCAAACAAATCCTCTATTCGGGGAAGCGGGTGTCTATTCTTCTTAGTCAACTTGTTTAGCTCCCTATAGTCCACACAAAGACGTAGTGAACCATCTGCTTTGGTGGCAAACACCACTGGAGCACCCCATTCCGAGATACTCCTTCTTATAAACCCCTTCTCGAGAAGCTCCTTAACTTGCTTACTGAGCTCCTTTCTCTCCTTTGGAGCTATGTGTCTAACAGGCAGAGCTACGGGCTTTACATTATCAACAAGATATATGCGGAAGTCTATTTCCCGCCTCGGAGGTAAGCCTTTCACCTCTTCAAAGACATCCGGATATTCCCGGACTACTCTAACCGACTGCAAATTCTCAACAGAAGCGTCAAGCGACTCTAGATAACTAAGCATAACAGCATTCACGGGATTATAAGATATTTCTAGAGTGTTACCGAGCCGAGTCAAGAGCCTAACCACTCTTTTCTCACAATCAAGAATGACACCACTACTGGATAACCAGTCCATGCCTAAGGTCAGTCCATACCCTGAGAAGCCCAAAACAAAGGCACTACATCTAAATTCAACACTTAGAATAGAGATTTTCAAATCCAAGCAAACCATCGACAAATAAGCCGAGCCCCCAATTGGATTTGAAACAACCAAGGGATCCTCTACCATACTAGTGTCTAGGTGCAGAGATTCCACTAAAGCAGATGAAATAAAGGAGTGTGATGCACCAGAATCAAAGAGAGTGGGAACTAGATGATCATACAGATAAACTAAGCTTTCTACAGAAATATTTCTACCTTTGGTTCCCAAGATAGGATTGAGAAGATAAGAAAGATAAAACAAAGCATCTAGGAGAAAAAGTTAAAGAGGTACCCCCAAAAGGTCCTACTTGCGAGCCTTGCCCTTGCTTTTCGGGCAGTTCTTGCTGATATGTCCAATATCACAACACTGAAAGCATGCCCCCATCTTCATCTTCTTCTTTCTACAATCCTGGATTATATGCCCTACAATGCCACAGAAATAACATTTCCTTTTCTCACGAGTCTATTATTATTGTTGCGGTCCTTTCCTCCTTGACTATTATCCGTTTTCTTGTTCTGCCATTCTTCCGCTTGCTGTTTCACGTAGAGGAGGAGGAGGATTAAAAGCGTCTGTAGCTGGGGAGTAAGGTCCCCAGACATGCTAAAACGAAAAGGAAAGATTCAAGACAAAGGGATAGAGGGATAGTGCATATGGATTTTGGGGGATTATGCCTTTTAAAATATCAAAAAAATTCATGAAAATGCTTCTTTAAACTTCTTTTTGAAAACAGTTTTCAAATTTTTTTATCTAGTCAGGTAAAACTATGCTCTAATACCAAGTGAAACACCCCACCCTCCATTAAGGTCACTCACAAGGGACTGCCTTAACTTTGGTGGAGGTTTGTAAGTAACAGTCACAGATAAAACACAAGACAGATATAAACACATATATATATATATAAGCAGCGGAAAACATCAGAGCTTTTATTTCATAAAATATTTGTTCATACAACACATTTCCATAATTGTCTCATAACAACTTCCAAAAACATTACAACGTCATTTTTGTCTTGGTTTTAAAACAAAGAAGCATAAAACGTGATTAAAACTACATAAATCCCCATAGAGTGTGACCAACGTCCATAGCCAAGGAAAGAGATTCCAAACCGTACATCAACTATCTTAAAGCTTTAGAGAATCTGACTAAGCCGAGTTATTTCCTCCCTGCGGACCTAGGGAGGGGGGAAACGGAAGAAAAGAAGACAAAAGAAAATAGGGTCAGACATAAAGCCTGGTAAGTCTAGTGACTCTTCAGTATGAAAATAAGAATAAGGGCATGATAGGTATAAACTGGAACAGGAAAGTATCATAAACTAGATTAGGTAGTTCTGAAATGAATATACTATCGCACCCCACACTTTATCTCTGCACCTATTGTATTTATTCTGACTGGCACCCTATGCTGAGGGTGAGGTGATCCCGTTTCTAAAGATGCACCCTATGCTGAGGGTAAAGTGATCCCCTTATTTTAAAGATCGGCTCCTACTCGCATAATCATCTGTGTCTTACGGCCCCTAGAAATTGTAGATACCTATGCTGGCCCCGCCATGGGGTGCATCAAGTCCCATGGTGGCAACCCCGACACAGACCTTAGAATGCATAGGTTATACTACTGGTGCCCCTAGTGCCCTGTTTGTCTGCTCCGAGGTGCGTGCACGCCCGCACTCCGTTAGAACCCACACTGTTGCACCCACCATCGTCGCTTTGACTGCTTACAATCAGCCCAGTAATCATGCCCCACCCTGCCTAGTTTCAGGGTACCATGATACCTAATTGGGTTACTGCTGAAATGGGTCCCCGTTACTCGGGTTTTCTAGTCAAACATGCTAAGTGCTTAAGTGTCTGTATTTACCTAACCCCACCTATAAATTTCATTAACATGTTGAATTGGTTAAGTGTTTTAGTTAACTTAACCCTACCATCTGTCCTTAGCCTTTTAAAGCACCGACCACTCACATTAGACAGATATTGTTATGGTTACTGGATGTGCCGGTCGGTTCTGGGCAGATTTACACCGTAACTCAGTCTAACCTCGGGTTCTTATTGGGCTTCATGCTTAACCACCCACATTGGATAGGTATTGTTGTGACTACTGGACAGCCGGGCGGGTCCGGGCAGATTTACGTCACAACTCAATCCAACCTCGTGTTAAGCGTATTCGTATTTTCTAAATTTACATATTTGCCTTTATCACTTAATATATGTAAATTTGTCAAACTAAATGCTATGGCCCACTTTCCAAGTTTAACCTTTTTGGTATAAAGAATTTATACCATTTAAATGCCACCAATTTTGGCATGTGACAAACATGCCAATTTAATATATTTTTATGACAAGTTTTCTAATATTCCCAACGTTACCCCGTTTAAACATTAGGCTAACAATCTTAGCCTAATTTTCGTTCACATAATTTTTAACATATGATATTAGGCTAGAAACTTATCCTAATTTAGCGCACACAAATATGCATAAGGGAATTCATAAACATAAACATAACATAGGTGTAAACTTGGCATTTTTGGCATAGTCAATATGAACATCATAGGTGTGAACTTGCAAAATAGCCAACATGAATGTCATAGATGTGATCCTGCAAAATAGTCAATATACATATATGTGAATTTGCTACATAGCCTAAATCAATTTTACATATATGTGAATTTGCATTGAAATAAGGGTCTAACCAAATAGGTGTCACATGAAATAGCATATGGTTTAGACAACATAGGTCTAAACTTGTTTTTGGATCTAGGCATAACATCGAACGTCACTAGCACATGACAAGAATATAACTTTTTCATAAATATGTATAACTTTATGACAAGGGTGTGAACTAGATCCAATCGCATATCTACTAACAACATGAAGCATGTACTAAAGTGGATCTTGACATGGATCCAATTAGGAACTTGCAACTTTTACATAAACATAGGGGCATGTATATGAACATAACCATTTAGGCATAAAGACTTTCTAGCATAAAGTATATACATGAGGTTCTAATCACAAACGATCTATATAATCACATAATCATGAACTATACAACTTGCTTGTGATGTTGTTGTCATTCTAAAAATACAATAGGATCAATATCAATCTTAATTATACCACAAACATCCCAATTTCATTCGCAACAAAATCATTTCAATACATAGATATGAATTAACATCGTCGTTACAAAATAGCACAATTCCACTTCCAATTTACATCGAATCAATTCTTAGTTTTATTCTCATCGGAAAAATCATTATACTTACAACGAACGACGAACTTGGATTCTGAATTCTGAATTCTGGATTTGATATTCTTTCCTTTGGGTAGATTAACGTTGTTTTGATTCGTGTTTAGCTTTAGTGTTGGCTTGTTTCTAGGCTTTCTAATTGACGGCCACTCCTAGTTCCTTTCCAGCAGCATGACGGCTTTAGTATTCTATTATTTGTGTGAATTTATGGTTAGACTTGAGTTGTATTTATAGAATTTCAATCTAATTAGAGCCGTCAATGAAGCTAGAGTGAATCTAGACCATCCATCTCAAGAGAAGCCAATCAGAAAGTGACATGTAAGCCCTAGTGACTCAGCCAAGCCTCAGAATTCGACCAGACCCTGACCAGGCCAGCCAGGGCCTGACCAACAGGTCTTTCTTTCCTGGGTGCACTTGGTAGCTGCGCCAGTGCTAAAATTGTATTGGCGCACTTCCCAAGTGCACCAGTTCAATTTTGTTCTGGCGCACTTCCCAAGTGCGCCAGTGCATTCTGACCCATTTCTGGTTTTTCTGCCCAACTTCGTTCGTCCATATCTTCTTCATACGGTATCCGCTTTACGCAAACTTGGACTCTATCTCAAGCAGAATTTTGAGACAAACGCAATGCTGTAACCCATTTCCCTTAATTCCATCATTTAGAATTAATTATACTTTAATTTGTTAAGTTATAGTTAACAGAAAATTCGGGTTGTTACACCCCTATAGGGGGGTCGACTCCCATGTCAACACCCCCTGGGGGGTTGACACCCCTGAGCGGGAGATTTCCGGCTTGGATTCTTTCCTAAATTTTGAATTTCGAATCTGTTTTGATTATTTAATTATTAATTTAATTTAATTTCTACTTATACTTGAAATCTTTTAACCTCCATAACTTCTTCATACGGAATCCGATTCACGCAAACTAAGACTCTATCTCAAGCAGAATTCCAAGACGAACGCAATGGAGTAACCCGTTTCACGTAATTCTTCTTCTACAAATTAAGTGTTCTTAAATTTGTTAATTTTAATATTTTAAAATTACGGGGTGTTACATGTTCCTTCCACCTCTCGGAGCTGATTAGGAAGAAGAACTTAGAGCTCATCAATCAGCGGCTAACTATCGACGGTTAGCGAACCACCATTGTTAACCTGGAGAAGGAAATAGGTAGGTCTGCTCCTTGTGTCGTAAACATGTCTTCGTTCATCTTTGCACTTTTGAATGCTAACTATTAGTGTTGTTGTTACATAGGAGATTAAGCACTCGTACGAGATACTGAAGAAGGTAGCAGCACATGCCAACTCAACTTTTAAAGATACTGCAGCCTCTCTGACTATTGAAAACATGACCTTAAAAAGAGAAAATGCCGAGCTGGAGAAATCGTATGCTGAGTTGAAAAAGGACCATGAACGAGTAACCTAGCTTCAAAATGACAACGTTGTATTAAGAGCAGAGAATGAGAGGCTGAGGGCTGAGAATGCGGAGGTCGTTGAACTGAGAAGGCAGCTTGAGGCAATAGAGAGGGCGAAGGAGGATGTTGAGGCTAGTAATAGGGATGTGCTGAGCTCGACAGAGGAATTAAAGGCTGAGCACCTGAGGGAGGTGGAACAATTGAGAGAGGAGCTCGAGGGCACCGAATTTCGCGTGGAGGCCCCCTTGGCGGAATGCATCAAGAACATGTTTGTTAAAGTTCTCAAGTTCCGCGAACACTCATGGGTTGAAGATTACTCTTGAGAGCAAGCTCGAATATGGGAGAGACTGGTTCCATATGAATCTAATTTATGTCAAGTGGACATGGGAACTTTAGACAAGCGTCAACTGATGGCTGATCTCCTGACTGTCGTGGAGTGTTACTACAAGAAAAGCTGTATATAGCGTCGGATTTTTAGCAGCAGAAAATTCCATTGCAAATTAGCGACGGATTTTCGTGGACTTTGTAAAGGATAATATTTTGGATTTTCTACTTCTCTTTTTTTAGAATATTACTGTCGTTTTTAATTATCCGTCGCTAAACCTTTCCAAATTGCGTCACTTTACCGACGGAAATTATTTGTTGCTAAATTACATTGCAAATGGAGACAGTTTACCGACGAAGATTTGTTGAAGCTATTTTACAGCAGATTTTCGAGGGATTTGCAAGGGATACTTATGTTAATTTTTTGAAAAAAAATGTTTTACTCTTTTTTTTTTTAGTTACAAACATATTTTTGTATTTAATAATTATTTTTATTAAATTTTCAAAAAAAATATTTTATTAATTTTTATTGTAAATCGCTTGTTGTAGAACTGATTAAACTTCAACCTTTATTGTAAATCGTTTTTGGCTCCAAAAGGCTAAAATTTCGGCTCCAAAATGCAAAATTTTGGCTCCAATCTGTAAACTTTTTGTTTTTGCGTCCCTCCAAGTATTCCACGTTTTCCTCCCTACATCACTTATCAAATCGACACTTTTTGAACTTAAATTCAATTCGACTTCCTTCACCTGAATCCTCTTCTCTCCCATCCCAATCTTCCATCAATTCCGCTTTCTCCGCTACATTCCTCTTCCTCCTCCGCGCCTCGACAGATTCCAACTCTCTCCATCCTTCTACAACAACCTTCATCGGTCACTTTCTCCAAATTATCCGCATCCAGATTCACACTAACTAAACCCTAGCCCCCAAATCTGAAATCGACCTAGAAATACCTCAATGAATCATGAGCAAGATCCTCAAATAGAGCCGTGTGGAGTAAATCGACCACCTGCTTCTTCTAAATGTTCGCTTGTTTTCAGAATTACCAGATTTGAATTCTTTACACTACTTTGGAGTAAATAATTTATGTTAAATTTGGTTTTATTGTGGATCGAGGTATTTTCTTTATCAACAATTAAGTACCCGCTGAATACATAAAATTTGTAGTTCACTCAGCATTTATGGTAAAGAGGTTGTGGATAATTGAAATCCAAGCTAAATTTGATAATTTAAGTTATCAAATAATTTGATTAACTTGACTTTACAATGTTCACTTAGCATTTTTGATGTATCAGTTTCTTTATCTACTATTAACAGTAGTTGGATGTCTATTTCCTATGGACATTTGATGTTGATATTGCAAACACAAAAAGGATTTTAAGGTGAAGTTATCCATCGAAATGACATAATTGTAAGTTAAATTTATTCTTTCCTTTCCAGCAAATTCCTCTAAAGTTAAGGCAATTTTACACTTTATGTTATTAAAACCTATACATACACAGAACAAATAGTCTTTTTGTGGTCGAATTTCTGTTACGCCTAACAATAAACACAAATGCTTTTCAATTTTATTCTGGTTCTCTTGCTTTATGGAAGCACCATCCTTAACCACAAGATGTCAAATAAGCTAGGGGGAATAGGGATGTAGCAGATCCTTACCTTAGTTCCTTTTTCCTTCATTAAGGTATGTATGCCTGATCAAATGAGTATAGCAGAATGATTATTTACCTTGTTAATTTTATTTTAACTATGGTTCTACAATATATAGTAAACAACAACAACAATAGTATCTAGTTACCATGTGCATGTGTGAGAAAATAAATATATGCACCATTGTTTTGTTGAGGTTCTTGGTGAATCTTATACACAGCAGTTACTTATTCTTTTTGTTTTTGTTTTAAGGTGGTCGGAGAATCTGGCTTGTTTGCTCCTGAAGACATTTCATATGTTTAGAATGATGGTGTTAAAGCGGTATGTCCTATGAATACGTTAATCAACTCTACAGTACACAGTATTGGCGAATGGAATGCATGATTTATATCTGTTTCTATCTCTACTATTAATAAAAGGGAACTCAACTTGAAGTAATAGTGTTGTAACTATCAAAATCTTTGTTTTCACAGCACATGTACGTCAATTTATTGTTTCCGGAAAATAAAATGTAAAAGTATTTGGATAGTAGATGCATGGAAGTGCATTTTATTTAGTAATCCAGAAAGAGACATGGTAATTGGTGAAAAAATTGATGGTTATCAACTTTGTAGAACTAGCTTGTAACCAGAAAGAATTATAAACCAGCAGATTCAGCTATATAAAATCTTTGTAATTGAATATGTATGGCTTTAACATCTGAATTCATGCACACCAACAACATAGGTTTGGAACAATATCATGCCTCTGATAACACTAGTTAGAAGGTAAGCTAGTTTTCATGATAATACAAATATATCTATGATGTTGCAGGTATTGGTAGGAGAGTCAAGTTATCAGATTTTATGTTTCTCAATGTTTACTAACTCATATATACAATGTCTGGTAACAATTTACTTAACTCTCCTGTTCATTTCATATTTTAACCTCGGCCAATAGTTACAAGTATAACCTAAACAAAAAATTTATCGTGTTACCTTTCACTCTAGAGTCCAGGCCTCTGCTCAATGGTATTTTGTATATGGCTGCGGAAGCGGAATGAGTAGCGTTTAAAGCGACTGAAAGAGCGATGTAATCTAGTTGCCTTGGGTTGCTTTGCATGATGTTTGGAGTAAGATGAGAGTGAAGTAAAGCAAAGAGTTGGGTACGTTGTTGTGCTGCAGGAAGTTCTTATGAATTCTGTTTTTATTATATTATTATTATTATTAGATGGAATGATTCTTTCTTATATGCATGGTTTCATATGGATATATGGAAATCAGGGCATGGGCGGTTACTTTAAGACATGCAGACCACTTCCATCTGGACCTTCAGGTTGTTCCTCTTATTTCTTTGCTTATCTACATCCATATATAAATATAGACTTCAATACATATTATAGTTTATCAAATTATTGTACAAATTTTCCATTCTTCAATAAAAGTTCTTTCCATTTTCTTTTATGGTATTAGAACTTGCAAAAGCCTACCGACAGCATCCTTTTGTACATTGATTCAAAAGGGAAAGGATTTTTATTTTTTTTCACTGCTTGGAGTTTATACTTATCTCTCAATCGTGCTGCTCTGTCATACCATTACTGTTTCTAGCATTGTTTGTGCCATGCTAAGAAGGAAGTAGATCAATATCTTCGCTTCCCCTATGGCTAGACTTTGTTACTCATTCTTTCTAAACATCATCAAGTTTTGCCACCATTAGGTTCAGATCGTTTCTCCATATTGAATCGCTTATTTCTACACATGCAAACTCCTCTAGAATCGCTTATTTCTTTATTTAACAGTAAAATTTAATCTTTTATTTCAGGGACATGGATTGATGATATTGATGATGGACTACGAATCTCCCATTTGTTAAAGACAGTTTAGTAGCAATATAAAACTAGAGGGAGAAGACGACATCTTCATATGTGGTAGATAGAAATCACATCCATGATTAAATAAATGGATCTGTGTATGATTGAAAAAGAAATTAGTTAGACTTATTTTGGTGTAAATATGGCGTTATGTCATTTTAGTATGGTTACAGGTGATATGAGGTTGTATTTGGGATAATGTAAGCATCAACTGAATAGTTTTGTTGTTCATAATTCAGTTTGGTGTATGAAGATGTTGTGGGATTTTTATGTGAGTATGAATGTTTTTTTAGTTCTAAATTAATATTTTTGTCTAATTTATCTTTGTTAATTTAATATGTTATCTATTTTAGTGTTCATAGTTGAATGATGTTTATACATATATATATATATATATATATATATATATATATGCAGATTAGAAGGGAAGTAGCGGCGGATTACCAACAAAAAAATGAGTTTAAGTTTACCTTTTATTTTCCGTCGCTAATCCCTTGGCAATTAGTAAGGGTTTACAACGATTTTTACAAATAATAATTTATTATAAATTATTTATCCGTTGGTAAATAATCGGTAAATAAATTAAAATTAAATTAATAAATAAAATTATATTTTTATTATATAATTAGTAAAATGACGGAAAATTGTCGGAAAACTCATGTTAAATTCCGTTGCAAAAATCTGACATAGATACCGTCATAGTTTTTATCGACAATAGCATTATGGAGGAAATCCGTCGCTAAGGCCTATTTAGCGACGGATTAGAAGCGGATATTGCCGCTGCTAAATGCGGTTTTTCTTGTAGTGTGTGAGAAGCTATAAGAAGGAAGGAGACTGCTACAGGAGGATGTAGAGAATGAGAGCTGACGATGCTTGCCGTGGAAAAGGGGAAGTCCGTTGTTACCGATAGCATGGTCGTAGCGGAGTCATTTGCGGGAGGAAGTTCTTATCGGCAGTTGGCCCCTGAATCTGCCTCAACCAGTGATCCCGCAACATTGGCTTGGGCCTTGACTGTGTATGATCCCGAGTATCCAGGATTGGGAGAAACCGGATTCACTTTGTCTGCTACGACGAGCACACTCCCCATTATACCTGCACCATCCCTAACGGGAAGTAAATTCCCTTTACCGTGTATTCTCAAAGATGATGTTATTACCGAATTTGCGGACTACTATGCGGCCCTTCCTGGAGCTACTATGACACCAGGTTTTGCTCCCGTGCTCCCTCAAACAACAGAATCTAGGTTAGGACCGCAAGGGATGCAGTTTGGAAAAGGAGGCGGTTAGTTAGACACTTTTTCAGATATCAGGCTAGGGTCCAGCATTTATGAGGGTCTCTAGAGGAAGGAGAGGTGGTCGATGGCTAAAGTGATCATGCGAGGGGCCAGTGGATGTCAATGTGCCTTCAGTGCAGGCTATGGTGGATTCCTTAAAGATCCGGATGGCTGCGAAGTGTGAAGAACTGGAAGAGAAGAGTAGGCAGGACGAGGCTGGCAGGTAGGAGGCCCAGGCGAAGGCCAGGCATGATGCTAAGGATAGGGCCACTGCCATAGATGAGAAGAGGAAAGCTGACGATGAGGCAGAGAAGAAGACGGCTGCCGATGAGGACCCAAAAAAGGAGGAGGATAATGAAGCCGCTCAGCAGAGGGCCAAAGAGACTCTTAAGAAGCTCAAGGTCGATGACGCCCTGAAGCTTAAATCCTATAAGTTAGCAGATTGGAAGGTGGCCAAGGAGGCCAAAAAGAAATAGGAGGAGGAGGCTAAGGAGGTACCAGGAAAGAGTGACACTGTGGTGGTGGCCCTTGTTGCGGGAAATGCATCCATGCCATTGCCATACACTATTCCTACCGAGATCACGGAGATTTCAAGCGGTGATGGTGAAGGTGGGAGGCGTTTGTCAATATCTCAATAGTCGGTAACCCTCCAAAAATCAGAGGAGGAAGGAAAAGATCTGGTAGGAAGAGGCCCACCACAGGTGGAGAGTTGTCTAGTGCTGAATCTGCAAAAAAGAAGCACAAGAAAAAGAAGCATGAGCAGCATTAGTAACTGTAATAGTTGTTACTGCTATTTTGGTTACGTAGGCCGATAATATACGTGAGTACGATCCTTGTTTTTTATTTTTAAAGGCATGGTGTGGTTCTCATGTACACCCTGTCATTAGAAAGGATAGATCTTAGATTGTAATTTGTTTAGTGTGTGTGTGAAATAAAATGTGAATTAGTAAAAATCAATCGTGTCAAGTGTTCGATTGTTCATCTCGTGTTTTCCAATGTCCTGTACTTGCATAAGCTTACTTATTGTTACACTAACAGAAATACGATTGGGGATCTTGCTCTGGGGCATTTCCAATTATGGAGATCGAGCGGTAGTTTCAGTAGGGTTTCCCTTAGCTCAGGAACCACGTTTGTTGTGGAAACCAGGCTAGGCGCCTTCTTCCTTGGACTACCCGAAGTAAGGTCCATGTAGGTTGAAGGCGTGGACGTTGCGATTCGTCTGATGTGAGACTCTCCCGTTGTTCATTCAGGTTATGAGTGAAGGCATCGTTTATTCGCTTGAGGATGCCCGGATCATCAGACCATAGGGTCCGATTGTGGCCATGGGCCACCCCTAAGCCTTAGGACTTAGGAGCAGGAACGATCTAAGGTCGGTCTCGGTGCTGCACCAAGATTCGACAGATGCCCGAAGCTATATGAGAGGTTGGTGTCACATTAGGTTGGTTGGTGGGCTTCCCCCAAGTTCGGGGACTTAAGAGAGGAACGACTTATACTCGGTCTTGGTGTTGGGCCAAGATTCGAGTTAGAGGTTATTTACACTCGGTCGTATCGCGGGCTGGGGACTCGAGTAGCAATGCTAGCTCCCATGCTCGTGGTGCCAATTAGTGCCAGTAGTGGTTGTCCTCAACGTTAGCTTGAGGTTTGGATGGCGGCATCGGTTCCTGTGCCCGAGCTACCGATGCGGCGATCGAGGGTTTGTGCGCATAAGTCGGCTGTGATAGTGAATCAAACATATCATGCAAGGAGTAAACATGGAAGGGAGTCGAGAAACTGAACATCATTTCTGCTGATATCATGCAAGGAGTAAACATGGAAAGGTTGAAGGCATGCCCGGTTGCTGACTTGTGGGTAGTTCGGTAGTCCCATAGGGCTAGAGGGAGTTCATCTGCCCCTATGCCTCTGGCCTTTTCCAAAAGCTTCTTAATGATGGATTTGATCGCTTTGTTAACAGCCTTGATTTGCCCATTGGCTTGAGGGTAGCTACCGCTGAGAATCTCTTTTCGATGTTGTGCCGCTGACAGAAGGTCTTGAACTATGCACTTTCAAATTGGGTTCCATTGTCAAAGATGACGGCCTGGAGGATCCCATAGAGGGTGATGATGTTGTGGACGACGAAGTTGATTACCTTCTTGGTGGCGATCGTGGCGAGAGCTTCGACTTATGCCCGTTAGGTAAAGTAATAAACTACGACGATAGCATAACGTGCCCCACCTCTAGCCATTGGAAGAATTCCAATGATATCTATTCCGCACATAACAAACGGCCATGTACTAACCATTTGTGTAAATTCGGTAGGCATGGCTCTTGGAATCTTTGAGAAGTGCCGACATTTTTCGTACTTGTGAGCATAGTTTGCAGCGTCTTGATTGAGCATGGGCCAAAAGTAGCCATATCTGATGATCTTTCTTGCCAAGATTTGCGTCCCTGTATGGTCGCCGCACTCGCCTTCATGTACATCTGTTAACACTCGGTTGGTGTTGTCATGGCCTACGCACCATAGTAATGGGACAGAGAAGTCTCTGCAATAGAGTACTCCTTCCATGAGAAGACTGCGAGCTGATCGGCGACTGATTGCTCATCTTTCCTTGTAACGTCTCGAGAGGGTCTCGTGTTGCAGATAATACTTGATCGGTGTCATCCAAGATTCAAGTTCAGTTTCAGCATTCATGACCACCTTGGTTTGCATTTGCTTAATACTTGGTGAATCGAGCACTTCAACTGGGGCGAATCCATAAGCTGTGAATCCTCGAAGCTCGACAACTTGGCTAGAAAATATGTTTTTCATTTTGTTATAGGGAGATGTGCTTGATGACAAAGTGGTCGAAGTTGGTAATCAATTCCTGAACCTAGGTTAGATATAGGGCAAGCCGTGCCCCTACACTTGGTATTCTCCCTTTACCTGGCGCATGATGAGTTGTGAATCAGAAAGATTTGGATGGTCTTTAGCTTAAGTTCGATCACGGTTCTAAGTCCAGCCATCAAGGCCTCATACTCTGCATCGTTCTTGGTAGCATGGAAGTTAAGCTTTAACGCGTAACATATCGAGCGTTCCTCTAGGGTGATGAGCACGACTCTGGATCCAGAACATTTGCTATTGGAGGACCTATCCATGAATAATTTCCATTGAGTGTCGGGAGCTTCGATGTTCTCTGTAGGAGACCTTTGGGAGCGGTGAATTCTACTATGAAATTGGCTAGAGTTTGTCCGAGGATGGCTCGGCGGCGAATGAATGTTATCTCAAATTGACTCAGCTCCATACTTCACTTTAATAGTCGCCGGGATGCCTTGGTCGTTGTAGGATCGGTCGTAGCAGGTGGTCGGTATAAACCTTTATAGGATAAGAATGGAAGTAAGATCGAAGCTTCCGAGAGGAAATCAATAAGTAGTATGATAGTTTCTCGAGCTTAAGATAATTCCTCTCTATTCCTATCAATAGTTTGCTAGTGTAATAGACGGGTCGCTGGACGGGGTCTTCGATGCGCACCAATGCCGAGCTGATTGCCTGCATAGAAACAGCCAAATAAATATATAAGTCTTCATGGTCTATAGTTTTGGACAAGATATGTGCTCCCTCTAAGTGATTCAATAGATCCTCGCATGCAGCGACAAATTCTAGGGTCCATTTGAAGTTGCGCTTCCCCTTTCGAAGCAAGTTGAAAAGGGGAATGTAACAACCCGCAAAAATCAGAACCAATTTAAAATTTTTATTTTAGGAAATTTTAATGAATTTTGACAATATAAAATAATTTATTTAAATAATAATGATCACAAATTTGATTTAAATCGAAGTTAGAATGAATAATTTAATTTTAATTAACCAAAGAGTTAGAAATAGCGCGGTAGTTTGAAAAGTCAAACTTGAACTTTGACTGACCGTACAGGTTGCAAAATTTAACGGATTTTAGTGAAACCAAAAATATTAGAATCTATTTTAAAATATCTTTCCAACGAATCCGAAAAATTGAAATTTCATAGCGGAAATCAAAAGTTATGGCCAATTCAATTTTTAGAAAGGTCGCTATGAAATTTATAAGGTCAAAATGCTACTTTTTGCATACGAAGGAATTTGAACTCGAAACCACTTCCATTGAGTTCAGAATGATGTTTCTACATTGAAAAACAGTCATTTTATTTGTTTAAAAATATATTTTCAATATTAAATATATTGGCCTTAAAAATAGTCATTTTTCAAACGACCTCGGTTTTCAATGAAATCACTTTTGTTGGAACCGAAATGTCAAATTATTGCTAGGTTTCAATTTTTAGAATTTTTCGAATTAATATGTGAGCGTGGGAAAAGAAAATGTGTTTTGACTATTTCAGTTAAATTTAAACGCCTTAAAAATAGACATTTTTCAAACAGTCTCAGAATTCGATGAAATTAGTCTCGTTAGAACCGTATCGTCATAAGAAAGCCAAAAATAATTTTTCTGGATTTTTCGGAGTCCGTATGTGGCCCCGGCATATTTAAATGTACGGTAAATATTTAATTAATTAATTTTTAATGGAATTTTAAATAAAATATGTACAAATTTCGGAATTGAGCCCTGAGACCCATTCCATTGCGTTCAGAAGGTGTCAAAACCTTAAGAACGACAATTTTTGGGCTGAAATTGGACAAAGTTGCAAAACGGGCCTTTAATGGATAATAAATTAATAAAATATTATAAAAGTACACTCAAACCGAGGCATCTCTTCTTCCCGATCAGAAACTCACGCACCTAAACCTGTAGCCGCCATGTCTTCTTCTCCTTCTCTCCTCCTTATCTCCTAATCCACTCACTTTTAGATCCCCATCCTTTGGAAGTTTTTCAAGCTCTTCTCCTCCTCTTTCTTCTCCGACCAATTTCACATCAAACCGTTGTCCGTAGCTCTCGAATCACCTCTCCAAGTCCGCTGACTTTATGGATCCGCTGCTCCTCCTTCTTGCAACCGCATTCCACCCCTTCCAGCCGAATATCCACCTCTCCAAGCACTCCATCCTCCATCAAACGGCACCCAAAACCGTCAACCGTAGCTCAAGTTATCGTGATTCAAAGATTTGAACAATTCAAAGGTCATATAAATTTTATTTTATCAATTTGCAATGCTTGATTTCATTTCTAATCTTAATTTTAATTATTAAAAATGTGTTTTTGATTCAATCCGATTCAGAACGCAACAACGTTTGTGATATTGGGACAACGACACGCAACATAACATTCAAGATCTGTTGTGTACAATCTCTGATCCTTTTGATTCAGTTTTGATTTAATATCCAAGGTGAGCAATTCTAAATTTAAAATTTAATTTAATTTAATTTAATTATTTTTCTTAATTAATATATCTGCGTTAGCTAGATCTATGTTCGCTGTAACACCCCGCCTCCGCTAGGGTCACTCGCAAAGGAATGCACTAGCTTTAGAGGGGCATTATTGGTAAACATGCACAGAAATATCACAAGACAGAACATATAAAATAGCGGAAGTAAAATCGAACTTTCATAAACATTAATAACTAAGGTCTAAAGCCTTTTACATCAGAGTACATCAAAACCTGTCTTGCAATAATAAAGAAGCATAAAAACCTTTTCATAAATTATTCCCCAAAATAAAGCGGTGAAGCAGCCATAGCCAAGAGAAGACCAAGCTATACATCAAGCTATACATGATGACCTTCAGGCATAAGGGGTCCGAACTAAACAACATCATTTCCTCCCTGGAACCTGGGGGGAAACGGAAGACAAAGAGGCGAAAGAAAACGGGGTCAGTCATAAAGACTGGTAAGTCCTATCTACTTCCAGTATAAAAACAGGTAAAGGTAACATGACATGCATAAACTGAAAGTAAACATAAGGATGACTACAAGATAGATAAACTAAACCAGGGTAACAGGTTGAACTACTGTAGCAAGGTAAACTAAGATATCGTGATAAACTACGGTGTCGTGATAAATCAAGGTATCACATCGTCAGGTTTCTATCAAGTATACTATCCCAAGGTATCTATCCTGTCTAACATCCCCCGGTGTCTATTATGTATATTTTTCCTGGTTCTAACATGTATATTTGCTCTGCACCTCTCGTACTAGTATCCCAACCCGCGTCATGTGTTAACCATGAATGTCATGTAATGGTCTATGTCAACTTAATATATAGCATATGTAGGTTTTCTCAACTCGTATGTTTCCTTCCATGTATAAGTTCAGTCCTTTGCCGTAGGCCATACGGGCTTTTCCATGTAAACGTTTTATCCTTGAAGTTGTTTTGGACTGCAACCCTTGATCTAGTTGTGTTTCCTTACCATGAACTATCGCGCGTCCACTTAGGATTTATGCCACCTAGGACCGCTAGGGATTATGCTACCTAATGAACGTTTTCGTGTCTCGGTTTGGGTCTTGGCCACCTAGGACCACTAGGGATTACGCCACCCGTCAACCGCACCCTTGATCCCACGTATGTATCGTGAATCGTTTTCCATGTCTAGATGCACATGTTCCCCAATGTGCCATCCGAGTTCCGTGCCAGGGCAAATCAAGAAATACGGAACTCGGTCGGGAGCTTTAAATCGTCTGCTGATGCAGATATCAAGGTCTGTTTTTGTACCCGTGGCTATGGTCCCACGTGACCCCTCCCTCAACTACTGAAAGGCAATCCAAGAAAAATCATGTATAAGAACCACTCCACGGCCCCACTATAGCCCCACTTTCCTACGGGCCAACCTCACCCATGGCTCGATAGCAAGCACATGGTCTGTTGGGGGTTCCCTGCCTTTCCGCACGTACACGATTGACTAAAGATGGTAGGTAGTCGGCGATGTGCTATCCAGGGCAAAAACCAAGAATCGTCGACTCCACGCTAATCCATCCCAGTCTTTAGGTCGCTCGCATAGCAACCAAGGCATACTCTTGGTCCTTCTAACGCAGACCTTAACCTCTCATGGGCCTAGTATAATTACCTGGCAGCCCACAGAGGGATCCCAAGAATATCCTCACGTCCCCCGAAGCTTCCACTTCGGCACCCAGTGCGCTGGAGCTTTTATCCAAGTCAGATAACTTGCTCCTCCTCGTATACTAAGCGATGACCTACCGTATCAGGTTACTCATCGCTTTGTGAATTAATCCTATGTCCTTAGCTAAGAATTATTACTTAGTTACCCTTAACTAAGGTTTACCACTTAGCTTCCTTTCCCGTTATCCTTGATTAACCACGATTCTCTACCTAGTTCCTCTAACTAGGGTTTGTCTTATTGGGTTAAGTGTTATCATTCAAGTCCATGCCTTAACCCGCCCACGAATCACGTCAAGATTGGCTAAGTATTTAAGTTCAAGACTTAGCCCTACAAGTTGGTTACGTGTACCCAGAGGCTCATGACTTAACCCTATCAAGTCAAATTGGTCAAGTACTAGCTTACCTTAATCCTATCGGATTATCTTGCTAGATCGATTAAGCATAGATTATCTTAATCCCATCAAATTATCGAGTCGGATTGGTTAAGTATAGGTGGGCTTAACCCCATCCTCTAATCGTACTACAATGGTTAAGTATATTCTAAAAAGGTCTTGTGACTTAACCTTATCAGGTCCACGTATTAGATTGGTTAAGTGTAGGTTACTCAACCCCATCAAATCATCATGTATAATTGGTTAAGTATAAGTTGCTTAACCCCATTAAATTATCACGTTAAGTTGGTTAAGTATTGGTTACTTAACCCCATTGAATTACCAAGTTTAAATTGGTTAAGTGTTTAACTTAACCCCATCGAATTACCGTGTTTAGATTAGTTAAGTGTGGATTACCTAACCCCATCTAATTACCGTGGTTAGATAAGTTAAGTGTCAATTACTTAACCCCATCTAATTACCGTATTTAGATTAGTTAAGTCTTAATTACTTAACCCCATCTAATTACCAAGTCGGATTAGTTAAGTGTAAATTTCTTAACCTCATCCCCTAATCATCTTGCATGGTTAAGTGTCATTAAGAAATCAAGTCCGGTCCCACTTAACCTACCCATTCGTGTCATATCGGTTAAGTGTCATTAGTCAAATTTACTTAACCTTATCAAGTGGCATTAATTTAATTAATGCACTTTCAACCTCTCACATTAGACCTTGTTGTGGTTACTAGTTAAGCCGGGCGGGTCCAGGTAGATTTACACCACAACCTAGTCTAACCTCGGGTCTTAAGCGCGACCTGACCAACTTCTCACATTGGATCCTATTGTTTGTAGCTACTAGTTAAGTCGGGCGGGTCCGGGTAGATTTATGCTACAAACTCAACCCAACCTCGAGTTGGCCACTTTCATGTTTGGTCTAGTGTTATATTACACTTACAACCTATACTTGTCAAGTTTCAAGTCCCAAGTTTACCCCACGTGTCATGCCCCCATTTTGGTTCAACTTACATGTCGTGTTCACATGTAACCTCAAGTCAAGTTTTCATGTCATATTCAAGTCAAGATTTCGCGTCATGTTCATGTTTATCTAACTACCCCAAAGTCGGGTTTTCCAACGCAAGCAAAAGCGAGTCAACATAGTAAGGATACTACGTCACATATTGGCCTCAAAACATGCATGATGCCAAAAAGGGATTGGCTTCCACATGCACAACCTTGGCCAAAAACATGCATAGTGTCATAAGGTGATTTGGCCACAAACATGCATAGCATAAAAGGGGATTACTTGCATAAGTGTTCATGTCATAAACCTATCATGAAGGGATGAACATGCCCATGTTACTCATGTGATAAAAAAGGTAAACTTGCATATTATCATAAGGGATTTCGGGTTCATATACTTGCATAGCCTCAAAGTCACATTCATGCACATGTTTCATGAGTCAAAGTGGTTTCAAGTGTGCATGCTAACATACCACAAGCAAAGGTCCAATCTTGCATGGCAAACTAGGTCCAATGTAACATGAATAACATGGTTTAGTCGCTACAACATAACCCAAAGTCATATGTTCATGATAAAGGGGCAAACTAGGTTCCCATAGGCTAACATACTCATGTTACTTTGCATTTTATCCCATGTCACATCAAGATCATCGTTTAAATCTACAAGTAGCTAGAACTTACCTAGCGTGGCAAGAGGACTAGGAGCATGAATCGTTTTGACGAAGAAAGGTGGCTCCTTTGATGAAGATCCGTCATGAAACTCGCATAGCAACGTTGATTTGGCCTCTATTTGGTGTAGCAAGCTTGCACCTTTTGATTTGAACCCGATTTGAATGCATAGGCTCTAGGGATTGGAGATGGAGGCCATGATCAAAATTGATTTTGGCAGCACTTAGTTGCTAGGTTTGATTTTTAGGGATTAAGGTTAGGTTTAGGGTCTTTTTATAGAGATTAGGATAGTTTTAGGCCCTTAGATTAACCCTAGGATAGATCTGAACCATCAAACCACGTCAGAAGCTTCCAGAAGAAGACCAGAGACCAGTGCAGGTGCACCAAGCCAGGAATGCTCGTCTGAGCCAAGTCGACAGCCAAGTCGACAGGGCTGTCGACTTGGTCAGACCAAGTCGACTCCCAAGTCGACAGGGCTGTCGACTTGGGTACTGTGGCGGGAATTTTTCCCGCCTGGCCCAACTGGCCCAATTTTCCAAATTCAAGTTTGAATTTGAAATCTGTTTTTACTTAGAAATTTTCTGAAAACTTCGTTGGGCCTTAACCGGGTCATACGGACTCCGATTTTCGAAAACTCGGACTCTATTTCGCGTATTTTTCCGAGACGAACGCAATGGCATAGCCCATTTCGCTTGATTCAGAATTTAAAATTAAATTCTGCCTTGATTCTCGTCTCAATCATGTTATCGAAATACGGGTTGTTACATTCTCCCCACCTTTTAGGATTTCGTCCCCGAAATCTCTAAGTTAGGAAGAAAATATCCTACCATCCATCATCCATCTACTCGAATCATCATCCACAAGCGACCATTGTCCTTAGATGATTTCTAATGCTGTATGAACATATGCAAAACGTGTGTGTATATGCTCCTTAGCTAATGCTAATGATCAGGCCTGAATGATCTTTCTAATGCAAGATATGTTAAGTGCCATGAATCCAACATGTATGCAAATAGTCCTAGTCATATAAGTGCTATATGCATGCACAAACATTCATTCATATGCAACATCCACATGACAACACATTCAATTTCATCCATAAAGAAGTATAAATGCTCGTGCATATGCAACATGAAACGTGATCGCGTCAATCTAGTATCTAACGTGTATTCGCGCATCCACGAGCAACCACTTGCAACCATTTGCAACCATATCAATCATAACATGTCTCAAATACATGTTTACATCCATAGCGTTCTACCTAAGGTTCCCAAGATAAGATCGAGAAGATAACAAGACAAACTCCTTACGGGGTTTGTAACGGAAACAGGACCGAGAGGATATCCACCAAGCGATAGCATGCAAGTAAGCTTTACAGGTGAACCAAGGATCAAAGATATGCTCTTAAAAAGAGACGTGATGCGCTCGTCCAAGCCGCATTTCCATGAGCTTAATTCCATCATGCCTTGACCGCCTTTGACTTCATGATTTCGTAGCTCCTTGATTCCTATTTCCAAAGTATGAGTCGGAACTCTTTTCACTGTCGCCTCTCATTCCACTTCCATTTATTCTTTCCCTAGTATACTTGGCTCAACCATATCTACGTACTCATGCCAGCTATCCAAAATTCACTAGTGAATTCTGGATCTCGCTTTCCGATGCCAATCCATGTTGCCAAGAGTTCTTACTAGGGTGATTGTCATAACCCATGCATAATCGAAACGAACCATCCGCCTTAGCGGCGAATCCTATTTGAACGGATTACCAACAACTGCATCCCGGGATTCTAGGTAACTAACCATGACAGAACCCAAAAAGGGTTACACGAGACTTCGAGGGTATCACCAAGGCAAGTCAAGAATCCAACCACCCTCTTTCTAAAACCGAGAATGGTATCCCTTACTGGGTAACCACTTTACCCCTAGAATCCATCCATAGCTGAGACATGTCATTCCCAAATCCAACAAGTCATGAAGAAATGGACCAACTATAACAAGATTTGGGACAAAATAGAATCCTCTTCTATGCTAGTACTAAGGTGCAGAGACTCACTATCCAAGCAGACTTAAATGATACGATGATCAAGACAAAGTCTGGGTGGGATGATAGAAAAGAACGACTAAACCTTTACCAGAAACGGCACCATTACTTTTAGGCACCCTAGAAATGGGAGTGTACTATTTCCCTCTCTGCTGATCTTGTCCTTGTCCTCCTTGATGGACTAAGCCCTAACAACAGTTGCTTATCCTTAAGCTGGTATCCTTTACCCTTACTCTTATTCTCCTTTCTTGTAACACGGCAATGGGTCTCTCGTGAACCACCTCCATCGTACGGGAAACACCTACGTGGCTAGAAAAAGATTAGTCACAGTTAGAACTACTGTGACCACAGATGGAGGAAAGAAAGGAAACGAGATCCAATTCAAGGAATCAAAGGATGGTGCTAATGGCTTTTGGGGAATAGCCTTTTAAAAGCAAACTTTTCTTGAAAAATGCTTCTTTATAAACGGTTTTTCAAATAGTTTTCAGAAGGTCTTTAAAAACTTTTGCCCAGTCTGGTAACCTTCTGCTCTGATACCAAATGTAACACCCCGCCTCCGCTAGGGTCACTCGCAAAGGAATGCACTAGCTTTAGAGGGGCATTATTGGTAAACATGCACAGAAATATCACAAGACAGAACATATAAAATAGCGGAAGTAAAATCGAACTTTCATAAACATTAATAACTAAGGTCTAAAGCCTTTTACATCAGAGTACATCAAAACCTGTCTTGCAATAATAAAGAAGCATAAAAACCTTTTCATAAATTATTCCCCAAAATAAAGCGGTGAAGCAGCCATAGCCAAGAGAAGACCAAGCTATACATCAAGCTATACATGATGACCTTCAGGCATAAGGGGTCCGAACTAAACAACATCATTTCCTCCCTGGAACCTGGGGGGAAACGGAAGACAAAGAGGCGAAAGAAAACGGGGTCAGTCATAAAGACTGGTAAGTCCTATCTACTTCCAGTATAAAAACAGGTAAAGGTAACATGACATGCATAAACTGAAAGTAAACATAAGGATGACTACAAGATAGATAAACTAAACCAGGGTAACAGGCTGAACTACTGTAGCAAGGTAAACTAAGATATCGTGATAAACTACGGTGTCGTGATAAATCAAGGTATCACATCGTCAGGTTTCTATCAAGTATACTATCCCAAGGTATCTATCCTGTCTAACATCCCCCGGTGTCTATTATGTATATTTTTCCTGGTTCTAACATGTATATTTGCTCTGCACCTCTCGTACTAGTATCCCAACCCGCGTCATGTGTTAACCATGAATGTCATGTAATGGTCTATGTCAACTTAATATATAGCATATGTAGGTTTTCTCAACTCGTATGTTTCCTTCCATGTATAAATTCAGTCCTTTGCCGTAGGCCATACGGGCTTTTCCATGTAAACGTTTTATCCTTGAAGTTGTTTTGGACTGCAACCCTTGGTCTAGTTGTGTTTCCTTACCATGAACTATCGCGCGTCCACTTAGGATTTATGCCACCTAGGACCGCTAGGGATTATGCTACCTAATGAACGTTTTCGTGTCTCGGTTTGGGTCTTGGCCACCTAGGACCACTAGGGATTACGCCACCCGTCAACCGCGCCCTTGATCCCACGTATGTATCGTGAATCGTTTTCCATGTCTAGATGCACATGTTCCCCAATGTGCCATCCGAGTTCCGTGCCAGGGCAAATCAAGAAATACGGAACTCGGTCGGGAGCTTTAAATCGTCTGCTGATGCAGATATCAAGGTCTGTTTTTGTACCCGTGGCTATGGTCCCACGTGACCCCTCCCTCAACTACTGAAAGGCAATCCAAGAAAAATCATGTATAAGAACCACTCCACGGCCCCACTATAGCCCCACTTTCCTACGGGCCAACCTCACCCATGGCTCGATAGCAAGCACATGGTCTGTTGGGGGTTCCCTGCCTTTCCGCACGTACACGATTGACTAAAGATGGTAGGTAGTCGGCGATGTGCTATCCAGGGCAAAAACCAAGAATCGTCGACTCCACGCTAATCCATCCCAGTCTTTAGGTCGCTCGCATAGCAACCAAGGCATACTCTTGGTCCTTCTAACGCAGACCTTAACCTCTCATGGGCCTAGTATAATTACCTGGCAGCCCACAGAGGGATCCCAAGAATATCCTCACATCCCCCAAAGCTTCCACTTCGGCACCCAGTGCGCTGGAGCTTTTATCCAAGTCAGATAACTTGCTCCTCCTCGTATACTAAGCGATGACCTACCGTATCAGGTTACTCATCGCTTTGTGAATTAATCCTATGTCCTTAGCTAAGAATTATTACTTAGTTACCCTTAACTAAGGTTTACCACTTAGCTTCCTTTCCCGTTATCCTTGATTAACCACGATTCTCTACCTAGTTCCTCTAACTAGGGTTTGTCTTATTGGGTTAAGTGTTATCATTCAAGTCCATGCCTTAACCCGCCCACGAATCACGTCAAGATTGGCTAAGTATTTAAGTTCAAGACTTAGCCCTACAAGTTGGTTACGTGTACCCAGAGGCTCATGACTTAACCCTATCAAGTCAAATTGGTCAAGTACTAGCTTACCTTAATCCTATCGGATTATCTTGCTAGATCGATTAAGCATAGATTATCTTAATCCCATCAAATTATCGAGTCGGATTGGTTAAGTATAGGTGGGCTTAACCCCATCCTCTAATCGTACTACAATGGTTAAGTATATTCTAAAAAGTTCTTGTGACTTAACCTTATCAGGTCCGCGTATTAGATTGGTTAAGTGTAGGTTACTCAACCCCATCAAATCATCATGTATAATTGGTTAAGTATAAGTTGCTTAACCCCATTAAATTATCACATTAAGTTGGTTAAGTATTGGTTACTTAACCCCATTGAATTACCAAGTTTAAATTGGTTAAGTGTTTAACTTAACCCCATCGAATTACCGTGTTTAGATTAGTTAAGTGTGGATTACTTAACCCCATCTAATTACCGTGGTTAGATTAGTTAAGTGTCAATTACTTAACCCCATCTAATTACCGTGTTTAGATTAGTTAAGTCTTAATTACTTAACCCCATCTAATTACCAAGTCGGATTAGTTAAGTGTAAATTTCTTAACCTCATCCCCTAATCATCTTGCATGGTTAAGTGTCATTAAGAAATCAAGTCCGGTCCCACTTAACCTACCCATTCGTGTCATATCGGTTAAGTGTCATTAGTCAAATTTACTTAACCTTATCAAGTGGCATTAATTTAATTAATGCACTTTCAACCTCTCACATTAGACCTTGTTGTGGTTACTAGTTAAGCCGGGCGGGTCCGGGTAGATTTACACCACAACCTAGTCTGACCTCGGGTCTTAAGCGCGACCTGACCAACTTCTCACATTGGATCCTATTGTTTGTAGCTACTAGTTAAGCCGGGCGGGTCCGGGTAGATTTATGCTACAAACTCAACCCAACCTCGAGTTGGCCACTTTCATGTTTGGTCTAGTGTTATATTACACTTACAACCTATACTTGTCAAGTTTCAAGTCCCAAGTTTACCCCACGTGTCATGCCCCCATTTTGGTTCAACTTACATGTCGTGTTCACATGTAACCTCAAGTCAAGTTTTCATGTCATATTCAAGTCAAGATTTCGCGTCATGTTCATGTTTATCTAACTACCCCAAAGTCGGGTTTTCCAACGCAAGCAAAAGCGAGTCAACATAGTAAGGATACTACGTCACATATTGGCCTCAAAACATGCATGATGCCAAAAAGGGATTGGCTTCCACATGCACAACCTTGGCCAAAAACATGCATAGTGTCATAAGGTGATTTGGCCACAAACATGCATAGCATAAAAGGGGATTACTTGCATAAGTGTTCATGTCATAAACCTATCATGAAGGGATGAACATGCCCATGTTACTCATGTGTTAAAAAAGGTAAACTTGCATATTATCATAAGGGATTTCGGGTTCATATACTTGCATAGCCTCAAAGTCACATTCATGCACATGTTTCATGAGTCAAAGTGGTTTCAAGTGTGCATGCTAACATACCACAAGCAAAGGTCCAATCTTGCATGGCAAACTAGGTCCAATGTAACATGAATAACATGGTTTAGTCGCTACAACATAACCCAAAGTCATATGTTCATGATAAAGGGGCAAACTAGGTTCCCATAGGCTAACATACTCATGTTACTTTGCATTTTATCCCATGTCACATCAAGATCATCGTTTAAATCTACAAGTAGCTAGAACTTACCTAGCGTGGCAAGAGGACTAGGAGCATGAATCGTTTTGACGAAGAAAGGTGGCTCCTTTGATGAAGATCCGTCATGAAACTCGCATAGCAACGTTGATTTGGCCTCTATTTGGTGTAGCAAGCTTGCACCTTTTGATTTGAACCCGATTTGAATGCATAGGCTCTAGGGATTGGAGATGGAGGCCATGATCAAAATTGATTTTGGCAGCACTTAGTTGCTAGGTTTGATTTTTAGGGATTAAGGTTAGGTTTAGGGTCTTTTTATAGAGATTAGGATAGTTTTAGGCCCTTAGATTAACCCTAGGATAGATCTGAACCATCAAACCACGTCAGAAGCTTCCAGAAGAAGACCAGAGACCAGTGCAGGTGCACCAAGCCAGGAATGCTCGTCTGAGCCAAGTCGACAGCCAAGTCGACAGGGCTGTCGACTTGGTCAGACCAAGTCGACTCCCAAGTCGACAGGGCTGTCGAATTGGGTACTGTGGCAGGAATTTTTCCCGCCTGGCCCAACTGGCCCAATTTTCCAAATTCAAGTTTGAATTTGAAATCTGTTTTTACTTAGAAATTTTCTAAAAACTTCGTTGGGCCTTAACCGGGTCATACGGACTCCGATTTTCGAAAACTCGGACTCTATTTCGCGTATTTTTCCGAGACGAACGCAATGGCATAGCCCATTTCGCTTGATTCAGAATTTAAAATTAAATTCTGCCTTGATTCTCGTCTCAATCATGTTATCGAAATACGGGTTGTTACATTCGCATTGAAATTTCATTGTTTATTTGTAATCACATTTGCTATGCTTTGAGTTTTGGATGTTGAATTATTCATGTATACTTAGATCTATTCTAAATAGATCTATATTTTGTTCATGTTTGGTATCATCGCTACGTGTAGACACCAAATGATGTGTTGTTATACATTAAATTTTAGCATTCATTGTAAGCACATAATTTTAATCAAATTTTAGCGTTATTGTTAAACATGAATTATAATAATATTTTAGCGTTTTGTGCAAACATGAAATTAAGAAAAAAAAAAAAAAAAAACATAACTTTAGAGTCTTCATGAAATAATCCAATGTAAAGATTGAATCTTTATGTTGCGTTTGAATGACGTATAAAGATTGAATCTTTATGTTGCATTTGTAATCAAATAAGAGATTTAAGTTGACGATGCAATTTTCATTGTAATTAAAAGATGGAACTCGATGATGAAATCTACATGCGTTTTTGAATGGAATAAAATATTAGATTTTTGTCAATACATTTCCATGTGAATTAGATTGAAAGTGAAAGATTTACATTTATCACTTAAATTGTCATTCCTTGTTGAGATTAGAATTAACGAATTAAAATTGTCACCTTTATTATGAATGTTATATAAGTAAAATGTCAAATTGGTTGTGTTAGCGATGAAATATAGGAAAGTATCTTTTACATTGAATTGTCATATTTAAATTGATACATTGAAACATAATAAATGACCATTCAAATGTCATTATGGTATGAAATGTCATATCATTGTAAATGCCATTATAGTTAGAAATGTATGTAAGAATATAATTTGTTCTTTTTATTTGTATTTACATATACAAATAAAACTTTGAAATATAATTTTTTCTTTTTGTTTGTATTCACAAATACAAATAAAACTTTGAAATATAATTTGTTCTTTTTGTTTGTATTTACATATACAAATAAAACTTTGAAATATAATTTGTTCTTTTTATTTGTATTTACATATACAAATAAAACATTGAAATATAATTTGTTCTTTTTGTTTGTATTCACAAATACAAATAGAACATTGAAATATAATTTGTTCTTTTTATTGTATTTACATATACAAATGAAACATTGGAATAAAATTTGTTCTTTTTATTTGTATTCACAAATACAAGAAAATATAGAAAAAAAAATAAGATTTACATTTTTGCTCGCATTCACAATGCGAACAAAACTTTTAGAAAAAAATAAGATTTACATTTTTGTTCGCATTCACAATGCGAACAAAACTTTTAGAGAAAAAAATAAGATTTATATTTTTGCTCGCATTCACAATGCGAACAAAACTTTTAGAAAAAAATAAGATTTACATTTTTGTTCGCTTTCACAATGCGAACAAAACTTTTAGAAAAAAATAAGATTTACATTTTTGTTCGCATTCACAATGCGAACAAAACTTTTAGAAAAAAATAAGATTTACATTTTTGCTCGCATTCACAATGCGAACAAAACTTTTAGAAAAAATAAGATTTACATTTTTGCTCGCATTCACAATGCGAACAAAACTTTTAGAAAAAAAATAAGATTTATATTTTTGCTCGCATTCACAATGCGAACAAAACATAAGAAAATAAGATTTACATTTTTGTTCGCATTCACAATGCGAACAAAACTTTTTAAAAATGAGATTTATATTTTTGCTCGCATTCACAATGCAAACAAAAAAAAATAAAAAAATAAAAATAAGATTTACATTTTTGTTCGCATTCACAATGCGAACAAAACTTTTTAAAATGAGATTTATATTTTTGCTCGCATTCACAATGCGAACAAAACATTATAAATAAGATTTATATTTTGGTTCGCATTCACAATGTGAACAAACCATAAATAAAAATACATTTTGTTGCATTCCACAATGTAAACAATACATAAAATAAAAATTATATTTTTTTGTTTGTATTCTACAATGCAAATGAAACGTAGAAAATAGAATATACATTTTTATTTGCATTCTATCATGCAAATAAAACCAGAAGATAAGAAAAATTACATTGTTGTTTGCAACCTTAGTCGTAAACAAACAAGAAGATAAAAATTACATTTTGTTGCAAATTTAGATGCAAACAAATTTAGTAAAAACAAACGTTACATTTTTTGGCATGTTTTTAAATGCGAACAAAGCATTAAAATAAGGTTACATTTTTATTTATTTACTTCACTTGATGTAAATAGACATAAAATAAAAAGTTGTTCTTTTATTTACATTTCTTGATGTAAATAAAAGTAGAAAATTAAGTATTACATTTTTATTTGCATTACTCAACGCAAATACAACATGAGAATAAAAGATCCATTTTCATTTGCAAGCCTTATTGCAGATAAATTATGAAAAGAAAAGTTAAAATTTTTATTTACATTCCTCGTTGTAAACAAACCTCAAATCAAAAAGCTGAATCTTTATTTGCATTCTCTAGTGCGAATAAAGCATGAAATGAAAAGTTATATTTTTGTTATTAATTGTATTCCCTATTACAATGGAATTAAAAGATTACATTTTCCTTTTCATTTATTTACAATGAAAGGAATTGAAATAAAGATTTTATTTTTATCGTCATTTTAGATGCGATAAAAGAATAGAAATAAAGAATTCATCTTTATTGACATTTTACATGCAATAAAAAGAATAGAAGTAAAAAGAGACAGTTTTATCGTCGTGTTATATATTGTGTATTACACTGCCATAAACAAGTTACCTGACTTGTTTATGTGATTGGGTCGATAATTTTCACACATCGCCCAAGTGCACAAATGAATTAATTATTTGTTTGTTGGATGAAACCCCACACGGGTGTTGGGATGAAAATTAACATACACTAATCCCAATATTTAGTTGTATGTTGATCGTTAGATCGACAGGCTGTGATGAGCGTTATTATTTAATTTTAACGCTTACACAGTTGGAATTTACACTTTGGATGTAAATGGATGACTTGATAATTACATTTTTATTGTTATATATGATGTGTGTTAAATCAATATAATCCAAATTATATGGTAAATGGTTGAGTCGCATTTCGATTCAGATGTTCTTTTAAATAAAAATATTTTTACATTAGAAATTCTTTTTATTTAAATATATATATTTTAATTAAGTATATGTTAAACAAAGAATATTTGTAAAAGGTAAAAATCTTTTATATAAAGAATATTTTTAATGATTATCTCTAAAATACGTTTTTCTCATAATAATAAATATTTAAAGAGAAATCTTTTATTTAAGATTATTAGAATTTGACATTTATGTTTGGTGATTGATATGTAGATTGGATTTGTAGTGGACGATGTTTTAAATAACATTTATCCTTTAATCCAATTTACACTGAAATTACTATTTGAAATTTGTAAATCTATTTTACAAATTTAAAAGATACAGATATTTATAATGATTATTTGTTGATTTGATGAAATTCCATATTTTGAAAAATTGGTTTTGGGTTTATCGTGAACTGTGTTTTAATGACACTAGTTCTTTAACCTAATTTAAGACAAGATTGGCTTATTAAAATTAATAATCTTGTAATAATGATTCTTGTAATAAAAAATCAAAATTGGAATATTAATAAATCTTTTTAGAAAGATTAAAATGTAATTTATTTTATTTTTGATAAAATTAATGAGAATCTTTTAATATAAATAATAATTTTTATTTAAAAGAATGTTCAGAGTTGGAATGTGGCGTATGGTTGATTTTAATTACAAATACGCGAGTTATTCAGAAAGACCGGGTCTAACCCATTCTGAATAATCATCACGACGATCAAGAGTCGAAGATGAAGATGGTGACTGAAGACCTGAGAACTTCACATCGTTTGGTTGATGGTGACTAATATCTTGAATTGGGACGGATCCCCCAAGGCAAGGTAAAAAGTGATGATCTTCCAGACGTACTGGAGATCGACGGATACGTTGTTTCGTTCAGACCTAGAACGGACTTGTAAATGGATAGCATGCATGACATTGAAATTTATTTCATGTAATTAAATTGGTTTTTATTTAATATATAAATGCATGGTGGCGGAGGATTTATTCTCTTGCTTAACACCCTTTTGTATGTTAAATAATTACCGATCGCATGATATGAGTTGTTGATGTGGTATGCCAAGTTGCACTTGATCAAGGCTTATTGTTGCAAAGCAGAGCCTTGTGGGATGATCAAAGCATAGTCTATTTAGGCATAGCTTTGTGTAACGTGACTTCGCGAGCCTCACAGCCCGGTAGAGTCTAAAACGGGAGAAGGGAACGCAGGGAGTGCACACGTTTTCTCTCTAGCTAGAGTGGTGCCAGGGACCTACCAGCGCTGGCATTTATTCATTGTGGTTGTTGGATTTTTCGAGGCCTTGGTTTATGCGGTTGCCACTGGCCGTATTATAGGTCCAAAAGGACCGGGAAGCGTGTGTTCAGGAATTGTCAATCCATTAAGCGTTAACGTATGGACCGGCCCTGCAGGATCCAAGGGTTGGACAGAGTACCAATCCTGGGGCATTTGCTAGAGTGGCTCGAATCGGTAAGGATCTCCTCCCTAGCCTTGACTCAGATGGAAACCCAAATTTCCAATACGACATCACGCGGTTTTGATTGTATACCTATATATGGCGACATAGTGGGATGGGGCACTCATGCCTTCTAGGATTAATACATTTACTTTGATGTATTTCAAATTCTTTGCACACTATTATTATATAATACCGTGTTTATCGTATCAAGCATCTTTTGATCATTATAAGGTAAAACCCTATCCTCCGGTTTGCGTTGCATTGTGTGATGGGACTTGGGTCTTATAATGGTTTCATTTTTCTAAAAAGCATTGCGTTATTTTGACGATTTACTTTACTTTATGCACTGGCAATCTATAGGAGAAAACCCGTTCCGCGAAAGTGGCGTGGTCCTTTGATTAGCCTTATTATATTATATAGGTTAAGTAGAATTCTCACACCAGTCCCATGACTGACCTGTAGTTTGTCCATTGGCAAACTCGGGTGCCCATATTTTCCACAAGGGCAGTCGAGTAGCTATTTTTGCAGATATATTAAGCAGGATTCTGGGTTGAAGCTTAAAGCTGTGTCCAGAGATAGAGAGTCTTCCGCTGTGTTCTTCCGTTGCAGTATATTACATTTTTTGTATGTATCTTCCTCTGTAATTATATTCCAATGTACTCTGATATGTATATTCTGTACTCTGATGTAACATTTATTATAGTGTTATAAAAGTCTTCTGTTATCTGTTGTAATGTGTTGTATGCCCAAAGTTAAAGTATTCGTAGATTTTTCACTTTTTGGGTCAGACCTGTGTGGTTTATGGTCGATTCAAAGGGTGGGGATTTGCGGGTCTTTACAGTTGGTATCAGAGCTCTGGTTAGCTCAAATCTTTGGGGTACAACTTGTTAGAACTGAACAAAAGACTCATCGGAGATTGAATTAGTAATGTCCAATAAGAATACTCATTAGAAATAGGACCAGCAGTATCCTAGAATGAGTAAACTCGTTAGAGATGGGGTTAGTAATACCTTAGAACGAGTTCAGAGTTACGAATTTATAATTAACATATTTTTGATATTTATAATTTATTCTTTGAAATATGATTTTAATATATATAAAGTTATGTATATTTTGAAAAGATAATTAACCATTAAAATTTAAAATTAAGATAGTTAATTTTACAATTTTTAGCTACGTTCCTTTTCGAGAACGAAAAGTTTTTAAGTGGGGGCGATTGTAACAACCCGCAAAAATCAGAACCAATTTAAAATTTTATTTTAGGAAATTTTAATGAATTTTGACAATATAAAATAATTTATTTAAATAATAATGATCACAAATTTGATTTAAATCGAAGTTAGAATGAATAATTTAATTTTAATTAACAAAAGAGTTAGAAATAACGCGGTAGTTTGAAAAGTCAAACTTGAACTTTGACTGACCGTATAGGATGCAAAATTTAACGGATTTTAGTGAAACCAAAAATATTAGAATCTATTTCAAAATATCTTTCCAACGAATCAGAAAAATTGAAATTTCATAGCGGAAATCAAAAGTTATGGCCAATTCAATTTTTAGAAAGGTCGCTATGAAATTTATAAGGTCAAAATGCTACTTTTTGCATACGAAGGAATTTGAACTCGAAACCACTTCCATTGAGTTCAGAATGATGTTTCTACATTGAAAAACAGTAAACACTTATATATTTTGAGTTTCGGGATTTATTTGTTTAAAGATATATTTTTAATATTAAATATATTGGCCTTAAAAATAGTCATTTTTCAAACGACCTCGGTTTTCGACGAAATCACTTTTGTTGGAACCGGAATGTCAAATTATTGCTAGGTTTCAATTTTTAGAATTTTTCGAATTAATATGTGAGCGTGGAAAAAGAAAATGTGTTTTGACTATTTCAGTTAAATTTAAACGCCTTAAAAATAGACATTTTTCAAACAGTCTCAGAATTCGATGAAATTAGTCTTGTTAGAACCGTATCGTCATAAGAAAGCCAAAAATAATTTTTCTGGATTTTTCGGAGTCCGTATGTGGCCCCGGCATATTTAAATGTACGGTAAATATTTAATTAATTAATTTTTAATGGAATTTTAAATAAAATATGTACAAATTTCGGAATTGGGCCCCGAGACCCATTCCATTGCGTTCAGAAGGTGTCAAAACCTTAAGAAAGACAGTTTTTGGGCTGAAATTGGACAAAGTTGCAAAACGGGCCTTTAATGGATAATAAATTAATAAAATATTATAAAAGTACACTCAAACCGAGGCATCTCTTCTTCCCGATCAGAAACTCACGCACCTGAACCTGTAGCCGCCATGTCTTCTTCTCCTTCTCTCCTCCTTATCTCCTAATCCACTCACTTTTAGATCCCCATCCTTTGGAAGTTTTTCAAGCTCTTCTCCTCCTCTTTCTTCTCCGACCAATTTCACATCAAACCTTTGTCCGTAGCTCTCGAATCACCTCTCCAAGTCCGCTGACTTTATGGATCCTCTGCTCCTCCTCCTTGCAACCGCATCCCACCCCCTTCCAGCCGAATATCCACCTCTCCAAGCACTCCATCCTCCATCAAACGACACCCAAAACCGTCAACCGTAGCTCAAGTTATCGTGATTCAAAGATTTGAACAATTCAAAGTCATATAAATTTTATTTTATCAATTTGCAATGCTTGATTTCATTTCTAATCTTAATTTTAATTATTAAAAATGTGTTTTTGATTCAATCCGATTCAGAACGCAACAACGTTAGTGATATTGGGACAACGACACGCAACATAACATTCAAGATCTGTTGTGTACAATCTCTGATCCTTTTGATTCAATTTTGATTTAATATCCAAGGTGAGCAATTCTAAATTTAAAATTTAATTTAATTTAATTTAATTTAATTATTTTTCTTAATTAATATATCTGCGTTAGCTAGATCTATGTTCGCATTGAAATTTCATTGTTTATTTGTAATCACATTTGCTATGCTTTGAGTTTTGGATGTTGAATTATTCATGTATACTTAGATCTATTCTAAATAGATCTATATTTTGTTCATGTTTGGTATCATCGCTACGTGTAGACACCAAATGATGTGTTGTTATACATTAAATTTTAGCAATCATTGTAAGCACATAATTTTAATCAAATTTTAGCGTTATTGTTAAACATGAATTATAATAATATTTTAGCGTTTTGTGCAAACATGAAATTAAGAAGAAAAAAAATGAAAAATAAACATAACTTTAGAGTCTTCATGAAATAATCCAATGTAAAGATTGAATCTTTATGTTGCGTTTGAATGACGTATAAAGATTGAATCTTTATGTTGCATTTGTAATCAAATAAGAGATTTAAGTTGACGATGCAATTTTCATTGTAATTAAAAGATGGAACTCGATGATGAAATCTACATGCGTTTTTGAATGGAATAAAATATTAGATTTTTGTCAATACATTTCCATGTGAATTAGATTGAAAGTGAAAGATTTACATTTATCACTTAAATTGTCATTCCTTGTTGAGATTAGAATTAACGAATTAAAATTGTCACCTTTATTATGAATGTTATATTAGTAAAATGTCAAATTGGTTGTGTTAGCGATGAAAAATAGGAAAGTATCTTTTACATTGAATTGTCATATTTAAATTGATACATTGAAACATAATAAATGACCATTCAAATGTCATTATGGTATGAAATGTCATATCATTGTAAATGCCATTATAGTTAGAAATGTATGTAAGAATATAATTTGTTCTTTTTATTTGTATTTACATATACAAATAAAACTTTGAAATATAATTTGTTCTTTTTGTTTGTATTCACAAATACAAATAAAACTTTGAAATATAATTTGTTCTTTTTGTTTGTATTTACATATACAAATAAAACTTTGAAATATAATTTTTCTTTTTATTTGTATTTACATATACAAATAAAACATTGAAATATAATTTGTTCTTTTTGTTTGTATTCACAAATACAAATAGAACATTGAAATATAATTTGTTCTTTTTTTTGTATTTACATATACAAATGAAACATTGGAATAAAATTTGTTCTTTTTATTTGTATTCACAAATACAAGAAAATATAGAAAAAAAATAAGATTTACATTTTTGCTCGCATTCACAATGCGAACAAAACTTTAAAAAAAAAAAAAAAATAAGATTTACATTTTTTTTCGCATTCACAATGCGAACAAAACTTTTAGAGAAAAAATAAGATTTACATTTTTGCTCGCATTCACAATGCGAACAAAACTTTTAGAAAAAAAAAAGATTTACATTTTTGTTCGCATTCACAATGCGAACAAAACTTTTAGAAAAAAATAAGATTTACATTTTTGCTCGCATTCACAATGCGAACAAAACTTTTAGAGAAAAATAAGATTTACATTTTTGCTCGCATTCACAATGCGAACAAAACTTTTAGAAAAAAATAAGATTTACATTTTTGCTCGCATTCACAATGCGAACAAAACATAAGAAAATAAGATTTACATTTTTGTTCGCATTCACAATGCGAACAAAACTTTTTAAAAATGAGATTTATATTTTTGCTCGCATTCACAATGCAAACAAAAAAAAAAAAAAAAAAGATTTACATTTTTCGAACAAAACTTTTTAAAATGAGATTTATATTTTTGCTCGCATTCACAATGCGAACAAAACATTAAAATTAAGATTTACATTTTGGTTCGCATTCACAATGTGAACAAACCATAAATAAAAATATATTTTGTTGCATTCCACAATGTAAACAATACATAAAATAAAAAATATATTTTTTGTTTGTATTCTACAATGCAAATGAAATATAGAAAATAGAATATACATTTTTATTTGCATTCTATCATGCAAATAAAACCAGAAGATAAGAAAAATTACATTGTTGTTTGCAACCTTAGTCGTAAACAAACAAGAAGATAAAAATTACATTTTGTTGCAAATTTAGATGCAAACAAATTTAGTAAAAACAAACGTTACATTTTTTGGCATGTTTTTAAATGCGAACAAAGCATTAAAATAAGGTTACATTTTTATTTATTTACTTCACTTGATGTAAATAGACATAAAATAAAAAGTTGTTCTTTTATTTACATTTCTTGATGTAAATAAAAGTAGAAAATTAAGTATTACATTTTTATTTGCATTACTCAACGCAAATACAACATGAGAATAAAAGATCCATTTTCATTTGCAAGCCTTATTGCAGATAAATTATGAAATGAAAAGTTAAAATTTTTATTTACATTCCTCGTTGTAAACAAACCTCAAATCAAAAAGCTGAATCTTTATTTGCATTCTCTAGTGCGAATAAAGCATGAAATGAAAAGTTATATTTTTGTTATTAATTGTATTCCCTATTACAATGGAATTAAAAGATTACATTTTCCTTTTCATTTATTTACAATGAAAGGAATTGAAATAAAGATTTTATTTTTATCGTCATTTTAGATGCGATAAAAGAATAGAAATAAAGAATTCATCTTTATTGACATTTTACATGCAATAAAAAAAATAGAAATAAAAAGAGACAGTTTTATCGTCGTGTTATATATTGTGTATTACACTGCCATAAACAAGTTACTTGACTTGTTTATGTGATTGGGTCGATAATTTTCACACATCGCCCAAGTGCACAAATGAATTAATTATTTGTTTGTTGGATGAAACCCCACACGGGTGTTGGGATGAAAATTAACATACACTAATCCCAATATTTAGTTGTATGTTGATCGTTAGATCGACAGGCTGTGATGAGCGTTATTATTTAATTTTAACGCTTACACAGTTGGAATTTACACTTTGGATGTAAATGGATGACTTGATAATTACATTTTTATTGTTATATATGATGTGTGTTAAATCCATATAATCCAAATTATATGGTAAATGGTTGAGTCGCATTTCGATTCAGATGTTCTTTTAAATAAAAATATTTTTACATTAGAAATTCTTTTTATTTAAATATATATATATTTTAATTAAGTATATGTTAAACAAAGAATATTTGTAAAAGGTAAAAATCTTTTATATAAAGAATATTTTTAATGATTATCTCTAAAATACGTTTTTCTCATAATAATAAATATTTAAAGAGAAATCTTTTATTTAAGATTATTAGAATTTGACATTTATGTTTGGTGATTGATATGTAGATTGGATTTGTAGTGGACGATGTTTTAAATAACATTTATCCTTTAATCCAATTTACACTGAAATTACTATTTGAAATTTGTAAATCTATTTTATAAATTTAAAAGATACAGAAATTTATAATGATTATTTGTTGATTTGATTTCTGTAGAAATTCCATATTTTGAAAAATTGGTTTTGGGTTTATCGTGAACTGTGTTTTAATGACACTAGTTCTTTAACCTAATTTAAGACAAGATTGGCTTATTAAAATTAATAATCTTGTAATAATGATTCTTGTATTAAAAAATCAAAATTGGAATATTAATAAATCTTTTTAGAAAGATTAAAATGCAATTTATTTTATTTTTGATAAAATTAATGAGAATCTTTTAATATAAATAATAATTTTTATTTAAAAGAATGTTCAGAGTTGGAATGTGGCGTATGGTTGATTTTAATTACAAATACGCGAGTTATTCAGAAAGACCGGGTCTAACCCATTCTGAATAATCATCACGACGATCAAGAGTCGAAGATGAAGATGGTGACTGAAGACCTGAGAACTTCACATCGTTTGGTTGATGGTGACTAATATCTTGAATTGGGACGGATCCCCCAAGGCAAGGTAAAATGTGATGATCTTCCAGACGTACTGGAGATCGACGGATACGTTGTTTCGTTCAGACCTAGAACGGACTTGTAAATGGATAGCATGCCTGACATTGAAATTTATTTCATGTAATTAAATTGGTTTTTATTTAATATATAAATGCATGGTGGCGGAGGATTTATTCTCTTGCTTAACAGCCTTTTGTATGTTAAATAATTACCGATCGCATGATATGAGTTGTTCATGTGGTATGCCAAGTTGCACTTGATCAAGGCTTATTGTTGCAAAGCAGAGCCTTGTGGGATGATCAAAGCATAGTCTATTTAGGCATAGCTTTGTATAACGTGACTTCGCGAGCCTCACAGCCCGGTAGAGTCTAAAACGGGAGAAGGGAACGCAGGGAGTGCACACGTTTTCTCTCTAGCTAGAGTGGTGCCAGGGACCTACCAGCACTGGCATTTATTCATTGTGGTTGTTGGATTTTTCGAGGCCTTGGTTTATGCGGTCGCCACTGGCCGTATTATAGGTCCAAAAGGATCGGGAAGCGTGTGTTCAGGAATTGCCAATCCATTAAGCGTTAACGTATGGACCGGCCCTGCAGGATCCATGGGTTGGACAGAGTACCAATCCTGGGGCATTTGCTAGAGTGTCTCGAATCGGTAAGGATCTCCTAACTTGCCTTGACTCAGATGGAAACCTAAATTTCCAATACGACATCACGCGGTTTTGATTGTATACCTATATATGGCGACATAGTGGGATGGGGCACTCATGCCGTCTAGGATTAATACATTTACTTTGATGTATTTCAAATTGTTTGCACACTATTATTATATAATACCGTGTTTATCGTATCAAGCATCTTTTGATCATTATAAGGTAAAACCCTATCCTCCGGTTTGCGTTGCATTGTGTGATGGGACTTGGGTCTTATAATGGTTTCATTTTTCTAAAAAGCATTGCGTTATTTTGAAGATTTACTTTACTTTATGCACTGGCAATCTATAGGAGAAAACCCGTTCCGTGAAAGTGGCGTGGTCCTGTGATTAGCCTTATTATATTATATAGGTTAAGTAGAATTCTCACACCAGTCCCATGACTGACCTGTAGTTTGTCCACTGGCAAACTCGGGTGCCCATATTTTCCACAGGGGCAGTCGAGTAGCTATTTTTGCAAATATATTAAGCAGGATTCTGGGTTGAAGCTTAAAGCTGTGTCCAGAGATAGAGAGTCTTCCGCTGTGTTCTTCCGTTGTAGTATATTACATTTTTTGTATTTATCTTCCGCTGTAATTATATTCCAATGTACTCTGATATGTATATTCTGTACTCTGATGTAACATTTATTATAGTGTTATAAAAGTCTTCTGTTATTTGTTGTAATGTGTTGTATGCCCAAAGTTAAAGTATTCGTAGATTTTCACTTTTTGGGTCAGACCTGTGTGGTTTATGGTCGATTCAAAGGGTGGGGATTTGCGGGTCTTTACAGGGAATGCATTTGTCAGTAGCTTTGTAAATGACTTAAAGCGGCGACCTTTCCATTTAAACTATGGACATCTTTGATGTTACAAGGGACTTGAATATTTCGGATAGCTTGGATTTTGTTTGGATTGGCTTCGATGCCTCGGGAATTGGCAACGAAACCCAGGAATTTTCCTGAGGCGACTCCGAATGAGCACTTCAAGGGATTGAGTTTCATGTTGTATCAGCGGAGGACATCGAACATTTCGGAGAGGTCGTGGACGTGGTTGCTCGATATTTTAGAATTTACTAGCATATATCCACGTATACCTCCATGGATTTTCCAATTTGGTCCTTAAAGAGGCGGTTAACCATTCATTGATAAGCGGCTCCTGCATTCTTGAGTCCGAAAGGCATAACGCAGTAGCAATAGAGCCCAAGGTCGGTTATGAAAGAGGTATGATCCTTATCCCGAAGATACTTTGGGATCAGATTGTAGCCTGAATAAGCATCCATGAAAGATTAGAGGTGGTATCTGGCGGTCGAGTCAATAAGTCGATCGATCTTTGGAACCGGGAAGCTGTCCTTGGGACATGCCTTGTTTAGGTCGAAGAAATCGATACACGTTCGCCACTTGCCATTAGCTTTAATGACCAGAACTGGGTTGGAGGCCCATTCAGGATAGTAGGCTTCGCAGATGAAATTGTTGTTAAGTAGCCTATCTACCTCTTCCTTGAGCGCACTGGACCTTTCGGGTCCCAAGAAGTGGCTTTTCTGTTTGACCGGAAGTAGTGTGGGATCGAGGTTCAACTGGTGGCAAGCAATCTCAGGGTCGATGCCCCTCATGTCAGAGTGGGTCCAGGCGAACACATCCAGGTTGGCTCTTAAGAAATCCACAAGATCTTCTTTTGTTGCGGGGTATAGTTGCGATTCAATTTTCAAGATTTTTGATGAGTCATCAGGGCTAATTGGAATGTCCACCATGGGTTCCACTGAGGTAGCCCCTCTTCATCCTCCCTTGGATCGATATCGTCGGAAAGACGTGAGTGGCGTCTGAGCTAAGGCTCAGACGCCTTTGGTTGCTATGTGGAGACGGCTTTGGTGCAAGAAGGCAAAGGCACATCCTTGCCCTTTTCCTTGTTGCGCATGTTCTTCCATTCCACCGTGTAATAGTCTCTTGCTGTTGCTTGGTCACCTTTAACTGTACCGATCTCGCTTTCGGTTGGGAACTTCATTAGGAGAGACCATGGGGACATACAGACTCGGAACTCTGTAAGGAAGGGACGTCCGAAGAAGACATTGTAGGGAGAAATGATGTCGATTACCATAAAAGTGAGGACTCGGATCCAGCTTTGATTCCCGCTACCCAGTTCAACGGGTAGGTCGATCATGCCTACCGGCTGATTGGAGGATCCGTTGAAGCCGTGGATTGTGGCATGGCAAGGTTTAAAATCCTTGATTTCCAACTTCATCTGATCATAGGCATCTTTGAAGTTGATGTTGACTGAACTCCCCGAATCGACTAATATCTTTCGGACGTAAGCTAGGACGATCAAGGTTGTGATCACGAGAAGGTCCGTGGTCGGGATTTCAGTTCCCATTGATTCTCTTTCGCAGAAGATGATGTCGTCCTTCATGGTTTTCTGAAGCTTAGCGGGGATGGACTCGTCTAGAATGGAGCAAGCTTCATAGGTGGCATGCTTGATAGATCCCACATACTCCTCTATTTTTCGGAAGCTTTCATATACCAGGTAAGGTCCTCCATAGATAGTGTTGATTACAATTACTTACCTTGGGTTCGACGGACCAGGAGCCTTCTTGGTAGGAGCTGGAGGTGCTAGTGTAGGAGGACCTGAGTTTGCTCCAGAAGGAAAGGGTTCTTGGATATATTGTTCAAGGCGCTTTTCACGGATAAGCTTTTCGATTGCGTCCTTGAGTTGGTGGCATTCATTGGTGTTGTGTCCGTACAGATCGTGATATCGGCAGTACTTGCCAGTGTTCTTCTCGCGATCAGTGGACTCCCTATAGTGCGGCTTCTTATACTAGAGCATGTTGCATGTTTCCAGGTAGATCGTCTCTAAGTCTTAATTCAGTGGAGTGTAGGTCTCGTAAGCTTAGTTGCGGTCGGACCTTCTGAGATCCATTGGTACCTGGTTGTTATTGTGGCCGCCTTGTCTGTCGTTGGTTGGCTTTGATTTGTAGGGACCTGCCCCTTGTTTTTATCGAAAGGTTCTCCAACTAGCTTCCCGTTGGTACTATTGTCGATGGTGTCAGCCTGCGGGTTGTTGGAGGAGTTGGTCTGGGAGATTCGGTTGCAACTCGCTTCTTCTTGACACCAGAACTTCCCGGGCTTCTCTTAGAAGGCATCGAGACTTTTGGGCTGCTTCCTATCAATCCAGGCTTCAAATTCTAAAGTGGCAAGGACTCCTTTTGCAAGTTGGAAAATCATGGTATGGGGCTCTGGATCATCTGCCTCAGCAAATGCGGCATTGAATCCTGAGAGGTAGCTCTTATGTAACTCGGTGGGACCCTGGTATAGATTAGATAAAGTGAGGGCGTTATGGAGTTGGAACGTGCTTTTTAAACTGCTTAACTAATTATGTAGCCAGTTGGCCGAAATTATTGACTGAATGGAGCAAAAGGCGAGAGAACCAAAGTAATATCATGTCTGAAAGGAAGACTGGGAAACACTTTCATTTGACCGGATCATCATCCGACTAGAATCCATTTACCATTCATAGCGATTCAGGAAGGCACATGGGTCGGTTATGCCATCATAAAGTAGCATTTGGGGCATACAGAAGCGTGAGGCCATTCGGCTTCGTGCATGACTCTTGTGAAGGGATTACGCCTTAGGTGAGTCTCCCATAAGTCTTGGCATTACCTCTCATTTCCCTCATGGTCCTTCGAATCATGTTGGGGAGATATGTTGGATGCGGATCTGTTGGCGGGATCCTTGGGTTTTTTCGAACCTCGAGAGTTCGTTGTCGCCTTCTATAATGTACATCCGGATCATCATACTCCATATCATCAACATCTATGATCGGGTTTTGGTATAGACGATGAGGCTGAGCAGGTTGATGCGCATCTTGATCTGGAAAAGCATGGGCTGTTGGGAGAGTAGCTCCCTGATCCTGGACAGCGACAGTCGGGCTCTGTTGAGGAGGGGATCGGTTGCTCGGACCCAGTTCATTATTAATAACTAGTCGGGAACGGTCTCGATACTGTGCCCCCTCGCTATAAGTGACTGTAGTTCGGTCTCCATTTCTATTACCGTTGGCAGGGGCGTTGGCAGGGGCTTTGGAGCGGCGGACGACATTGTTGATGAGACTAGTCCTCCTTCTTTGATATAGGCCCCTTGACTCAGAAGAGGAAGTTTCCGAGATAGTGCGTCGAGGTTGGGCGTTGTTCTGAGCGAGCTGAAGTGGAGCGACGATGCGTTGAATTTCTTGAAGTTGGCGCATAAGGTCGATGTTATTCCTCAATGACTGATTGAGTTCGATAGCTGTGTTCTCATATTTTTCATTAAGCGCTTATATATGCGCTTGTGTTGCGAGAGCATGGTGGTCCACAACAGTAAGGGTTTCGGTTGTGTCCAGGATATCTGCTGGTGTGGTTGTTGGGAAGTTCCAGCTTCGGTTGTTGCTGAAGAGCCGATCATTGTATTCTTTGGTCGTTTTACCATCGTAAGTGGACTTGGCTGCAGGTTAGCAAAGGAACCTAAAGCACGTCGGAGTCGTAACGGTAATGTGCGACCAAGAAACAAATCCGAGTGTTTCTCAGTGAAAGCACCAAAATGTTGACGGCAAAATATGTCATAAACACACAAGATTCTTATTACTTAAGAATTATAGTTTCATGTGTAAAATTACGTGCGTAAAACAATAAATAACACAAGAGATTTATAGTAGTTCAATCTCGCGAGAGGCCTACGTCATTGGAATATTATTAATGATGAAGAGTTACAAGGTTGAGAACATCTCATGACATCCCTCTACATACATCTCTAAGTTATTGATGTCAAAATTATCATATATTAATGTATTAGGAGAAAGACACTTTTGCCTTTCTTCTTCCTCAAAGCGTAGATGCCATTAAAGGGGCTGCTTGGATCTCTCAAGAGATGTCTAATCACCAAAATCCAACCTCTTTGAAGTGTGAGGTCAAGGAGTATTTATATTGGAGTGGTTAGGTGGGAGTAGGTAGAAATAGGGGACCACACCAGGAATCTCGCATCCTATAGTGCCAACCTCCAGAATCTCGGATCGCTTTATGCTCGAGCCTAGAAACTCGTACCCCTCCCTGAGGTACGAATTTCGTACCTTGTGGGGTATGAATTTTGTACCCTGTTAGGTACAAATTTCTTACCCAACGGCGTACGAAATTCGTATCCCGAGGGGTACGAAGAATGCTGAAATGGGCATAGTGGGTCGAGGCTAATGGAGCTTGCTTCTCTCTGGGGTTTGAGACGTTGGTTGGCAATGTTTAGAAGAGCGGGGAGGTTCCTGTTGGTATGACCCCTTCTTGGCTCATTTCCTTCACTCCTTGTCGACGCTCTCAGCTTTGGCTTCACGCGATACGTTGAGTCAAGTGTGCCTTGCGTACTTTTGGGAACCGGATCAAAAAGGCTGACTAACAACAAATGACATACGCAAATGAAAACACGACTTGTTTTAGAATAGTTGCAACATAACAGTATACAATTCAAAATCAATTAATATAAATTTTTGGCTCCTCAACTCGTCACAAAATTTCAACATAATTTTTCAAACGTTAAATCCTAATTTTACCAGTTGGTTCGGTTGATAACATAATGCATCCATGAATTAAAGTTTTAGTTTTCTTGTCACAATTTGCAAAATGGTATTCTTATTTTCTTGTGTACGGCTAGTCAAATCTATAAGGTCAAGAAGTGTTTGGGCATCATTTCTTATTCTCTATCTCTATAAAAATTTATAATTTATAATTAATTACACACACCTAACTTAAAAGACCAAGATATACCAGCCATGCACTACCTTGTGCATTGACGTGAGAGTTTGGGATAGGGCTTGGCGGGTTTGACACAAAAATTTTCAATAAGAAATTAGTAATCCTTAGGTGTCCAACTCATAAAATGGGACCAAAGTATTCCACTTATGCACTGCCTTGTGGGCTGACGTGAGAGTTAGAAAAGTTCTTGGTGGGTTTGCACGCCAACGCTATATTTACAAGCAATGTTGGATACCCTTGGATTACTATTATTGTTGAATATAAGAAGAAGAGAGAGTTACGCAATTTTAGATTAACACAACTTAGTTTTAAAAACTCGAAAAGAAATACATGTACTTTAAGTCCTCCACTCATTAAACAAAAATTGCAATTTAGAATAGACTTCAAGGGCATCACCTAAGAATCTTCCTATGTATCGGTTACATTATTATCGCTCGAACTTAAACTTCTCATTATATTTCTTATTTGATCTTAGTTGAGAGAAAAATTGCTATCAATTGACCAAAAAATTGTTATCTTGCTTTATTGTACCAATCTAAAATGAGTTGTGTTTCCAAAAAAAAAGGCATGTAACTACGACCTAAAAAGCATGAAAATGAAAAGAAGAAAGAAAAGAAAAGTAAAAAGGTGCAATGCAAGCTCCCCCCACACTAGATCTAAACATTTTCCACACTGTAACACGTTTCCTAAATGTGAATGATAATACCTAGAGATGGATTAGATGCAAAATGATTTGTAAAATGAAATAAAATTTAACAACTATATTCAAATGAAAATCATATGTGAAATGAAATCTATGATGATGATAAATGTTTTATGAGGAATGAAATTCCCATTTCCTCCTACACTTGCCTCTACCGAAAATGATGCATGATAATTTATTATTTAATTTACGAGGTATAGTAGGCATGTCAATGAATTCTAAAATCAAACTTCTTCCAATGTAAATTTTTTCATGCTAAGGGTTTATCAATGGAAGATTATCATAATCCCGTAAACTTGAGTTTTTAACAATAATTTCATTCGATGGTGTGGAATTAAGATTATCTTCGAGACATAATCCCAATTCGTCACTTAAAATTTTAAGCTCATCCTAAAATAGTTCTTTAAAAGACATAGTGGGCACGACTATTGAGGAAAATGAAGTTTTCTAAGGAGATATACGTGTCATCTAAAACTATTTCTATTATTTTGACTTCTCTTATTCCATAATCTTTGGGTTGATGAAAAATATTCAATTACATGGTTAAGTGCCCAAAGGATAGTCGAAGTTGGCCGCTCCTACAATTTATGATTGCATTCGAGGCTGCTAAGAAGGGACATCTCAATATCAATGGAATTTGGAATATTGAGAAATTTGCTCGATGGTGTCTAAGAGTGGAATACTGACATGAATTTATTTGAAGATTTCAAGATATTTTTCAAAATTTGCATCCTCCTTCTTATTTTTAAGTCTACGTGGATAAGGATTTGTTGGTTTATAGACTCTTTTAGAATTTTGATCAGTCGAAGAAGAAGGTTTCGATATAGCAAGTGAGGGAGGTAAATATGGAGGATGGGATGTTGGGATTGTCAACATTAGAAGAAAAGATATTGCTGGGTTACCGACATCATAAGAAGGAATATTAGGATTGCCAACATTCGAGGAAGATGGAGATTTGAAAGTTTGAGAGGAATTGGCCTTGGTTGCCTTCGGAAGAGTGTTAAGCTTTTTGATTGGGATCGAAGGATTATAAGGATTTCCGACATTATTTTCAATGCTTTTTTGAACCTAAAGGTGATAACCGAGTTGACCAAGTTATGTTTTTCGTCCTCAAAAGAGTTCAGAGTATGAGAGTTATGATTTTGATTCACCTCATATTGATTAGGTAGTTTTCCTTTCTCCTTACTTTTCATATTTCATCGTATTCATCATATTCATCATTTGTTCGAGTTTAACATCTTGATCATTTATTTTTTTCCTCTAATCGACAATTTCCATAGAAGTTTCATAAGATGAAGGTGACTGAGTTGGCGATTGAAAGTTATAATGCCTATAAGGTTGAGTTGAAGGCTTGGATTGAGGTGGAATTTGAGAAGTTTGAGGATAAGAAGCAAACAGAGCGTGGTAATTCGAATTCGGTATCATGTGAGATGGATTCGCAACATTATTGGGATTAGATCATGAGAAGTTTGGATGATTTCTCCAACAAGGGTTATATGTGGATGTGCAAGGGCTATTTTGAGCTATGGCATTGAGTTGGTCTTAAAGATGATATTGGTGTTGTCCTTTGAATTAAGGAGCTTGAGTTTCTAAGGGAATACGAATTGGATCGACGACATGCGCTCCTCTTGTAGAAGTACGGATGGAAACACGAATTGACTCCCATTGCATGTCCTTTCCAGAATAATTTTGTAAGAATTCCCAAGCTTCATTGGCTGTTTTAGACGTAAATTCTCCTACACACATTGATTCTAGTTGTGTTCGAGTTTGATATTTTAGGCCTTCATATGCAATTTGACATAAGTGATGTTCGGGAATTACATGATGAGGAAAACTATATAATAATTGGTTTAAAATCTCAAAGTATTTTGAAAATGTTTCCCCCTCATTTGAAGAAAACTGATTTATTCGAATTTAGATTTTCAAAGTTTTATGGAATGGAAAAAAACTTTTTCAAGAATACAGTGATAAATTCATCCTAACTTCTCATGCAATGTTTTTAAAGAGAATTTAGCCAACGTTTATCGCTTTCAAGTAGTGCGAATGGAATTATCCTTAGTTTGATTGATTGATTAGATAATTGTTGCATTCTAGTTGTCGATGCATACAATTCAAATTCACATAGAAATTCAAAAGCATTTTCAAAACCAGTAAATTTTGGCATTGCTTGAATAAAAGAATGTTTAAGCTCAAATTTCCTTCAACTGGTGGAAGCACTATGACATAAGGTTGAATAGTCCTAATTGGGTAACATTGATCTCGAAGAGATAAGGATCCATCCATGCCAACAGTGAGATATGGAAATTTTTGATTAATTCTATTTTGATCCATCTTGTTGTATAAGTTTTGATTTATCCGACAACCCCTATGAGAATTATGGTGGCTAAAACGCTTTTCACTCATCGTTATCAAATATAGAAAATCCAAAACTTAAGGTTGACACAAGTAGCTCTTATTACAAAATAGATAATGTACTCAAGTATATCTTATTCGTTGATAATATTGATTTGAAGGGGGGAGGGGATCCTATATCCGTTCACGTATAGTATAAATACTAAGGGATACAACCTATGTTTTACGGGTAGCATGCAACCTCTTTTGCTAAAAGTTCGTTAAATTGAGCCGATATATATCCGCAATCAAACCCTTGAGAGAATCGGTTTAACAACATACATTCTTATAGTTAAATATTTTGCAATCAAATCAAGCTTTATAATTGAAAAATGATGAGAGTGATGATTTTAGTCATGGAAATTCGTTCCACACCAAATTTATTTAGAAATTTCAGCCACACAACAATAAGACAAGAATAATCACAGGAATTTAGAAAATTGTACAAGCAAACTATTGTCCCTGTAGAATTTTTTTACAAGCAATTTCTATATATTTTTAAGCAGCTGTAGTACCTGTAGAGTTTAGAAAATATTATAGTGGAGTATACACTACACCAAACAGGCTCGTTTGTCACACTTATTTCGCGGATCATTGTCACGGTTATTAATGTGAACAAAAACTCACGGTTATAAACATTATTGGATGTACTAACGGTTAATTCCGTTATTTTATATAGCTACTAACCGTAACTGCATCTACTATCCGTAATTGCATGCACTTACGCTTAATACCGTTACTTCATTCAGGTAGCTGGGCAAAATGGTCATTTCCGTATTATCTAGGTTATTACGCTTTTCAGATTACACGAAACAAACCGCACAACGTAAGAAACCCCTTTTCAGCGATTAGGTTTTTGTTGTCTCGAAATCGGCTGTGGCTAAATTTGGATCTTCTCGTCTGGTGGTGGAATCGCGGTTCTGCTGTGGCAAGGTATGGCGTTGGAAATTATTTGGTTTTCATTGTTTAAATATAACAATTTTGGGTACTCGATTTGGGTACTCGATTTAATGAATACATGGATCGGCGATTACTGGAAGCAAACTCGATTTAATGAATACAAATTTAGATCTCGTGATAGAAATATGCTAAATCATTTTGGGTACTCGATTTAATGAATACATGGATCGGCGAGGTATAGATTTCTAAGCAAACTGCATACACGGCAATGTCTAAATTGTAATTATGAGAGGTTAATCCGTTGTTTTCTTCTACTTAATCATGAATATTTGTTGGGTGTTGTGGTTTAGGCATAAAACAATAATTTAGTGCACTTTTTATTTGTTAATTTGCAGCAGTTCGTTTGTGGACTTGTTAGCAAAACGATTATGAGACAGTTTCTAGTTTATGAAAATACAAAGTTAAAGGTGGAAGGTTGAACCCCTTGGACACGAATTCAATTTCTCATTGGGTTCTAATACATCGTTAGTTAAAATTTGGATCATTAAACGTAAATATGCATGCAGCCAAATAATCCTAGTAATATTGTCAACTAAGACAGTTTTATATACAGTAGCATATGTACCTTACCAGTTAGCATTGTATAAATATTCCCCCTGATTTTTCTTCTGAAATTAATTATGCATGCACCACTTGTAAAGCATGAGAATTTCAGTCATTCTACCAAAAATAAAATAAACGAAGTACATATTTAATTTTATAATTTATGGCCGGTGATGAACTCACAGTTACTAAAAATAAGTGGAGAGATGCATGTACAACTGGAGATTCATGTTCCCTTTTGGCATGTACAACTGGAGATTCATGTTCCCACTTGAAAAGCATGAACTCACTGTATACATGGTTCAACCATATGGGATTGTTGATTTTTTCTCTTCATGTTTACTAAAAATAAGAAATTAAGATTTCACGGCGTGTAACAATTAATTTCCATTATTCCTTTGCTAACTGTGAGTTCATCACCGGCCATAAATTATAAAATAAAATATGTACTTCGTTTATTTTATTTTTGGTAGAATGACTGAAATTCTCATGCTTTACAAGTTATGATCCTAGGTGACAGTAAATTCACGGAAATAGGATATAGACTAGATAAATAAAATGTATAGCTATAGAGTACAAGTTATGATTAGGTACTATTACTCTATATAAAATGCACAGCATAGCCGCATGGTTGTGCTAGTGATATATGGATTAAAAGTGTTTTGGTATTTGAAGTATAAATTAATGTATATATAGAAGATGGCATGATATTTTTATTGGAGTAAAATTGCTATTTTCTAATGAAATTAGTATCATAAAAAGAGGATTTGAAATTGGGTGTTTTTTTAATCTAAAATCCTGAAGTAAACCTGTTTTAAGGAGATTAAAACCAGTGTATACGTTTTAATATAGTACACATATAATATACAACACAAAGAAGATTAATTCCACTGTATTAGTATGTAGGTAGCAAGGCACCATGACATAATATATATGCCTTGCAAATGATGCATAGCTGTTTCTTCACATGCATGGGTAACAAGGCTAGCTTGGATAGGAAATGTATCGACATAAATTCAAAATAAAAATAATGGTCAAATTTTGTTTGTGGTTAGCTATTCTATTATGCGTACCTATGTCACTTTTTATTTGAACTTTTGGTTTATATGTGGTGGCTGACATGTGTGTATACATATACATCCCTGTATGTGTATATACAGATTTTAGCATACGTAAACAAATAAGAATATACGCTACCTTGATTTTGCGTGAGCTATTGTTGCAAAGCCAATACATACCTGACTTGACATATTTTATTTGCTTTGAAATTGAATCAGCATGTTTATATTATTTATATGTGTGTGTGTGTATATATATATATGTATGTATGTGTGTGTGTGTGTGTGTAGGTTGCACCTGTGTACCCTGTCCCTTCTATTTTTGATACAGCCTTGATCATTTCGTGCTTTGCTCGATTTACATACTTTGCTATTTTTACCTGTTAACCAACTGTTCTATGGGAAATGACCTTCGACCATTTAGTCCCTACCTAGGTTCAAAGCATGAAATTTGCTATAACCTATTTTTCTTTATTAAGCCAAACTATATTGGGTCATTTCCTATGTTAACCGCATGTGCTTTTTACTTAATGGATTATTTCTAAACCAATGCCTAGCTAATAGTGGTACTTGCTTACCTTATTTAAATACCGAGACACTTTTGATTTATATATGTATTTGCCTTGCCTTCCAGTAGTGATTTGATATGCGTGAGCATGTAACAACTTGGATTTTTTTAATGCACATGCGGCCTTTACTTGTAATATTTTCAGACTTGTCTTATTTCAAAAATGTAGTGAATATATGATTTGATACACTTGAAAACCAAATGATGCTTCTCCTTTTTGTTACTTTACCTTTAGGCTAATCATGAGACATTCTAAAAAATTACAATCATAGGTTTCATGTTTGCATAACATGCATGATTTGCTGGTATGCTATGACATCTAAATGCAACATGCTGTGTATAATGTCTGCAACTTTTAGTAAGTCGGTTACTTAAACAGCTTTCTTATTTAAATGTGAACATGCTTCTATATTGACATGGTAAAAGAGCTATATTGAAAACGTTATTATTATATTGCTAATGTATATGATATATATGGGGAAAGTTCTGAGGGTATCCCGGTGTTATTGTATGCCATCTTGTGTGAATCCCTCCTCTGCATGAGTAAACTTTGTGGATCCTCCTAAATTTTACTTGTCTAAATTTTATGATAGAGATTGAAATATATTGTTTGCATAAGTTGGCTTGTTTGTCTTCGTTTTGCCTTTGTATGTGTAGGATTTGGCATATGGTTTGGATAATTCGCATGTTTGCTTGATGTGGTTGCATCATTTGTCTCGTTGCTGTTTTTTTATTAGTTCTTCACAGGCTACTACAATTTATATGCATATATTTTTACTGGCAATTAATGTTAATGTAAACAGGTAGTGTGGTATGGTGTTTTATTATATTAGTCCAGTTTACTTGACCATAACCAGCGCATGAAACCCAAACAAGATCGTAATTTAGCATTAAAATATGCACGCAAGACATATTCCAGTCTAAAATAAAAAATAAACAAAATCATTTCTTTTAGTATTTTTCACTTACTGACAAGGCTACTTATGAAAATGAAACCTTCTACTTGATTCTTATATAGCTATTTCCACAGGTTCGCTTCAATAAAAACTTTACATTTTTTTTTTGTAAATTAAAGCCAGAATTTTCTTTTGCCTTGATTCTACAACCAAAACCACCTTGCAACCTTACTGACCTAAATTATAATACTGATCAAATTGAAATTTTAGTACAGTTAGATGATATTTGATAGTAGATTGAGATTATAAATTGAATTTAGACAGGAAACTGACTAGGAAACGTTTTTTTTCCTTTGCTTTGTTACTCTCTGGTTTTTATTTAAAAAAAAAATCAAAAATCAAGATTTTTCCAGATACAGTCCTGCGATATGAGCATGTCGGATTTCAAAAGGTTAACTACCAGAAAGTGAATCGAGTATTATATATCCTTGTGCAACTATCTATGAGTATATTTACAAATTTTGCACCGAGACCAGAGAACTATTAGCTTAAAAGGACACTCTAGAAAAATATTTATATTAAGGTGGTTATTTGGATGTTTATTGTTGTGTGCCACTTCCCGTTATTCCACAGAATAACCATTCTAGTTCAAATTATAGCCTACATGCAAAAAAAAAGGAAAAAAAAAGAAATGGAAAATTTGAAATAAATAGTGAATACTTAAGCGTTGATTGGAAGATCCATGACAATGATAGCTTAAGAAGGAAAACCATATTTCATTAGTGCATTTCATTATGCATCCATGCATTATATCATTCAATAGTGCATTTATACCATTTCATTACAAGTCAAAGCCATATTTGGCAAGTATTGATGCATTTCATTATACAGGTTTTTTTTTGATTAAATATATGAGCCAATATATGAAACAAATATTAGTGCATTTATACCTGTTTGTATGCTGCAGGTTTATTAATTTGAAACAAATATATGAGCCAATTAAATATATGAGCCTGTTTATTAATTTTACAGTTTATTAATTTTTCATGTCTTGTCAGGGGACAAATAAAGTTTCATGCTAGAGATGAATTCAACGTCGAAAGAGTGGATTAGAATTCGACATCGAAATAATATTGATTACATACAAGGAGTTCGAAATTTCATTGAATTCGCAAAGTCTAATTCACCACCCGACTTCGAACTATGCAGTTGTCCTTGCATAAAGTGCGGAAATTCAAAAAAACTGCATTTTAAATTAGTAGAGAAACACTTGATCGTTAATGGTATGGATCAAACATACGATGAATGGGTTTTTCATGGCGAGAGAAGCGACAATGACATGGTGCTCAATCCTACATGGCATGTCAATCACGAGGCTTGTAATTCTAACCAATTTAGAGAGGAAAACCATATAGGAGACGCTCTTGGAGATCTCGTTGATGATGCATATGGCATAGAAGGGATTAGTGATGGTAACCATTGGAAAAAGTATCAGGAGTACAAAAGAAGAGCAAATGAAAAATTATACCCTTCTTGTGAAGACGGTCTAACAACATTAAGTGTCATGATAGAGCTTCACAATTTGAAAAAAGAATTTAATTGGTCAGGAAATAGCATGACCGAGTTATTGAAACGATTGAAACAGTGGCTTCCAAAGGAAAATACAATACCAGAGAAGTACCCAACAATGAAGCAAATATTAAAAGATTTGGGAATGAAAGCATAGTGCATACATGCATGTAAAAATGATTGCATATTGTTTTGGAAAGAGCACAGTAATGCAACAGAATGTCCTCGTTGTCACATTTCAAGATTTAAAACTAAAAAGCAAGGAGAAGTGGAAAAAATTACAAAACAACCTCAAAAAGTTTTGAAATATTTCCATTAGCTCATAGATTAACAAGATTGTACACTATACCATGGATAGCTCAAAAAATGTTATGGCATAGTGAAGCAAAGCCTTGTTGGAATCACATGCGTCATCCTATTGACTCGGCTGAATGGAGATCATTGAAGAATAATTGGTCGGAGTTTAGTAGAAATGGACGAAATGTTTGGCTTGGTATTGCCACCGATGGGTTCAATCCTAGTACAACCCAATCAAGCAGTTATAGTTGTTGGCCTGTTTATACAGTTCCTTATAACTTACCGCCATCATTATGCATGAAACCTGAGTTTCAAATGTTGTGCTTGTTAATTCCTGGACCAAAAGCACCAAGTCAAGATATTGATGTGTATTTGGAACCTCTTGTGGATGAGTTGAAGCAATTATGGACAGAAGGAGTGCTTGCATTTGACACGAATACAAAGGAGTATTTCACTCTTAGAGCAATGTTGTTATGGGGAATTCACGATCTACCCGCCCTTGGTAATTTATCTGGTTGTGTAACACATGGTTATAAAGCATGTCCTATTTGTGCTACGGAGACAGAATCGGAGCGCATCGGTAATAAGATTGTTTATACGAAGTATAGAAGATTTTTGAAGAATGGACATCCGTATAGGGCATTGAAGCATGGGTGGTATAAGTCCATAGAGAATAATGAACCTCCAACACGATTGACAGGATCAACACTTCTAGCAAAGCTTGCTCATATCAAATATATACCAGGTAAATTACCCTCCAAAAAAAAGCACATAGTAGATGATGTTGATCCCGTTGAGGAATATTCTATGAATGAAAAGGGTGATGAAGAAAGACCGGCATGGTACAAGAAGTCGATTCTTTTTGCATTAGAGTATTGGAGTAATCATAAAGTGCGACATACTATTGATGTGATGCACACCGAGAAGAATGTATCAGAGCATTTTATTAATTTGTTATTTGATAGGCACAAGCAATATTCTTCCAAATTTGCGTTTGATAAATCTTACAAGACTCGTTGCTATGAATTCCTAAAGGATGTCAAACTTCCATCTTGCTTTGGGACTAAGTTAAGCAACTTAGTAAATAGTCAGCCACCCAGTTTGAATATTAGAAAGTCATATGAGTACCATGTTATCATTCAATATATTCTACCTATCATGGTTCAACATGCTTACCCAAAGCATCGTGACTTAAGACGTGCAATATTGCAAGTATGCTTGTATTTTAGTATTATTTGTTCGAAGGTTTTAATTCGAGAGCATGTTCAAGCTGCTAAAGACATGATTGCTGAGGCATTATGCATGTTGGTGCATTATTTTCCTTCTCAATTCTTTGACATAACTATACATTTAATGGTGCATTTAGCTGATCAAGCATTGCTATGTGGACCGGTTACTTATATATGGATGTATCCATTTGAAAGGTATAATGTTTCTTTCATGTAATTATTACATGGTTTATTTCACCAATAACGTAAAAATTTTAATTTTTTGATAGAGCTATGAAGGAGTGTAAGGATATACCGAGCAATAAGCGTTATGTGGAGGGATCAATTTCTGAAGCATACCTTGTTTCAGAATCTGTTAGATACGCCATGGAATATATGCCAGATCCACGTACTGGCAATCATAGCTGCAAACAAGCACCATTTTTAGATGAGAACGAAGATGATACTTATGAACGTTCCATCCTTGAGGGTAAAATTATCAAATTATCTGGCATACAGCGTATTCAAATTCGACGGTGGATACTTTTTACCATGGACATCGATGGCGTAGACGATTATTATAGGTTTGTCTTATTTTGACATGTTATGACATTGTGTGATGTAATTTCAATATTTACTTAAGCCGCAACATTTTGATTTGTAGTGACTATCGTAGACGAAGCCACAACATTTCATCATTAGAGGATGTTCAAAGGAGCAAAAAAAGGCACCATACACGGGCAGAAGTAGTAGTACAAACTGAATTTATTGATTGGTTGCACAAGAAGGTTTGTTAGATTGCGCAAAACCCATACTTCAATAAAGAATTTGACATTATTTAACTTGTTGAAATTGGTTTGACAGTTAATGGACGAAAAGTGCATGAATTCACCGTTATGGTGTTATGTTAGTGGACCAGCATGGGAAGCCAAAACTCACCTTAAATATAGAATTAATGGTTATGTATTCTCTCCACAACACTACGATGACGCTCTTTCTACACAAGATAGCGGTGTTTGTATGGATGCAATTACAACATTTATAGCAAGCGCAAAAGATTTAAATCCTACAGATGATGACACTACTTGGTATGGTATTATCAAGGAGATAATTGAAGTTGATTATTATCAATTTCAACATGTTGTGTTCTATTGCGATTGGGTGAATGTTGCTGACAAAATACATGGTTGTAAGATTTGTACAGATTCTAATTGGTTGATGGTGAATCTTAACAAACTTAAAAGCAGTGATGGAGTGTATGATGAGCCTGTCATTCTAGCATCAGAAGAAAGTCAAGTTTTCTATGTAAAAGACATACAAAATCCTGATTGGTCCATTGTACGACGTTCACCTAAACGTCTGACTGATAACGTGGATGATTACGAGGCGTCAGCAAATTTTCAGTCTGTTTTAAAGGAACAACCAAACTTAGGAGCATTGTTAAAATGTATCGAAACCAAATAGATGAGCTTGATTTTGAGTCCAAGTCTTTCTTTGTGTTGAATATTTGAGATATTTGATGATTTTAACATTGATGGTTTTAGTTGTAATATTCGAGTTGTTGAATGCTTGTTGCCTTTTTTCTTATAGTTGTGCACTTTTTTATGTTCAACATGTGTATGCATGGCACTATTGTTGATTTTCGATAGGTTGAACGCTTGAATGCTTGTTGCCTTTTTTCTTATGGCTGCGCGCTTTCTTTTCTTATGGCTACACTGTATGTTTTCCTTTTCTTTTCCATTTTTTTTAGTCTTACATTAGCAGCTTGTACCTAGTTCATATACTAGTTTTATTTGCTTTCGTGTATTGAATGTAGGCTAAAATATATGAATTACTTATGCAGAATGTCGACTGGTAACAGTAATGCATCGCAACATAGAGAAAGTGTAGAAGATACCATTCCTCCTCCTCCATCAAATAAAAAATACTACATAATTGTTGAAATGGATGGTGCAAAAGGCGACGACTCATCAAAGTGGGCTTCTCGTTGCGGCACTCTGATCCGAAGGCATATTCCAGTTAGTTACGACGATTGGAGGAAAGTTGATAAATTTTACAAGGACAACTTATGGACAGCACTAATGGTATATTTCTTTATTATTTCTATTTTTTTTTGGGCGTATACAAAGCATAGAATTATAATCAAAATCATTTACGTTTTCTATAGAAAGAGTTTGACTTGAACATAAATCCCAATGTTGCTCGACCTATTTTGGAGAAATTTTTTCCACAATATTTAAGATCGTCAAAATCATGTTTGAGAAAGACATATATTAAAACAAAAGAAAAGGAGCTTTTGCCTAAGCATCTTGCACTTGAAAACCGACCCGACGAAATCGATAAAGTTCAATGGGAGAAGTTCATCGACAATGAGTATACAGACAAGAAGAGAAAACAATGCAAGACGAATAGCGACAACAAGGGAAAAAATACTATAAATCATACATTGGGAAGAAAATCTTATGCTAAGCTGTATGAAACATTGGTTCGTACTAGTCAATCCTTTTGAATACTTTATTGCTATTTCAGATAATATTTTGTGGCTATTGAATATATTTATATTTATTCATGTAGGAAAAGGAAAATCCGGAATGTAAGCCTACACGAACAAAAGTATGGAAAATGGCACACACAAGTAAAAAAACTGGAGAAGTGCTTCTTTGCGCCGCCGAAAAATATGTAAGTTAATATTATTTTTTTGTCTTTGAATCAAAAGTATTATGCTACTTTGCTTGGCCCCTTTATACTGAAAATAGTATTTTCTAGTGATTTCACTGATTTGTATACATCCATTTAGTCTGTGGACAAATAGTACAAATGGTGCCATTAATTCATTCCTTTACACGATCAAAACATGTTAGGCAGGCATATGCAACTAGCAGTTACAAAGGAATGAACGACTGAGACCGTGTGTGTGTGTGTGTGTTTTTTTTGTGGGGGGGGGGGGGGGTTTCACTGATATGTTCACTGCATTCACCTTATGATCACTTTGGCTCATTTGTGTTTACGAATCTGATTGGTTATACTGTTTATACATTGCTTAGCTGATAGTTATTTAAGTTAGCCAGTCCTTATTTTAGCGCTTTGATAAGTTTGAATGTTGAGTTTTAAATCCCCATTACGTCGACTATGGTGTGGATCAGTGGAAGTTTTATACGGGTACAAAGTTTTTAAGACCTAAACACTTTGCTTTTGATGTGGGTCTTGAACTTGAAGAATAGTGGCCACAACTTATTATTATTCGACTATGGTGTGGATCAGTCGAATACCTATTTTGCTCGACCTTGAATTTGCTCGGTCAAAATAAAACTGCAATACTTGCATTAACAGATGCTACACTTGGTAGGTTTGTTTCACAAGTGTTGGCACATTTTTAAACATTGTTGTTAGCATTTTAACTTGAGCATTTTTCCTTGACCCTCTCTACACCTATTAAATCAAAACTGCACCATTAATGTCTGCTTTGCATTTGTTCATTGGGCATTGAAATTGATTTGATTTGTATTTATGCTTTGTGCCCAACTTGAAAATTGAACTGCGTTGTTTGTACTAGTGGTTTGCACCTTGCTTGAAACTTGATCAGTGTTGCTTGCACTTGTTCTTCGTACATTTATGAAAACCTTGGCCTTGTAATATTGTCGCAGTTTGAACTCTTTTGCACTTGTGCTTGCGCATTGTCTCTGCTTCCATACCTGCTGTGTTGAATATGTATTGACATGCAATTGCTTATGCAACAAGAATCTAGTGTTAATATATATGCTTATAAAATATGTAGGCATTGATAGAAGCAGCTGAAGAAAGACAAAAGTCAGAATCTAGTGTTAATGGAGGTGATGGTATAAGAGGCTTAGAAGATTTTGAAAGAGATCCCATCGTCGAAGTTTTTGGAGATGATGGTAGGAGAAGTTATTGCCGTGCTATTAGCTCTACGTCTAATGCAAAACAAGTAAAACTCATGCAAGCTTCAAAGGCAATAGTCAATTATCGAGAGAGTGTGAATCAGAAATGGCGAGAGGAAATGCAGACAGATATGAAAACAATGAGTTCGGCTATCGTTGATTTGAAACAATGCATGGCGTTTCTTGTAAATCAATTTGGAGGAAATGCGACGACACCAACACCGGTTGATACTTCCAATACCGATCAAAATCTCAATAATTCGATATCTAACAAAAATGCTCCATTAGATAAAGTGACAGTATCGCCTACGGGAGGAAAACAATCGGTAACGATATTAGGACCAGGTTCGGTGGAGGTAGCGAGAGGACATATAGGGACGCAGAAGATGTGTCATGGTAGAAAGGTGGTTGAAGGAGAACAAGTTGTTTGGGTGGAGGATGTTCTCGATCCAGATGCTTCACTTTTTGATGCACCACAAAATGGTCATTACAAGCTGTCCGAGCTAGTTGACGGAGGTTTTGTGATTTGGCCCGAGTATCGTCTTCGTTATCAGTAAAATTCTGTAAGTTCATTTTAATATTTTGTTGCTATTTTTAGTATTTTGTTGGTACTGTTTAGCATTTTGTTGGTACTAGGCTGTCAGATTTTTGTGCTTTCAACCTAAAGGAACTAGGCTGTCAGATTTTTACTAAAATGGCCAAGTTTGCATGTTTGTGCCACATAACAAAATGAAGGGGCTTTCTAGGCTCGGATTTAGACTAGTCAAATGAATTGGGTTAGATCAAAAAAGTAGTCCAAATCAAAAAATTTCCTAAGCAAAAAGCTGTGATACCTGTTGTATATTATAACAGTCTAATGGAACTGCAAAATCAACCTTACAATTAGTGTCAATAACACCTACAACAGCTTGGTCATGCTAAATTGTTTTTGGCGAAATAGATAAACCAAAATGCCAGTTTAGATGTCTCATTGAATCTTGACTGCCAAGAACTTTCTTGCCTACAAATATATCATGTGATCCATGTGCAACCTCATGGTACAGTGAGACTATATTTGCTACACAGTAATGCTAATATATGCAATAAAATATTTTTCTAATGTAATTAACTTGTAGTTTTGTTTAAAACCGCTGTTATCTGATGATAGTATTGCAAGCGTTAGAATGGGTTCAAATCACAGGTCTGTCTAGTTATTCGCAGATGATGGGGCAGATTCAGTAATTAAACATTGTCTTAATACAATTATCTGCTGATTACGATGTATCCCGATCATAAATTATGCACATCTTCTCTTGTTCAGTTTTCGATGGTTACAGTAAATCTGGATACATATGCCTTGCTTCTTAGACTGATTTACAACATCCATTTTAGTTTTTTACACTAACCAGAAAGTAGTAATGTTTCATGCTTAATTTTGTTTTGTTGTTTCTATAAATTTTACTTGAAAACAAGCAAGTCTAATATTCTGTCATACTAGCATTGCACAATAGATCAACTACATCATATTGGGATGTGTTCAGGTTGAAAAATTGATCCGGTTGTGTTGATGTTGCGTCTTACGTGTTAGTTCAGTGGGGAGACTCAAAATTTTGGTCCATTGGATTGACTTAAACAAATTCATTTATATAAGGAAGCAACGTGAAGTATGTGACTCGCAACACTGTCATAGCAACTATAAAGTGCGCATGCTTAAAATATGGCGATGAACATGTAGCGTTTCATTAATTATTTTGCTACTTACGTGATGTTTTATTGTGGTTTTCTACAGGTACAATTAAAGCTGTGCGGCTAATGGTAGAATTGAAGTTAATTTGGTAGATGATTGAAGTTATTTTGCTACTCACATGATTAGTAGTGTTTGTGTTAAGACTGAATTTAGACGAAATATGTTGAATATTGTTTTAAAACTGATTATGTGTGTTAATGACGGTGTATAACATTTGGTATTATAAATTTGTTATGTATGCTGTTTTAAACTTGGTATGTTCTACGTGTCATTTGCTGTTATTATATCTGTAGCCAACACTAGAACTGAATATTTTATTCGTGTATATTTTATATGAAATATAGGTCTTTTTTGGTAACCATACTATGTGTAGTAACTAACAGTTATAACCGTTATAATTTTGGTAGCAGTAACATTTAAAACCGTTAGATAGTAATATAATATAATAGTTAAAACCGTTAGTAAATAAATACATATAACATTTAAAACCGTTAGTAAACAAACAAATATAACATTTATTACCGTTATAATCAAATATTTAATAACGCATATTACCGTGAGTAATTAAAATAATATAACGGTTATAACCGTTACTATCAAGAAAATTATCACGTTTATAACCGTGACAATAGCCGTGAGTATTTATAACGGTTATATCCGTGATCATATGCGTGATAAAAATCACCAACGCCTGTTCGGAAAACGGTTATAACCGTGACAAAATTGATTTGTCACGGTTATAAGCGTTACAAACAAGCTTTTCTGGTGTAGTGATAGTTTTCCCTTCAGAGCAATTGAGTAGCTTGAACTCTTTTCTACCCCATTTGAAAATCGACTGACCTTTGAATTTTCTGTTTGTTTGCTTGAATTAACTCTTCCACATTGGCTTTTTTCTGAAAAGAAAAGGAAAAAATAATTAAAACTAACAAAATAAAAATAAAACTAAGCTCAAAGAACGACAAAAACAAAAAAACAAACTAAGACTAATGAAATCAAGACTAGACAAAAACTAGAACTAAGCTTGAAAAGAAAAGAAAAATAATGAAAAAGACTAGGCTCCAAAACTAGACTCTAACTCAAGCCATGCAAAAAGCATAGCAACACTAATAAACCAAAGATTTTAAATAAACATGACCCCCTTACAATCTGTATCGCACAACACTCAAAATAAATGATTCAAGCCAAATCAATTGAGGAAAAAAACAATATACACTCCGAATCAATTGAGGAAAAAAACAATATACACTCCGCTTCCCCTCTGTTCCCAAACAAACGCAACCCTAAATTCCTTTCCTCTGTTCATAGGGAACATCGCATGTGCGATTCAATTCGTTTTTTCCTTTTTAGAATTGGGTTTTGTGATTTGGGGTTTGTCGAATCGGGTAGGGTACTACAACTGGGTTCTTGTGTGTTCTAATCGGGTGCTAGAGATCGAAATAGGGGTAGATGGCTGCGTACGATTTAGGTATTGAAAGGTTTGGATTATTCGATTGGTTAGGCAGCGCGATTGTGTATTAGGCTATTATGGATACGGTTTGTTCTTGATGTTGGTTGTGGCAGTTATTGAGTAAGGTTGGTTTTTGGGCGTATGTGAATTGATGGAAGGAACTGAGGGGACGATGAAGTGTGGGAGTTTGTGGCTTATAACTGGTTGTGACTATTTGTTGTGTTGATCTGTTTGCCGATGGGTGAGGATTTTCGCGAGTGAAAGGAGCAGGTGATGAAATTTTTGAGCGAGTTTGAGGATGTTGTATAGATGGTTTTTGGTAGTGAGGAAGGTTGCTGATGTGTCACTGTTGACGGTGGGAGAGTTTGCCGATAGGATTTGGAATATGGTGGGTGGTTCTGAATAAGGTAGCGGATTGGATGATGAAGTTGGGTATGCCGATCTTTGAAAAGGGAATTTATTTTGCTTTTTCATTAGAGAAAAGAAAGACTTGTAAAATAAGAAATATAATAAATTGGAAAGGAAATCAAAAAAATGGAAGGAAATTGAAAAAAATGGCAAGTTTTTTTCTCCTAGTTTAAAGATTGTACTATCAATATGTAATACCCAATCAACTAAACAAGAATTTTAGTCTATATATAAAGGAAAACGAAAACAAGAAAATAAAATAAAAACTGACAAGAATCGGAAAATAAATAAGTAATAAAATTTAATTGTTGCCTCCTCAGTAGTGGCCCCAAAAACTCGTTTGACACTTTCTTTTGGAACAGAAGCACACAAATTTTGAAATAAATTACTACATGCGCACTGGTGTGTAGTATGCAGGTCGAACATGGGAAGGAAAATTAAATTTTATTATTTACATAATTTCGCGGGCGAGTTAGACGAATTTGGGGGATTTGATTGAAATAAAATTTCAAATTGCAACTTGGTTCATAACAAATCTAATTGAACCGACAACCAAATTACAATTATCAATAAAAACAAATTAAAACTACAATTGAATTTACTACAGATTCAAATCTAATCAGATTTATTATAAATTTAGTGATTAACTACAAAAATAAAACAGAATATTAAAAATAAAATTGCAGAACAGAAATTAACAAACATGAAAAAGTAAAAATTAGGATTACCATTGAATCTAATCAGACGGTCAATCACTAATGAGAAAAGTAAATTGCAATAGCAAATTGTGCTTTATCAAATCTAATTGAATAGGCATAACAAATTTTCTTGACCCAAGAGGTATACAGAAAACAAAAAGAAAAGAAAAACTCTCAATTCCTGGATAAAGCTTACAATGAGAATACAAGGGTATTTATAGGATATATTAACCAACCTAAACCTAAATAAAATCACAAATGGGACTTAGTTAAATCTAGTAAGTTTTTTGCCTTTCTTTTTTTCCCTCTTGCTTCCTTGACAAGGCTCCCTTGATTTGTGATATGCATATCCTTTCTACCAATTATTCTCTTGTCCAAAAATCAATTTGATGTGAGATCTTCTATTGCAAGTCTTCGTATATACATACATACATATACATATATACACACACACACGCACAACAAATTGATATCTATTTTCTATTTTTTTGACTGCATGCGGCTTTGTCGGCATATCTGTAAAAGTGACAAAATGATACCCAAGTTATTTATTTATAGACAACAGATAAAATATAAGAGCATAAAATAAACATATTTTCGTGTTAATTCACGATCTATCACCCATATGTTTTATTTTCCAAATTTAAGTTGGGATTGACTCCTTTATACATTTATATGCTTATTGGCACAGAGATTCACCGACTTTTAATGCACTGGAATCTTTTGATAGTTCATATGGGGATTTGGATCATATTTTATGTCTTTACTAACTTTACCAATGATGTGGTTAAAAGAAGTAGTTTAACACTTACTTTGTGTACAGAGATATATAGTAGATTATAGGAACACTGAGAATACATGCACTCCTACTATACGTGTTAATCTAATATGTATTTAGTATATATTTTTGAAAAAAGGGGTAGGGCTAGACTTATAAATCTAGCTAGATTGGTAGATGTTGATGGACCTCACATTTACGACTAGGATACTGCTATTTTTGGATATAAGTATGCAGCATGGGGTATCTATGCGTTATAGCAATCCCGATAGATGCTCGGTTTTTTACATTATCTCATGTTGGCTATTAATACAGAATACATATAGGCGATACTAAAACCAAAGTTAGGTAAAACAATATCATAATGGAATCAATACTAAAACAAAAGCCTGGGACAGTGTTTGATCAATATCAAAGCAAGTATTTATGGAGTTGAAGCAGGTACTGATAGCAAATGGCTTTAGAAAGCAAAACCGAAGAAAAAAACTTAGAGGGTAGCTGAACCGACACCAAATATAGGAGCCCAATTACATGAAGTCGATACCAAGTATAGTTATAGAAAACAGCAAAGCCAAAGATGAAAAGGGAAACATAGAAAGAAGAGCCGACACCAAGAAGCGTAGCTATAATATGTGGAACAAACATTGAAAGCTTGGAATAGTAATGACAAACCAGATACCAAAATAAAAAGATTAGAATATAAAGCCGAAACCAAAGAAAGAAGGAAATAAAGGCATGTTTCCGACACCAACATACGGTGAACAGTTAGCTTGGTGTTGACACCAAACAATGAAGGCAGATGCATAGAGCTAATACCAAGAGAAGTGAGCTTAAAGCATGGAAACGATATTGGAAGCTAGTGCATTGAATAGAAAGGCAAAGCCAAATACCAAAACCCTATATCATTGGAGGCGATACCGAGCACAAAGAGAAGGAATCAATTAAATCATCACCCGGTACATTAGCTTAAAGTGCTAGATTAAAACCAAATTCATGAAGGAAAGTAAAGAGAAATAACAATTATGATGGGAGAAAGATTGCTATGAACACCAACATGTTTGGTATAGAGACGACTGCACAAAGATGACACCTAGAAAGTACAACCCGACACCAAAGCCTCTATAAAAGCCGACACTGAAACCATTGCACAAAGGCCAGGCCGATACTAAGAGGTCGTTACAACAACAAGGTTTCCTACCCAACTACTACAAAAAGGGATTTAAAACAACTTTAAATAAGACCTTAGGGGTCATATGTTGGGGGACTTTTCCTGATTCCAAAATCTTGTACTATATTCTAAGAGTCTAAACCATAATTTATAAATCAAATTGGGGATTTCTCTTGTAACCTTCAACTGTGAATAAGATCGGTAAAGCCTTCAAAGTGGACGTAAGTTCAATCCGAAGCGAACCACTATAAATTATTGTATTCTTTATTTTCCCATGTATTATACTGTACATTATTACACTTCTTGGCATTGATACTTTTCAATCCAAAATTTTAAATAATTATCATGCTAACCTCAATGAACATTCTAGCTCTAACTAGAAATAATCTTAAGATGCCCTTTCCCGAGATAACGTTTTCTTGAGTATTGTAAGCGTGATGCTCACCTCTTGAAGGAAGAGTAACTAATCTTCTTGCTCGGGACATTGATATCAAAGAACACTGAATTAAGTCAAGCTTAGAACAACCAGACTACACCTAGGTCCATTAACTTAGACCTACACTCTGGTATTGGCGATTTTTATTGTTAACATTTTGGAGCTAGAAGGAAGGCTAGAACCTCCATTCTTCAAAATAAATACTACATTCGTAGTTGTTTTACCCTGTTAGTTAGACATTGAAGAGCTTGACCATGGATTAAAGGTCTCAAAAAAAAATCTTCTGAACCTCAAGTTACTACTTCAGACATCATTGATCTGAGAGCTATTGAAGAATTAAGGCTAAGAACGAATGCTTCATAAATCATAAATAAGAAAAGGAAAGCATAACAGTATAACCCAAGTGTTTCTGAAGCAGGCCAACCCTCTACTCCAGCTCAACCTCCAAACGTGAATTCTTTGGATGAGAATGCCATCAAGATCTAGTCTCTAGAACAACAGCTTCTTAAAATGCAGGATCACTTACAAATTTCTATGGTACAAAGATCCTTAAGCAATGTTGGATCGAGTTGAGGGGAAGAAGTTGAGCGCCTAAAGTTAAACACACCCATCCTACAATTCAGGGATATGGATAAAATCAATTTGACTTCTTCCAAGGAAAAACGACCCTACCTTTCGGAGATAAACCACCCGGGACACCAACTCAACAAAAGCAACGATCAATCTGGAAGCTTGAATTTTGAAGGATACAATCCCAATAGAACTAACTATGATAACTCAAAATCTTACTTCTAGAATATGGCAGAGATGGCTATCAAAAACTTACTTGGAAGCAAGAGAAAAAGAAACTTGGATGAGCAAGTTAACAATAATGAAAGAGTGACCACTTCCCGAATGAAATCATGAACATAGTGACACCGTCGCATGTGAAGATTCCCACCATAAAATATCTCGGAACAACTGACCCAACGATTATCTTATGGATTTCAATAGACAAATGGATCTTTATAACGCTTCAGGGGTTTTTCAATGCAAACTATTTCCTATGATGCTTCAAGGAGCAGCTGCTAAATGATATCGTCAGTACCGGGAAAACCATTTACTCTTGGAAGAAGCTTTCTTATAAGTTCTATGCACAATTCTGCATTGGCAAATATCCATCTATGGATTACACTGTCATTACAAATATAAAATAAAGGCAAGGATAGTCAGATTTAATGTCGAAGCTTTGAAAGCGAAGGACATGAATGACCATGTGATACTTATCACTGTTCATTCAGGATTAATTGAGAATACTCCATTTTGGAAAGAGCTATACATCCATGGATGCAAGGACTTACAAGATTTTCATTTCCAAGTGAAGAATTCATCCGCATTGATGAAATTATTTGAAGAAAATGCTTGGCTTCTATGAATAAAAAGAGAAACCTTGGCAATAGCTCTAAGTTTTGTCCTAACACAAAAGAAAAACAAGAGGCCATCGGATCTGGATCTTCTAATTCTATTCTTGGAAACTGTTACAATGCAGACAAAAGAACAATTTCCTTGATAAGGGTTTCAATTCCCGCATTTGTCGCATTTGAAAGACTCTGGGTTATGTAGCATCTTCGTGCCCGCACTTTAGAGAGATAGCTAGGTGATGTGTAAGCCACTAACAACACTTCTTTCGATCCAAGTAATATACTAATCCATTTGTAATTAGCCTGGTGAGTTCAAAGAGGATAAATCATTTCCACCAAGTATAGTGAAATGATCGTGTTACTTTTCCCTTAGAGTATGTTATGAATTTTGACTGAGATGTGGGACGCCATGTTATCAGGAGGAATTTCTAAATGCTTCGACTTGACAAATCCTGACATAATGTTTTCGTGTTTCGTATTTGATAGTGGAATTTGCAATTCATTTGTAAATACTTGACTTAAGTCAGTGGCTATGGGGCATTTTTGTAAACTCCCATATTTACTATTTTAATGTGAGTTACGCTTTCCCTGTTTCTGATTTACGATATTTTTGATCGTCCTGGTGAGATGTGCGCTCACTATCGAGCTTTGTGCTCACTATCGAGCTGTATGATCACCCAAGCTATGTGCTCACCATCGAGCTATGTGCTTACCCGAGTTGTGTTCTCGTTATCGAGTTGTATTCTCACCCGAGTTGTGTGATCATCATCGACTGTGTGCTCACTCGAGTTGTGTGATCACCATCGAGCTGTGTTCTCACGCAAGTTGTGTGTTGATCCGACCTTTGTGCTCACCCGAGCTATGTGCTCACCTGAGATTTTTGCTTAGAAATATGACCCAACTGAGCACATCCTTCCTCCGCTCTAAGGATGAGCATGCTCTACCTCTTTTTATTCTCATAACGTAGAAGGGAACGAAAGCTCAAATGGAGCACCTCAAGCATGGCCAGCCTCTGCTTATATTTCGTCCCCAAAAAGGGAACGAAAGCCCAGAGAGAGGCTCACAAATAAAATCAAAGCCCAGGGAATGGCTCACAACTCAAATCAAAGCACATAGAGTGGCTCATAAGGCTGAAATGCCCAGTCAAAGCCTAAGAAAGTGCTCAAACATCCAATCAAAGCCCAAGGAGTCGTGACACGAAGGCGAAATGGCAATCCAAAGCAGAAGAATATAGGTTTCGGTATTTCTATTATTACCAGAAGCGGACTTCTGGTCTTCTATTAATACCTGAATATGAGTTTCGAGATTTTTATTCTTTCCAGAAGTGGATTTCTGGTATTCTATTATTAATAGCCTGGATTTTAGGTATTCTATTAGTAATAGCTGAAAGTGGTTTCGAGCCTTCTAATACAAATTCCCAAATATGGGTTTCGAAAATTTTATCTGTGCTTCCAGAGGAGGATTTCCAGATTTCTGTTTTAATACCCAAATCTGGGTCTTGAGACTATAATTCTTGTTTCATAAAAAACGGGTTTTTGGAATTCTATTACACAAACTCGACTCATAGCTTTGGACCTTTTCCTCATATTTCCAAATGAAAATTCTGGACTTATAATACTTTCAGAAATGGATTCTTATATTCACATTATTCAAATACCCGAATTTGGGTTATGAATTTCCATTCGAATTTCTAGAAGAGGATTTTCGGACTTCTATTACCATGCTTAAATATGCGATTCAGACCTACTATCTTATTTCTGAAAAAGGATTTACTCGGGTTGGTATCTTGGGTCTTTTGTTTGAAACCTTCTAACGAAGGTTATGATTTCTCACACCCACCCAGGGAGGTTTTTTCAAAACTCATATTATGCAAAATTGTTGTTCATTATTCTTGTAAAATATAAAGTACAAATGATTATATTACTCTTATCACAAATTTCATTTTCTATGTGGTTTTAATCAAAACAATGCTTGGCACAATATGAGTGAAATATTAAACACTGTGCACTGTATTTCATGTAGAAAAACATAGAATTTTTTTCGAATGTAGATATTCGAAGTAAAGCCGAAAGCCATGCACAACACAATGTATATGTGTACCACAGGTATGTTTACAAAAATATGCTATAAAATGGCTACATCCAGAAGACGGACAACAATGTAATATTCGTACAAGAATTCTAATGCTTCCGTGATCAAGTCATCAGAAACATGATTATAAGTTATTTGAAAAATCCCCAAGGCTGAAAGCAGCTTTCTTAACAGATAATTAATGGAGAAATCGGAGGAGTATCGTAACCACAGATTAATATATCCGAACCTCCTTTAAGAGCTCATCCTTCTCTTCACCTAGAAAGTCAAAGCGAAGTCAAGGGCATTAAGTTTAAATCTTTTAAAGGTCTCTAACAAAGCAATATCTTGTCAATTTTGAAGATTTGATAATTAAAGATATCTTGTGATATTCTTTCGTCAGTTTAACAAAGTTTCCTAAGAAATCCCTAGAAAGTGAATTCGTCATAAGGAGTGTGTTCTGAAAGAATTAACAAGAGGCCAAGATAAGAAAATTCGTTACAATAATATCAAAAGCTGAATGGATACGTATGTTATAGATATTCTTCTTGTTCATACAAAACGGATCTCCTGAAAGTTTCAGATAAAATTTTATCTTTGTTAAATTTAAGCTTGTCTGAAAGAAAATCTCTAGGAATCAAATGAACTCAATGAAGATTCTAGCAGTTCCTAGATGAAAATAAAGATTGTAATCATCTAAGCATCTGCCATAAAGATGTCTGAGCAAAGCTCTGCTAAGGCCATCTAGAAAGGAAAAATATACAATTTCATATCTACTACAAGCTTTTAATAAAAGATCCACTAAGATGTCTCTGGCTCAATTTGACATCCACTACAAGAAAAACCGAGATTAGTGACAGATTTTTAGCAGCGGAAAATTCCGTCGCTTATTAGCGGCGGATTTCCATGTGCTTTGTAAGAGAAAATATTTTGGATTTTACATGTCATCTTATTATAAATTATTACCGTTGAATACTAATTCTGTCGCTAAATCAATCGAAATTGCCGCTCTTTACCGTCATATGATATTTGACACTAAATTTCGTTGCTAATAGAGTCAGATTACCGTCCACATAATATTGAAGCTATTTTCCTGCAGTTTTCCAAGAGATCTGGAACGATTTTTTTTATTATTAAATGTTTTAAATTTGTGTTATTAATTAGTAATTAATTAGTAAATTTAAATTTAAATAATTAATGTTAATAACACATTAGTAATTAATAATAAATAATAACTATTAGAAGTAAATAAAATTCAATAGCTAATGGTGATCATTTTTTTTGAAAATTAATGCTGTTTTTTTGAAAATTAATGCTGACTAATTATTAATTACTATATAATATAAATAAGAGGTAATAATAATTAATAAAATACATTGTTGTTCGATGTTTATTAAATTTGTTTTGATAATCAATGATTATTTAATAGCCTTTAATATGATTAATTAAATTAATATCAAGAAATTATTAATACATATTTGCTTTTAAGAAATTGATTGGTACGTATTATTTGATAAGTAATTAGTAATTAAGAAAAACAAAATGGTCAAAGTTTAAAAATAAGAAGTTAAATAAATATTAAAGAATTTCGAAATTCAAAAAATTCAAACATTACCATACACATTATTATTTTCATGCATATAAATGAACTATTAAATAATTAATAATTGATATGTCATAGTTAATATAAGTATATAATAGTTATTATAAATTAATATCTACTATTAATAATTAGTTGTTGATAATCTATAATTAATAATAAATATTTAATTAGTGATTAATTATAGCTGAGCATAAGATTTAAGTAGTGCACTTATCTCTAATATATTGTGAGACAACACATTATCAGTTTATAAAGCTCAGAATTTAAACTGTAAGGTTATATATACATATATAATATCATGTTCTTTTATACTGGTGTATAATGTGATTTCAGTATACATGTTTCCTAAATTCAATAAGTATTGCAATTATCTCTAATATAATATAAGACAACACATCCTTAGTTTATACAATTCAAAGTTATATATATAATGTATGTATATATATACACATACATAATATATATATATATATACATACGTTATATATATACATATACATATATATGTATATATGTGTGTGTGCATTTTTTTAATGAATTTTCAGAATTCTTTACTTGGTCATATAAGTATATAATATTAATAATTATAATCTATAATTAGTAATAAATATTTAATTAGTGATTAATTACAACTGAGCATAAGTTATGGACAAAATATAACATTAATAATATGTATATACTGTTTTGGCATAATACGATTAAAATATAACCTTAATTAACGTTAATACCATCTGCACATTAGTTAACGTTAATACCACTTAAATAAATTTGAATTAAATCATAACATTATAATGGTAATAAAATATTTGTTTTAACTGGTGCAAACTTTACAATGGTCATAAAATGTTTGTTGTGATAAATGGTCGTTATCAATTTTCGATAATCAATAATTAATAATTACAATACTTTCTTAAAATTAGTATTGATTATTTCTTAATATTTAATAATTAATCATTAATATTTAAGATACAATAAATTTTAATTGTAATGGTACTTAAAATATATTTAAGATTTTTAGTGCAAGGTTTAACTATGTAACACCACTTAAATTGTAATATTACTATTTAAAATATTTATACTATTAAATTAAATTAATTTTATATTAAAATATTTAATAGTTTAAATTTTAATGTTATTCAAAACTTTAATTTTGTTATAGCATTCATCAAAGTAGAACACGGTTTTTCTTCTCAGCGACCCGCATCAACAATCAAGAATGAACAGGGACCGTTGATCTGAAATCCAAGCATGGAAATAATGTAACCCGCGGATTACTCCAGCAATTAGATTTCCACCGCTAAGTCTTCCTCCTAAAATCGAAACAAAATCTCAAATGTTCCTTATCTTCTTCCAATGCTAAACCTAATTTATTTATCCCATCCATCATCACGTCTGTCCATCAAATTAATAACCAAATTTCAAAATTGTTTTGCCTTTTCGAAGCAAGTAGATTCAGATTAATCCAACTTTCCAAATTTGTGGCTTCAGATTTGTGAATCTACAAACTGCAAGGTTGATGTCTCAACAGTTTTGGGACATTTATCTTCATCCGAGCTCTCATATAGCAAATTAGGTATGTCGCTCTACTTATGTCACTGTTTATATTCAGATATTTAGATTTCGATTTGAATTTGATTTCGATTTCAACTATAATAGTAGATCTGAAAGCATTTGAGCAAAACCTAGCCTACGATAGTATTTTCTCTTGCCCCTTATTTGATACTTTCCACACTTGATTCCAAAAATGATAAAACTCAATTTGTAAACTCAAATTAAAAATCGATTTAGCTTTTAAAATCATTCCTCTGCCATTTGAGGGAGGTACATAGTTACCCTTATTTAAAGTTGCAGTTGACTTGCTTCTGTTCTCATGATATTAAATAGGGAAGAGATGAAAATATTTTCAAGAGAGGCGGTCCGGTTCGGCAATCGCTGTAAGGATCCTCAATGGTGCAATCTTGATCGCTACTTTACCAGGTAATCGGCTCACTATAAATTGAAATGCACCAAATCATTGTGAGCTAATTGATGACTTACATTTTATATTATTAATAAGTGCTTGACATATGGATTACACAAATAAGTAGCTTATATTTTACTGAAAACACTAAAAGTACAAGCTGCCAAGCACTCATTAAATTGATACTGAAATTCATGGTTCATACATTAGTGAATATGATGTAATACTGCAGTTTTAGCTAACTTCAGTGAACCAATAAGAAAAAGAACTATTTCCCTAGAATAACTATATTCTATAATACTGAGGGAACTACTATTTCCATATTTTATATGCATCACAAGTAATCATTTGATAAGATCATTGAGTACACACAATAACATCCAAGAATTCACAATGATAAATGTGTTGTCATGCTAAGTTATATCATGTCATTTATCTTTAATGTCGATTAAGAAACGCACAAACCCAGACCTGATGTGCTTATTCTATCCAGTTTTTCCATCCTTGTGTCCATTTTCATTCTAGCCCGGAAAATGGTCGAAGGTCGAACGGAAAAATGGTCACTAGTTGAATGATGCACCAATGATCGACAACGTCGACTGGTGGTTGTGGTTGTTACAAACAAGGTCATAGGTTCTTTTTATTTTTTGATTTTGCATTTTTCTTCTTATTTCTTATCTAGATTTCTTATATTTCACGTATACCTATTACCACATGATTATATAAGTGTTTTAATACCATTTTTTTACTACAAATTCATCTATATCATCAAACAATGCTTGATCACTATATTTACTTTCCAATACTTTATTAGTTTATTAATCATTCTGAAATCTTCATTTAATTCTAAAATAATCATAATTACCATTCCATATATATTATGCCATTGTGTGTGTACTCTGTCCTTTTATGTAGTTTCCAGTATCACCGTTTAATTCCCCATAACCACTATTTCACATCATACTTTAACCGCATCATTTAATATGTTAAATCACTAGCCAAACTATTGATTAAATATAAGTTTAAACTAATTCTCCCTCTCGAGTTAAGGTACAAAATTTACATGTCGGTATACACACATCCATTAAATGCACCCCAATAGCATTTTTTTTAAATGACACTTTAAATTATTATTGCACAAATTGATTAAAGGTTACTGAATTGTCTGTGTATATAGTACCTGAAACTTCAAATGAAAAGTCATGGATTTGAATAATGCCAACAAATCCAAATATTTGTTTCATGTAAGTGTTATTAAAAGTACAAACTACATATCATGCCCCATGTCCAGCCACACATAAATCCCTAAAAAATAATTAAATTGAAATAATTAACCATATATAAATCACTGTGGTAGCGCTCCCTATGTCTAGCAACGTACGAATAGCAATGGTTAAATCGATAATGCACAATGATAAAATTCATACCAGACGTTAAGCCAGTTTTGACATATGAAACAGGCCATGCTACTGTCGAACCAATAGCATCTAACATGGACGCCATGAATGATGTAGGTCTCCATAGACTGCTGTACTCACTAATTTGGAATGTAGTTGTTTTAACTTCTGAATCTGTAACAACAGATCCTAAATAATTTCTGGCGGTATTTGATAATATTTGGAATATAGATATTTTAACTTCTGAATCTATAACAGCAGATTCTACGTAACTTCTGGTAGTATTTGATAATATTTTTTCTACAAATGATATTATTAAAAGAAGTCGGCACCTCAGTATCATTATATAAACTTTTAAAGTATGAAATAGCCATATTTTCAAGTGGATAGAATCCAATACTAGAACACCATGCTCATTCAAAAAATGCCACGTAGGCATTATTTTCTTCTGTTGCATGTCGTTTGGAGTAAAAAAATAGTTATGCATTGATCATTAACTAGTTGGACTTTAGATTTTCTTCCGGTATCAATTGCGATTGTACATAAAACATTCTATTCGAAGTATATTGTCTTTATATTCGTGGGAAATCAGGTGATTAGCAGGATACCGTAAGAGTTGATTGTATAGCCAATCATTTTTCTCTCTTAAAAAATTAACAGCTATAGACAAAGACGTGTTCTGCCTTTGTTCCATGAGCAACATCGACATTCTTTAACTTTCATAAAAAATTGTACAAATTATTTCAGAATAGTCTCCATGCCAACTGCTCTATATCATGTCATTATATTCACTAATATCAGGCCATATGTTACCCAAGTTTTACAAATGTTTAACTAAGTTTCTATATAATTTAAAATATTATCACAACCCCATTTAGCATAAATAAATAAAAGTTACCCAAGTTTTACAAATGTTTAACTAAGTTTCTAAAAGTTTCTCAAGTTTTATTAAGGTCAATAAATTTCTATATAATTTAATAAGTTTGTAAAAAAATACTAGCACTAGCAATTCTACCTTTCAATCTCTCTTCAGATTTCAGCCTAATATGGCAACTTAATTAAGTGCTTACAGGCTTCCTATCTTTTGGAGGTTCATCTAGTTCCACCATGAGGAATTGCCAAACTGTTCTTCATAGAATACCTGAACTACAACAAAATGGAAAAGGCAAGATGCAACTCAGTTTTGACTCAGCTGCAAAACTAACATGGTAACTTGGCTCTTCAAATTGAGTTGCATTTCAATTTGTAAAACTGAACCCCATTTAGTGAATCGGTTTGTTACAACTCGGTTACAAATTGAATTGCAAATTGTGACTTAGTTCTGCAAAACTGAAATGCAACTCGGTTACAAACTGAGTTGGCAACTGAGTTGCAAATTTGCAACTAAATTTTGCAAAACTGAATGCAGCTCGGTTACGAATTGAGTTGGCAACTCGGTTACAAACTAATTTGCAAATTGCGACTCGGTTACGAATTGATTTATGTTATTGTGTCATTATATTTATTAAATAATAACTTATACACTAGTAAATAAATGAAAGCTAAAAAGTTCACAAGATTTATAGTCATAAAAATATTACTAGTTGAATATATCCTATCAATACATGCATAATATAGTATAGCATCCACAGGAAAAAAAGTTTAACTAAGAGTTTATATAGTATTAATTTTTTCAATTGATGCAAAGGTGATTTATCTGAGACAATCAAAATGATCATGGGAATATATCCTTATCATTAATAATTGTACCCCAATTTAACTGTATATTCAATTATACATTTCAGATTATTGTCTTCATAACTAGGATGTTATTAATATGAGTGATTTGGAGGTTAGTGGGAGACAAGCTGTTGGGCTGTTAAAGAACTAAAATGCTTCTGTTCTAAGAGAGATACAAAGATTTAACATGTCTGATTTAGTTTCTAGTTCTTTGATTTTAATCCAAACACCGTTTGAGATACATGCATTAATTTTAAGCTTTTAAATGACATGGTAATCCAAACCCACATAGCACACACTTTTATTGTTGTGATCACTTTTGTTACTGTTTTTGCATGGCATGTCTCTGAGGCACACTTCAGCAGTCAACGATACTCACCTGCATGTGTCTGAAACATGCTTTACACTGCCGTCTTATTAGAAATAACGCCACATGCAATTATTTTACGTATCTGAAGTCACGACAAAAGCTCTTTGCTTCGATGATGATGGGATTTTGTCTGTAGATATCGCTGCCTTTTTGATCGTCCTCAGGCCTCCATGGATGTAATACGTGGTTTGTGATGCCTCAGTTCAGGTCACAGTGATCCTAGTTTTGTGTATCGTGTCAAAGTTACCTGGTTATATCTGACTTCAAGTCAAGCAATAGTCGTGTTGCATTGTGGCTATTGGCTTTGTTTGTTATGTTTCATTTTTGGTAAGTATTATATGTACAGTACTGGTCATCTCATTATGCCATTTACTAAGCTTCTTATTATTTCCCCTAATCACAGTAGTTTTTCGAAAATGTATCTTATTAATTGTATGAATTTGCAGGTTGGGTTCATATTAATTGTATTAATTATATCTAAGGTGCAAAAACTGGATGATTCAGAACAATCTCTTAAAGAAATGGCAGATGATAATTTAATGGTGAGTGAAGTATATCCCTTAAAAAAGCGAAGTATATCCGTGGATGGTCAAAAAGAAATGGTAGGGATTGCAAGGAATGAGTTTGAGTTGAAGGAAGGTTGTGAATAGTGAAGAAGTAGATTTGTTTTGATGAATTGATGATATAGATTTTCTTGTAATAACATATGTAAATTAACGACAGTGGAATAAGATTAGAAAATATTTTATTTGAAAAAAAATGTAATGTTGAATGTTGAATATGAGATGAGTGATTAATATAATACATTGATTATGAGATGTGTGTGTTCATATTAATTGTGTTGTATGTACATTAGGATTGTGTATTGAATGAATCACAAATTATGTGTGTGATGATGATGAATATATATATATATATATATATATTAGAAGGGGAATAGCAGTGGATTACCAACAAAAAAGGGAGGTTAAGTTTACCTTAATTTAATTTTCAGCGCTAATTCCTTGGTAATTAGTAAGGATTTACCAACGTCTTTTATAAATAATATTTTGTGGAAAATAGGCATAAGGACAAACTTTGGAAATTTTTTAGTCTGAAGGACGTCAAGTTTTATTTTTAGGGTGGAGGACAAACTTTGAAAAAAATTAGGCTTAAGGACAATGCTAAATATAATTAGCATTTTCTGTAGTGTAAAACTGAATAATGCTAGTTAAAAATAGCATTTTCGTGTAGTGTAAAAAACTGAATATAATGCTAATTACATTTAGCATTTTCCTTTAGCTTAATTTTGGTTCAAAGTTTGTCCTTCAGACTAAAAATAAAACTTGGTGTCCTTCAGCCTAATTTTTCGGCAAAGTTTGTCCTTCTCCCTAATTACCTCTAATATTTTATTATAAATTAATTATCCGTTGGTAAATAGTCGGTATATAAATTAAAATAAAATTAATAAATAAAATTTTATGTTATTATAAAATTAGTAAAATGACGGAAAAATGTCGGAAAATTTATGTTGAAATCCGTCGCAAAATCTGACACAAATACCGTCATGGTTTTTACCGACCAAACAGTTATGTAGGAAATCCGTCGCTAATGCATGTTTAGCGACGGATTAGAAGCGGATTCTACCGCTGATATTTGCTGTTTTTCTTGTAGTGATCCGGGATAGAATTGTTAATTCGACAATCTCTTTCAAAAGTCTCTCATAATGCATTCAAGCAATCCAAAACCTAGGAACTACTTCCACTTCCACAGACGACATTGTAACAACCCATATTTTAACTGTCCATTTTTTTTTAATATTATTTTATGGGAAAGTTTGGTTAATATAAATTATTTGGTGATTTTGTGGTTAAAATTAACTAATATGGTTTGATCTTGATAGTTAATAATAATTTGCAACAACTGTAATGACAATAAATTTGTAGTTTAATGAAATGTGAAGTATGGTTTATTTATTTGGAACAGTTATTTAATTTACGTAAAAGTTTAATAAAAGAGAGATGAACATTACAAGGAATGAATTTAATAAATTTCAGTGACTACAAATTTGTATTAGGTTATTAATAATAATTTAAGGTATGGAAACTTCAAAGTTTAATTAACGGTGAAATTTACTAATTAGTTAACTGGCCTTTTGTTATTAACAAATGTTGTAAAAATTTACAATAACCTATAAGTAAATGGGAAACAAAATAATCAATGCATAGGATATATAAATATATATATATATATATATATCTATGGATTATTGTGTATTTTACATTGTGTTGTAATATAAATGTTTGGAAATTATGTTGTTATAAAAATTGGAAAGTATGAACAAATCAAACATTAACTATTTGGTATTGATATGGTAACCAACTAGAATCCATACAATTAAGTATTGCATTTATTATAAATTAAAAGTGGTAGTTATAATAGTAAGGTAAAAATAAAATGAATGCTACAAGTAAAGTGGTGAATTAATAAGTAATAAATGGTATGTTTGCATGGGATGGAAATTATAAGTTAAAACGTAAAACCAATGTGAATCTAATTCTGTTGTTGTCGATAACAAACATTGAATTATATTTAAAACGGAGAGTTATGACAACCTTTAATTATATATTTAATATTTAATTCATTGGTGCATAGATATTTTACATAATATGGTAGATACAAATTTGAAATTAAATAGGTATAAATTAGGTATTTAATTGGAGCGGGTATTGATTCCTTTCACGTGAATTTTGGGATTAACACTGACTGCGTCTCTTTGTTTAAAATTTAACTTTCCACGTTATATTCCCTTTTTCTTCTTCCACTTTTGGATCTCTGCCCATCTTCTTCGCTGCTTTTTGAAACTGCTTTTAATAAAAAATGGCCTTTGAAATAAAGACGATCTGCCTCACTCCTCACTTTTCCATGCTAAGTCAGATCAAAACACAACCACTGGTCTGCATGTCCTTGCTGTAGACACCTACCTCCCTAAATTCTACAGCAAAGCCATGTAACGACTAGCAGCGTTATACCTCTCACATTTGGATGAATCAGGTCTTCTTGTCTGGGCACTGTAATGATCGGGTTTCACAAAATGAAGTGAGCAAGTGTTGTAGGCCCGTAGGGAGCAATGGGAAGATAGCGTGTAGATTGTGAAGTGGGATATTTAGCTGTAGATAAATAGTATACATGAGATAGTTAGCTACAACAAGAAGGATGCTTCATTAGTGGTGCGTGATTTAAGGGATTGAACGATGGTTTGGGTTCGTGCTTCTGCTATTTGTGAAAAACACGATGGAGAGAGAGGATTTAGGTGGAGATGACGTGGCAGAGAGATTTTGGGTGAGGGTTTTCTATAATTATTTTATATAATTTGATTTCTAATGCATTAACGTGTGTAACTTCTTCATATGAAATCACTTTTACGCGCATTTGGATCCGTTGGATTTATATCGAAATTCCGGACAACATGGAGTTGTCGTAGATTGATTATGAGACTGTTGAATTTGGGCTAAAAATTGGATTTCAGTCACGTTTAGAACCAAAGGTGAGTGATTTAACCCACTCACGATTAACTAAAGGATTCTAATATTAGTTAAATTAATATCATGTCATGATATGATTGTATGCATTGATGTTTGACAGTTTAAATGGCAAATTTATATTGATTTGCATCGATAGTGTAGTTTAATGTGATTGTTAAATTTAATTTTACAGTTAAGTTTAATTAAAAAAAAGGAATTCGACATTAAATTACTGTCTAAACCTGATATCTGAAAATTTGAAAATTTCTATGATATTGGACTGTTTGTATGTATTGATGTGATTAATGACTTGAATGTGATATGTTTGACATATGTTAATTTTGTAAATTTACCTGTTATTCACATTTATTCATATACGACCATTCGTTTGTGTTAATTAATCCCAATCATTAACCCAGATGTTACGGGCATCGGATAAACCCGGGATTAATCATTAAAATGAATTAAGAACGTAGGTTGAAATGATAAATACCTATGACCCTGATTTGGATTGAAATGATATATATCCTTTCCCAAAATACTAAAATTAAAATTTAAGTATCACTTGGCCATAGGATAGAAAATTTTATACGAACGCCGATTGGTTAAATAAAATTTTGTTTTAACCATGAATTTAGAAATGTTGTTTAAAGACGATAAGGATGATGTTTTATAAATTGATTTCTTTTGAACTTGAATTTGAACTTTGAGTTTTGAAATATAAACAAAAGATAAATAATTTAGTGTTGCAACTGAAGCTATAAAAATTGAAATTTAATGTGAATCGAATTTATTGAAATTGAATGGTTTTACCCACCTTTGAGATTTATTATGAATCAACATTGATTGGAATTATATATGAACTGTGAACTCGATATTTGTTATGAATTGAAATCATTGAAAATGAGAATCTGCTTTGGAACGTAACTATTTGAATTAATTTGGTCAAAGTGAAATGAATGTAAATTGGAAGTTTAATCGATGGAATTATAAAAATTTGAGTTGATTGAATTGAAGATTGAAATATGACTTCAAGTTTAATTGAAAATGTTATAGAACGATTCTAATTCCAACTATAGTATTTCAAAACTATTCTTTATAAACTATTTTAATAATAATTACATTTTCTATATAAACTATTTTACTTTATTACTATTTTATTTTATAAATTATTTTAAATAAATCATTTTATAATTAACTATTTATTTTATAAATTATTCTAATTTTTTAACTATATATTTTACTGAATTTGATAATTCTATTTTAATTACAAACTATTTATTTTTCAACTATTTCAAATTTTATATCTAAACTATTTCACATATGTTTTTATGATTTTAATATTCAAATTATTTTAAAAGTTGGAATTGTTCAAGATTTAAGTTTGGTTTTTAAAGGAGATTTCATTATGAAACATTATATTTTGACTATTGAAATGATTTTAGAAAATATGATATTTTCGATATGAATTACGAACCCCCTTTGAAATGTAAAAGAACTGAATGGTGTGAAAAATGTAAGCGTTTGGTTGTTAAAGAGACCGGGATCGGATATTGTCATACTCTCTACCAATACCGAAAACCACTTTAACAACTGTGTACGCGGTGAAGTTCCAGAAATGGTGTTGGATGGATTTGGAGGCGATTACTGGATTTGAAGAAAGAGAACGATGATGGATAGCCTTGGCCTTCGGGTCATAATTAAAATGACTAAAACAGGAGCCATACCCAGGTTAATTGAGTTAGCTAGTCTAAGCAGGCATACTTCTTCGATAACATATATATACTTTGCGATTGATTGGCGCCTTTGATTGATTTTGGGGGTATGTCTGGGGTGGGCGGTAGTTGCGGCTATGCGTTACCACCGGCCTGGGTCCGCAATCCGGTAGAATCACTACTGATGGGTATTGCCTCGATGCCTTCTCATATTTATCCTGATCGAGCCCCTACAATTTTGATTTAACATTGTCGTATCACGGCGCATCCCTATCCGCCGACATACTGGTGTGTTATATGCAAACTGTACGACAACGGTATAAACAGTGTAAGGGTAATAATGGTAATCCCGCTTACATTATTTTATTATGTTATATTTAACCATAGACATTATTATAATAGCGTATTATATTATATAGTATTAGTTTGACGGATCCTTAAGAGGTGGAAATTCCCGTAACATCTCTTAAGTTATTGCACTCATATTATTACATGAAATTTGATTTAACTAATATGAGAATTATTTAGTTCTGATCCGAGTGTTTGTTGTGTTTCTTTTTGCAATACGCTCGGGCCAGACCGAGTTACAGTTAGCGAAGTTTCACTTGCTTTGAAGATACGATTATGAAGATGAAGATGGAGCTCAACAGACGTATTATTATTATAATTCCGCTGCAAATGCATTGGTATGTTGTACGTTAATTTACTCTGATAATAGTTGTAAAATATAATAAAATGTATGTTTCAACAACTTCATGAACTGTTATTTATTTATTTATTATATTTTGTCCTTCCGCTGTAAGATTCTGTATTTGTTTTCTTCTTTCTTCTTTTTCTTATTTTAATCCCAATAACTATCCGTATTTTTGATCTGTTTATGTCGACATTAATAATTAACTGTCGATTTGAATGGTCAAAAATCTCGGATGTTACAGACATTATTCTAGCTGCACTTTTACCAAGCCGGTGGCATTTATCAGATAGGCAAGATGCCCTTTAGGAGCAAGCACGATCATGTCATTTGTACGTGGAGGAATAACTTCTACTCCAGAAATATTGGAATGCAGAAGAATAGCATCAATTTCCTCTTACAAAGTGACCAAGGAGTGTTTTTCAATAGCCCAATTTCTTCAAAAATGAAGGTTCAGATTGTAAAATTTAAATTTTGGTGGGCTTAGTCGCTATAAGTTTCTTCCCCATGATGTCAGGTATTATCTGCCCATTACATTAAGCAAGTTACATGCATAAGGGCCATGGTAAGAGAAATTCACATTAATATCATCATAATTTCATACAAATAAGGAATTTTATTTCTACTCTTTCGAAGGCATTTCAAAATAATAGCATTTGCATTGAATCGTGTAATATATGCTTTCGGAAGAACGAGAAACAAAAAGAATATTTGAAATATTTATCAATCAAATAGAAACTAATTAGCGGAGATCGATTTGGCAATGAGGCCAAAACCGATCTGCACTAATCAATTAGGTAATGCATCAATTTGGTCAAGTAGTGTTACTTGGGAATTAAACAAGTAATTCAATTGGATACTTAAGATGATGCGTATTAGCATCTTTCCGAGACCATCCAATCAAAACCTAAAATCATATCGAAAGTTGAATTATTTAGATAAATATCAAGGGTTTGATGATGACAACAGAACGAAACTAGTAAAAAACTCAAAGTAGTTTCAAAAGGATCAGAACAAACTTATCCTGATTAATATGGATGTATATCCTAAGAATTGTAGAAGTGTTGAAGTTATTGATGCTTGCACTGTTGGAGAATGGAGTTTTGATGACAACAACCTTATTTCAATTATTATTAACTGATTATAAAATATATACTAACATCTTTATCTAGAATACATTTAATATATATATGCAGGGTTGGTATACAGATTTAATACTTAAGACTGTACAGTTTGAGTTCCAAGGGATTTAGGATTCAAAGAGATTCAAGACTCATGAGTATCAAGATATCAAGATTTCAAGAGCTCAAGAAAATATAGTAATTAAGTCTAGTTTATATGTAAGACCCTAAATAGCACTTCATTTTCAAATTCTGTTTTTAAATTCGAATTCTATTTTTCAAAATTCAAATTCTGTTTTCAAAATTCAATTCAAAATTCGAATTCTGATTTGAAGATTATTTCAAACTACTTTTAAACGATTTCAAATATATATTTATAATTTGTAAAGTTTTATAATAATATGTTTACAATATATGTATATATAGTTTCAAAACATATAATCTTATAAATATGTTTATATTATATATCACTATGTTTTTATACCTTAGAAACTTCATTTAAATACTAATTTTTATTTTTGGAATTTCTAGAATATATAAACACTTGAAATATGGTTTAAAAAATCAAATTCAGCATACATATGTTGACATACCCTTTTTGACATGTCAACATATAATCGTCATACTTTAAATATCAAAAGAAGTGTCTTTTCAGTATTTGAAACGTTTTAGAAACATTGCAACATTGGGGGACACTATAAATAGGGGCTGATTTCGAATTCTTAATCATTCTTTCTTCTCCTTCTTCACCCCTTTTCTTACCACCATTAAAATACATAAATTTCTTGATTTCTACACTTATATTCTGCTGATTTCAATAAAATTTATATCATTCTTCTTCTCTTCTCATTCTCTATCAACCACTCTCAGTTTGAAGTCATATTGAAGAGTTCTAGAGCTATTGTAATCATTTGGGAATTATTTGGGAAAGGGTGTGTTCTTTGTAGCCCTAAAACTAAGGAAAGGAAGCGTAGTTAACCTTGTAGCCGTGGAACCAAGGGTGGTTGAGTCGGTGTTAACCTTGTAGCCGTGAAATCAAGGGTGTTGTACTTGGATATTGATAATAATAAAACTCTGCGCAATCTAGCATTGTGTGGGACTGGACGTAGGAGTAATCTGAACTAGTATAAAATCTGGTGTGTTCTTTCCTTTTATGAATTTTTATTTACTTATTTTTGTATCTGTGTTTGTGATCATTTATGGTGTGATAATCATTGTGTGATTCATACAGTAATTCAAGTCAGTTTAATTTTTTTATAAATTCCTCATAAACACTATTCACCTCCCCCCTCTAGTGCTAATTCTGCCTTAAGATCTGCATTCCACATCCTTAATAATTGGTATTAGAGCATAGGTTTTCAAAATTTCATAATCTAAATTTTGGAAAGATTAAATGCAACCAACACTAGTAATAATAGTTCTTTTATAGAGGGTCAGTCGACTATCAAACCATCACTATTTAATGACAGTAATTATTCTTACTGGGCATGTAGAATGAAAATATATTTACAATCAGTAGGACTAGACACATGGAATATCACACAGACTGAATATATTGAACCACTACTAGTTTTGCACGATAAATGATCAAAAGGATGTCGCACCAAGTAATTCTAAGGCCATGAATATGTTATTCTATTCATTAGATAGAAATGAATTTAATAGAGTGTCAGTTTATAAGTCTGCTTATGAAATATGGAGAACATCACAAGTTACTCATGAAAGAACCAATAAAGTTAAACAGACAAAGATATCATTGCTAATCAATCAATTTGAATTGTTTAAAATGAATGAGAATGAATTTATCTCTAATATGTATTGTAGATTTCAGGAAATCGGGCATCCATCAATGGCTTTGGGAAAAACTATTTAGAAGAAGGCCAAGTTAGAAAAATAATTAGTTCATTGACTCTGTAATGGGATTAGAAAACACTAGCGATTTAAGAAGCCAATAATGTCAGTGAAATGAAGATTGAGGAATTAATTGGGAATTTGATGTCATTTGAAGTCTAATTGCAGAAAAGAAAGGAAAATAAGCCCACAGAAAAGAAATCTATAGCATTCAAAACGACAACAAATGGTTCTGATTCAAGCAGTGAAGTTGATGAATAAACCGCTTCAATGATAACGAATTCTAGAAAATTTCTGAGATATAAAAGGAGAAATAATTTTCAGAGAAATAATCAAAGAAGTTCGGGAAGAAATGAGGACAAATGTTATAACTTCAACAAACTGGCTCATATAAGGAGAATGTGTCCATATCCAGATAAATCAAACAAACAGACAGACAATAGTGTTAGGGACTGCGTAATGGATCGTTCAGGCAAAGCAGACACTAGAGGGAAGGTGAATAGTGTTTGTCATAATTTAAACAAAACTTAAAACTAAAGATAATTATGGAATGAATCAAACACCACAAACATAATCACAGACACAGATGCAAAATAAACAGAAATAAAAATGCAGAAAAAGGAAAGAAAACACTAGATTTTATATCGGTTTTGATCAACCCTACGTCCAGTCCCGCACAACGCTGGATTGTGCAGAGTTTTATTACTATTTCTAATAGTCAAATACAACTTCCTTGATTTCACGGCTCAACAAGGAGACACCGACTCCTATCCCTTGATTTCACGGCTAACCAAGGGGACACCAACTCCTATTCCTTGATTTCACGGCTAGATGGATACAATGATTCCTCTTTGACTTACAAACCGGTTTATTCAACCCAAGAAATTACAAAACAGTCCTATAACTCTTCAATAACACTTGATTCGGAGAGTAGAGAGTGTAGAGAGAAGAAGTTTGATCAAAACAGAAGTGAATTCGGCAGAGTATAAGCATAAGAATCCTAAAAATGATTAAGAATAATAGTGGGATGAAAGAGTATGAAGTTAGAGAAGAAGATATGTTAAAAAAATTCGGTTTTAACCTCTTTTTATAGAGTATGAAGGGTTGCAACGGTTCTGAAGCATTTCAAATAGTGAAAAGACACTTCCCTACAAAATTAGAAAAAATAATTGTTATATGTCGACATGCTCTTTTTTCTATGTTGACATACCAATGTACTTTTTTGAATTTCAAAGCATTTTCAAGTGTTTTTGATATAAAACTAATTCTAGAAATTCTTGAATAAAATTCTAGTGTTGTAAATTAATATTATATGATAGAAAAACATATGAAAAAATACTTTTAAACTATATAAATATATTTATAAAATTATAAGGTTATAAACTATATATAAAGTATAAATATAAAGTAAAAAAAATTAAGTTTGGAAAACAAAGAAGAATAAAAATAGAAACAAATAGAAAAACAAAATTGAGAGGATCGAGGAAAAATAGAAAAACAGAAAGGATTGAGGAAAAATAGAAAAATAGAGAGGATTGAGGATAGAATTGAAAATCAGAATTTGAATTTGAATTTGAACCTGGAGTGCTATATAGAGTTTTAAAAAATCTAGACTCTATAAATATATTAGTATTGAACTCTTGAAATCTTGATTACTCATGAGTCTTGAAATTTCTCTGATCTTTGAATCTCTATCATCTTTATAACTATACAGTCTTTAGTAATATTTCCTATATATAATTCTTGCACACACACACACACACACACACACACACACACACACATATATATATATATATATATATATATATATATATATATATATATATATATATGTGTTCTATACAAAAAGTGTTAGCATATATTTTATAATCAATGATAATTGAAATAAGGTTGTTGTCATCAAAATTCCATTCTCCAACAATCTCCCCCTTTTTTATGATGAAACTTTAGTTTATAAAATATCATACCTGTATACCTGTTTGATGATGTTCCTCTTATACTCCCCCTGTCTATAAGTTTCCTATAAACTATTATTATATTTTATAACTTCTCCCCCTTTGGAATTATCAAAAAGAAATTCTAAAAGTGCTCCCCCTAAATCCTATAACTATTAAATAATTCCTATACTGAAGTAAAGTACTCCTCCCGAGTCCTAAATCTATATTCATAAAATACTCTCCCTTATTCTAATACAAGCCTAAATATAAATTGTTAGGGGTCATCACCAACCAGTGGCCTAGCCTATACTCTAGTTGTTCCCTTAAAACTATAATAAGACCATAATCTAGACTTCGAAATAACTCTGATAAGATATCCTTAAAATTGTGATATAAGTAATGTAATTCAATCCAATCAATGAATCAATTTAAGTTTTGTTGTCACAAAACATCTACTCAAACATGAAACTAAACATTTCTTGTAACTTCTATCTATCCTAAAACCTATAAAGCTCCTATCAACTCTTAAGTATATTTCTAACAAACCTATCAACCACTAATGAAATTTAACCATGTCAAGTAAGTAAATCAAGTTATTCAAGTCAAACAAACAAACCAAATAAGTCAATCAATTCAATCAAATTAATCAAGACAAAGTAAATTTGTTATGTATTTAATTAATAATCCTATATTTCTAATAAAAACTTTTCATACTATATACTTGTTATGTGTGGAGTTAACATGTAATGCAGTGTGTGAAGTATGTTGATTATAATGTAGTATGAAATGTATGTCATATGCAAAACAATATGAAACGCAACTTATATTGTGAATAATCTTGATTTGAAATTCAATTGTAATTTATAATGATGATATGAAATAAGATGTATAATAATAGTATGCAGAATGATTTGGTGATAATATCTATTTCGGTAAAATATATTCAAAGCACTATCTAACTATTATAAATTATTTAAATCAAACAAAGATAATGTTAATTTCTAGACTTAGGTTAATTATTTTAATGAAATTAATTAAAAGAATAATAAAGATAAGAGTTTAAATAAAAAATATTCATGATAAGTAGTAAAATATTTAGAAAATTAATGAAGTTAAATAATATTAGCATGTTAAATATTGTAAAAATTGAAGATCTTTCTAAAGAGAACATAAAATTTGTATAATATAAAGTAAGCTATACAAACATATATTCATAAGTATATATATAAAATTAATTTTAAAAAGAACTTAAAATTTATTTTATGAGATATACATTAATATTTTGATACAAATCAAATTTAAATTTAAATTTCAGAAATCAAAACATATTTATTTGCTAAAAAACCATTTATACTTTTAGAAGGAAACATTATAAAGTAATATATAAAATTTCTTATATTTAAACTACTTAATAAATCATGTATATATATTTCTTTATATCAAGTTAAATATACAAGTTTTATAAATCTTAATAGGAAGTCAAAATAAGTATTAAGTTACAAATAGTATTTGTGATAATGCAGCCCAAAATTGTTTTGAAATCATAAGAATAATATATATGTTAAACTATGCATGTTTAAACTATATAAAAGATGAATAAATTTATATTTTATAACAATATCAAAAAGTTATATTAACTGGCATTTTCTAATTGAAAAAGATGGAGGGAAGTCTGAAACTTTAAATCTTTGAGATAAAAAATTTGAATTTCATTCTAAAGGCTGATATGTTAACATATAGATATATGTATGTTGACATATATGTATTATTTTAAAGAGAGTATGGTTTTGTGACTTTGGTTTTCAAATATCGATTTATATTTCAGGTTTAACTATTTCCTAACATAATTCTAATCCTAACAAACATTCAAAATTTATTTTATTATTATAATTATTTTTGAATTTTTAAATTTCAAATTTAACTTTTAAATTTCAAAATTGAATTTTTTGTTCAAATTTCAAATTTAAAACAAAGCAAAGCAAGCAAAACATCCAATCAACCAAAAATTTAAGAACTAATTCAGGCGTACCAGGTTTTTAGATCCATTTCTTCGATATTCTCTGAATTCTGAATTGATCTTCTGAAAATTGATGATGAGATCTACTCTATTGCGACGGGCTCGTTTTTTTGATCAGGATAGTATATTTATTTGCTGAATTTTAACACCGTATGAGAAAGATATTGACGATTTAGTAGTTCAAGCAACTTGGTGCCAAAATTTTGAATTTGAATTTGACTGAAAAGACACTTTAGCCGTTATAAATAGGCCTAAAAGTCAAGTCTCTTCACATTCTCTTCTCTTCTTCTTCTTCCTCTCGTTTTTCATTTTCAATCAAACTTTCTGGAAGCATAACTTCTTCGTTTCTTAATGGAATTGGACGAAATCAACGGCAAATCGAAGAGGAAGGACCACAAGCTAGCAGCAGTTTGGGGATGAATTTGGATGGCATTGGGGTGCAGAAAGTTGAAATAGTAAGAGGTATGCATAAAATCCCGTAACAGTTTTCAGTTTTGAATCGCCAACTTCAAACTTCCATATCTCACTCAATTTTGATCGGAATTTGACGTTCTACCCATCAAATCGACCGTGAGAACGAGAACTACAATATAGAAAAGGATTTGGGACAAAATAGTCTAACCTGTGGATGCAATTTGAAGATAACCGTCAACAGTTTTGGTTTCCCTCTCTCTTTATTCATAAAAACTTCATTTGATCATTACTTGGTCAATTCTTGACGGAATCTCAGGAAACCAGCGACATTATGAAGCAAATGAATAGAAGTACAACATTAAGATAAGTTTCAGATGAAAATCCAAAGTTGTAAATTGATTTGGTACCCATTTCTTCTCTTATTTACATTATATATATCCATTTGTTCTTGATGTCTCTTCACCAATCGTCGTTACTCTTCCCTGTTTTTTATTTCTTTTCGGAATTTGAATTTTCAATAGCTACCATTTCAGAATTTGAATTGACAATAGTCACGTTACCCATCTTTTCAACGTTTGAATATCCAATAGCTATATAACCCATCTTTTCCTGTAAAAGAACACAACTTTTCAAATAATCAAATAACTTTTCAAATAATTCAAATGCCTTTTCAAATATTCAAATGACTTTTCAAATAATCAAATGAATTTTCAAAATAACTAACTATAATAATCTCATGATATATATCAAAATTTTCAAAATTTCAAGAATTTCAAAATTTAAAATTTAAAATTTCAAAAATCAAATCATAGTAACTTAATTTTTCAATAAAATTGAATGCAGACTCATCTAATACTTATGCAATACATAAATTTAAACTAGTATTAAAAATTTGCCATTTAACATTTTTTAAAATTAGATTATGAACTTTTTAAAAGACCTTGCTCTGATACCAATTGTTAGGGACTGCAGAATGGATCGTTCAGGCAAAGAAAACACTAGGGGGTGAATAGTGTTTGTAATAATTTAAACAAAACTTAAACTAAAGAGAATTATGGAATGAATCAAACACCACAAACACAATCACATACACAGATTCAAACACAGATGCAAAATAAACAGAAATAAAAATGTAGAAAAAGGAAAGAACACACCAAATTTTATACTGGTGCGGATCACTCCAACGTCCAGTCCTACACAATGCTAGATTGTGCAGAGTTTTATTACTATTTCCAATAGTTAAATACAACCTCCTTGATTTCATGGCTCAGCAAGGACACACCAACTCCTATTCCTTGATTTCATGGCTACAAGGATATATTAATTCCTCTTTGACTTACGAACATGGTTTATTCAACCCAAGCAATTACAAAACGGCCCTATAACTCTTCAATAGCACTTGATTCAGAGAGTGGAGAGTGTAGAGAGAAGAAGTTTGATCAAAACAGAAGTGAATTCGGCAGAGTATAAGTGTAAGAATCATTAAAATGATTAAGAATAATGGTGGGATGAAAGAGTATGAAGTTAGAGATGAAGATATGTTAAAAAAATCGGTTTTAACCTCTTTTTATAGAGTATAAAGGGTTGCGATGGTTCTGAACATTCCAAATAGTGAAAAGACACTTCCCTTCAAAATTAGAAAAAATAGTTGTTATATGTCGACATGCTCTTTTTGCTATGTCGACATACCTATGTACATTTTTTATTTTCAAAGCATTTTCAAGTGTTTTTGATATAAAACTAATTCTGGAAATTCTTGAGTAAAATTCTAGTGTTGTAACTTAATATTATATGATATAAAAACACATGAAAACATATTTTTAAACTATATAAATATATTTATAAAATTATAAGGTTTTAAACTATATATAAGGTATTAAAAAATTAAATTTGAAAAACAAATAAGAATAAAAATAGAAACAAATAAAAAAGAAAAATATAGAGGATTGAGGAAAAATAGAAAAATAGAGAGGATTGAGGATAGAATTGAAAATTAGAATTAGAATTTGAATCTGGAGTGCTATTTAGAGTCTTACAAAATCTGGACTCCGTAATATATATTAATCTTGAACTCTTGAAATTTTGATTACTCATGAGTCTTGAAATTTCTCTGATCTTTGAATCTCTATCATATTTATAACTGTACAATCTTTAGTAATATTTCCTGTATATAATTATTGTTGTTGACGTCAAAAGTTGGTCACTAGTGACGATCAATCCCCAATCGCGTGATCAACACACGACTAAAGATAAAAAAATGCAGTAAAAAAGTAAAAGAACGGGGAGCACACACAGAATTTTTATAGTGGTTCGACAAAGGAAATGCCTACGTCCACTTTATATATCATTTCTTTTTCTTCTGATTACAAGTACAATGTTTTTTCTGTTTGAAGAAAAGAATGAAAACGACTATCTTCCTTTCTTCCTTTTGAGAGATTGAGATTCTGGAGAAGAGTAGAGATGAAAAGCTTATAGAAGCCGTCTGGCCAAAAGAATTCCCTCTTTTCTCCTTAAGCTTGGAGGTATTTATAGGTGGAAAATGCAGTTTGGTCTGTTGTGAAATGGTCCGACCATTTCGGGAAGGCCCAGACATGTGGAGTCAATCTATTGGCTCGAGTTGCGGCTGGAAGACTAACTCCACTGTTCATAAATAGTATCCTCGGAAGTTGTGGTTGACATGGCATCCATGAAGAGGTATATCAAAAGTAGAGCTTTGTCCGCATACGGTTGACCGCCTTTATCTTCTTGGAAGTCGGGATATTAGGTGGACTGGTTCTGTAGAATATTTCCACGCTGGCCCGAAATAATCGGTCGACTCACTCCGATAAACTTGGTCGACTGGGAGTCCTATTCTTACAGAGTGAGCTGTTATTTGTTGAATCTGAACATGGACCGATGTGTGACTGTTTTGGACCCATTATTGGCTGTTGGGCTTCCTGAAATGCGGCTTTGTATTTGACTGCGCGTTTGGACTTTGTTCGTTGAGAATCTTGCCAAAAAGAGGGTTAACACTTTGCCCCTCAGAATGCATCTTCATCGACAAAGGGAGGTGTGTTCTGAAATCTAGACCGAAGTACAAACGCTCGAGCTGCTATGTTCGCGTCGGACCATATTAAGGCCAGAAAACCGACGGTCCGATGTTGTATTAAGACCAGAGAACTGACAACCATCGGGAAACGTATTAAGGCCGAGATGACGATTTCCATAAGAATTGGTTCCTGCAAATACAAAACAAACCATCCTTGTTTGGAGAAGGGTGATGGGTCGAGCATTTTATTCCACTTGGCTTTAGAGGGTGGCGAGCATAAACCATGCTCGGCTTGGTGGCGAGCGCAAACCATGATCGGCTTAATGGCGAGCATAAACCATGCTCGGCTTAATGGCGAGCATAAACCATGCTCGGCTTAGTGGTGAACATAAACCATGCTCGGCTTAGTGGCGAGCATAATTCATGCTCGGCTTAGTGGCGAACGTCAGTCTGGTTCGGCTTAGATAGGGCGAGTATTAACCATACTCGGCTTAGGGCAAGTGTTTCTCATGCTCGACTCATGTTAGGTTAGTTAGTTTAACGAGCTATGCACGCTCGTGGTGTAAAGAAAGAGAGCGTAATCTACACTCGTGTTTAAGAAAATGTGACCTTACTCACTTGAAGGAGTAGGTGTTTGAAGTGGTGGTGGGCTTTCACGCTAACAACATAGAACGGGGGGCAAGCATTAACCATGCTCGGCTTAGAAATTTTACAACACGATCTACTTTAGCAAAAAGTAAAGTTCATAACTGCTAAGCAACTATTACAAAGACATTCTATGGGGACAGTGATTGATTACAGAGCGTCAAGGCGTCCTTGTTATTGAAAGAAATACATCGAAAGAAAAGATAAAGAATATAATTAATGATAATTCCGCGAGTGCTAGTCTCAGGGTCCTTTCCATTTCCAGGAGCTCGCGGACCAACCTGAGGAGCTGGGGAAGAAGGTCGCGGGGCATGGCCGGGACGCGATCTTTGACATATTTAGTGAGTTCCCCTTTTCTAACTCGTCCTTCGATGAGATCGCGTAGAGGTCGGCAATCATTTGTATTATGTCCAGCTACATTGTGGAATATACAATGCTTGCCATAATCAAGTTCCATCTGGGTCGGTTCTCGTCGAGGTGGCCTTGGAGTGGGGAAGGACTCGCGCATATCGAGATAGATATCGAGCAAAGAGGAATTGAGCTCGGTGTACAGATCGTACTTGTTTTCATTTCGAGGTCGGACATTACGTTCACCCTTTTCCGGGACCTTTCCTCTTCCTTTATTCTAGCCATTGCCATTGAGTGGACCTTGTTGTTTGGCTACTAAAACTTCAAGGCTCTCCATTTCAAGGCTGGCATCCTCTCGTCGGAGGAATCTCTCGGCCTCGGAGTAAAAATCATCTATATCTTTGGGAGGATCCCTGGTTAAGGAGTTCGAGAATTATGATCTCTTCTGGACTCCCGCGATGGCTGCCATCAACGCCATCGATGGCTCGGGCCGATCGAAAGATGCTACAGCTGCGTTAAACCTTTCGAGGAAGGATCTTAGCGTCTCTCCGGATCGCTGTTTGATGGTAGATAAAAACATGACACTTTTCGGTCGAGAGATATGCACGCGAAACTGCTCGATGAAGCGGGTGACCAGAGTATTCCAACTACTAATTGATTCTGTTGTTAGCTGCCGAAACCACATACCGGCTATATCTGTGAGAAAGAGAGGAAAGCACTTAGCCATGAAATTATTTGATGCACCAAGTACTTCCATATGTCGCATGTATCGCATGAGATGAATGGTCGGGTCAATGCGACCGTTGTATGGCTCGATGGCTGGGAACCTAAAGTCTGGAGGATTTCGAGAATTTCTGATTTCTCTAGTGAAGGGGCTGCGGTTGACATTGTGTATGTCTTGCTGCGAAGAATTTTCCTGAGTAAAGCGTCGGATGATGCTTGCGAGCTGACTCCCATCTCCAAGGAGTCCCTGCCATGAACTTAATTCTGCCTCTTGAGAAGGTTCTGCATGAGGATCCGGTAGAAGCATGCTCGGAAGGGTGGTCGTTGGCTGGGCTCGATCTCCGAGATCTGAGTGAAGGTGTGAGGGAAGGTGAGATCGAGCAGGTGTTTCTGGGTAGAATGGCCCCTCTGGAACCTAATGAGTCGTGGGTCAAGCCATACCCGTAGCAAAGGGTCTAGGCTGATCCAGCATAGCATGTGATGTTCGGAGGCCAGGGTTGCCCTCGTTTGAAGCGAGGTTAGGAGGATCTACGGTAGCGTTTTCTTCCGCTACTGTGAGGACCGGCATGGTAGGGTGGCTTCCCTCGTTCGAAGGGAAGGCTGTGCCAACTCTTTGCTTAAGGGAAAGAGTGGTTAGGTCGGTATATGGTAAGACTCCGGGTTGTAATGGGAATGACATTGATTCTGATGGACCCGGTGGGAGCTCGACCGATTCAATAGGTCGAGATATTCCAGAGAGTGGAGGCATATTTGCCAGACGACCTAGATGTTGATCGCCCGCCTCCTGAGGTTCTATGGCCACAGTTGTGCTGGTCGCTGGAAGCGATACCCCCGGTTGTGCTCGACTGGTTGGTGGGACCAAACCAGGATGAAATAAAGGTGTCGCTCGATCAGTAGCCTGATTTCGCATAAACTGAAGGTCAGCTGCTGCCCCAGTCTCGGCTTGTGGAGGAATTGATGTTGAAGCGTTCAATCCCGTTTCCAATCGACCGAGAAGGTGATCCATCAACTGCTGCTGTCGTTCGAGGACTCTACCCTGAGATGTCATAAGGTCTCTGAGCTTGACCATGATTTTATCCATATCGCCCCGGGTAAGGAATCGAGACATGTCGTCAAGAGAGGAAACTTCGTGGCTTGCTTCTGCAGCATCGATATCAGCTGCATCGGCGTTTGCGGGACGAGAGGATGTTGCATCTTTCTTTTGTTTGTTCGCCATGACCTGAGATAAGCAAGAGCTCGGTGGCGGTGTCGGTGCGCTACCACTGCCTGGCATGCCAAAGTGTTGACGTCAAAAGTTGTTCACTAGTGACGATCAACCCCCAATCGCGTGATCAACACACGACTAAAGATAAAAAATGCAGTAAAAAAGTAAAAGAACGGGGAGCACACACAGAATTTTTATAGTGTTTTGGCAAAGTCAATGCCTATGTCCACTTTATATATCATTTCTTTTTCTTTTAGTTACAAGTACAATGTTTTTTCTATTTGAAGAAATGAAAGAAAACGATTATCTTCCTTTCTTCCTTTTGAGAGATTGAGATTCTAGAGAAGAGTAGAGATGAAAAGCTTATAGAAGCCGTCTGGCCAAAAGAAGTCCCCCTTTTCTCCTTAAGCTTGGAGGTATTTATAGGTGGAAAATGCAGCTTGGGCTGCTGTGAAATGGTCCGGCCATTTCGGGAAGGCCCGGACACGTGGAGTCAATTCATTGGCTCGAGTTGCGGCTGGAAGACTAACTCCACTGTTCATAAATAGTATCCTCGGAAGTTGTGGCTGACGTGGCATCCATGAAGAGGTATATCAAAAGTAGAGCTTTGTCCGCATACGGGTGACCGGCTTTATCTCCTTGGAAGTTGGGATATTAGGTGGACTGGCTCTGTAGAAGATTTCCACGCTGGCCCGAAATAATCGGTTGACTCACTCCGATAAACTCGGTCGACTGGGAGGCCTACTCTTCCAGAGTGAGCTGTTATTTGTTGAATCTGGACATGGACCGATGTGTGACTGTTTTGGACCCATTATTGGTTGTTGGGCTTCCTGAAATGCGGCTTTGTATTTGACTGCGCGTTTGGACTTTGTTCGTTGAGACTCTTGCCATAAAGAGGGTTAACAATTGCATATATATATATATATATATTCTATACAAAAAGTGTTAGCATATATTTTATGATCCATGATAATTGAAATAAGGTTGTTTTCATCAAAACTCCATTCTCCAACAAATAGTAATTCGTCAAAGAAGAGAAAGAGAGCATATGCAACAACTTTAGATGATTCAGATTCATCAACAAGTGATGAAAAGCTAGAAACCAGAAAATCAAATATGTGTTTCATAACGATTCAGAATTCAAAAAGTGGCGAAGAAATGGATCAAAAAACGAGTACATCTTAATTAATTTTTAATTTTTTTGGATGAACGGATGTTTTGATTATTTTCCATGTTTGAATTTGAAATTTAAAATTCAAGCTTGAAATTTAAAATTTAAAATTTGAAGTTCATAATAATAAGTATAATATAATAAATAATAATTAATTTTTTAATGATTGTTAGGATTAATATTATTTTAGGAAATAATAAATTTGAAATATAAAATGTTAATATAATAAAACAAAGTCAAATAAAAACATGTCTTTTCAAAATACATCTATATGTCGACATACCCAAACAGGCTTGTTGACATGTGTGTCGGTAAATGAAATTCAAATTTTGAATCTAAAAGTTTGAACTTTCAAACTTCCCTCCAACTTTTCACCAACTCCCAAGGTCTGAAAAGGTGTCTTTAATTTCAGAAAAGTTGTGCCCATTCAATCTCTATTTATTTATCTATTCAATCATATTATTGCTTGTGACGACCCAAACTTTCCGTAAAGGAAAGCCCGGATTGTTTGAGAACATGACAAATCAGAACACAAACAGAAGAACATTTCATTGCTGTTACAATAATTACATCAGAGTACAAGAATATTTCAGAGTATAAATAAATATTACACGATTAAAATGTCAGAGATTTACAAATTATAATGCAGCGGAAAAATAATATAAAATACAACTGAAAGAAATACACGGATACAGAGCTTTCCGAATATAGCTTCAGCTGTAAACTCCAGGATCCTGTGAAAATAATATCTGCAAAACCAAAACTACTAGCTGCCCATGTGGAGAATATGGGAACCCAGAGTTTAGGTTAAAACAATAAACTCCAGGTCAGTCATGGGACTGGTGTGAGAACTAAGAACATTTATTAATTTCAAATAAAGTTAGGTAAATCAAGGGAGTGTGAGAACTAAGAACAGTTATTAATTTCAAATAAAGTTAGGTAAATCAAGGGACCACGCCGCTAACACGAAACAGGTTTATCCCCAAGAATACCAGTGACAAAATAAACAGCGCAATACTCTTTAAAAAAATGAAACAATTATAAGACTCAAGTCCCATGCACCGCAAGCCGAAGGATAGAGTTTTACCTTATAATGATCAAAAAATGCTGATACGCGTAATTTATCTTTATACTATAAGTGCATAGTGTAGAAGTCAATTTCGAATATAAATGTATCAATCCTAGGTGGCATAATATGTTATGTAAGCGGCATAATATATTATGTCACCATATAAGTATACAACTGAAACCGTAAAGCTCGTATTGGAAAATTGGATTTCCAGTATGATGGATGCTGATTCGAAAGACCAATCGCGTCATGTATCTCCACGTCTTACGTCTCGGCAAGAGAAAACACCGCAATACATTCTAACCGCACTTGGATGAGCAGCAGTCTGATCTATCCTATTAGGATTCGAACAATGTGTGCCTTATCCCCATGGGATTCGGTCGGCTGAAATGACCTATCCCGACCTCTAGGAGTGGAGCAACCACACCCAGCACAACTCGGCCAACCATATATATATATATATATATATATATATAAAAAGTATATTAGTCAAACCTACTAATCAAACAAATCGTTCACCATCATACCGGGGTGTGAGGCTCGCGAAGTAACATTGTACACAAAGCTATGCTAGTTAAAGTTGTGCTTTGATCATCATCTACAAGGCTTTGCTTTTCAACAAAAGCCTTGATCCATGCATCTTAGCTTGCCACATTGTCAATCCATACCATACCATTGATTTCTGTTAATATATATAACCTCTGAGCACATACGTCTCAGAGAAGAGTGTTAAACAAGAGAATAAATTCTCCACCACCAACAGATATATATATATATATATATATAGCAGAGATCAACAAATACAACATAAAGGAATACAACGTCAGACATACCATCCATTTACAAGTTCGTTCTGGGTCTGAATGAAACCATATCCGGCAGATCTCCAAATACGTCTGGATGATCACCAACTATTCTCTCATCTTGGGTGTACAGTCCAATTAAGATATCAATAATCATCCATCCGACTTAGACAATTCCCGGTCTTCAATTATCGTCTTCATCGTCGATCTTCAATCGTCGTATGGATTATTCAGAATGGGTTGAACCCGGTCTTTCTGAATAATTTGCGTATTTTAAATCGTGTGCTATATAGAAACACAACCAACGCCTCATTCCAATCAAGAATATTCCTTTATTCTTCTTAAAACCAAGTTAAGGTTCACACAACTAGTCGGGAATAACGCCTTATCGAAGTAATCATTTATTTAATTATCCCAATCCCAACCTATTTATCCCATGGAGTAAAATTGGTGGTACTCTATATCTAAAACCCAATGTGTTCGGGTAAATTTAATTACCGTTATATTGTTCAAATCTAATTAAAGATTTAACTATCGCATGGAGTTAAACTGGTGGTACTCCATTTCCGGTTACTTCTTGAATTCAGTAACTTTAATCAATTTATTCACCTTCAATCTAATTAAAGATTTATTAAATCTCCATTTAGTTTCAATCTTACAAAATCATTAATTAATGACTATTCAACTTTTAAGAAGAAATCCTAATTCATTTAATTCCAATTGTAAATATTAAATTGGAAAACCTTTCTTTAACCATTTCATTTAATCTTATTTGAAAGATTAATAAACTCCATATCATAATTTCACTTAATTTCAATTTAGTACATTAGATTGAAAAAATCATTTAAATCCTAATCAAAAGAATTAATCTTATCTCAACTTAAACCAATTTAAGTTCCGTTAAAACTTCGTTTAGTTTTAATCTTTAAAAATCGTAATTTAATGATCATTCCACCTTTAAGAAATCAATCTTCGGGGTTAAAGAACAAATGTCCCTTAAAAAATAGTTCACGATAAAATCCAGAATTCTATTCCATTTAATCTCAATTTAATATATATTAAATTGGAAAACTCCTCTTTTGAAAATTTCATTAAATATTAATTAAAAGATTTATAAATTCCAAAACCAAATTTCACTGATAATTGGGTTTAAGAACTAATGTCATTTAAAACATAGTTCACAATCAACCGAAAGATCATACTCCCTTTTAATTCCAATTATATTTATTAATTGGAAAATCTCATTTAAATCTTAATTAAAAGATTTATTCTCATGTAGGATTCAAGAATAGTGTTATTTAATACACCATTCACGAAAAATCCAAAATCTAATTTGATATTAAATATAAAATTTTGAATAGGAATTATATCGATTTATATTCAATATCAAATTCTAAACCAACGGATATTATATTGGAAATAACAATATTTAATATCTTCCAAATTTCCAAAATAATATCTGTATAATTACGGAATCCAATATTGAAAAAAAAAATCTATAGATAATTTCCATTCAAATCCATTCCAACATATTTATTGGAAATCTTTGGTTATATTAAAACCATTTTAAATTCCTTTCATTTATTTATTAAAATAAATAAGTACCCATTTTGATAAAAATATATTTTTTCATCAAAAATTGGAATTTTCCATCAAAACTCTTTTTAAGTCATTTGTTATGATTTACATAATTTTTCCCTATTTTTAAATATTAAAAATAGGCTTATTCAATTAAATGACTTTTCAGGTCAATTAACTGCACTAGCGGTGTTTTTGTTAAAATTTGAATTTATCATTTCTCAAAATCTAACTGTTGGATTTCAAAACTTAAATACTCATTGGAAAGCTATTTTCGATACGAACCCGTAGGTTCCGATTTTAGAAGGATTCGATGGTCGGATCTTCTGTTAGGTCAATTCAAAGTTAATGGTCGAAATTCGCGAACGGTAGCTGCGTGAAATGTTCTATTCAAACCATTATGTATAATATATATATATATATATATATATATATAAATCGTTGATTTTCATTAAAATATATTTATAAAGTATATTTATAAATTCATTTAAAGTGATCTCATTTTTACCTTTCAATTTTTAATAAAAATTGAATTTCCTATATTATTATAATAAAATAATATTAAAAAAATAATATTTCCAAAATGTTCAATTTCAAAAATCTAACCTTTTTATATTTCAACTAAACCAACTAAAACCAATAATTTTGAAATTTAATCTTTTAATATGAATAAAATTGATAAAACATGTGTTCAAGCAAAATGACGCAGAACTACTTAACTCGGTTTCAACTATTTAAAATATCATTTGAAAACATCAAAACCATAATATAATTCTTTTTAATGTCATAACCATACAATGAAATTATAATTTTCATTGTTAAATCTTTTTATTGAAAACAAAGTTGCAATAAAAATGTAATTTTCAATTTCTAATCTTTTTATTCAAAACAGACTTCAATAAGATGCAAATTTTAATGTGTAATCTTTTATTGAAAACAATGAACAAATAAAATGATATTTTTAATGTTCCATCTTCTAAAAAATCCAATGACAACAAAAGTATGATCTTTAATAACTAATCTTTTATTTCAACTCTTTTCATTGTAACTAATTTACAATAAAATATAATCTTTCATTTCAATTCTTTTTATTGTACCTAATTTACAATAAAAATATAATCTTTCTATTTTCAATCTTTTATTGTAACATAATGACAATAAAATGTAATCTTTTTATCCAAATCTTTTTAGTGTAACACATTGACAATAAAATTATAATCTTTTAATTTTTAATTTAAAACATGAAAACCATCATTTGATTCCTTTAACTGGATATTATATAAAAATAATCATTTATTCCTAAATTGGAATGAGACCCAAACATTTACCATATAATTTTATTATACGGATTTCATACATCGCATGTATTATACACTAATGATAAATAATCATTCAAATATCCAAAGTGCATTCTAATACTGTATAAGCATTAAATAAAGAAATAATGCCTACGTCTAATACAAGGGAGATGTGTGAATATCATCCCAAGACCCGTGTGGGGTTTCAACCAACAACCGACCGAATAATGTATAATTATTTGTGCACTTGGGCGATGTGTGGAAATTATCGTCTCAATCACATAAACAAGTCAGGTAACTTGTAAATGGCAGTGTAATCGTAATTATATTATAATAAATATAATAACATAATTTAACATGTTACATATCACAGAACTCAATCATAACATCACACATATAACACAACGCATACATGCACAGATATCATCAGCCACAGATATTCCAACACAGATAATTTACATATATTTATTTATATAAAAATAAATAAATAAATAACTGAATTAAAAAGTTGAGTGAAAAAAAGTTCTCACCTTGGTTTTTTACTTCGTCGGTTTTTAATTGACGGTTCGAGTACAATTTTGGCCCAAAATCCAACTTGCTCCAAAATTGACAAAATTGGTGTCCACGTGAAGCTCTCGACTCACTGATCGCAGTAAATCCTATCTTGCACGATTTTGAGTTCGTAGCAAAAATATATTAATTTTCGAAGTTTAAAATAATTAAACAATTAATTTAATTCGAGAATTTACCCAAATTTTCAACTTGCTCCAAATTGGACCTAGTTAGTGTCGTTGCGAAGATCTCGTCACCACGATTGCAGCGAATCTGAAATCGTCAGATTTCGACCTCGCATGTAAAAGTTATGATGTCACGAACATTGAATATATAAATTAATTAATTAAATAATAAATTAATCCCCAAATCAGTCCAACCCCCGCTCATACCCTTTGACTGCCGATCGCCGTCGCCTGGGTCCGTTTCCAACCAACCTGGGCCCACTACTGGAACCGCCTAACCGAGGCGTCGGCCGCCGCCGCCCTCCTACCGCCGCCGATCGCCGGAAAATCCGCCTCGAACCCGATTCCAGCCGCTACACACCTCCAAACGATCTAAAAATTGGTGAGTATCTTCCCCTCGCGTAGATGAAGAACTTTCATGTTCGACCCTTCGCCTGAAACTTTCTAGATTCGCCGGAAAATGTTGATTTATGTTTCGAGCTTGCTGATTTTAGCCAGAATTCACGTTTTCAGTTCATCTCGATTTTCATGCCAATCCGTACACTTTCAGGTTGAACAACATATAGCAAAGTTGTAGAGCACTCCCTCCTCTACAATTTCTCCAATTGCGCCATCAACTAATTCTTCATGGTTTGATCAGAATTCGCCAAAATCCGAGAGTCATTTTCTGGCTTTGACCATCGATTCCGGCGAATCCGTGCGACAATAAGTTCTGAATTTTTAGTGGTGGGTGGTGGTTATTGAGATGAACAAAACCCAGAAAGGGGTTGGTCTGATTTTGTTTTGATTGAGAGATTTAAATTATTGAAGTTTCAGGGTCATTTGTGCAAAGAAATTTAAGTGGAGAAGTGAGTCGCCATGAGAGAGATGAGGAAGGAGACTAGAATTAGGTTTAGAGAAATGATTAGTGTGGGATTATGAGATATAATATAGAGGTTGTTAATTTTTTTATTAAGTCCATGTGTAATATAACCCATTTAATTAATAACCCATATGTTCTATTATTTTATTATTTTAAGTCCTTTTCAGTGTTTTAAAATCCGTACGAATGCATACGTTATTAAATTTTTATAGAAACTGGAACATAACTATTTCTTGACAATACAAATCCAAACAAACTGGTTTCATTGAATTCTAGGTCCGTATGAATTATTAATGAATTTTTAAAGTCTAAAAATTGACAGTTTTCAATGAAAAATTAATAATGCCACATACCGACTCCAAAAATTACAGAAAAATTATTTCTAGCTTTGTTTTGACGATACGGTCCCAACAAAACTAATTTCATCGAATTTGAAGACCGTTTGAAAAATGGCTATTTTTAAGGCGTAAATATATTATTTTAGAAATACTTATATAAATAAATAAATTCCAAATCTCGAAATATATCAGTGTTTATACTTTTTCAAAGCAGAAACATCATTTTGAACTCAATGGAATTGGTTTCGAGTCCCAATTCATTCGTATGTAAAAAGTAGTGTTTTGGGGTCTTATATATTATATATATAAATTCCATAGCATTTTTCTGAGATTTTGAATTTGTCATAGCTTACAAATTATAAACTGAAATCTTAATTTCTAAATTTCATTAGAAAGATATTGTCAATACGATCCTAGCGTGTCCATTTTTACTCAATTCCGACTTAAGATCAATTTTATATAATTATTCAAAGTTTAAAATCGAATTCTGAAATTATCGCGCCATTTCAGGCTCGTTTTATAATTAATACAAATTTATATTTTCTAACTTCGTTTAAAATAAATTTTTTGTCATTATTATTTAAAATAAATAATTTTAAATTTCCAAAATCCCTTAAAATTTCTAAATTGGTTCAGAATTTGCGGCTTGTTACATCGCTACCTCTCATTCAAAATTCAAACAAATTTCTTCATATCTTCCTTCTCATCATCCGCTAAAATCTAAGCTTATTTGGTTTATGTTATCTTTCGTATTTGCTTTCGAATCTCATATTTAGTATCTTGTATTAGTTGAATGTATTTTCTTTCAAGTAGTAATGGAGGGTGTTTATTTCTATCAAAACAATCTTTAATTTACCATAAAAACACATAAGAATTAAATAAATTAAAATAATATAATAACTATGATATGTCGACATGTGGTAACTACATGTTTTTCAAATTTGTTTAAAATTTGAAATTTGAATAACCAACTAGTGTCTCTTCATTTTGAACGAATTCCAGACCCTATAAATACCTCTTTCTTCTAGAAAAACTTACTCTAAATTTTCTCCTTCTTCTCTAATCATTCCTTTTCTATAATATCAAATTATGGAAAATCCTATTCATAATTTAAGTGAGAATCTTGAAGAAAGACTCAATTCATTTGAGAATATCCTATCTATAAAACTTCCTAATCAACGTAATCTTGAACTGAGTCAAATGAAGATGGTCGAATATCAAGAGAAACACTTTGATATCATCCATTGGTTAATTTCTTCTCATTACAGAGACGAAAACAACAACCTCGCTAAAGCGACACTCACAAAAGAAGATGAAGATTGGGAAGTCATCAAGAAGGATCCAATCTTTGGAGGAGATGGATGGGTGGGAGTTCCAAGAGAAATTTAAATTGTTTGAATTGGTTGGTATGATTTGATTTGTTTGATTTGATTTTTTTTTTGAAACTATCGCTAGATTTGGTTGGATTTGAAACTTGTATATAATTGATTGAAATATTTGTAAACATTGACCACAATGCTTATATTATGTGAATTAGAATAATATAAGTATAGAGAATCTTAATTATGTGGCAAGACATTAAGACATTTTATTTAGGGGGAGTACAGACATATAGATTCTTTTTGTTGATGACAAAGGGGGAGTAATTATAAAATAGGATTATAGTGAGGCTTAGTTTACGGGGGAGTATGTACGATTCATGGTGAAAGGAAAAATATTTAATGAATCAGATCAATAGGTATTAAAGAGGTATGAATATTTTATAAATCAAGATTGTCATCGTCAAAAAGATGGAGATTGTTAGAGAATGGAGTTTTGATGACAACAAGCTTATTTCAATTATCATTAATTGATTACAAAATATATACTAACATCTTTATCTAGAATACATATAATATACATATTCAGGGTTTGTATATAGAAATTAATACCGAAGACTGTACAGTTTTAGAGTTCCAAGAGTTTCAGGATTCAAAGAGATTTAAGACTCATGAGTATCAAGATATCAAGAGGTCAAGAGGTCAAGAAAATATAGTAATTGAGTCTCGTTTGTATGTAAGACTCTAAATAGCACTTCATTTTCAAATTCAAATTCTAGTACTCAAAATTCAAATTCTGTTTTCAAAATACAAATTCTGTTTTCAAAATTCAAATTTCGTTTGCAAAATTCAAATTTCGTTTACAAAATTCAAATTCTGATTTCAAGATTATTTCAAACTACTTTAAATGATTTCAAATTATTATAATTTCAAATATATATGTTTATTGTTTATAAAGTTTTATAATAGTATGTTTAATATATATATATATATAGTTTTAAATCATATAACTTTATAAATATGTTTATATTATATATCGGTATGTTTTTATATGTTTATATACTTTAGAAACTTCATTTAAATACTGACTTTTATTTCATGAATTTCCAGAACATATAAACACTTGAAAATGGTTTAAATAATCAAATTCAACATACACAAGTCGACATACCCATTTTGACATGTCGACATATAACTGTCATATTTTTAATTTTCAGAAGAAGTGTCTTTTCAGTATTTTAAATGTTTCAAAAACGTTGCAACCTTGAGACACCATAAATACGGTATGATTTCGAATTTTTAATCATTCTTTCTTCTCCTTCTTCACCCCTTTACTTACCACCATTAAAATACATAAATTTCTTGATTTCTACACTTATATTATGCAAATCATAACAAAAATTATATCATTCTTCTTCTCTTCTCATTCTCTATCAAGTATTCTCTATTTGAAGTGCTACTCAAGAGTTCTAGACGTACTGTAATCATTTGGGAATTGTTCAGGATAGGGCGTGTTCCTTGTAGCCTTGAAATCAAGGAAAGAGAGTGGTGTTTACCTTGTAGCCATGGAATCAAGGGTGGTGGAATCGGTGTTAACCTTGTAGTCATGAAATCAAGGGTGTTGTACTTTGATATTGATAATAATAAAACTCTATGCAATCCAGTGTTTCTTGGGACTGTGCGTAGGAGTAATCCGAACCAGTATGAAATCCGGCATGTTCTTTCCTTTTCTGCATTTTTATTTACTTATTTATGTGTCTGTGATTTTTTCTGTGCTTGTGATCATTTCTGGTGTGATAATCATTGTGTGATTCATGCAGTAACTCAAGTTAGTTTAAGATGTCTATAAATTCCTCATAAACGCTATTTACCCCCTTTCTAGTATTAATTTTTCCTTAGGATCTGCATTCTACATTCTTAACATGCACTAGGAAAATTTTGAATGTAGGGTATCAATGAAAAAGAGAAGAATTTATATAGAAGAGAACAAGGAATGAACGCGGGAACAATTGTTTATAGATTGGAAGAAATAAATACATGAATAGATATCTGAATCATTGACTTGAAAAGTCAGGAATACCCATTCATTAGGAGATAAATGTTAATACAAAATACATATATTCAATACTGAAACCAAAGCAAGGTGAAGGGCTATCGTAATGGAAACGATAGTGTAACAAAAGCTTGGGACAGTGTTTAATTGATACCACAACAAGGATTGGCGGAGGTGGGGCTAGTACCGATAGCAAACGGCTTGAGAAAACAAAACTGAAAACAAAAGGAAAGGATATTGAGGTTTGCTGAACAGACACCAAATTTTGGTGCCCAGTCAAACAAAATCGATACCAATTATAGGTAGAGAAAACAATAGAGAAAACATCGAAAAGGAAAAGATAGAAAGAATAGTAGGCACCAAGAAGTGGAGCCATAACAAGTGGAACAAACATTGGAAGCTTGGAATAGTAATGACAAAATCGAAATGGCAAGGTTGGAATATGAAGCCTAAACCGAAGAAAGAAGGGAATAAACGCGCGTTGCTGACACCAACATACGGTGAGCAGTTAGCTTTGTGTCGACACTAAACAATCAAGGTAGATGCATAGAGCAAATACCAAGAGAAGTGAGGTTAAAGCATGAAAATGATACCTAAATCTAGTGCATTGAACATAAAGGCGGAGCCAAATAACGAAACCTGGTATCGTTGGAGGCGACACCAAGCACAAAGAGCAAGGATACATCAAATGACACTGAGTACATCAGTTGGAAGTGCGAGATCAAAACCAAATTCATGAGGGAAAGCAAAGAGCAATTGTAACAACCCGTATTTCGATAACATGATTAAGACGAGAATCAAGGCAGAATTTAATTTTAAATTCTGAATCAAGCGAAATGGGCTATGCCATTGCGTTCGTCTCGGAAAAATACGCGAAATAGAGTCCGAGTTTTCGAAAATCGGAGTCCGTATGACTCGGTTAAGGCCCAACGAAGTTTTCAGAAAATTTCTAAGTAAAAACAGATTTCAAATTCAAACTTGAATTTGGAAAATTGGGCCAGTTGGGCCAGGCGGGAAAAATTCCCGCCACAGTACCCAAGTCGACAGCCCTGTCGACTTGGGAGTCGACTTGGTCTGACCAAGTCGACAGCCCTGTCGACTTGGCTGTCGACTTGGCTCAGACGAGCATTCCTGGCTTGGTGCACCTGCACTGGTCTCTGGTCTTGTTCTGGAAGCTTCTGACGTGGTTTGATGGTTCAGATCTATCCTAGGGTTAATCTAAGGGCCTAAAACTATCCTAATCTCTATAAAAAACCCTAAACCTAACCTAAATCCCTAAAAATCAAACCTAGCAACTAAGTGCTGCCAAAATCAATTTTGATCATGGCCTCCATCTCCAATCCCTAGAGCCTATGCATTCAAATCGGGTTCAAATCAAAAGGTGCAAGCTTGCTACACCAAATAGAGGCCAAATCAACGTTGCTATGCGAGTTTCATGACGGATCTTCATCAAAGGAGCCACCTTTCTTCGTCAAAACGATTCATGCTCCCAGTCCTCTTGCCACACTATGTAAGTTCTAGCTACTTGTAGATTTAAACGATGATCTTGAGGTGACATGGGATAAAATGCAAAGTAACATGAGTATGTTAGCCTATGGGAACCTAGTTTGCCCCTTTATCATGAACATATGACTTTGGGTTATGTTGTAGCGACTAAACCATGCTATTCATGTTACATTGGACCTAGTTTGCCATGCAAGATTGGACCTTTGTTTGTGGTATGTTAGCATGCACACTTGAAACCACTTTGACTCATGAAACATGTGCATGAATGTGACTTTGAGGCTATGCAAGTATATGAACCCGAAATCCCTTATGATAATATGCAAGTTTACCTTTTTTTTATCACATGAGTAACATGGGCATGTTCATCCCTTCATGATAGGTTTATGACATGAACACTTATGCAAGTAATCCCCTTTTTGCTATGCATGTTTGTGGCCAAATCACCTTATGACACTATGCATGTTTTTGGCCAAGGTTGTGCATGTGGAAGCCAATCCCTTTTTGGCATCATGCATGTTTTGAGGCCAATATGTGACGTAGTATCCTTACTATGTTGACTCGCTTTTGCTTGCGTTGGAAAACACGACTTTGGGGTAGTTAGATAAACATGAACATGACGCGAAATCTTGACTTGAATATGACATGAAAACTTGACTTGTGGGTACATGTGAACACGACATGTAAGTTGAACCAAAATGGGGGCATGACACGTGGGGTAAACTTGGGACTTGAAATTAGACACGTATGGGTTGTAAGTGTAACATAACACTAGACCAAACATGGAAGTGGCCAACTCGAGGTTGGGTTGAGTTTGTAGCATAAATCTACCCGGACCCGCCCGGCTTAACTAGTAGCTACAAACAATAGGATCCAATGTGAGAAGTTGGTCATGTCGCGCTTAAGACCCGAGGTTAGACTAGGTTGTGGTGTAAATCTACCCGGACCCGCCCGGCTTAACTAGTAACCACAACAAGGTCTAATGTGAGAGGTTGAGGGTGCATTAATTAAATTAATGCCACATGATAGGGTTAAGTAAATTTGACTAATGACACTTAACCGATATGACACGAATGGTTAGGTTAAGTGGAACCGGACTTGATTTCTTAATGACACTTAACCATGCAAGATGATTAGGGGATGAGGTTAAGTAATTTACACTTAACTAATCCGACTTGGTAATTAGATGGGGTTAAGTAATTAAGACTTAACTAATCTAAACACGGTAATTAGATGGGGTTAAGTAATTGACGCTTAACTAATCTAACCACGGTAATTAGATGGGGTTAAGTAATCCACACTTAACTAATCTAAACACGGTAATTCGATGGGGTTAAGTTAAACACTTAACCAATTTAAACTTGGTAATTCAATGAGGTTAAGTAACCAATACTTAACCAACTTAACGTGATAATTTAATGGGGTTAAGCAACTTATACTTAACCAATTATACATGATGATTTGATGGGGTTAAGTAACCTACACTTAACCAATCTAATACGCGGACCTGATAAGGTTAAGTCACAAGACCTTTTTAGAATATACTTAACCATTGTAGTACGATTAGAGGATGGGGTTAAGCCAACCTATACTTAACCAATCCGACTCGATAATTTGATGGGATTAAGATAATCTATGCTTAATCGATCTAGCAAGATAATCCGATAGGATTAAGGTAAGCTAGTACTTGACCAATTTGACTTGATAGGGTTAAGTCATGAGCCTCTGGGTACACTTAACCAACTTGTAGGACTAAGTCTTGAACTTAAATACTTAGCCAATCTTTGACGTGGTTCGTGGGCGGGTTAAGTCATGGACTTGAATGATAACACTTAACCCAATAGGACAAACCCTAGTTAGAGGAACTAGGTAGAAAATCTTGGTTAATCAAGGATAACGGGAAAGGAAGCTAAGTGGTAAACCTTAGTTAAGGGTAACTAAGTAATAATTCTTAGCTAAGGACATAGGACTAATTCTCAAAGCGATGAGTAACCTGATACGGTAGGTCATCGCTTAGTATACGAGGAGGAGCAAGCTATCTGACTTGGATAAAAGCTCCAGCGCACTGGGTGCCGAAGTGGAAGCTTCGGGGGACGTGAGGATATTCTTGGGATCCCTCTGTGGGCTGCCAGGTAATTATACTAGGCTCATGAGAGGTTAAGGTCTGCGTTAGAAGAACCAAGAGTATGCCTTGGTTGCTATGCGAGCGACCTAAAGACTGGGATGGATTAGCGTGGAGTCGACGATTCTTGTTTTTGCCCTGGATAGCGCATCGCAGACTACCTACCATCTTTAGTCAATCGTGTACATACGGAAAGGCAAGGAACCCCCAACAGACCATGTGCTTGCTATCGAGTCATGGGTGAGGTTGGCCCGTAGGAAAGTGGGGCTATAGTGGGGCCGTGGAGTGGTTCTTATACATGATTTTTCTTGGATTGCCTTTCAGTAGTTGAGGGAGGGGTCACGTGGGACCATAGCCACGGGTACAAAAACAGACCTTGATATCTGCATCGGCAGACGATTTAAAGCTCCCGACCGAGTTCCGTATTTCTTGATTTGCCCTGGCACGGAACTCGGATGGCACATTGGGGAACATGTGCATCTAGACATGGAAAACGATTCACGATACATACGTTGGATCAAGGGCGCGGTTGACGGGTGGCGTAATCCCTAGTGGTCCTAGGTGGCCAAAACCCAAACCGAGGCACGGAAACGTTCATTAGGCAGCATAATCCCTAGCGGCCCTAAGTGGCATAAATCCTAAGTGGACGCGCGATAGTTCATGGTAGGGAAACACAACTAGATCAAGGGTTGCAGTCCAAAACAACTTCAAGGATAAAACGTTTACATGGGAAAGCCCGTACGGCCTACGGCAAAGGACTGAACTTATACATGGAAAGAAACATACGAGTGGGAAAACCTACACATGCTATATATTAGGTTGACATGGACCATTACATGACATTGGGCAAGGGACATTCATGGTTAACACATGACGCGGGTAGGGATACTAGTACGAGAGGTGCAGAGCAAATATACATGTTAGAACCAGGAAAAATATACATAATAGACACCGGGGGATGTTAGACAGGATAGATACCTTGGGATAGTATACTTGATAGAAACCTGACGATGTGATACCTTGATTTATCACGACACCGTAGTTTATCACGATATCTTAGTTTACCTTGCTACAGTAGTTCAGCCTGTTACCCTGGTTTAGTTTATCTATCTTGTAGTCATCCTTATGTTTACTTTCAGTTTATGCATGTCATGTTACCGTTACCTGTTTTTATACTGGAAGTAGATAGGACTTACCAGTCTTTATGACTGACCCCATTTTCTTTCGCCTCTTTGTCTTCCGTTTCCCCCCAGGTTCCAGGGAGGAAATGATGTTGTTTAGTTCGGACCTCTTATGCTTGAAGGTCATCATGTATAGCTTGATGTATAGCTTGGTCTTCTCTTGGATATGGCTGCTTCACCGCTTTACTTTGGGGAATAATTTATGAAAAGGTTTTTATGCTTCTTTATTATTGCAAGACAGGTTTTGATGTACTCTGATGTAAAAGGCTTTAGACCTTAATTATTAATGTTTATGAAAGTTCGATTTTACTTCCGCTATTTTATATGTTCTGTCTTGTGATATTTCTATGCATGTTTACCAATAATGCCCCTCTAAAGCTAGTGCATTCCTTTGCGAGTGACCCTAGCGGAGGCGGGGTGTTACATTTGGTATCAGAGCAGAAGGTTACCAGACTGGGCAAAAGTTTTTAAAGACCTTCTGAAAACTATTCGAAAAACCGTTTATAAAGAAGCATTTTTCAAGAAAAGTTTGCTTTAAAAGGCTATTCCCCAAAAGCCATTAGCACCATCCTTTGATTCCTTGAATTGAATCTCGTTTCCTTTCTTTCCTCCATCTGTGGTCACAGTAGTTCTAACTGTGACTAATCTTTTTCTAGCCACGTAGGTGTTTCCCGTACGATGGAGGTGGTTCACGAGAGACCCATTGCCGTGTTACAAGAAAGGAGAATAAGAGTAAGGGTAAAGGATACCAGCTTAAGGATAAGCAACTGTTGTTAAAGCTTAGTCCATCAAGGAGGACAAGGACAAGATCAGCGGAGAGGGAAATAGTACGTTCCCATTTCTAGAGAACCTAAAAGAAATGGTGCCGTTTCTGGTAAAAGTTTAGTCGTTCTTTTCTATCGTCCCGTCCAGACTTTGTCTTGATCATCGTATCATTTAAGTCTGCTTGGATAGTTGAGTCTCTGCACCTTAAGTACTAGCATAATAGAGAATCCCATTTTTGTCTCAAAGTCCTATTGGAGAATCAGTCCATTTATACATGACTTGTTTGGATTTGAGAATGTCTATGCCAAGTGTTGAGTTTGGAAATAATGCTTATGTTTATAAGCTATGGATGGATTCTAGGGATGAAGTGGTTATCCAGTAGGGGGTGCCACTCTCGGTTTTGATAGGAGGGTAGTTAGACCTTTTGACTAGCCTTGGTAATGCCCTCAAAGTATCGTGTAACCTTTTTGAGGTTCTGTCATGACTAGTTACTTAGAATCCCTTGATGCCTTTATTGGAAATTAGAAACCCGATCGAGTGGTGTTCGCCAATAAGACGGATGGTTCATTTCACTTATGTAAGGGTATAGAAATCACCCTAGTGAGTGCACTTGGTAACCTGGTTGACATCTGTTTACTTTCAAGAGAAAGTACTCCTACATGGAACACCTTATGGTATATAAACGAGATCCAAGATTCACTAGTGAATTTTGGAGGGCTCGCATGGAATCATGAGTACGAAGGTTTGAGCCAAGTATTCTAGATTAAGAATAAGTGGAAGTGGAACGAAAGGCGACAAGGAAATGAGTTTCAACTCATGTTATGGAAACAGGAAAAATGAGGAGCTACGAAACCATGAAGTTGAAGGATGGTCAAAGCACAAAGGAATTAAGCTCAAGGGAATACGACTTTGAAGGTCAAAGACTAGATACACGCATGATATCTCTTTTTGGGAGTATATCCTTGATCCCTGTTTTCTGTAGAGCTTACTTGTAGGCTATCTTTTGTGGACATCTTCTTGGTCCTATTTTCTGTTACAAACCCCGTAAGGAGTTTGTCTTGTTTATCTTCTCGACCCTGTTTCAGGGAATCCTAGGTAGAACCCTATGGATGTAAACATGTATTTGAAACATGTTATGATTGATATGGTTGCAAGTGGTTGCTCGTGGATGCGCGAATACACATTAGATACTAGCTCGACTCGGTCACATTTCATATTGCATATGCACGAGTATTTATACTTGTTTGTGGATGAAATCGAATGTATTATCATGTGGCTGTTGCATATGAATGAATGATTGTGCACGCATATAGTATCTATATGACTAGGATTATTTGCATACATGTTGGATTCATGGCACTATAGATATTTTTGCATTAGAAAGATTATTCAGGCCTGATCATTAGCATTAGCTAAGGAACATGTACACACACGTTTTGCATATATTCATATAGCATTAGAAATCATCTAAGGACAATGGTTGCTTGTGGATGATGTTTTGAGTAGATGGATGATGGATGGTAGGATAGGTTCTTCCTAACTTGGAGATTTCGGGGACGAAATCCTAAAAGGTGGGGAGAATGTAACAACCCGTATTTCGATAACATGATTAAGACGAGAATCAAGGCAGAATTTAATTTTAAATTCTGAATCAAGCGAAATGGGCTATGCCATTGCGTTCGTCTCGGAAAAATACGCGAAATAGAGTCCGGATTTTCGAAAATCGGAGTCCGTATGACCCGGTTAAGGCCCAACGAAGTTTTCAGAAAATTTCTAAGTAAAAACAGATTTCAAATTCAAATTTGAATTTGGAAAATTGGGCCAGTTGGGCCAGGCGGGAAAAATTCCCACCACAGTACCCAAGTCGACAGCCCTGTCGACTTGGGAGTCGAATTGGTCTGACCAAGTCGACAGCTCTGTCGACTTGGCTGTCGACTTGGCTCAGACGAGCATTCCTGGCTTGGTGCACCTGCACTGGTCTCTGGTCTTGTTCTGGAAGCTTCTGACGTGGTTTGATGGTTCAGATCTATCCTAGGGTTAATCTAAGGGCCTAAAACTATCCTAATCTCTATAAAAAGACCCTAAACCTAACCTAAATCCCTAAAAATCAAACCTAGCAACTAAGTGCTGCCAAAATCAATTTTGATCATGGCCTCCATCTCCAATCCCTAGAGCCTATGCATTCAAATCGGGTTCAAATCAAAAGGTGCAAGCTTGCTACACCAAATAGAGGCCAAATCAACGTTGTTATGCGAGTTTCATGACGGATCTTCATCAAAGGAGCCACCTTTCTTCGTCAAAACGATTCATGCTCCTAGTCCTCTTGCCACGCTATGTAAGTTCTAGCTACTTGTAGATTTAAACGATGATCTTGAGGTGACATGGGATAAAATGCAAAGTAACATGAGTATGTTAGCCTATGGGAACCTAGTTTGCCCCTTTATCATGAACATATGACTTTGGGTTATGTTGTAGCGACTAAACCATGCTATTCATGTTACATTGGACCTAGTTTGCCATGCAAGATTGGACCTTTGTTTGTGGTATGTTAGCATGCACACTTGAAACCACTTTAACTCATGAAACATGTGCATGAATGTGACTTTGAGGCTATGCAAGTATATGAACCCGAAATCCCTTATGATAATATGCAAGTTTACCTTTTTTTTATCACATGAGTAACATGGGCATGTTCATCCCTTCATGATAGGTTTATGACATGAACACTTATGCAAGTAATCCCCTTTTTGCTATGCATGTTTGTGGCCAAATCACCTTATGACACTATGCATGTTTTTGGCCAAGGTTGTGCATGTGGAAGCCAATCCCTTTTTGGCATCATGCATGTTTTGAGGCCAATATGTGACGTAGTATCCTTACTATGTTGACTCGCTTTTGCTTGCGTTGGAAAACACGACTTTGGGGTAGTTAGATAAACATGAACATGACGCGAAATCTTGACTTGAATATGACATGAAAACTTGACTTGAGGTTACATGTGAACACGACATGTAAGTTGAACCAAAATGGGGGCATGACACATGGGGTAAACTTGGGACTTGAAATTAGACACGTATGGGTTGTAAGTGTAACATAACACTAGACCAAACATGGAAGTGGCCAACTCGAGGTTGGGTTGAGTTTGTAGCATAAATCTACCCGGACCCGCCCGGCTTAACTAGTAGCTACAAACAATAGGATCCAATGTGAGAAGTTGGTCATGTCGCGCTTAAGACCCGAGGTTAGACTAGGTTGTGGTGTAAATCTACCCGGACCCGCCCGGCTTAACTAGTAACCACAACAAGGTCTAATATGAGAGGTTGAGGGTGCATTAATTAAATTAATGCCACATGATAGGGTTAAGTAAATTTGACTAATGACACTTAACCGATATGACACGAATGGGTAGGTTAAGTGGAACCGGACTTGATTTCTTAATGACACTTAACCATGCAAGATGATTAGGGGATGAGGTTAAGTAATTTACACTTAACTAATCCGACTTGGTAATTAGATGGGGTTAAGTAATTAAGACTTAACTAATCTAAACACGGTAATTAGATGGGGTTAAGTAATTGACGCTTAACTAATCTAACCACGGTAATTAGATGGGGTTAAGTAATCCACACTTAACTAATCTAAACACGGTAATTCGATGGGGTTAAGTTAAACACTTAACCAATTTAAACTTGGTAATTCAATGAGGTTAAGTAACCAATACTTAACCAACTTAACGTGATAATTTAATGGGGTTAAGCAACTTATACTTAACCAATTATACATGATGATTTGATGGGGTTAAGTAACCTACACTTAACCAATCTAATACGCGGACCTGATAAGGTTAAGTCACAAGACCTTTTTAGAATATACTTAACCATTGTAGTACGATTAGAGGATGGGGTTAAGCCAACCTATACTTAACCAATCCGACTCGATAATTTGATGGGATTAAGATAATCTATGCTTAATCGATCTAGCAAGATAATCCGATAGGATTAAGGTAAGCTAGTACTTGACCAATTTGACTTGATAGGGTTAAGTCATGAGCCTCTGGGTACACTTAACCAACTTGTAGGACTAAGTCTTGAACTTAAATACTTAGCCAATCTTTGACGTGGTTCGTGGGCGGGTTAAGTCATGGACTTGAATGATAACACTTAACCCAATAGGACAAACCCTAGTTAGAGGAACTAGGTAGAAAATCTTGGTTAATCAAGGATAACGGGAAAGGAAGCTAAGTGGTAAACCTTAGTTAAGGGTAACTAAGTAATAATTCTTAGCTAAGGACATAGGACTAATTCTCAAAGCGATGAGTAACCTGATACGGTAGGTCATCGCTTAGTATACGAGGAGGAGCAAGCTATCTGACTTGGATAAAAGCTCCAGCGCACTGGGTGCCGAAGTGGAAGCTTCGGGGGACGTGAGGATATTCTTGGGATCCCTCTGTGGGCTGCCAGGTAATTATACTAGGCTCATGAGAGGTTAAGGTCTGCGTTAGAAGAACCAAGAGTATGCCTTGGTTGCTATGCGAGCGACCTAAAGACTGGGATGGATTAGCGTGGAGTCGACGATTCTTGTTTTTGCCCTGGATAGCGCATCGCCGACTACCTACCATCTTTAGTCAATCGTGTACGTACGGAAAGGCAAGGAACCCCCAACAGACCATGTGCTTGCTATCGAGTCATGGGTGAGGTTGGCCCGTAGGAAAGTGGGGCTATAGTGGGGCCGTGGAGTGGTTCTTATACATGATTTTTCTTGGATTGCCTTTCAGTAGTTGAGGGAGGGGTCACGTGGGACCATAGCCACGGGTACAAAAACAGACCTTGATATCTGCATCGGCAGATGATTTAAAGCTCCCGACCGAGTTCCGTATTTCTTGATTTGCCCTGGCACGGAACTCGGATGGCACATTGGGGAACATGCGCATCTAGACATGGAAAACGATTCACGATACATACGTGGGATCAAGGGCGCGGTTGACGGGTGGCGTAATCCCTAGTGGTCCTAGGTGGCCAAAACCCAAACCGAGGCACGGAAACGTTCATTAGGCAGCATAATCCCTAGCGGCCCTAGGTGGCATAAATCCTAAGTGGACGCGCGATAGTTCATGGTAGGGAAACACAACTAGATCAAGGGTTGCAGTCCAAAACAACTTCAAGGATAAAACGTTTACATGGGAAAACCCGTACGGCCTACGGCAAAGGACTGAACTTATACATGGAAAGAAACATACGAGTGGGAAAACCTACATATGCTATATATTAGGTTGACATGGACCATTACATGACATTGGGCAAGGGACATTCATGGTTAACACATGACGCGGGTAGGGATACTAGTACGAGAGGTGCAGAGCAAATATACATGTTAGAACCAGGAAAAATATACATAATAGACACCGGGGGATGTTAGACAGGATAGATACCTTGGGATAGTATACTTGATAGAAACCTGACGATGTGATACCTTGATTTATCACGACACCGTAGTTTATCACGATATCTTAGTTTACCTTGCTACAGTAGTTCAGCCTGTTACCCTGGTTTAGTTTATCTATCTTGTAGTCATCCTTATGTTTACTTTCAGTTTATGCATGTCATGTTACCGTTACCTGTTTTTATACTGGAAGTAGATAGGACTTACCAGTCTTTATGACTGACCCCGTTTTCTTTCGCCTCTTTGTCTTCCGTTTCCCCCCCAGGTTCCAGGGAGGAAATGATGTTGTTTAGTTCGGACCTCTTATGCTTGAAGGTCATCATGTATAGCTTGATGTATAGCTTGGTCTTCTCTTGGCTATGGCTGCTTCACCGCTTTACTTTGGGGAATAATTTATGAAAAGGTTTTTATGCTTCTTTATTATTGCAAGACAGGTTTTGATGTACTCTGATGTAAAAGGCTTTAGACCTTAATTATTAATGTTTATGAAAGTTCGATTTTACTTCCGCCATTTTATATGTTCTGTCTTGTGATATTTCTGTGCATGTTTACCAATAATGCCCCTCTAAAGCTAGTGCATTCCTTTGCGAGTGACCCTAGCGGAGACGGGGTGTTACAGCAATAACAAGTATGATGGGAGAAAAAGAGTGCTATCAGCACCAACATGCTTGGTGTCGATATCACTGCACAAAGACGACACCTAGAAAGTACATGCCGGGACCGAAGCCTCAATAAAAGCCGTCACTGAAACCATTGCACAAAGGCCAAACCGATATTAAAAGTTCGTTATGAAAATAAGGTTCCCACCCGATTGCTACAAAAAGGGGTTCAAAACCTCTATAAATAAGATATTATGGGTCACAAAATCTTGTACTCAATTTTAAGAGTCTAAACCATAATTTAGAAATTGAACTAGGATTTCTATTGTAACCTTCAACTATGAATAAGATCAGCAAAGCCTTCAAAGTGGACGTAGGTTCAATCCGAATTGAGCTACTATAAATTACTATGTTCTATATTTTCCGACATATTATACTGTGCATTATTACACTTTTGTGCATTGATACTTTCCGGTCCAACATTCCAAATAATTATCAAGCTAACCTCAGTGAACATTCTAGCTCTAACTAGCAATGATCTTATAATGCCCTTATTGAAAGATTACTTTTTCCTAAGTATTGTAAGCGCGATATTCACCTCTTGAAGGAAAAGTAACTAATATTTTTACTTTGGACACTTATATCTACGTAACAGTGAATTAATAAGGTTAGAAAGACTAGAATACACCTAGGTCCATTACATTAGAACTACATTCTGGTGTTGACACTTTTTATTGTTAACATTTGTACTACAGGTATGCAACCAACATGCCATCATAAAGTGAACATTACTTCATATATTCACTTATATAGATTGCGCCATAAGGGGATAGTGACACACATGCATTTTGTTATAAAGGGAGTACATAATTTGTTGATAAAGGCTAGACGTAGATATATATTAATTGGTGCAATAACAATATTATTACTCCCTAAAAGGAGTTTATTAAGTTTGTAGATGTAACAACTTGCCTCGAAACGAATATTAATTCCAATCCAAAATACAACCACCAAAATAAAGACTTATTCCAAATCCGGTTGTTGCTTATATGAACAATATTTCTCAATTTTGATGACAAGTTCATTATAATCGAGCACAACTTGAAGACATGTAGAAAAACACTACTATAACCGGGATGAATGAAGTCAAGTTACTATCAAATATCAAAGATTAGTAAATAATATTATGAAGGGAAGACTTCAAGCATATTCTTAGTTCAAGTCCTATTATGCTAGATTACTTTGTTAAAATACACAAGGATTATAAAGTTTCTAATAGGTTTGGATTCGAGTCCTATTATACTAGATTATTTAGAGGTCGAGTCATATTATGCTAGATCATTTTTAGTTCGAGTTCTATCAAAGGGTTAAATTTTCTATTGATAAAAAGCATTCATTTCTGTAAATTGGTTTTCAGCGATGTTAGTTAATTAATCTCCCTATTTGTGTTCTCTAATGTCAGATTATCTGAAAACCTATTTCATTAAAATCTTCTCTTAAAAACAGTGATTAATATTCACATCCTATAACTCAAATTCACTCAAATCTCTGATGTAACATCCCTCATTCAGAGGTCAAAAATTAAACACTATAGATGATGCTGACATTTATAATACTACTTTTTGGCAATTGAACACGGATATGTTAATGAACGCGATATCAATACAAATAGAACATAAATATCTAATAGATTCGAACAATAATTCAAAAATCCATATTTTATTTCATAACATAGATATTTCACATTCTTTACATCCTAGACATTTCCCAGATTCTGAGACTGCAATAAAATATCTTAGGCTAATGCCCGTTGTAGTATGGTTTTCGCAATAGGCATTAAGATCGTTGTATTAGGCCACACTGTAATAGGTCACCTTTTTATAAAGGTTGTTGGCCGTTGTAATAGATTCTATGACAAAAATTAATGCCTGTTGTATTAAGTCACATTGTAATAGGTCACCTTTTTATAAAGTCATTGGCCGTTGCAATAGACTCTATGACAACAATCAATACCCGTCGTAAAACATTAAAACTTGCAAAGGGTTTTGACCGTTGTAATAAAAATATTTACAAGAATTAAAATATTTAACATAAAATTTGTAATTTATATACATATTTTAATACACTTTTGAATAGTACGTAGTTCTATTTCTCTCTGTTACACAATCACTATACAAAATACTCATTTGTACAAGCAGTGCCTCACTACATACACTCAATTACACTCACTTACTTACTCTCACACTCAATGTCTTCATCATCAGTGATTGATCCAGAATTTTTCCAGTCGTACATTGTGCTTATCAGAGTTGAACAACACAGTTACTTCCTATGCAATTTTATTATCTAAACGTGAATTAAGGAAATATATTCACACTGTTGTGAATTTGCAAATCAAAATCCAAAAATTTATTAAAATTATGTATTAGGGAGACTTTTGAATCAAATATGGAAAAATTAACATAAAAATATAAATCAAGATTCACAAACCTAATGCCAAAGGATGCTTCCCTGATGAAATGATATTTCCTTTGTTTTCTTCATCTTTCATATTGCGAAATAATTTTCCTAGTCAAATTGAACATAAGTTTTCTTCATTTCCTTTCAGCTCTATGAATAATCACATGCAAATAAAAATAGAAAGCATCATCTAGACCTTATGAATGGAAATAAAAAATTGCATAAAAACGCATCCTTAGGAATTTCATTACTGAATTTGAAGAATAATTCATCAAATTTCTCATTTGCTAAGGGCAGATTGTCCTAAATATTGACAATTTTACCAATAGTCAGCAAGAGCGAAAAAATTGTACTAAACTCATCAATGCTGGAAAGAGTAGAAATAATGGGTGTAACACCTGCTATGAACTTTATAAATTATATGTAGATATGTTTAGTGATGGTCCACTTTTGGAATTGATGCAAAGGGGACCAAATACATAATTTTGTCATAAACTTGATAATTTTCTAGTCTTGTATTTCCACTTTAGATCCAACACACTTTGATACTAATTTTTCTTTCTAATACTTCCATTTATAACCAATGTATCACTTCATTCCATTCTTTTTATAGAAAGAAAATTGCATTTACATGGAAAGTATTTAATAAAATATTACGCAAACTTGCTGATCATTACCTCTAATGCACTACCAAATAGCTAAAAATATATAGTAAGAAGCGATCCAGTCATATTTCCTTTGCACGAGGTCCCATCTGGATGAGTCTAGAATCTATAAGGAAGAGCTAAGTCATGGGAGGAGTTAGCACCTTTCATTACTTATTACATGTTATTACCGTCTGGTGGAGCATATACCATTATCAATCCTGATGCATCTATGCAGGTCTCTGGTATCATTAACATGTTATCACCTCCGTGTTCCACCCATCACTTACTGTATAAATGCATCATTGATATATATGTGCTACCTAGTTGACTTAGTTAACAACAGTCAATTTATGGGGTACCATATAGGATACTTACATGGAGGATGGGGATGGCATTACTGTGGTCCTAACCTTTTCCAATGTGGATTGTTTCCTACGCTAGGTTCCCACTGCGTAACATGCCCCCACATTCATGATATGTTTCTAATATGGTATCTAAATCGTATATTTGCTAATTAATACAATTTCTCAATTGTGTATTTACAAATGTAAATACCTGCTTTGTGAAGGTTAATTGTCTCATTCGATCAATTGGCATGAGGCACATTATTGGTAGTTTCAACAACTGGTGGCGAAATCAAAATTCCGGTTAATGCAGATAGATTGACTTCTTCTGACATTTTAAAGTTTAATCATTGATCCTTATTTGATCCCTTCGGCAAACCCATATTTAGTTCATTGGCCACTACTACTACATCTAGTTCAGATATACCAAATGGATATTCTTCCACAACCATATCTGCAATGAATGGAGAGAGTAGGAATTTGATAAATGTAAAACCTAGGATACCGAATGAGTCATAAGATCAATTAAAGACTTGGAAGTTTGTCAAATAAACGAACAAGCACAATGTCTGTCATTAAGATTTACACACATAAAATTAACATTCTCAATCTAAACTCACCCATTACAAACTCTTAGAAAATGTATTGAATCGCTCAAAAGCAAAGTGAACAAGACTCAAATTATCTAGAAAATCAAATCAAAGAATCACCAAAAACTCAACAAAAGCAGTGCATGTACAGCTGCCTGAGGAACCATTGTAATATCATGCACTCAAATATAACAATAATAGAATTTTGAAATGTGCTGCAGAACTTTTATGATGCCATTTAATTGCTATAATTTTTTTGATAGGTAATGTTATTATAGCATCTGAACATGATATGGAATAATTGTATCAAGATTGTAAGACGTATTGAAATGCTATAGAAATTTCATTATTAGCTATTGTAGCATCATTTTGTTGCTATAAAAACTATTTACTTCTTGCAAAATATTTTGTATAGCACTAGCATAATGTTATAGCATAACAAAGCTGTAACCATCTTTCTTCTCATCGCACAGTTAAAACACTGTAAAAAAATTATTGCACCTTTTTTTGCTGCCATAACAGTTAAAGCTTATAATTTGCAATTCTACTAATATATTTTAACAATTTAAAAAACTACATTTATCACATTAATGTCAGTACATGAAAGGAGTCAACCCTGATTTTGTGTGCTTCACGAGGTTAAAACCGGTGATATCCGTTGAATGTGTAGAGCTTAGAAATCTCTATCATCTTCATGTTAGAAGTTTGTTGAATAAATGGTTTGATTTCATGAAAATTTAGGGAGAACGACCAAGCAATTCTACCCTTAGAATTTAGGTGGCGGCGCTGATATGAGAACTAGGGTTTGGTTATATTGAGGGCTATTTATACTATTTAATATATTATGATTTTATTTCTTTAATTACTTCGTTAGGAAGTTTCGCATCCAAACTCCAGACGAACACCAACAACTGATGTTCCCAGCCAAGTACACCTATTCTGGACACAATGGAATAGGTTTCGGAAGCTAATTCGATAATATGAATTAATTTTTCTTAAAATTAAAATATACATCAATATTATGTTAAATATTGAATTTCAACATACGTTTTTAATATGCCACAAGCACATACTTGCTCTAAAAATGTGAATTGAAATCTCGCTATGTTTCACAAATATGGTTCTAATGGACTAATTTCGTCAAATTTAGAAACCATTTGAAAATTGGCCTTATTACTAGCTTATTGAATTTTAACTAAAATTCAACATATGTTTATTTTTACTACACTTACATACAAATTCCAATTGACTTGAAATTTCAAAATTAGCAATAACTGGATGTTCCGGATCTAAAAAAATTGGTCTTATCGAAAACAAAGGTGGTTTGTAAAATGGAAATTTTCTAAGGCTCACATAACATTAAAATATTAATAAATTACATAGTGACTATTTTGGAAATTTTATTTGGACATAACTTACAACTTATAAAAAGAAATCTCAATTTTTCACGTTCATTAGAAAGATATAATTAAATAGATCCTAATGTTTCTTGTCTTACAGAAATCCGACTTATATCGAATTATGTACATTCGATTGAATTTCAAAACCAAATATTTCGAACTACCGCGACGTTATGGGTTAATTTTAATTATATTTTAAATTTATACGTTTAAACTTCATTTTAAATAAATTCTAAGTCATTAATTATAGAAATAAATCATTTTAAATATTTAAAATCCAATAAAATCATTTAAAAAATTTAGTTTAAATTGGCTAAAAATATGGGTCGTTACACCTACGGCTGCCAGACCCCCCTCAACCAAATCACCGCCTTCGCCAGAGTATGGCGAGCCAGAACGAGAACTCCCTTTCTCCAAAACTTCCCTAGCTGCCTCAAAACCTATGATGAACGATAAACCCATTTTTCCAAAATTTGAATGCCTCCGACCACCCGGGATGATTGCATTACCCTCGGCATCTCCACCTCCCTCTGTTCCACCACTTCCCTTCAGTTACCACAACTCCTCAATGCCTACTTTGACCCGAAATTGATAAAATACGAAAATTGATCACCTCTATAGGAGAACAAAATTCCTCCGACAACCACTAATCGATAGCCCATTCCCACACCTACAATTTTCTAGTTGGCCACTTTCACCAATACTTCATCGTTTGAGAGACAGAAAATAAAATCAAAAATGAGAAAAAGAGGAGCAACTGTCGATTAAGGGTTAAGGATTTAGGTGTATTATATAGTGTTGATTTAATATTATTTTATTAATTTACGAAACTTATGTCGTAAGTTTAATGCTCAAACGATGACATATAAACCCGATTGAAACAAAATTTGAAACCACATAATAATTTAATATTCCAAACATGATGGAACCAATTTCATCGAATTCCGAGACAATTTGAACAACTCCTATTTAAATTTCACAACATAGATCGATACACGTTTATATCACGCACGATTACATAATAACTCCAATTGACTCGACATTGGAAATCTTACAATAATTAACTATTATGTATTTTATAAAATTGGTTCCATTGAAATCCAAGGTCATTTAAAAATTGGCTATTTTTAAGTGTTAAATTAAATCGATAAAATATAAATCTATTTCAAAACAATCAAATTCATGGATAATAAAGTATTATTATTGTATATATTCAAATATAATTTTATATAACTTCAAAATAAACTAATTTGGATTTTAACTAAACATTTTAAATTCCAAGTTAAATTGATATTCAATTTATTAAAATCCTTTCATTTTATTTAACAAATCATTATAGTTCATAAATGATTATATCATGGTTTTTCTAAAAAATTATTTTGATATGACTCAAAATCTACAAGATGAAATCTCGATTTTTCCCTTTTAGTAGAAAATAATAATCCAATAGATTTGGAAGATTCTTATTTTAAAGAATTCCGACTTATATTGAATTCCATATACTCAATTGAAGTTCAAATCATAAAACTATAAACTACCACGACGCCGTGACCTCCATTTTGAATAAAATTAATTCAATCAAACTTCATTTAATAAATAAATTTCTTATTATAAATCAACTCTGAAACAAATTGGGTCATAACAGATTATCCAATTCATACTATGCCTCAAATCCAATTTATTTTCAATTATTTCAGAATTAAATTTATTATTATTCTATTCAGATTAAATTATTACTCAAAATCATAGAATTCGAGTTATTTAAATTTCTGAATCAACATTAAAACAAATTTTAAATATTCACACTTAAGGGCTAAAAATTTGGGTCATTGCATCTTTTCTTTGCTCTTAAATTATTTATATTTCTAAATTTGAGTTTTATATGGTTTAGTTACAGGGCTTTATAAATCAAAATGAGTCTTAATATATTTTTTTTAAAAGAAAAAGATATGTTTTTAAGTATTTTGAATAAGACTTTTTACATCAAGAATTTGGCTACAACTGCACGATATTGGAAAATTCTAGTTTGTATATGTACATATATATGTGCATTCATATGTGTGTATATATGAATAAATTCATTAGAGTATTATTGGACATATTTGTGGATTTTCATCTTGCTTGAGTGGTCATGCTTATGAGATCATCGATTGGATTTTGGTTGTGAAGATTCCATCGTTCTTTATCCATGTCAGATTCTCTGTTGACTTCATCATTCTAAAGCCATGAAAGTTGAGTTTTCTCACTCATGACTAATGTCGTCATTTAGGTGAACTATATACAATTTAAATGTTATGATTGCTCTAGAAATCCAGATTAACATGTAAAAGTGTTTATTTTATGCTATTATGTTTTATCTTTTATGTATAAATAAATATTACTTGGGTATTATTTTGTCACTTGTAAAGATATGCCGACTAAGCCACATGCAATCAGAAAAATAGAAAATAGAGATCAAAATGCTATGTATATATACATGAAGACTTGCAGACGTAGATCTCACGTCAAATTCCTTTTTGGACAAAGGAATAACTGGTAGAAAGAAAATGCATATCACCTTGTTAAGGAGAAAGAGGAAAGGCCAAAACTTAATAGATTTAACTAAGGCCCATTTATGATTGTATTAGGGTTTACGTTGGTTAATCTATCCTATAAATACCCATGTATTCTCATTGTACACATCATTTAGGAATTATGAGTTTTTCTTTTATATACTCCTCTTTTGGTCTAGTAAATTTGCGTTGTCTATTTAATTAGATTTGGTAGAACATAATTTACTATCGCAATTTACTTCTCTCATTAGTGATTGAACTTCTGATTAGATTCAATGGTAATCCAAATTTTTGTCTCTGTTTATTTATTTGTTTTCTATGGTTTTTTATTTCAGTATTTTGTTTATTTTTCTATCAATGAATTTATTATAGATTCAATTAGATTCGAATCAGTAGTGAATTCAATTGCAATTTTAATTTGTTTCAATTGATAATTTTGATTTGTTTGTTGGTTCAAATAGATTTGTTTTGAACCAATTTGCAATTTCAATTTCTATCTCGATCAAATCCTCCAAATTCATCTAACTCGCCCATGGAATTATATAAATAATAAATTTTAATTTTCCTCCTTGTATTCGACCTGCATACTACACACATGTGCGCTTGCAATAATTTATAATAAATTTGCGCTTTTCTATTCCATAAAAAGTATCAAACAAGTTCTAGGATTGAACTACAAAACTAATTCAACTAAAAAATTTACTAAGTTCACGGATTAAAAAAACTAAGACTGTACATAAGCAAAAAAAGAGAAATCAAAATCAAAGGCCCTAGCGAGGAACGAAATTCAATCAAAGCGAACAAAGAAGAAAGAGGTCAAGCAATGGAAAATAGCGAAATTTAAACCCTTACGTTATTCAACTGTTCTGAATGGACTGCCATACCCCACTATAAAAAAATTCTAAAGTCTACAGGTGCTCTGCTGCTAAAGAATATATAGAAGTTGTTTGTCAAGAATTTCTACAAGGGCAGCGGCTTGCTTGTACAATTTTTTAATTTATGCAATTATTCTTGTCTGATTATTGTGTTGGCTGAAATTTCAGAATAAATTTGGAGACAAACGAATTTCTATTACTAAAATCATCTCTCATCGGATTTCAACTCTAAAATTCATTTAGATGTTGGCTTTAGGACCAAAATACGAGCTCATAAAAAATATAGTTATAATTGAAAAGGCATGTTCTGCAAACTTGACTGTCTATTACAATTGGATCACAAATATATATTGGTTCAATTTATTGAACTACTAGCAAAAGAGGTTGCATGCTACCTGTAAGACATCGGTCGTATATGTGACACCCCACGTCCGTTAATGCCATTCATAAGAGAATGCATTAAGTTTTGTGAATCGCTATAGGTAATCGGTACAGAAATTTACAGAGCAAATATAAAATAAGCAGCGGAATTTTTTTAACTTCATTAATGAAATAAAATGTAGTTCTCAAAACCAGTTACATCGGACCACTTACAAAGTACCTCAAATCTGTCTTTCAAAACAAAATAACATTGTGCCATAAATAAAATCATATCCTCGCGACAAGCCATGATAGAGTAAAGGCAAAAGGTACATCTCAAGAAATCCAAGTCCAAGCTGCTAGAGAAATTCTTAGTCATTGTTAAGCGCTTCCACTCTGAGGACCAAGAGGGGAAAAGGAAGAAAGAAGTGAAAAAGAGAGGGTTGAACATAAAGTCTAGCGAGTTCTAGTTGTTTTAAAATGTGCATAAAATAGAAATGCCAAGATAGGTAAATAAGACTGGATGAGAAAGGTACAATGTCATATAAGGTAAACTAAACAGAACAGTAGTGTAATAACCCAGAAAATCCGAACCAATTTAATAATTTTATTTTGGCAATTTTAATGAACTTTGAATATTTAAAATGAATTATTTTCAATAATAACGACGAGAATTTTATTTTGAATAGAATTAGAACGTATATATTTATTTGGATCGTCGTCAGAACATAAATATTTATTTTAATTATAAAAGGAATTGAAAATGGCGCGGTAGTTTGAAAATTCGATTTCAAATTTCAAATGAATGTACAGGATTCAAAATAAACCGGATTTTAGCGAAACCAAAATATTAGAATCTAATTGAAAATATCTTTCATACGAATCCAAAAAATTGAAATTTCATAGCGAGAATAAAAAGTTATGTCCAGTGGAAAATTCAGAATAGTCGCTATGGAAAATATAGCCCTTAAAAATGGAAATTTTGCAAACGACCTCCGTTTTCGACGAAACCACTTTTGTTGGATCTGGGGTGTCAACTTGTTGCTATATTCCAATTTTTGTAATTTTTGAAATCCATATGTGAGCATGGCGAAGTAAAACGTGTGTTGACAGTTTCAATCGATTTGGATCGACCGGAAAATGACCATTTTTCAAACGATCTCCTAATTCGATGAAATTAGTTTTTTTAGGACCATATCATCAAAACATAAGCAGATTTATTTTTCTGGAATTTTTGGTGTCCGTATGTGGCCGTGGTAAATTGAAATATGCGTTCAAATTCAATATATAGATTTATATTTTAAATTAAGCTGAAACTGATCGTAACGGTCGAGTTGGCTTGCGGGACATATCCCATTGTGTTTGGAATGTGGGTAATTAGTTATAGATGACAGTCGATGGGTTCGATTTGGGATCTGAAATAAAAAGTACCTTTATAGATAATTAAGTAACCCCCCTCATTTATCTATTGTCCAAGTCAATCCCCCTCCCCTGTTCCTTAGTACAGATCTGAAAAGAAAAAAACACAACGACGGATGCACCCACCCTCTATCGCGCGCCGTCGTCGAGGAATGCTTCCCCCCTCTTCCTCCAGTGCACCTCCACTCCTCCCTCCCTTCTCTCGCCTCGTTCAAACCCAAACCTCGCGATGCCCTAACCGATTTCGGCCTCCAAAGAGCAGCACTGACCACTGGAACCACCGCACCCACCTGCGAAGCACCCCACCCCCCTCAGCCTCCTCCTCCCTCCGTTGGTTCTCTCCCTCCTCCATAGAAGGCTCAATTTCTACAAAAAAAAGTGAGTTTTAATATTTTATTTTATTTATGTACGTGAATAGAAAATTATGGTTTTTATCGAGATGATTTTTAGAGAAAGAAAAAATATGTAACATGATTTTTATCATGAAATGGTTTTATATAAAAATTAGATTTTTATTATATGATTTGCAATATAAAAATTAGATTTTTGTTATATGATTAGCAATATAAAAATGAGATTTTTATATAGAATTCAAGAGTATAAAAATTTGATTTTTATTATATATATATAGTGATAAATATATGATTTTGATTTATATAGAGATCGGGTTTCTTCATAGTATAAAAATATGAATTTTATTCATGATACGACAGGGTTTTTAAAAGAAAATGAAAAGATATGATTTTTAGAAAGCTAAAAATAGAATTTTTATTGTATGGATGAAAATATTTTGGCAAGTTAAAAATATAATTTTTAACTAGTATATGCTATGAAAATATTTTTGGAAAGATTAAAATATGATTTTTATCGCATGAACACTATTTACAAAATCGTCAAACTATGAAATAAAATTCGATAGTTAAAAATATGATTTTTAACGTATATATGTTATTTATAAAATAGGCATGTTGGTTTTCAGGAAATTTTTAAAATTGACAATCAAAGTATGGAGGAGTGGAACCCAAAGGTGAGAACTTCTCATTTTAATTTTATTTTCTAATTAAAATACACACTAGGATGCAGACGGTGCTTAGCAGCACCCGACACCCGTCGTCCACAGACCATGGACGGCTTGTTTGTTTGTTTGATTATGTTGTGAAAATTGATTGTGTGATGTGGAATGGAATAAAATATTTTATAGTTAAAAATATAATTTTTAACGTGTATATGAAACAAATCGGACGATTTGTTTATGTACACACATTTGACTGATATTGATTGGGACGATAAATTTTACACATCGCCCAACTGCACAAATAAATCTGTAATTGTTGTTTAAAACCCCACACGGGTATTCAGATAATATTGGACGTACATTAGTCCCAATAATTAGCTGTATGTCGATCGATTAATTGACAGACTGTTGTGAGCGTTAAATATTTACATTTAATGTTTATGCAGTGTAGAATGCACTTTGGATGATTGTTGACTGTGTTTGATTGTTGTTGTGTACATGTGTGTATAAAATCCATATAAATCAAATTATATGGTAATTGACTGTATCGGATTCCAGTTCAGAAAGAATAAATATTTTAAAATAATGAATATTTTAAAATAACGAATATTTTAAAATAATGAATATTTTAAAATAATATTCAGAAAAGGATCAAAATTAGATTTTGATGTCCGATTTGGGATGGACACGAATATATTTAAATATATGAAGTCATGTGGATTAGATTAACGCCATTTGGACGTGAATGATATTTATATCGTTTTTATTCATTTTTATAATGAATATCGAAAAGGAATTGATTTCAAAATCTAACGTTTTGAAAATATTATCATTTATATATCGATGATATGGAATATTCAATTTTGATTTGAAATTGTATATGAAGTTGAAATCGTTTTGAAAACGAATTTAAAACGATTTCTAAAATACGTTTAAAAAGGAAATCAACGAAATATAAATAAATATTATATATATAATGGCCTGAATAGAACGCGCCGAGCTGTGGCAGTTCGCGAATTTCGACCATTGATTTCGAACGGGCATTACGGGAGATCCGACCGTCGGATTCTCCTAAAACCGAAACCGTTGGATTCATATCGAAAAAGTTTTCTAATGAATACGAGATATTTGAAATCTAACGGTTGGATTTGGAATTATGTCCACATCAAATTTGGAAAAGGTCGCTGTAAATGCAGTTCGATGACCGTTTATGGAAATCGACTGTACGGGCCTTGATAAAATAATTAAAAATATCAATAATTTGTGTAAAATCATAATAAATGATTTGGAAAGAACTTGGATGAAAAATTCCATATTTGAAAAGATAAATATATATTTTTATCGAAATGAACTAGTTATAAAATAGAATCATAAATCCAATATTTTTAAAATAAATAAATTGGATTTGAAATGGTTTTAAAAATAACCAGAATTTCCAATATATGAATTGGAATGGATTTGTATCAAAATTATATTCGAAATATTTCGATATTGGATTCCGTGATTATACGGATTTGGTGGAGGAATTTGGAAGATATATATATCGTTATTCCAATACGATATTTTTTGATTTCAGAATTTGATATTGAATATAAGCCGATATATTTTCTATTCAGAGCCTTGTACGTAATATCAAATGGGATTTGGGTTTGTCGTGAATGGTGTCTTCATTTACAATGTTCTTAAACCGAGTTGAGAAAAGATTAAATCTTTTCATTTAGATTTAATGAAGTATACCAACTAATTAATATTTAATTGGAATTGAATTGGAATAAATTTTTGGGTTTATCATGAACTGTGTTTTAAATAACACTTATTCTTTAACCCCATTAACAATGGAATGTGATTTTGGGTTTGTCGTGAATGGTTTCTTAAATAACACTGTTCTTGAACCCCGTTTGAACAGAATAAATCTTTTAATTATGATTTGAAGAAGAATTACCAATTAATTAACATTTAATTGGAATTGAAAATGGAACGTGAATTGGGTTTGTTGTGAATTGTGTTTTTAACGACATTCGTTCTATAACCCGATTTACAGTGAAATGTGATTTGGAATTTATTAATCTTTTTATAAGATTTAACGTTTATTTTCCAAAGTAATGTTTTCCTATTTAATATATTAAATTGGAATTGAATGGAATTCGATTTGATAACAATCGAAGTGAACTTCTATGGAGGAAGACTGTTAATACATATGGAATTTAAAAGCTTTGTCGTTATTCCATTTGTATTATTAATTGGATACGGAAATTGATATCGATCATATATTGATATGTTTTTCCGTGAAGATTCCATAATTAATGGAATGTGATTTGGGTTTATCGTGAGCTGAGTTTTAAATTACATTAGTTCTTTAACCCAGTAAAAGATAGGATTACATGTCTGTCACTGTATTTTGAACTGTATGGTTGATCTTTGCTAAATATTTATCTGTTTGGTGGCGGAGAATTTATTCTCTTGCTTAACACCCTTTTCTGAGACGTACAAGCTCAGAGGTTATATATCTCGACAGAAATCAATAGTACGGTGTAGATTGTCGATGCGACATGTTTGTGTTTCCAAAGTTAAATAATCATTAATATTGATTTTTGGGAAGATTAAAACTAAGGGGAAATTTAAAGTATCTTTAATTATATTGAAATGTGAATTGATAATTTAAATTATCAAATTTGGGAAATGATCGAGAGTGGAGTATCGCCAATTTTGCTCCTAGTTAAATCTTTAATTAGATTTGAACGGGAAATGGTAATTAATTTTACTGATAAGACCATGGTGTTAGATATGGAGTATTACTACTTTTGCTCCATGGGATGAGTAGGTTGGGATTGGGAAATTAAACAGATGATTACTTCGGTAAGGTGCGTTAATCCCGACTAGTTTGGAAAAGCGTAACATGGTTTGAGATGATATCCAAAGGAAGATTAAAGAATAAACTTTAAAGAATTTATCTTTGATAAAAATAATGGGAACCTATCCCTAAAGATGTAAATATTTAAACAAAAGAATATTCAGAATTGGAATGAGGCATATGTTGTGTTTTTATAACACTTGTTTATCATATATACGAGTTATTCGGAAAGGCCGGGTTTATACCCATTCTGAATAACTAAATCGGCGATGAGTCGGCGATGAAGACGGTGGTTAAAGACCGGAGGTCTTCACATCGTTTGGATGATTACTGATGTCTTGATTGGGCTGTACACCCAAGACGAGCTAATAAGTGGTGATCGTCTAGACGTACTTGGAGATCATCGGGTATGCGAGGGCCTCTCTCCTGTATTGGACATACAGGACGAGGAGTAAGGTGCCTCCGGTTTCGTTCAGACCCAGAACGAACTTGTAAATGGATTGTGTGTCTGACGTTGGATTTTATTATGTGTTGATTGATTTCTATAAAATATATATCTGTTTGGCGATGGAGAATTTATTCTCTTGCTTAACACCCTTCTCTGAGACGTACGAGCTCAGAGGTTATATATCGATTGATATCAGTCGCATGGCATGAATTTCCTGTGTGGCATGCTGAGATGCAAATGATCAAGGTTTTTGTTGAAAAGCAGAGTCTTGTGGTTGATGATCAAAGCACGGCCTTAAATGGCATAGTTTTGTGTATAACATTAATTCGCGAGCCTCACACCTCGGCATGAGTTAAAAACGGGATCAGACCGTTGGGAGAACATGACGTTTCTTTTTAGCTATGGGTGGTGTCAGCGTTTTACTAGCCCTGACATTGTTGTTATTTTACCTATGTGGTTGTTGGGTTACGAGGCACCTCAGATATATCGGTCTCTTCATAGCAGATAGATATAGGTCCGATAGGACATGCAAAACGTGTTTCCAGGAATTTCCAATCGAATAATGTAAGTGTGTACCGGCCCAACCGATCCAGGGTTCTCTATGGGGAATCCTGAGGCATTTACTAGAGTGTCTTGAAGCGGTGAGGAGCCATACCTGGCCTCCACTCATGATGGAAATCCAATTTCCAATACGTGACATTTCGGTTTTGATTGTAGAGCCTAGTATTGACAACATGATAGATGGTACCCATGCCGCCTATGATTGATACATTTATAGTTGAAGTTGTTTTATACACTTTACACTATAATAGTATCAAAATGATAAGCATGTTTGGCTATTATAAGGGAAAACCCTATCCTCCGGCTTGCATTGCATTGTGTGATGGGACCTGGGTCTTATAATAGCTTTAGTTTTCCAAAAAGCATTGCGTTGTTTGTTTATGCACTAATATTCTTGGGAGGAAACCCATTCCGTGTTATACGGCGTGGTCCCTTGATTTACTTTATTCTTAAAGTAAAGATTTAATAATTGTTTTAGTTCTCATACCAGTCACATGACTGACCTGGAGTTTATTGTTTTAACCTAAACTCTGGGTGCCCCTATTTTCCACACGGGCAACTAGTTGTTTTGCTTTGCAGATTTATATTCACAGGATCTTGGTTTACAACTAGAACGATATTCAGAAAGTTCTGTATCCGTTTATCCCTTTCAGTTGTGTATTGTATTATTTTTCCGCTACTATCAAATGTATTGTAATCTCTGATATTTATCGAATGTATCTTTTTATTCATACTCTGGAATAATCTTGTATTCTGATGGAATTGTTGTAATAAGCAATGAAATGTTCTTCTGTTTGCGTTCTAATTTGTCGTGTTCTCAGACAATCCGTTCTTTCTCTTCTCTTCGGAAACCGGGGAAGTTCGGTTCGTTACATTTGGTATCAGAGCCTTGGTTTAAAGAGCTCGAGAACAAGACACGTTAGAACCAAATGAAAGAATTCATCAGAGATTGGATTAGTAATATCTAATGAGAATTACTCGTTAGAGATAGGACCAATAGTATCCTAGAACGAGTGTGAAGAGTAGTGTTTTTAAAATAAAAGTGAAAACAAATATTGTTTTGAAAATTTAAACCTTATTCGACGTATTTGAATACTTTATTTTCATTGAATTTGGACAATCCAATATATAAAGATTTTGCATATACACCTTGCAAACGTGGATTCGAAGTTTTAATATACTGGATAGATGTAGAATCATACTCTAGTCACCCAGGGATGATTCTGATGATGTGGCCACATCATCAGCATATGTGCTCGAGTTTCGAAAAATGAGATATCTATATATTTCTAATTGACTGGTGTGAGAACCAAAACTAGATAGGGCTTATTGTTATGAATTGGCATCAAAAATATGATTTTCTGTATACATAGTAAAGTTATGTGTTTGAAACGTTAATTCACTAATTGATTGATGGTTGTGTTGTATGATTATTTGTTATCAAATAAAACCATTATGTGAAAGAACGGTACATATAACCAAACTGTATCAAATATTGAACTGTATTGAAAATTGTTTGAAATTGCATGCATATACATTGAACAGGTCATAGCAAGGAGGCTAGAGAAGAGGAATAAAATTGTATGCCCGACAAGTAGGTACATGTTTACTTATTTATGTGGTTTGGATGATTTTATGAGCCGATTGGCTAGCCGCTTGGCTTTTTCTTTTTCTTTTTGAGATGAAAGGTCCTGTGTGGCAGTTTGGGGATTTTCCCGGTGCTCCCCGTACAAAGGAGGTTATGGCGAAATTTTTCGAAAATTTAGGGTGTTAGCCAAATTTTTGAAAAATCAGAAATTCTTAGAAACTGAAAAGTTGTAGAATGAAAGCCAAACTGAAAGTTGAGTTGATTAGTTAAACAACTTTCAGCTCCGTTCCTTTTCGGGGACGAAAAGATTTTAAGTGGGGGACATAGTAACAACCCGGAAAATTCAAACCAATTTAAAAAATTTATTTTGGCAATTTTAATGAATTTTGAATATTTAAAATGAATTATTTTAAATAATAACGACGAGAAATTTATTTTGAATAGAATTAGAACATATATATTTATTTGAATCATTGTTTGTACATAAATAATTATTTTAATTATAAAAGGAATTGAAAATGGCGCGGTAGTTTGAAAATTTGATTTCAAATTTCAAATGAATGTACAAGATTCAAAATAAACCGGATTTTAGCGAAACCAAAAATATTAGAATCTAATTGAAAATATCTTTCCAATGAATCCGAAAAATTGAAATTTCATAGCGGGAATAAAAAGTTATGTCCAGTTGAAAATTCAGAATAGTCACAATGGAAAATATAGCCCTTAAAAATAGAAATTTTGCAAATGACCTCCATTTTCGACGAAACCACTTTTATTGGATCTGGGGTGTCAAGTTGTTGCTAGATTCGAATTTTCGTAATTTTTGAAATCCATATGTGAGCGTGGCGAAGTAAAACGTGTTTTGACAGTTTCAGTCGATTTGGATCGACCAGAAAATGACCATTTTTCGAATGGTCTCCAAATTCGACGAAATTAGTTTTGTTAGGACCATATCGTCAAAACATAACCAGATTTATTTTTATGGAATTTTGGGGTCCGTATGTGGCCCCTGTAAATTGAAATGTGCGTTCAAATTCAATATATAGATTTATATTTTAAATTTAGCAGAAATTGATCGTAACGGTCGAATTGGCTTGCAAACATATCCCATTGTGTTTAGAATGGGGGTAATTAGTTGTAGATGACAGTCGATGGGTTCGATTTGGGATCCGAAATAAAAAGTACCTTTATAGATAATTAAATAAGCCCCCCTCATTTATCTCCTGTCCATGTCAACCACCCCCCATTCCTTATTACAGATCTGAAAAGGAAAAAACATAATGACAGATGCACCCACCCTCTATCGCGCGCCGCCTCAGGCAAGGCACCGCTGTCGTCGAGGATTGCTTCCCCCCTCTTCCTCCGGCACACCTCCGCTCCTTTCTCTCTTCTCTCGCCTCGTTTAAACCCAAACCCCGCGATGCCCTAACCGATTTCGGCCTCCAAAGAGCCGCGCTGACCACTGGAACCCACCGCGCCCACCTGCGAAGCACCCCACCCCCCTCAGCCTCCTCCTCCCTCCGTTGGTTATCTCCTACCTCCATTGAAGGCTCAATTTCTACAAAAAAAGTGAGTTTTTATAATTTATTTTATTTATGTAGGTGAATAAAAAATTATGGTTTCTATCGAGATGATTTTTAGTGAAAGAAAAAAATATAACATGATTTTTATCATGAAATGGTTCTATATAAAAATTATATTTTTATTATATGATTTGCAATATAAAAATTAGATTTTTGTTATATGATTAACAATACAAAAATGAGATTTTTATATAGAATTCAAGAGTATAAAAATTTATTTTTATATATATATAGCGATAAAAATATGATTTTGATTTATATAGAGATCGGGTTTTTTCATAGTATAAAAATATGAATTTTATTTATGAAAAGACAGAATTTTTAAAAGAAAATGAAAATACAATTTTTAAAAATAAAAGGAAAAGGTATGATTTTTAAAAAGCTAAAAATAGAATTTTTATTGTATGAATGAAAATATTTTGGTAAGTAAAAATAAAATTTTTAACTAGTATATGCTATGAAAATATTTTTGGAAAGATAAAAATATGATTTTTATCGCATGAACACTATTTATAAAATCGTCAAACTATGAAATAAAATTCGATAGTTAAAAATATGATTTTTAACATATATATGTTATTTATAAAATAGGCATGCTGGATTTCTGGAAACTTTTAAAATTGACAATCAAAGTATGGAGGAGTGGAACCCAAAGGTGAGAACTTCTCATTTTAATTTTATTTTCTAGTTAAAATATATACTAGGATGCAGACGGCGCTTTGCAGCACCCGACACCCGTCGTCCACAACCATGGACGACTTGTTTGTTTATTTGATTGTGTTGTGAAAATTGATTGTGTGATGTGGAATGGAATAAAATATTTTATAGTTAAAAATATATTTTTTAACGTGTATATGAATAAAATAAATATTTATAAACAAATCGGATGATTTGTTTATGTACACACATTTGACAGATATTGATTGGGAAGATAAATTTTACACATCGCCCAACTGCACAAATAAATCTGTATTTGTTGATTAAAACCCCATACGGGTATTAGGATGATATTGGACATACATTAGTCCCAATAATTAGTTGTATGTCGATCGATTCATTGATAGGCTGTTGTGAGCGTTAAATATTTATATTTGATGCTTATGCAGTGTAGAATGCACTTTGGATGATTGTTAACTGTGTTTGATTGTTGTTGTGTACATGTGTGTATAAAATCCATATAAATCAAATTATATGGTAATTGATTGTGTTTGATTCTAGTTCAGAAAGAATAAATATTTTAAAATAACGAATATTTTAAAATAATGAATATTTTAAAATAATATTCAAAAAAGGATCAAAATCTGATTTTGATGTCTGATTTGGGATGGATACAAATATATTTAAATATATGAAGTCGTGTGGATTAGATTAACACCATTTTAACGTGAACGATATTTATATCAATTTTATTCATTCTTATAATGAATATCGAAAAGGAATTGATTTCAAAATCTAATGTTTTGAAAATATTATCATTTATATATCCATGATATGGAATATTCAATTTTGATTTGAAATTGAATATGAAGTTGAAATTGTTTTGGAAATGAATTTTAAAATACGTTTTAAAAGGAAATCAATGAAATATATGTAATATATATTATATATATAATGGCCTGAATAGAACGCGCCGCGCTGCGGAAATTCGCGAATTTCAACCATTGACTTCGAACGGGAATTACGGGAGATCCGACCGTCGGATTCTCCTAAAACCAGAACCGTTGGGTTCGTATCGAAAAGAGCTTTCTAACAAATATGAGAGATTAGAAATCTAACGGTTGGATTTGGAATTATGTCTAAATCAAATTTGGAAAAGGTCATTGTAAGTGCAGTTCGATGACCGTTTATGGAAATCGACTGTGATAAAGTTATTAAAAATATCAATAATTTGTGTAAAATCATAATTAATGATTTGGAAAGAACTAGGATGAAAAATTCCATATTTGAAAAGATAAAAATATATTTTTATCGAAATGAACTAGTTATGAACTAGAATTATAAATCCAATATTTTTAAAATAAATAAATTGGATTTGAAATGGTTTTAAAAATAACCAGAATTTCCAATATATGAATTGGAATGGATTTGTATCAAAATTATATTAGAAATATTTCGATATTGGATTCCGTGATTACCCGGATATGGTGGAGGAATTTGTAAGATATATATATATATCGTTATTCCAATATGATATTTGTTGATTTCAGAATTTGATATTGAATATAAACCGATATATTTTCTATTCAGAGCCTTGTATTTAATATCAAATGGAATTTGGGTTTGTCGTGAATGGTGTATTCATTAACATTGTTCTTAAACCCAGTTGAGAAAAGATTAAATCTTTTTATTTAGATTTAATGAAGTATACCAATTAATTAATATTTAATTGGAACTGAATTGGAATTGAATTGGAATTGATTTTTGGGTTTATTGTGAACGGTGTTTTAAATAACACTTATTCTTTAACCCGATTAACAATGGAATGTGATTTTGGGTTTATCGTGAATGGTGTCTTAAATAACACTGTTCTTGAACCTCGTTTGAATAGAATTAATCTTTTAATTAAGATTTGAAGAAGAATTACCAATTAATTGACATTTAATTGGAATTGAAAATGGAACGTGAATTGGGTTTGTTGTGAACTGTGTTTTTAACGACATTCGTTCTTTAACCCGATTTACAGTGAAATGTGATTTGGAATTTATAAATATTTTTATTAAGATTTAACGGGAATTTTCCAAAATAAAGTTTTCCAATTTAATATATTAAATTGGAATTGAATGGAATTCGATTTGATAATAATTGAAGTGAACTTCTGTGGAGGGAGACTGTTAATACCTATGGAATTTAAAAGGCTTCGTTATTCCATTTATATTATTAGTTGGATACGAAAATTGGTATTGATTATATATTGATTTGTTTTTTCGTGAAGATTCCATAATTAATGGAATGTGATTTGGGTTTATCGTGAACTGTGTTTTAAATGACATTAGTTCTTTAACCCAGTAAGAGACAGGATTACATGTTTGTCATTGTATTTTGCACTGTATGGTTGATCTCTGCTAAATATATATCTATTTGGTGGCGGAGAATTTATTCTCTTTCTTAACACCCTTCTCTGAGACGTACGAGCTTAGAGGGTATATATATCGGCGGAAATCAATAATACAGTGTAGATTGTCAATGCGACATGTTTGTGTTTCCAAAGTTAAATGATCATTAATATTGATTTTTTGGAAGATTAAAACTAAGGGGAACTTTAATGAATCTTTAATTATATTGAAATGTGAACTGATAATTTAAATCATTAAATTTGGGAAATGATCGAGAGTGGAGTATCGCCAGTTTTGCTCTTAGTTAAAATCTTTAATTAGATTTGAACGGGAAATGGTAATTAATTTTACCGATAAGACCGTGGTGTTAGATATGGAGTATTACCTGTTTTTCTCTATGGGATGAATAGGTTGGGTTGGGAAATTAAACAAACGATTACTTCGGTAAGGTGTGCTAATCCTGACTAGTTTGGAAAACCGTAACATGGTTTGAAATGATATCCAAAGGAAGATTAAAGAAAAAAAATTAAAGAATTTATCTTTGATAAAATTAATGGGAACCTATCCCTAAAGATGTGAATATTTAAATAAAAGAATATTCAGAATTGGAATGAGGCGTATGTTATGTTTTTATAACATCACAGTCTTATCGGTAAAATTAATTACCATTTCCCATTCAAATCTAATTAAAGATTTAACTAAGGGTGGAGTATTACCTGTTTTGCTCTATGGGATAAATAGGTTGGGATTGGGAAATTAAACAAATGATTACTTTGGTAAGGTGCGCTAATCTCGACTAGTTTGGAACTCCGTAACATGGTTTGAAATGATATCCAAAGGAAGATTAAAGAAAAAAGTTTAAAGAATTTATCTTTGATAAAATTAATGGGAACCTATCCCTAAAGATGTGAATATTTAAATAAAAGAATATTCAGAATTGGAATGAGGCGTATGTTGTGTTTTTATAACACTTGTTTATCATATATGAGAGTTATGCGGAAAGGTCGGATTTATACCGATTCCGAATAACTGAATCGGTGATGAGTCGACGATAAAGACGGTGGTTGAAGACCGGAGGTCTTCACATCGTTTGGATGATTACTGATGTCTTAATTGTGCTGTACACCCAAGACGAGGTAATAAGTGGTGATTCTCCAGACGTACTTAGAGATTGACGGGTATGCGAGGGCTTCTCTCCTGTATTGGACATACGGGACGAGGATGAGGTGCCTCCGGTTTCGCTCAAACCCAGAACGAACTTGTAAATGGATTGTGTGTCTAACGTTGGATTTTATTTTGTGTTGATTGATTTCTATTAAATATATATCTGTTTGGCGATAGAGAATTTATTCTCTTGCTTAACGCCCTTCTCTGAGACGTACGAGCTCAGAGGTTATATATCGATAGATATCAGTTGCATGGCATGAATTGCCTGTGTGGCATGCTGAGATGCAAATGATTAAGGCTTCTGTTGAAAAGCAAAGTCTTGTGGTTGATGATCAAAGCACAGCCTTAAATGGCATAGATTTGTGTATAGTGTTAATTTGCAAGGCTCACACCTCTGTATGAGTTAAAAATGGGATCGGACCGTTGGGAGAACATGATGTTTCTTTCTAGCTTTGGGTGGTGTCAGCATTTTACTAGCCCTGATATTGTTGTTATTTTACCTATGTGGTTGTTGGATTGCGAGGCACCTCGGATATTTCGGTCTCTTCGGAGCCGATGGATATAGGTCCGATAGGACCGGGAAACATATGTTCAGGAATTGCCAATCCACTAACGTAAGTGTGGACCGGCCCAATCGATCAAGGGTTCTCTATGGGGAATCCTGAGGAATTTGCTAGAGTGTCTCGAAGCGGTGAGGAGCCATCCCTGGCCTCGACTCATGATGGAAATCCAATTTCCAATACGTGACATTCCGGTTTTGATTGTAGAGCCTAGTATTGGCGACATGATAGATGGTACCCATACCGCCTATGATTGATACATTTATATTTGAAGTTGTTTTATACACTTTACACAATAATAGTATCAAAATGATTTGTTTTAAATGTACCAAGCATGTTTGGCTATTATAAGAGAAAACCCTATCCTCCGGCTTGCGTTGCATTGTGTGATGGGACCTGGGTCTTATAATAGCTTCATTTTTTCAAAAAAGCATTGCGTTGTTTGTTTATGCACTGGTATTCTTGGGAGGAAACCTGTTCCGTATTATACGGCGTGATCCCTTGAATTACTTTGTTCTTAAAGTAAAGATTTGATAACTGTTTTAGTTCTCACACTAGTCACATGACTGACCTGGAGTTTATTGTTTTAACCTAAATTTGGGTGCCCCTATTTTCCACACGGGAAACTAGTAGATTTGGTTTTACAGATTTATATTCATAGGATCCTGGTTTACAGTTGGAACGATATTCGGAAAGCCCTGTATCCTTTTATCCCTTTCAGTTGTGTATTGTATTATTTTTCTGCTGCTATGTAATGTATTGTAATCTCTGGTATTTATCAAATGTATTTTATTTATTCATACTCTGGAATATTCTTGTATACTGATGGAATTGTTGTAATAAGCAATGAAATGTTCTTCTGTTTGCGTTCGTGTTCTCAGACAATCCGTTCTTTCTCTTCTCTTTGAAGACCGGGGAAGTTCGGGTCATTACAAATAGGATAGACTGGAATAATAGGAATAAGCTATGATGGAGTAATGCTTCACATTAATATCCTAAAACAAGCATGTCTGCACCAATACCGGTATAACAAGGTTAACATGATTAGGTATTTAACCTAGTTACACGACAACAGGATTAACAACAAGATTAGGTGTACCCTAGCTACATAACATGATTATGTGTTACCCTTATTACATAACAACAGGATTAGGTGTACCATAATTAATACCCATGCGATCGGCTCCATACTGTGTAAATATCATGTATCAGCCCCGACAGTAGGGGGTACCACTCCCTAACCCAGCAACTATATAACACAGACCTATTTACTAGTGTTATAGCGGCTTAGTTTCCTTAATCGAACCCATGCAGGCTCATGGCTCCGCCGGAATGCGCCCATACCCAACTTTCCCATGTGAACCTCTTACTATCCAGTTCAGTAAAGCGTTCCCTGACCCCTACCTATTGTGAGGCCTTCTCTAACAAAATACCAACGGGGATACTGACTAATATGGATTTCAAATAGTAGATTGACACATGCCAAATCCCCTATGCTTGTGCCCCCAAACTAGGATTTAAGAATCCCAAAACCCGATACAACAGCAGAACGAGGGGCCTCTTAACTTATTAATACTCATGTTTTAACCTAGCTGGTTTAGGTTTACTAATAAGCGTGGTTGTAATATTGCATGTCATTATGTGTGTACAAACCTTCTCCAAAACACCTGCCTCGATGTATACAATTTCTATAAGGTTTCAGTTTATTAACCTACATCTATTACTTAACATGTCATTTACTTAATGTCTGTATTAAGTCAAATCTAACATGTCCAATATATATGCATACTATTGTCGACCATGTTCCCAAATTACATGTATAGGTTTATGTATATTATCCATTTGCAACAAGTATATACACATTATCCCTTTTTATCAGTTTACAGCAAGTCCAAACATGTGTATATTATCCTATTTCCAAATTATAATTAAACAGTCCCAATTTAATAACATACCTATATTCCTTTTTTTATGTCATTCATTGTTGCCCCCAATTTAAATGCACACTCTAATCGGGTATAGCCTAGGTTTCAAAAGGCCTAGGCTTGGCGTAAATAAAAGGAAAACAGAGGAAGAAGAATATAATCAAATCAGATAGGCATATAAGACTGAAAATAAATTAAAACATAGAAACAGGAAAAGGAAGATAAATACATATAACTTGTTAATTATCCAACAGTAAAGGCATATGTTTTACTTATCATAACGGCATAGGTGATTGACGTTGATAAACATGCATAGTATTTATCTTACAAAATACTGTATATCCTAACCCAAATTTATTTAACTGTCATGTTATAGTCTAATAAATCAAATCTGAAAATGACAAGGAACTTACAGTGGGTCTTGGTGAAGAAGAGAATAATTCACTTTTAGTTGTATGTATGGAAGTCCAGAATATTGTCTCTATAGATCTAAGCTTTTCGCGTACATTCCCCCATTTTTATTTTTATTTCAGAATAGTTTCTTAGAGGCAGAAGATATGAAGAGGTTTTCTGAATTGGAAATGGGAGAAGCCATCTATTTATATAGTCACAGAGCCAACCTCAGCCTTTATATTCTAGGGGTTTAATCCAAACTGTACACATAGCGCTGAGTCAACAACAAATACAGTCCGTAAAACATCTAGATTCATAGAACAAATCTGCCCAGATCGGCAGTGGGTCGACCTACCAACCCATGGGGTCAACCCTAGGGTCGAATCAGCCAAACATGGGTTGACCCACGCACTACAAGAAAACACTGATTTAGCGTCATATATTTAGAAGAGGAAATTTCCATTGCTTATTTGCAATGGATTTCCATGTGATCTACAAGGGATAATTTTTTGTTTTTCCAACTTTTATTTCTTTTATTTATTACCATCGTCTTCTGTCATCCCATACCAAGCCGTTTCAAATTGCGTCAAATTACCGATAGAAAATTTCTGTCATTATTTTCCACTGTAATCAAGGTAGAATACCAATGAATATTTGTCGCAGCTATTTTGCAGTAAAATTCCAACAGATTTTCAAGAGATGTTTATATTATTTTTCAAAGATATACTTAGTGTTATTTTTTAATAATTATTAACATGTTCACAAATTAATAATTAATTTGTTCTAATCAATGATTTATAAGTAATAATAAATAATAATTTACGTTCTATAATAAATAAATTATAATCATTGCTTATTTAGAATCAGCAGAATAATATTTGCTCATAATCAACATAGCTTTCATCATAAATTTTAGTCAGTATGCTAGTATATTTATGCTAAACCTCAAAAAATTTAAATTGTTCTTTTATAATTATTCCCCTAAATAATGAAAATATAAGTTTATTATAATAATTATTTAATAATTAATAATAAAATTTAATACTTATAAAATGATATCTAGTATTCAATAATTAATTTTAAATAATTATATTTAATAATTACATTTGATTATTATAGTTGATACTTATATTTAGAATAATAGTTAATAATTGTGAAATTTTTAGCTCCATCATTCGGGTTTCATTCAACTCTCATAACCCACCATTGATTTATATTTATTTATTCCCATATCTAAAGTTTTCGATCTCATTCTTAAACCTAATCTCTAATTCTAAACATGTTAACGCTGCCGCCACTCTTGGTCGAAGAAGAAGCTGCCTCTGTTCCCGATCTACTAATGATATATTGTATTTAACAATTAATATTAAATTATAATCAAGAAGTAAAACTACTAATAATTAAACGATATCAAATTTGATAATTAATATTACTATGTATTTTATTAATTAGTATTTAATAACTATAATGGATAATTATATTAAATATTCAATAATTTAAATAATTTTAGAACTATACTTAAAATACAACTACAAAATATTCATAATATTTTAATTTTTTTCTTTAAAATTTTCATTAAACTAAAAAAATATATAACATAACACTATAAGAGGGAGCGTCAATTTTGAATTATTCATAAAATTTAGAAGTAAAATTTTGAATTTTCTACAAGAAGGCATATTTTAAAACAAAATTCATCTTAACGTATATTGGAAGCTTAAAACTTTGGATTATACAAGCTTTTTAGTTCAGCCTGCTATTTTGGCTCCAATTCAAAATGCTTTAACCGAAATAAATTCAAAAATAAGAAACTGAAATTTAAGTTAAAATTTTAGAAATTTTAACATTTTAGAAAATTTCAAAATAAATAATAATAACTTATTATTTATACTTAATGATTAGTAATTTATAATTGATTTCCAATAATTAACATTTAATGACTAATGTTAGTTATATGAAAGTTGATTAATAATTGGTAATATACATAATAGTTAATGTTTAAAAATTGATATTCTATTATAATAAAGTAGTAACAGGAAATAATAATATATATTTAATATGAATTTGATATTCTATTGGATTAAATTACAAATTCAGATCTTAAATTAATTATTGGTAATTATAACATGTTGAAAATTATTTAACATAACTGAACCAAATCAACATTCGATACCTTAGCGAACGCTCCGTTTACAAATGGCAAAAAATAAAAAGAGGCGCGATCATGAAATTTTATATCCCGCTCTAATTTTTGTTTCACCACGTCTACCCTTAATTTTCCTGTTAATCCAAAAATGCAAGATCGATCCCTTGAATCACAAATCGCTTACGACGTCTTCTTTCTCAAACTTCATCGGTTCTTAAACCCAAATTCTTCTTCGTGGGTATCAGCAGTGGTCAACAAGTGCTCCTTTTCGTGATTCGCAGCGATTACCCTAATATCTTTGTTTCTTCTCTCACCGTCGCTGTCATCATCGGTAGAGGCATCAATTGATGCTTGCGATTCTTCCTCTCTGTGAAAATGAAATTATGGTTTCAACGAAGAACCCGCCGCTCCTTTGATGCATTGATTGAAAATATAAATGTTGGCTTTGATTTCATCGATTGATTCTTCCTCCCTAATGCTTGCAGAGTTGCCGGTTATTGTCGAGCTTGTTTGCAGTTGAAAGTCTTATAAGTGATTTCCCTTTTTTGATTATTAGTTGCTTGATAGTGTTGGATTTATATGATAATTTCACTTGTGGATTTAAGCAAATTGTATTCACTATCCCAAGTACTCTTAATTTTGTTTATACTATAGTATAATATCATATAGGCAAATTGTATTTGGATCCAAGAATTTGCTGAGTTAACCTAGAAAACTGCATGACCAAACTTCCTTTGTTTTACAATATTTTTTTATCATTTTCAGCTTACCTCGCAGAGCCCCTACGAGGTTCCTTTACGGCACCTCGTAGGGGTCCTACGAGATTCTTCAGCTTACCTCGTAGGGACCCTACGAGGTGACCTAAAGACACCTCGTAAGGGCTTTACGAAGTAAGATGAAGAATCTCATAGAGCCCCTACGAGGGAGGACAAAATCGTCTTTTTTTTAATAATTCATGGGTAAATTCAGCAAAACGCTGGGTTTACCATGTTTTTTTGGATTTGCTGGGTAAACTCGGCAAATTCTTGGGTTTAAATAAGATTTGCCTATCATATATGCTATTGTGTTAGAAACTCCAGTATAAAATCTAATGTGTGGCTTGGTAGAGTTGTTGAGAACCTTTGACGCATGTAATTAGATCTCACTCTTTGTTATCCACTGAATCTTCTTTTTCAATAATTCATTTGAGTTTTGTATCGTTTTTGGCTGGTGGTGTGTGTCAGTTACATCCATATTGATGAGGCATATACATATACCCGATATTTTCATAAACTACAACACTTATAGAATATTCATAGGTTAGGAGGTTAGTTGGTCAACCGTGGCCAGACATCCTTATTGACGAGGCATATACATATACCCGATAGGCTATAACAATGTTATTTTCCACTATGTTTATTTTTAATTTATTAGGGCACAAGGAAACAAGTAAACTTCCAAGGCTCAGCTATGAGGAGAGGTAAAGTTTCTTTGATAACATGGTAAGAGTGACCCTAATTTTTTTGATAACAATGGTGTCTCTAAATTATATATATATATATATATGTGTGTGTGTGTGTGTGTGTGTGTGTGTAATGTACCAATATAGTGGTTAATTTTGACCACTAAGTTTCATTTTGAGAATTTTACATTCAATATGATGGTATATATAATCCAATTTGATTAAGGTGCACTTGTGCATGTTGCCTCATCTTGTTTTCACATGTGCATTTGGTTTAGTCTGTTGTGCATATAGCCTTTTATTTCTCTTGTTTTTTTTAAAGAATTTGTACAATAACCTATATTAGGGTAAATCTTGGTCCTAGTTTGATACCGAAGATAATCAAAGTTTTGCTTCTAAATGTGTAGCTGATGCTAAAAGATTGTAAGAAGAGCATGCAAGAGAAGAATTCGATTGAAAGCAAGTGGAAGAGTTCTTAAAGGTATCCATTGCTTTTTTATTTTTAATTTAAAATTTTGATAACTAAGTGCAAAAAAAGGTTGAATGCAATTTTTTACTTATTGCTGCTACTATTGTTGTAATTCTTTAACTATGATAGAATTGCAGACATGTATTCTTGATTCATTTAATTAGTTGATGCATCTTAGACCTATACAAAACACACAGCCTTGAATGTTTTTTCCTATTACTTTAAGCTGATAAAAGCTTGATCAATTGCTAATAAATAAATAAACCGAACTATGCAAGAGGAAACAATGCACTAGCACTATGGTGTTCCTTGCTTATTTCTCTTTTTTTTAAAATAAAAACTTATCGTTGTTCATGATGATAAGAGTGATCTGCACTTTCAAAGTTTCATGTACCACACAGTAAGTTATCCATGTTTCATTAGCCATTTTATAATTTTGGAAGGAGCTACAATTTTAGTATTTTTTTTCCTACTTTTATTTATTTATTTTTAAAACTTTGTGAAGTGTGTTTTAGTAACTGGAACTAGCGTTGTTAGTGGATTGAGCAAAGAAGCGACTGCTAGCAATATGCGATTTAAGAGTCATTTCTATTAGGATGGGTAAAATCTGCTTCTCTCACCGTTTGTTTTTATGTGCAAGTGATTTTTTTTTTAAGTGATTGGACTATTATTGAATAGATCTGTTAGTTTAGAGGTATTTATTAGCTCTTATTTTCATATGAATATTTCTTATTTAACTTTAAATACTGCTTACTTTAATTTACATTGTTGTAGGCTATTTGTTATGCATTAGATAACTGCGCCATGTATATATTAAATGATTTAACTACCCAATTCATCTTTTAAACTAGTGGCACTCACCAGAAATGAACCTTATGCTTCTGTATGATTGATTTATCTTTATTTGTAATATACTTTTTAGATGGTTGATGATGACGCATATTTCAGTTTACCACGTGTGAATGTTAAAAATGTTGAACAAAAATTGCTTTTTGGCAGCAGTTTAGGGATGAAATTGTTGTGGTCAATTGGGGTTACTTCACTTATTTAAGTAAAAAATATTTGATCGTAATTGATATCATATAATCTGATATTACTTGTATCTATGTAAATCTTGGTTGGGAACCATCTCCATTGGCGGTTTGCGTTCTTTGGCGAGTAATTTTGGAGCTCCTATGTACTATTCTTATTTTGGTATTCGGTATTTGTATAATTTCACTGAAATATACATTGTCTTTTGTTATTCCATAATTATTATGAAAGTATTGATTATGCATTGAATTTAGCAACTTAATTATGTATAGTACTTGTATGTTAATTGATTTTCTATGTCGTTATTTGATTATGAATGGTGTTATTTTTGAGTTCATATTAACTAGGCATCTTAATTTACATTGGCGCCCATCAGTTGTAAATTAGTATCTTATTGTAGTAATATTTACCGACGGAATGTAAGGGGAACACGAGTGGGTTGTACAAATCTGCATGTGATTGCTGACGGAAATAAAAACAACCGTCACCAATAATCTTGCTAAAATGTTAGCATTCATGACGAATTACCAACATATATCTAAGGTGAAGCAAAATTTGAAATTATTTGTTTCTAATCCCTTGCTATTTAGCAAGGAATCTCCGACGGATTTAAAAAAAAATACATGTTAAAGAAATAATATCCATCGGTAAAATATCGGTAATTTTTTTTAAAATTAAATTTAAATATATTGGCAAATGACGGTAAAGTGTCGGAGAATTGACGTTAAATTCCATCGCAAAATGGTCACTAAAATACCGACGTGAAATTTACCGACCAGTGCCATCCGTCCCTAATATATATTTAGCGACGGATTTTCGACGGATTCGTTCGCTGCAAAATCAGTGTTTTCTTGTAGTGATGGGTCGATCCTGATTCCCACATCTTTTCCCGCTTCATTTCATTCGAAATTTCTGGAATTATTTTTAATTTATATTTATACATAAGTTCCTTATATGCATGCAAACTTCTAATACCTATAACTTCTTCTTACGTTATCTGTTTTACGCAAACTTAGGGTCTATCTGAACCAGAATTCCGAGAGGAATGCAAAAGTAATGCTAGTTTCATTTAATTCTGAATATTTAATTAAGTTATACCCAATTTATTATCCTTAATGTATGGTTATAGTGTACTAAATTTTTGGGTGTTACAGTATCCCTTAGTATTCATACTATATGTGAATGGCCATAAGATCCTCTTCCTCATTCTAATTGAGATTGTCAACTCATATAACACAACTAAGTATTTTGAACTACTTTAAAGATGGATGTCACTTGTATTCTTTTCTTCGAAATGAATGAAAGCCACTATAATTCTCCTATCTCAATAGACGTATCCTCTATGTCTTTTGAAGAGCAATTTACGGACGAGCTTACATTTTTAAATGATTAATTGGGATTAAATCTCGAAGATAACCTTAATTCCATATCAACAAAAAAAACTTAAACAATCAAAATTTCGAGGTTACAGTAATCTTCATCTGAATGGTATAAATCATTATCATGACAGAATTTGCATAAAAAAGATATTGATTTTAGAATTTATTGAAATGACTCATATAACTCAAAATTTTGATACGAAATTATCATGCATCATTTTCGATAGTGGTAAGTGTGGAAGAAAAATGAAACATCATTTTTCACAAAACATTCATCATCTTCGTAGACTTCATTTTGCATGTAATTAACACTCGCACAAACAATTATAACGGCCCTATAACTCTTCAATAACACATTGATTCAGAGAGTAATGAGTAGAGAGTGAGAAGAGAAGAAGTTTTATGTAAATAGAATTGAATTCAGCAGAGTATAAGTGTAGAAATCATAAAAATATGAAATATTAATGGTGTAAAGAAAATGGATGAAGATAGAGAAGAAGAATAATGAACAAATTCGAAATTAGCCCCTATTTATAAGAGTGGAAACTAGGCTAAAGTCCCTATTTAAGTTTAAAATCTAGCGCACGTCCCCCTAAAGAATTAATGTAAGTCTGGTCCCTAGAATTAAGCTGCCGCTCCTTCTTTTTTTATCCTTTCGCCTGCTGCTTTGCCACTTCCTCCTTTTACCTATTTTGAGCAAAAAAAAAAAAATGTGCCACTCACTTTAAAAAAAATTCAAAAAATAGGAAATATTCCCAGAAGCATTCGAAAAAAACAAAAAAAAGTTGCATACATCTATGCAACTATTGCCAATAGTAGCATACATACATGCATATATTCATACAGTGTTTTTCTGTTGAAAATCTGGACCAATATACACATACATATATGCAACTATTACAAAATAACTGCATAAATGTATGCATATAAAGTTGAACTGAGATTCATGTGTTACGAAAAGTTGCATACATGAATGCAACTATTCTGTATATATGCATGCATGTGTGCAACAAATTTAAAAGGGACGACAGCTTCTAAATATGCGCATAAATGCATGCATTATTCTGTACAAGAGCATAAATATGTGCAACAATGTCTGAAAATGGCGAATGCTTGAATAAACAGATCAAATTTGAATATACGCATAAAAGGATGCGTATATTGTTGTTTAACTGCATACATCTATGCATTTATACTGCAGTTTGGTGCAACACTGAAATATAAGCATGAATGTATGCAACTATTTATGAATAGGTACATCTTTTGATGCATAAATATAATGTTTCGGTGTTTTTGTGTATTTTTGGGTTTTGACGTGGTTTTTGATTCTTTTAACACCTGAATTTTTTGGCGTGTACTTGTTTTATTTAATAATGAATTTTCGTGATTTTTTTTATTTTTTTATATGTTTTCGAAATATAGAGACCTAATTTACATGAAAAGTTGGATCAGATGTGAGCCTAATTTTGAAACTTAATAGGGACCTATGACAAACGGACCCTTTATAAGATTTGAATGGTTGCAACGCTTCTGGAACGTTACAAATAGTGAAAATACACTTCCTTTCAAAACAAAAAATATGACAGTTATATGTCGACATGTCCATAAGTGTATGTCGACATATCATAGTGTAAATTTGAATTTGGAGTATTTTTCAAGTGTTTTGATATATTTATAATTCTAGAAATTCTTGAATTAAAACATAGTGTTATAAATAAGTATTATAAAGTAGAAAAACATATGGAATCATAAATATAACTTATATAAATATTATTATAAAGTTTAAAACTATATAAATATAAAGTATATAACTATATGTATTTATATAAAACTTATAGACTTAAAACTTGAGAGAGAGAAACTTAATTAAAATTATAATAGGATTTGAAAATCGAGTTTGAAATTTGGAAATCAGAAATTGAAAAACAGAATTTGAATTTGAACCTGGAGTACTATTCAAAGTCTTACATAAACTAGATTCCATTACTATATTTATCTTGAACTCTTGAAACCTTGAATACTCATGAGTCCTTAATCATATCTGAATTCTGAATCTCTAGAAGCTCTTACACTGTACAATCTTCAGTATTAATTCCTGTATACAAATCCTGCATATGAAAAAATATATATATATATTCTAGATAAAGGTGTTAGTATATATTTTATATTGAATTAATATTGAAATAAGTTAGTTATCATCAAAACTCCATTTCCCAACAATCATAACTAAATAATTTAGCAGTTTAAAATTAAGGTAAGTGATGGGTTAGAGATGGACACCAAAACAAAGTGACTGTGACAAACCAAAGTGTTAAGCGAAGATGATGGTCGCAATGAACCAACGATCGAATTTTTGGGCATGGATCGGTAGGTCGCCTCAGTTTTTTTTTAAAAAAAAATAGAAGTACTTTTTGGGATTTGTTATCCCTATGCAAAGTAGGAAACTAGGGGGAGCATAAGTAAGTTGTATCCGTAGCTCTTCACTTAGTAAGATTTCCATTAATGTTTTTAGTTTCATAAGAAATGTCACCAATGTGCCTTAGTATAGGATCCGACATGCTGAAATAAGATTAGTTTTTTTCTCCTTTTTGGCTACTATGGATGCAGTTTGACTTTTGATTATTGCATGGTTGTTAGGCATGTGGGATCACCCTTGTAGACTCATTTATGGAATTTTGGGAATTTCAAGAGAGAAATTCTTAAGATGGGAGAATGTAACAGCCCGTAGTTTTATGCGTTTTTAACACATAAATATATAAGATATTATTTTCATACCAGGTCGTATCATTCTATAATTTTGAGATATGACTATTAAAGACATTTCTCATTTTTTGAAATTTTATCGGGTTTTTCTATGACCATTTTACCATTGAGA